>JAABKJ010000755.1:53390256-54129959 GCA_011634705.1 Andricus grossulariae | reverse complement strand
CCCTAATGATTGCCCATTTGCTCTAAATATACGTAATTATGAAATGTTCACAAATAAAACTACAATAAACCGTGCAAGATTGTTCTTCTGAACACACTCTACGCTATTTATCATAAGTTTTAATTGTCAATATTTCTTAAATTATATGATCATTTTAAAGTGGCCAATCACTGTACTTATTACCCTACTTTGAAAAATTATGAGATCCCTTGAAATCTATGAATCTTCCTGGGAATCTTTCCGAATCTCTTGAAATCCCTTAAAATCCTTGCAAATCTTTTGAAATATTATGAAATTTTATGAAATTCCTTCAAATCCTTTAAAATCTTCGAAATCCAATTACAGTCCCCTATCATCCTTGAATCTTCGTGGAAATACGTTGCTACTCCTTAAAATCTTTTTAAATGCTTTGAAATCACGTAACATTTTTTTTATATTTCTAAATCTCTTAAAATCTCATGAAATCCCTAAAAATCTTTGGAAATTTCGTGTAATTCCGTAGAAATTTTGTAATAGTTTGAAATACTTTTTTGTCGTTTCAATTACCTTAAAATCCCTCGAAATTTGTTGAAATCCTTTCAAACCACTGCAAATATTTTTAATCTTATGAAATCCCTTGGCATCTTATGGAATCCCTTGACATTTTATGAAAGTCCTTGATATCTTACAAAATTCCTTGACATCTTTTGAAGTATCGTTTACCGTGAAAATAATTGATATATTGTACATATATTTAGTAAAAATATGTATTATTTTCCATATAGTTTTTTTTCACTTTAGAATCAAATCACTGAGTAGTATAATTTTATTGTTAATGTTAGTCGACACGTGTATCACGTGAAGCGTTGTTCGAGGCTTTCAGCTCGCGTTATCACCCTCGTTTGTAAAGTTTGATATTGGAATGCAGCGGAAAATATGCGTTCAACCTGGTGACGTATTAAGCGTCGTTATCGAACTACTATTTATGTTTTATGATGCACAGAGAAAAAGCTAAGTGCTAAAACCGGGGAATCCCAGATTCATCCTTACGGTAGTATTTCTTCAAATTTTCCACTTATTCCTTAATGAAGAATATATCCTAAAACAAATGTATTGAAATATTTTGAAATTTTTTGAAAATTTGATGAATTAGTAGAGATATGTGAAATTAAAATCCGATTTGCATTTCTTTCCTTTTCCAGATGCTTAATCATTAAGGTGATAAGGTACTATAATGTTTAACTACCAATAGTTGCGATAGCCTAATGACGGTAATTGGTACATCACTAAATGTAACCAAAATCTAGAACGTTCTTTTGAAAATGTTTTTTCCTAATTCAGTTGACCTTCTAAATTCATGTATTTACAAATAGACAGAGTCTATGATAAGCAATATTTGAACAGTGTTGTCTCTCTTTCAATTTGCACAATCATTGGCCCACACAAATATGTTGTTTTTCAAAGGGAATAAGACGGCTCGTATCTTAACGATTAAGAAAAAGGTTGAAAAAGTTAGGTGTATTTGAATTTAAAAAATTGAAAACGCGGATTTTCAAAAAATGGCATGAAGAATTATAACAATTAGAAACAAGTAACCAAAAAGTAACACCAAATTTGAATAGAATATGCTATTCTGGAATTGACGCTCTTATATTATCATGAGCAAATGAAAATTTTTCAATCTGATTGCGTTAATTTTTAAATAGTGCAATGTTCAATGTTTCAAATTTTAAGTAAAGTTAATTTATTCAAAGACCCTACTGTTCCTCTAAAAAAAGTTCCAGAAAAATGTCTCTTGAAACTTTTTTCTTTGTCGCTTAATTTTCGAGACTTTTGCGAAAATATGTATAAGTCTTTTAGGATTTATTTTTTTCTCAACAATAGAATTCTATGGTATGATGAAAACTCAAATAGGGTGTAATTCCAAAGTTTTAATAAAGTGTTGGTAGAAGAATAATGATGTAAGTTAGAAAAAATTGAAAGTATCGTTTATTTAAAAAATACTGACGTCAACAGAAAAAGTTTTATGTAAAAGTTGTTGAAACTGTTAAATTACGTTCTTATTTATTTTTTAAGGCACCATAACATTTTATTGTTAAGAAAAAGTCAATTTCAAAGCATTTTATACATATTTTCACGAAATTATCTCGAAAAACGCGAGACAGAGAAAAGTGTGAAGAGACATTTTTTTGAAACGTTTTTAGAGAAGCAATTTTCTTTGTTTGTATTGTTTTTTAATCAGAAAGAAAACAATAAATACCTATATCAGTTAACAAAATAACAAATGATTGTCTTGGAGCTACATTTTTCAATGTAAAAAAAATTCTTTCATTATTCTGAATTAATATAAGATAATATAGGTTAAAATCCAAAATTCATTATTTCTTACTTCCACCGAGATAAACATGCAACAAAATATATATTGTGCTACAAGTACGGAAAGTAGGCAGTTCCACACGAGTGTGAAGTTTGCTGTACGAGCGAGAGCAGATCGATGGGGAGCTGTAGGCGAGTCGAAGCCGGTATTTTAGATTTAAGAAACAATGAAAAGAAATTTTTCGGAAATGTCGCAAATTTATGGTAAAATTACCAAAAATTCCCAGATTTTTAGGTTTTAGGTTTTTCTAAAAACAGCATCTGCGTCATTTTCCTTAATGTGGCGCAGTGCCTATATGTTTTGTAATAGCGAATCAAAAAGGACTTTTTAACAGTAGAACAACAAATTTTAGTAAAATAAGGAGTTAGGAAAAAGTTGTAATCAATAGCATGTAAGCTTAAAAGATCTTTGTCAAAAAGGTTACGTACCTATCCTAAAACCGGCTAAGAAAGATAACGAACATGTTTACGAATGTAAGACAGCATTACACTATCATGAAAATATTTTGCCAAGAATGTTGTGATATTGGAATAAATTTATTACTATTTAAATATGTATTTCTATAACAGTACACAAATTTAAGTATCGTGCGCCACATTAGGTGCTCGTGCATAGTGTATGAGTAAACACGATTTGTGCCAAATTTAATTAATTTTACTTAAAATTAAAGCACTGTAAAAGCTAGCGTTCTTTTTATATTTATAAATATTTTCATAATATTCTATTTTTAAACCAATATGCGTACCGTTTTTATTTGCCAACTTCAGATTGACAAATGATACGCGTAGTACTGTTTTAACATGACTTAAAAATGCATGACATTCATGCTCAGAAGAAACAAAAAACCATCATGACATTTGATTCCAACTTGGATCTTGTTTTAAGGCCAGAAAGTAGTACACAAATTTTATTCTTCAAGCATGAAATCGAAGTGTAACTTTTTTTTTTGATTTTGTTTTAATACCGAAAACAAGCCTTCTTCTTAATATCCACCTGAATAGGAAGAAAAGACTTCGCGAGGATACACTTCCGCGTGATCAGCTCTCCGCCAACTCGCATCGGTGCAGAGAATTACTCTCCCCACTTTGTCTTCAGCAACAAACACAAAACACCTGTCGTAAGTATGTGTTGGCAGACCGCGAGCACACTCCCCGGCTCTTTACCTATACTACGAAATTCTAATACATAGGTGTTACATCCACTGACGATACCCTGCGCAGGTTCACGAAGATCTTTATAGCTTACGCGATAAAGTCCTGTCGCTTTTCTCTCACACAACGTTTACCTCGCGGCGGGCGCGTGCGGTTCAAACTAACATGTCACTCCAAGTACAAATAAAATATTTCAAAAAATACAAATTATAATCCCCTTCTTCATGTGTGTACATTCCTCTGCCTGACGAAGAAAGAGTGCTATGAAATTAATGCAGTTGGTGGAATAAATTAGTGTAAGATTGTGCCAAAAAATATTTTATCGGCTATTACATCGGGTCGTTTTGGACACAATCTGGAGAAAAAGATGATCCAACAGTGGCACGAGTGAATTTCGATTGGGTATCGTGAACAACGAGTTTTTGTGGCAAACGATGCGAAACCGGTTGAAGATAATTCTGCGAGGTCGCACTCGTGTCCTCATCAGAGACGAAATAACTCCGAGTCGAGCACGTGTTCCGGAGGAAAAGAGGAGGCTCGAGAAAAAGAGCCGCTGTCCGGCTTCAACCGGTGTGGCATTCTACCTTTGATCCACTAAACGCTCAATTTATTCTCTGGTTCAAGCAAAATTTATCCATAGATACAGAAAGTTTTCCTAAGTACCCTTCTTACATCACTGTAAGAGAGGATTATTTTTGGAAAATAAAAGTCTTACCTGTTAAGACTTGACAAATATTTAAGAGAATAAACTTCAATATGTAACCAGTGTGTAACCTTCTTGCATTATTGTAAGATTGGACCTACAAGGACTTCTTGATTAAGAACAATGATGAACAAAATCATCAAAATTAATAGAAACAAACACAGTGATTTATCAGAAAAAAGGCCATCCTATGAATCCATCGCCGAAAGGAAGCGAGACTTAGGGTCCAGAGTGCGAGTTTTGTTCCTCCTTTTTTGGTTTGCACTTTGACTAATGTGCAGAACTCGGTTGCGTCACATCTAGACGTTTAGATCTAGAGATTAAAGAACCCATCTTGATACCTTGGAAGAAGAAAAACGAATAAACTTCGCGTCTGAAGCTGGGAAGCAACTGGTGCAGAAAAGAGTGACGAGGAGTGAGCAAGTTGTATCGGAAGTAGTAAGCTGCCACCTCTTAAGTCTCTCCATCCCTAAGCATCCACCTCCAGGCGAGTTCCCTTTCTCTTTGCCTCACCTGGTACCCCACTCGCTGAGATTTTCGCCTATGGCTACATAAACCAATCCGCGTATCGCATTATCATCCGCTGTGTACAAACATGACATTTGAAAGAGTTGCACGCGTCTGTCGACCTCCGAACACATCGCGATCATTATCTCTCTGGTTGATAGACTTCCGATGAACATCTGTGACCTTGAAATTATTTTTTTAAATATAGATTTCTTATTTAGCGTTGGTGGATCTTTGTGATATGCAAGATATCAGATCTACCCTCTTTTCTTAATCGGTTAGGATTTAGCTCTTCAAGCAGAAACCTCATCAGGAATCCTATTAGCCTAAAAAGGAGAGGGAAACTCGAGGAGCTTAATTCTGGAAATCATAATTCTTGAAATCTCAGCCTTGGTTGTTCTTCGAATGCGTGCTAGATCCTCTGATGATTATCTTGTGAGCAATTATACTGGATGCGCTTCTAGAGAAAGGCGCAGTGAAGAAGCAATAGGCGAAAAGTGAATTATTTGAGTGAGTTTTAAAGGTGTGCGGAGAGTGATTCAAAGACGTGTACGACTACGTTTTGTATGTCGAGTGATTGGCTGTGATAAACGGTGATTACGTAAACTGGAGCGAGTTAGACTCGCCAAGTTGGAAAGAGAATTTCATGCTCGTGAGAATTCTTGAGGTTCAATGCGATTCAGGAGCTTCTTCCGAGTGGCAAAATCTGCTCGGGGAGTCAGGCATTGATAGAAGATCGAAATAGCCAGTGCCGAGGTCAATATGAGCGTGAGGATAGTTGTGAGTGTTACGGAAATTGCGGAAATGGATCCTAAGGATCGATATGTCGTCGATAATGTCGAGGGTGAGTTTCACTCTTTATTTTTGCTTATGGGCAAAGTGGTTTTTTGTCTCATATTGGCAATAAGTTTTACAGAGTACAAATATTTTTACCCTTGAATTTAAAATTTGTGCTCATAAATTATAAATCTATCCTTAAATTTCGGAATTTATCAATGTTACAGTATCATTTCGTTTTTAGATGTAACAATCGCTAAAAATGCATATAGGTATTCTGTCCAACTATCTTAGGAAACTTTCCCAAAAAATGTTAAGGAATACTTGCTGGATTTGGGTCGGGTTCAATTGAGTTTTTATTTTGTTCAAATAATGCAATTTTATTAATTCTATTTTAGTAAGGGCTCTAAAGTCCTGTTATCAGTTATACATTCCAGCTTAAAAATGTATAAAATTGTACAATTCAAACAAAATAAAACTCAAATGGACCAGACAGACGTGCCCTTATATATTTTGAGTCATTTCCTAAAATTTCAATGCAATATTTACATTCATTAAATTAAGTTTATTACGAATAACCCCCTGGAAAAGGGGGTTATGCAAACCGAAATTTTGGTACGAATAACTGGATTTTTTTATATCTCACTGCTAATCAGTGAAAAACGTTACTCATTTGATAACCAAATTTGAAAGTTCCCGATAATAGAAAATTACCGAAATAAAATTGCCGACATTTCATTTGATTTATTATTCATTATTTCATTATTTAACTATTTCTCATTATTTAGATTCGGAAATTTTGTGATTCAGTAATTTCCCCTCGTCGGCAATTTCCGATTGTTGAATATTTTATAATGTCGGCTGTTTTATTTATTAAATTTAGAGAGAATTTGAATTGTAAATATTAAATTGGAAAATACTGTTATCAAATCCAATCTCTCTTAGTATAAGGATTAAAATATTTCTTTATTGGTCTTATCTTAAATGGATAATAACGTATAGTTTGTCATGGATTTTTGACTGCTTTTGAAGAACAGTATTTTTTACGGCAGTTGTGAGAAAAATATTTGAATATGAAATTAATTTAAGTTGAAAAATTGAAAATTCCATTAAAATTTGGAAAAAAGCTTTCACTGAACAAGTTCAGGTATTTCCGACAGATTTTTGGGACACATTTCTATCTGATACGATATGGACACAATTTAATAATTGCATACGCCATACATGAATCCATTTTTCAGGATATTAAGTTAAAATTATCATTTTACGAAATTTAGTCCTTTTTATGAAAAAAACATTAATTTTGTTGTGAAGCTCATGAAACTTCTAAGAAATTTTAGAAACATTTTTTAAAAAAAATTACAGATAGTGCGTCATTTAGCAGCTATTTCCCTCGTTTTCAAATACAAAAAAAAGCTAGGCTTCCTTTTACTGCGTCATGTTTTTATCAGGTCATACCATTGGATTATGAAATGCTGCATCTCGAAATCTGACGCAAAATGACCCCAGCCTCTTTCTATGAATATAACAAATAAGAATATTTAATAAAAGTTCATTTGTAGATTCCAGAGAAATTTTATAGATATTCTAAAATATATTTAATATATATAATGAAGGAAAAATGAAAAAAAATTGTTACTGATTATTATAATACTAAAATTACTTTATTTTAACGGGTGTCACGTACTTTTCAGAGTTTAGTTAATTGAGGAAGCGCTTTTAAAACCGTGTAACTATAGAAACTATGCAAGGTTAAATTCCATGCGAGAATTAAATTTAATTTAGATTTTAGAAATAAGTTTCCGAAATATTTTTCATCTCTTTTCGCTTTGCACTGTACAATATCTTATTTTCGAAGAAAGAAAAAAAAATAATTTGTTTACAACTAGTACAAGTTTATAGACGTTTTGTAAATTCTAAATATCAATATTAATACCTGAGCGATTTTTTTAAAAACCCTCTAGCTAATAGCTTGTTTCCGTAAATAATTCTTTGGAACCAAACGTGGATATTGACACAATATTTAAACACTTCGCAAATGACCGTGATCAAGATGTTCTAAAAAAATTCACACTTCAGAGGAAACTGTTGACAACCTAAACTCAAAGTATCTAAAACGTCAGTTTTAACCTTGACTTCTCCTAGGTTGAAGCCCCTGAGGTAAAAAGTTAATAAGATATTTAACCAGAATTTTAATTGTGATTACTAGAATGTTATAATTAGAACAACTGTAATACGATCTAACAAATTAGTTTATGGTCCTTCAGACACTGTAAAACGCCGTTCCTCAAAAGTACAGCAAATTCGCTGTAGTTTTGAGTTGCAACATTTTTGATACATGATTAAGAATAAAGGCACAATGAAAATTTACATTATTCAAGTTGAGATGCAGCAAATTTAACACCACTATATTTTAAATACTCTTACACCTTAATTATCGATAGCACATCTATCGTAATCTGCACATTGAACTTGAACTAGTCTACACGGGGAAAAATATACGTTTTGTCACATTCCAAGATCTGATGATACCAAAAAAATAGTATTAATGAAGTGTAAATGACAAAAACTGTATTGTCCTGTTTTATTTATTTTTAATTGCTCACTTATTTTTATTGGATGAACCATAAACTGTTTAAGATGCGTAGAAGTTTTTATGACCTGCTTTGAGTAACAAAATCATATTAAATTATTGAATATTGTATGAAAAATTGACATCTAAATATTAAAATATCTACACTAAATGTTTTAAAACTCAATATCGTTTTCAAAATAAACTTGTAAAACATCACGTACCATATTTGGAAGATTTTCAGTCATGCGAATTTCAAGAGTTAGTAAATAAACCCTACATAGAGTTTATGTAAATCACATTTGAGTACTTGGACGTCGCATACGATAAATCTTGTTCCATTAAGTTCGAATTATGTATTTAAATTTTCTTTTCAATTTTGTTTTCGAATACATAATGATTCACGTTTTTGCGTTCAGCGAAATATTTAAATGGATTCTAAAGATTAGAAATTCTTTGATCTCACACTTAATTACATCCAGAGATCTAAATGACTCAGAATGTTTGAATCTGCAAAAAGTACAAAGTATTCAATCAACTAAAAAAACTTGTTAAGTTTAAGGTTCAAGGTTTTTCAAGGCATCACTGCATAAGGATTGTTAAACTTTTTTTTTAAATTCACCTGATATCTGAAGGTATTCAATTCTCAAATAATAATAGTCATGCCAACTTCAAATAAAATTTCTGCTTACGTAATAGAACAATTTCAAACAGTGACTAGTTTTTTTCCAAGGAAAGCTTCTGACTTCTTGAGAAGTAAAATATTCTCTGTTTTTCTTATTATTTCGGAATGACAGTTTAATAAGGTTAAAAAAATAACAATTTTCATTAATCATTTCTATGCTCTGAAGAATCATTTAGAATAAAAATCTTTTGATGCTAATCCTCATTAAAAACATCTCAGTGCATTGTTTTCCAGTTATGTCACCCCAGGTGATACTGAGTGTTATACATTGGTCAAGATAATTCTTACGGTTTTACCCAAAGGTGTTCTGAACAATTCCTTTTAATCCCCGACATCTTTATACGCAGCTGAGAATCACGTGCTTTTAATTTTATTTTGCGTAAACTGTTAAAAATTTTCTAGTTTAATTTCTTGGAAAATATTGAACTTTGAGACAATCACTTGCAGCTGTCACATAATTATTAATAAGTAAATTATTAAATATTGAAAGTGGTTCAGTTTTTGTCAGGGTAGCCGTAGATCAGGAAAGAAACCTGGAAACCAGGGATATGTCAGTGGATTTTATTGGTCAGGGATAGTCAGATAAAAATCAGGGATTATGAAAAACATATTGAAAAAGTCAGGGAATTTCTATAAGAGGCACTTTCGATAACTTTCAGTTGGTTCCTTCTGGCAATTATATTTTTAGTTAAAAACTGTATTGTTTGGTTGAAAATTCAAAAATTATGTTAAAAAGTTATATTTTGGATTAAAAATTCGTCTTCGGGGGTTGAAAATTCAACCATTTTGGTAGAAAATTAACCGTTCGGTGAAAATTCATATTTATATTTATATATCTGTTTTAGTAGAAATTTAATCTTCTTGCATAAAAATGCAACTGTTAGGTTGAAAATTATTCTTCATTGATTGATGATTCAACTATTTTGTAGAAAATTCGTCTTTTTTGGTTGAAATATTTATTATTACATTATTCATCGAAAAAAGAGCTTTTTTTTGGTTGAAAATTGAACTAGTTGATTGAAGGTCAAACCACTTTGTCAAACGCTCATTTTTTATTGAATATTTATCATTTTAGTGGAAAATTTATCTCTTCGGTTGAAAAATTAACTTTTTTTTTTAATTCATTTTTTGATTTGAAATTTATTTTTTTAACTGAAAATGTAAATTTTACATTTTTTTTTAGTTGAAAAGTCTTATTTTTTATAGAGAATTAATATTCTCGGTTTGAAATGTCCTCTTTTTTGTTACAGAAAATTCGTCTTTCGGCTTGAAAGTTCAAGAATTCAGATGAAATTTTTTTTTGTTTCTTGACTGAAAAAGTAAATATTTGGTTAAAAATTCATTTTTTTGTTGTTGTAAAATTCATAATCTTATTTTAAAATTCATCTCTTTGGTTTGTAAATTGGACTATTTTAATAAAAATGCAACTGTTTTTTATTGAAGTTTAATCTTTTTGGATTAAAAATTCGACACTTTGCTTGAAAATTCCACTATTTAGTCCAAAGTTCAACTATTTTGTTAAAAATTCGATTCTTTTGATTTAATGTTCAACTATTTGGTTGTAAATTCTACTCTTTGGTAAAAAAGTAATTTAATTTTGGTCAAAAGTTAACTGTTTGGTTGAAAATTCATCTTTTTCGTGAACTTTTTTCTTGAAAATTCATCTTTTCTGTTTAAAAGTCAACTTTTCTCCAAAACATTTGAATTTTTAGCTTGAATATTTAAATACTTGATTAACATGCAACTATTTTTGGTTAATGTTTTATCTTTTTTCTCTCAAAATTCAACTATTTGTTTAAAAATTCATCTTTGTAAGTAGAAAATTCAAGTATTTGGTAAAAATTTTACTATTTTGTTGAAAATTTAATTACTTTGTTGAAATTCAAGTATTTCATTAAAAATTTATATTTTGTGGTCGAAAATTCAACTTTTTTTATGAACATTCGTCTATTGGACAGTAAATTCGTCCTTTTGGCTTGAAGATTAATCTGTTTTGATTGATAATTCAACTATCTTGTAACAAATGCAATTATTTGGTTGAAAGTGCAACTGTTTTTTGTTAAGTTTTAATCTTTTTTGTTTGAAAATTCAACAATTTAGTTACAAATGGTTAAAAAGTCAACTTTTTTGGTCGAGAATTCGACTGTTTTGTTAAAAGTCATCTTTTTTGGTTGAAATAAATAAATTTAACATTTTTATCTGAAATGGCTTCATTTCGTTTATAAAAGATTATATATTTCAAATGTTACTATATTGAAATGCTGGTCTTTGAATATTAATGGTCAGGGAAATGAAAAATTATTCTAGAAAAATCAGGGAAAAGGCATCTAATTTTGAAAATTATGTTTTCCGGTCACCCTAGTTTGTTTATTCAATAATTTGTCTTCAATTATAAATGTTTCAAATTTATAATATTGTTCTAAAATCTAAACTTTGCGTCCATTAGCCTAAAGTTATTATTTTGCAGAACCTTAATTAGTTGGTAAAAAGTTCTTTTTAGTGCATTCCTAATTGGATTTATACAAAGGACATTTTTCTCTCGCAAAAAAGAATAAGAAATACAAGTTTATTTTTTACGACGAGTTTTAGACTTTGGTCAAGCGGCTGACTCAACAGATCTCACGTCAATTTTTTACGAGAGTTCACTGACGTTCTTAAAGTTATTAAATAAATGTATAGGTATGATTCACGATAGACTTTGCCTGATGCTGATGATTTTATTTTTTTCTAGCATCCTCAATGTTCAACTTCCTTGCAGACATTTTTAATTTGTTTCTTTCGAAAATAATTTCTAGTTTTTTAGTAATTTATAGATTCTCATAAGGGTACAAGGCACCAATTGGCATTCCCCACTACTTCTCAGAATATGGATTTTTTAGAGTTTGTAATGTAGAGTACCTGCATTATTGTATTATTGAATTTATTTTTATTTTTATTATAATTCACTATTTATTACAAAAAGTATCGAACGATCCTCTCCAGTTGGTGCATCCTTGGCAATTGGTCTCTTTATTCAATGAGGAATTTTTTAGATTCCCCCGAATGTATTTTTCCATTCACAAAAAATGAGATCATCCAACGGAAGTGTAGGCGTTGGTCATAAATCAAAACAAACGAAACAATGCAGCTAATTATTCGCTGGACGTCGTAACGTTTTATCTCGTCAGTAATTCGATTATTCACGTTCCTCTAGCCATAGGCGTTTTGATCACGCGACAATGCAATCTGCCTGCAAGGTATCTTTCGACGTAGATCCTTTGTCTCTTTACCTAATTAGAAAATAATACTACTCATCAAAAAACACCGAAAAAAAATTATTATTTGTTTTTTAATATTATTTCAATCCAAAAAATGATTGAGTATTCAATTAATCAGAAAACTGGATCCAGATTAGTATAATCGTACGAAAAAATCTTTGACATTTTTCAAATATCAAGAAATTTTTGATGCAAAGTAAATGAATCAGTACATATGTACTTGAAACTTATATTCTGGTTCGTTAATATTTTCCAATTTTTCCTATACCTACATTAGAATAAAATAAATTCCTGTAGTTCTATAAAGCAATAGTTCTTTCCTATGCAAATTGACTGATTCTGAATCTGAATTCTTGATATGCAGGCAGTGTCACTATGAAAGTAGATTATGATAATTGTATAGACTTATTGAAATCCAACAACATTGCGAAGTAATGTACCGTGACTAGATCGAAAATTTAATACTTTAATTTTTATGATTAATAAATATTATTATTTTAAAAATCTGAAGTGTTTACTATACGCGAAGTGCGAGGCTTTTATTTATTTTCTGTGAGTACTTAGTATTTCTTGTTATTTTCAATTTTTCATTCATAACGATTTTTTCTCCGTCCTCGATATAATGTCATAATCCCGAGGTTGCCTTATCTCTTTCAAATCTGTATTGTGAGAGAAATCAAATTGTATGCATTTTTATATCTGAAATTACTCTGACTAATTAATTTAATTTTTAAATCGAAATTTACTCAAATCGTTAGAAGTCAATCTCAACTTAGGAATGTTTAAAATCCAACCGTTTCTTCAACATAATTTGTTTCTTTTAACCAAAAATAACTGCAAAATAAAGAAAATCATTCTAAGTTAGAGATAAATTTTCAGTAGAACATAAAAGCATTCTTTGAATCAAGAAAAATTGCTTTGAATTAAAGAAACTTTTCTTTGACAGAGAGCAAATAAATATTTTTCTTTAGTCCAAAGAAATCTTCTTTTAATCAAAGAACCTTTTTTTACCTCGTAAATTTCAATGAATTTGATTGACTATAAATTTTTTTCTTAACACGGAAGTATTGTAACATCTAAGTTACTCTTTGAACCATTCATTTTATGCCCCATAACCTGGCTCTTAACTCCTGCTATGTCTTCGACATGTAAAATTATTATCAGTAAGAAACTCATATGAAACTTGCCGCGACAACACTACCTGTTTTTCCTTATTAACTACTATAATATCCTCACGTCCGTTTAATTTCAAATAATAAAATTTTACTATATTTGACCTCACCCCCGTCATTAAATTACCCCTTACAATTAGACTTTGGCTCAATTATTCTTTATTTTTATCAATATTGTTATTATTCATATATCCTATTGCTCTCTTTTCCTCTTTTTTAAAGAATTCTTCCATTTCCCCTGTTTTTTAAAATCTGTCTCTGTTTCTCCTTTTTTTCGCATAAATGCGAACTGAATTAATAGAATCCGATAAGAAAATCCAACTATATTTCGCTGAAAATGAATTTTTTTATTGAAAATTATAATATTATATTTTTGATTCAGATTTCATCTTTGTTAAAAAGTCAACTGCTTTGGATAGAAAATGCGTCCTTTTGCACTGAAAATTAAAATTTTCTGGTCGACAATTGTTTTCGGTTGAAGTTTAATCTTTTCATTTAAACATTCGACCACTTAGTTGAAATCTCATCTTTGTAAGTTGTAAATTCAAATATTTGGTTGAAAATTCAATTATTTTGTTGAAAATTTAATTCGTTTGTCGAAATATTATTATATCGTGAAAAATGAACTGTTTGGTTTAAAAACTTCAACGTTTCGGGTTGAAATTTCAACTGTCTTTTAAAAAAATGTTCTTTCTGGCTTAAAAATGTCCCCAATAATGTTGTACTCTTAGCCTTCTTTCTTGGCTAAAATTGTTCCTATTTCGTTGAAAATTTAATCATTCTTTTGTTTTTCGAAAATTCAACTGTTTTGTTGAGCATTCGTCTTTGTTGGATAAAAAATTCGACCTTCTGGATTGAAAATTCATTTTTTTTTGTAGAAGCGGAATTTTTCTTGAGTAAAAATTATCTTTTTTGTTAAAAAATTAGAAGTATTCTTAAAAATGATATTTTGGCTTAAAATTTTTTCTAATAGTGTTTTGGTACTCTTAGTCTTCTTTTTTGGATAAAAATTTTACTATTTTGTGGAAGATTTAATTATTCATCTTTTTTGGTCAACAATTAAACTTTTTGTCGAGCATTCGTCTTTGTTGGATAGAAAATTCGACCGAAGAATTATCTTTCTTCATTGAAAATTCATCTTTCTTGATTGGAAATGAACGTTTTCATTGAAAATTCAACTGTCGTCTAAAATAATTAATCTTTTAGGCTGGAAAATTCAACTATTTGGTTAAAAGTTCAACTATTTTATTAATAATTTGTCTCTTTTGCTTGAAAATGCATCTTGTTCGGTTGAAAATTAACTTTTTTGTTGAAATTGCAACTGTCTTCTAAAATATTCATTTTTTTGTTTGCTTGAAAATGTAACTGTTTAGTTTAAAATGTGTCTCTTTTGCATGAAAGTTCAAATATTTGGTTAAAAATTCATCTCACTTGGTTGAAAATTAACTTTTCTGTTGAAAATTTATATTTTTAGGTTGAAAAGTCATCTTTGTTGGTTGAAAATGAGTTATTTGTTGAAAATTCAACTGCCTTCTACAAATTTTTCTTTTTGCCTTAAAAATTCGACAATTTGTTTGACAATGAACGGGTTTTGGGTAAATTTTAAACTTTTGCGTTTGAAAAATCCACCATTTCGTTGAAAATTTATCTTTGTGATTAAAAGTTCAACTATTTGGTTAAAAATTCAATATTGTAACCTACATTAATTTTATCTAAAACAATTTATTCACCTATTAATTCCCTATTATCGTTAAAAATCACCCTATTTCCCCTATTTTGACATCATTTTAGGAAATAACGCCTCATTTGTTAAACTCTTGTAAAGCTAATTAATTTTAACTTTCTGTAGACCAAAAAGCAATCAATAAATGATCGTTAGATAAGTAAATTTCGGTTTTCAGACATTTGTCTCTGGATAGCAAATTTCAAACCAGGAAGCCTTTGGGGCGGCCTTGTCCAACCGAAATATCAGAACAAGGTAAATCGTTCCACCTGAGCTGTAGGGAGCCAGTTAAAAAAAATTGATAAATTAACGCCTGGAATGGACCTTATTTCTGTAATTGCACATTAAAAAGTATTCTGGCATTAGAATACTAGGACTTTTAAATTGTTTTGCGGTTTTCTGTTTCTATATAACCAAGTTCAAGGTCGTTATGGTCTGTAGTGCATTCACAAACTTCCCACGGATAGCCTATAGTATCCTTGCGAGTTGTTTCGTTGTTGTGGAATGAATGTTTCTTAATAAGGCCTTTGACGTGAGGATTTCGATTGTCACTTAGTATCAGATAGTTAAACTTTAAGTGTTTGTACTTCCGTAGTCGAAACCTTGAACTTTCCACTCACAAGGACAAGAGTAGTTATTGTGCAAAATAAGAGCGTATCAACTGCAGTTATGTCATTTTTATGATGCTGCTCAAAATAACAATTATGCTTGGCAATTACATTGTGGTTGCTAATTGTTGTTAATAGATGCCTTAAGAAATAAATTTTTGTGGATGACTTGATTCGAATACAAGTTTGAAGTCTGAAATGTACGGAAGAAAGATCTTTTGTTTTGAAATTTACAAGGAATTAGAATTCATAGGACGTTGTTATCAGCCCATTTGTGAAGATGATCGTAAAATTCTTCCGACTTAAAATACTTACAATGTTTCGTCAACTTACCTTGAAGCTCTTTCCTAACAAATTTACATCGCTTCACTTAAGGCATTGACATGTAACGGTCTATTAAATTAGTAATGATCTCCATAATTACCTTAAAAAGTGTTTGTTTTGAAGTTAAGAAAAGCAGTTATTAAATCCTTGGAATGCATTTTATACAAATCTTATTTCTTTTCTGTCTGTTCTATTTGCTAAATACAAATTTGTCTCGTTTTCTAGCTCAACTGAAGTTTTGCTTATCGAAACGATCGCTGAGTCAGTAGGCACTTATAATTTGAGCAAAAATGAAAACATTGTTTAACAAAACGCATTTGTTGCACATGTGGGTATATCATCCGACTGGCTTCTTCAAACCCATTACGCAGGTGTTCTATTTTTGGACTTAACCTTTTAATAATAGATTATCGATATAATGGCAAACATAGGGTTGAATGATGTTAAATCCGGAACAAGGGATGTCACTTCATATTATTGAATAAACACATTGCCACCAGCTTATCTAACCATGTAACTGCTGGGTTGGTTTCCTCCAAGAGAATACGCAATACCTGTCTTTCAACGTCCATTCGTAATCACTGTAACCCAGTAAATTGTGCTCACGCTGCGCAGGAACTCAACAATTTTCATATACATAAATTTCTGAATTGATATCTTGCTGACTTTGTCAGACTTCGTCAATCATTACCTCTAGAAAACAATTCACACATTTGAAAGAAAAGTACAAAAATTAATGCTCAAAATGTCGTGATAACAAATTTTGAAGCTAAACACTTCAACATTTTACAATTTCAACCGTGAAGTTTTCTAAGCTCAGAAACATTTTTTTTCTTGAAGTAAAAGAACGGCTTTCTTGGATATACATGAAAATTTAATTGAATCAAACAAGTTTTGTGTGATTGAACAAAATCTTTGATTGACCCAACACATTTTTCTTGTTTTGAATGAACCAAATGCTTCATCGACTAAAATATTTGGTTAAAGAACCCAAAAATTGTAGTTGGGTCAACCAAGTATTTTGTTTTCCATGTATGTATAACAACCATATTCTATATTTGAGGCAACAATAATTTTGTTGGTTCAACCAAATCGTTTTCAGAGTGTATATGAACAGAGATCACAGTCTTGCCACTAATCCCCTGCGTTTGATCTTTTTCTTCAAATTCCCCCTTTTCCCTCTATTCTCGAAAAACTTACTCTTTTTTCTTGAAATGTCCCTTTATAGGGACTGAAACATCAGAGTGTGCATTTTCAAAATTTTACACACAATTCTTAGGATATTTTAGTGCCTAAATGTCTTGATGCGATATAGGAAAGTGGAAAATATCGTATTTTAAAATTTAACTTTTTTCACGCTCAAGTACTATCCGTTGTATTTCCTGCAAAACACTTATTATTTTACGGAAATTAACGTTAATCCATCTTAAGGATGGTTATACCCCAGAAACGCGGTTTTAACTCTTTTTTTTTAATAAAATAAAAATACGCATTCAGTGTTTCACCAAATCGAAAAAGTTTACTTAAACATTGGGTTGTTTTAGAACACCTTATTGAGCAGTCTCGAACTTTATTTTTGAATCTTATGATTAAGAAATTCACAAATGTTTATTTGGTTAATTTTATATACAATATACTATACAAATGAAATATTTTTGAAATGTAACAGCATTGAAGAGTGTAGTTTTCAATGTACGTTGAGAGTATTAATTATAGTATCCATTTTTTCAAACAAATTTCTTAATGGGATAAATAATTTTAAAAAAATCATTTAACATTGTTTGAAAATATAACATTTCTTATAAAAATATTTCTTCTTTTCTACATGTAAAAATTAATGTTTCATTTTTCCCCTATTTTTTCCGTTGTTCCTGAAAATTTAGCCTATTTCCCTTTTTTTGAGCTCATTTTTCGCTGTGATTCCTGTTTTAAGAAATTTCTGACTTCAATCATTCGAAATTAAATCCTTTAAAATTTGAACGTTTGAAATAGTAATAAGTAACATTTACGCGCTCAAAATTAAACAGAACATTTTTCAACTTTGCACATTATCAAATGTCACAATGTTACCATTTTTAACATAAAGGCTGCAACATTTTACAGTTTCCAATTAGAAGCTTTAAAAGTTGACAAAATTGGACTAATTTAATCATTTAAAACATAAACGTTTAAAATTTACAAATGTGAAAAATTGATTAGCACTGAACACTTCTAATCTGGAACATGCTAAATTGAAGAATGAAAGATGTTGAAAGTCTTACAAAAGCACACAATTTAAAATATTTTAGAATTTGAAATCGCAAGCTTAAAAATGGAAAATTATGCTTTCAGGTTTAAGGTTTTGAAATTAAACAGTTTTGAATTTGGATTCTTTGAAAATTAAAAGTTTTAAGTATCAACCCTTGTGGAGCTAAAAGTGTTTAAAATCTGAAGAATTGAAAATTGCAAGTTTTTTACGTACGTAAATTAAACTTTTGACAAGTATTTAATTATAAATTGAAGTATTCGAAATTAAATTATTTCGAATTTAAAATGTAGAAATAAGAAAAAATCTAAATCGAAAAATTTCAGATTGAAATTATTTCAAATAGAAAAATTACAAAATTGGTGACGTTTACAGTTATACTATTTCAAATAGGAACAATTCAAACTTCAAAATTTTGCAATCGAAATTTTTTATTTTAACTTAAAAATATCTAAATGCGTGTTTAACTGCCTCGTAAGATTTTCAAATACAATAGTATCATTAGCGATCTGTTTTCGAGCTTGAGCGATTTTTCCGGACCACTGACTAGCCGATTCTGACCTCTTATAAGAAGTTGAAAATAAATTTAAAATGCTAAAACGCAAGAGTAGATATTTATGTCATGGCATTTTATAAAATTTGGTGAAGTACACTGATAAAAATATTACTTGAATTAAAGAAATATAGTACTGAATTCCGCAGTCGAAGTATTGAAGAAAGAAATACTAATAAATCATCTGTATCCTCCTTATGTCTGTTGCATCTCCAGAGATAGAAGTTATCATAATAGTCTAAAATCACAACAGGTGGCAGTACTGAAATAAATTTATTGCAAATTTCAAAATTTAAAGCTGAATTTGAATAGTGCACTTTCAGTTCTTATTCTGTAATATGAAAAAAGTAATTACAATTTATGTAAACTTCTACACTTAATTATTAAAAATTATGCTTTCGAATCATCTATTTTGGTATTTTTAATGAAGATTCATTGTTTTGGATTATTTGATATTCTCTACGTCTGACTTCTTAGCTTTTGGCACCAGCTGGTCTGACATTTCCACCAGACTACTACTTTTCGCGTCGTAAAGTCCAGTAACCTCGTTTCCTTTTTCAATCCACTTTATCTTGCCGTATTTCGTGGCATATTATTCGTGTCAGACTCTTCAAAAAAAGTTATCGTGGCCCGATTCCAAGTCAGATTAAATTCTCTTTTTGTATTTTATGTTTCCTAAATCGCCGTCTAAGACAAAGAAACTTTGTTTATAAAATAACTTGTACAGCGAATAGAACGAAGAAAGATGATTTCTTACATTTTGCTACAATGCATCATCACAATATTTCAATACAACAACTTGATTACTCGTTTTTCAGCATTTCTTTGCTAATTTATTCTGACTCGTAATTAATTATTTCCAAGGTTAATCCACTGTGATAAATCAACTTAAAGTTTAATGGAGCTCTTATGGTAATTGACATGTTTTTTAATTTTATTTTCCTCAGTTGGAAGCAGAAAATGGCGAGAAAAAAATTAAAATTCATTTTAAAGATTTTCTGCTGTATTGAAGAAGTTGTCACAAATTCAAGAGAAACAAATGCATTCCATTTTACAATAAAGTCTATATAGATGACAGATGTTTGCGGTTGAAATTAGTTTTAAGTTGGTATCAGATTACACCTGTGCAAATCTTATCGGGACGTTATATAAAATTTGTTATGATCTAAAGATTATGGCATTGATAGTTGTTTATCAGTTTCATCCTTTCACTTCTTTGTTCCCAATCGTACAAACAATTATATCTTGCTCTCAATGATATCTGCTGTTTTGTGTAAAATTCCTAATGATTATCAATCTCTATTCGGTATAAATGAAAACAGACATCTCGTAATCAAGGCGCAGATTAATTTATCATCAGAGGAAAATAATTTAAAAAATTTAAATTTTTAAGAACCCCGAAACTTGAAGACGTCTTCGACATGACGTGACCAAGTGGATACCGAAAACTGGTTTTTCAGGATACCACCTATAAAGGCTGATTATCGATCCCTTTCATTATTGGTTACTGTATGTCCAGACCTGCAGTTATTTGAAAAGTGATTAGCATTCAAGATAAATGCAAAATTACGTAATTTAAAAATTTTTTATTATCTTTTTTTTTATTATTTTATTATTTATTTTATTTATTTATTTTTTATTATCATAATTTTTTTTTTATTTTAAAATTGCACGATTGAATTTCTTAGAATTTCCGACCGATATCATTATATTTCATACCATTCAAATAAAAACTTTTGTCTGCATTAACAATTTTATATTGGAATATCAAATAATGTTTTAAGAAAAAAACCTGCTTTCTTTTTAAAAAATGGAGTAAAACAATATATGCCAAGTAATCAGACGTATTAGGTATATTTTCTTTTCATGGTTTAGTAATTAAAACAATTAATATGAAGAGTAACCTCGGTGCGCTGCTTGTTACGCTTCGAAAAGATCATTTACGTTTAATCATGCTCCAAACACAATTGTAATTGACACTCAAACCAAGTGACTCTCGTTATAGTGATTTTTTTCACGCCATTTGTCCTTAGACGAATGTGTCATGAACCATAAGAATGACAAGAAGAAGCACGTGTTGAGTGAATCTAATGTATCGCTGGTGCAATCAAGTTTTTGTATCTTTAATCAAGTACATAACGGTATTTTGATCGTGATTGTTCATTGTACTTTTTAGACTAAAGTAATTTCTGCTATTTTGCCATAAATGTCTTGTGCTGTTTTACAACACGCTTCGGTCATGTTACCCCATATTTATGCCTTTTTGATCCATTTTATGCTATTATTTTTCCCATCCTCAGGTTATTATACCCTCCATCTATATTTATGACATCTTATCATTATTTCTGTCCACAAAAGGTATTCTATTTCGGTATGTTTATTTACCCTATGTTTTCCTCTTTTTCAATCAGACGGAAGGAGAGCCTCAACATTGATATCGATTACATACATTTTTTTCAACTCATGTAAAGTAAGGACACATCTGTTGAAGTTATTTCGTGAATTGAACATATGACTTGAGAAATTCTTCAGGTTTCATTCTGTTTGCCATCGCGTGTCAGGATATTCTGCACACACAGGTGTTCTCAAATAATGTCCAAGTCCACAGACAGTTGCATTGTGATGTACCTTTCAACTTTCTTTTCTCAATTTCTGACTAAAATTAATTTGAAATATTTTTAATTTTTAATATATGTATTCTATTTATCATTAATATTCATCTAGAATTGTCACGTATGCTAACTAGTACATCTATATAGCTACGTAAACACGTTTTCATGCGTAGGCAACTTGCAAATAGAAAATGCAAATAGGCAAACAAAGAAAACGTAGAGCTGTCAATTTCATTATTGATCGAGAAAAATCTGTATTACGTCTGTCAACGAGATTTCTTGAGCCCCCGATGAGTTTAAAGTTGAAAATTTTGTTAAACGACGCAATTGATTTTTGTTTGAACTTTACGTATGAAAACGAAAATTCTTATCAGATGTTTATTTAATAGAGTGCTATAATCGTATTTCAACAAGGCAAACATTTCAAACCTGTGTCGGTTGCGAATGATAAGGTAAAAATGCTCTTTACAATGGTATGAACGCGGTACGTTGAATTTATATATTAGTATTGAAATATCAAAAATATATAGTTTAATTTAACCTGAAATTAATAAAATCAACCATTTTTATCAATTTGATCTTTATTAATGTGAAATATGTACTAAATACATGTTTACATTGTACATCGCAAAGTCTCCAAGGTTCTGGTACTTTTTTCAATCTTTCGTACATGCTGAAACAATTTAATCTCGATCATTTCGGTTTCAAATGCGATATTTTGATTTTAATTTTTTCCTCATATTTGAATAAGTAATTGGTCAATTTTAATAGTAATTTTGAAGCAGCTAGTTGAATACTCGAATTTTTAATGAAGAAAATAAATTTTCTACCAAAAAAGATGAATCTTCAATAATTGAAATTAATTTTTAACCAAAGAGTTGAGTTTTCAACCAAAAAAGACAAGTTTTCAACAAAGATTATTTTTCACTAAAAAAAGACGAATTCTCAACGAAATACATACGTTTTTAACCAAATGGTTGAATTTTTGACCAAGAAGATAAATTTTCTATAAAAAAGATCATTTTTTAAAAAAGTACATCAATTTTTGATCAAATAGTGGAATTTTCTACCAAGATAAATGTTCTACTAAGAAAGACGAATCTTTAATAAAATACACCAATTTACGATCAAATAGTTGAATTTTCAACCAAGAAGATAAATGTTCTACCAAAAAATACAACTTTTCAACAAAACACATCAATTTTCAATAAAATAGTTGAATTTTCTACCAAGAAGATAAATTTTCTACTAAAAAAGACGCATCTCTAACAAAATACACCAATTTTTAACAAAATGGTTGAATTTCTTATCAAGAAGATAAATTTTATGTTAAAGAAGACGAATCTTTAACAAAATATATGAATTTGAAAAACCAAGAGTTGAATTCTTCAACTAAAAAAGATAAATATTTAACAATTTTATACAAAAATGAGAAATTTTCAAGCCAAAAAGATACATTTTCTACAAAACGATTCAATTTCCAATCAAATAAATTAATTTTTAATTAAAAATATGAATCTTTAACGAAACAAAAAAAAATGGATTGTTAAGAAATTAGTTCAACTTTCAATCAAGGAGTTGAAATTTCAACTCAAAAAGATTAAATTTCAACAAAAAATTTAACAATTCAACTTAACCTGAAAAGGCGAATTTTGAGCAAATTACATGAACCCTCAACTAAAACAGATTAATTTTCTACCAGAAAAGACAAAATTTCAACAAAAGACATGAATTTGTAACCAAATAGTTAAATTTTTAAACAAACATGGATTAGTAAATTTTGTAGATGAAAAAATTAATTTTTAACCAAAGAAATTAATTTTCTACTAAAATTATGGATCTTCAACATTAAAAATTAATTTTTTACAAAGTAGTTCAACTTTCGACCAAATAGTTGAATTTTCTACCAAATAATTGAATTTCCTACCAAACTGTTGTATTTTCGAGCCAAAAATACAAATTTTCAACCAAAAATGTACATTTTTAACAAAAAAGTTAATTTTTAACCGAAACAGATTGATATGTAACTAGACAGTTGCATTTTCAACCAAAAAATATGAGATTTCTGCAGAAAGAGATGAATTTTCAAACGAAAAAGACGAATGCTAAAAAAATAGTAGAATTTTTAATATAAAAAAATGTAGTTAAGAAAGAAAAAAAACTGGCGCTCAAATTGTTTCACGTTCAAGCCAAAAAAATACGAATTTTTCACAAAACATTTTAGGACCTGAACAAATTATGAAATTATACGTTTGTAAAACTAAATATTTATTGTTATTAACACAGTATATTTTCTAAAACTAATTTTATTAAGATTTCACGTTTATTTAAATAACAAAATTTATATTTTATATATATTTTCGATCCCTAAGTTTATAAAATCTTAGTACGATGGGTGGGGGGGAGGAGGTCTGAGAAAATCTCAAGGTATCCTACTTTTGTGAAAGTTTCAAAAAAATACTTTACGAAATTCTTAAATGACACTTAGTTGATCCATTTATTATTATTTCTTGAATTTATGAATATTACATTTAATATTTATGACTGAATAGTATTAATATGATTGGGTAAATTACAAGTAATACTGCTACAATTATCAGTAAATTAACACAATTTCTTTTGCATTAAAAAATATCTTACGTGAGACTACGCAATTTATTCATGGCGCCTAATAAGAATTTTTTATAATTATTTCTAAATAGGAAACTTATAGCACAGTCTAGATCCCAAAAATCATGTTTTTAAAGAAGAGAAAAATTATTTGATTACTGAATATGTACTCGAAGATCACTAGCTCGTTATCGTAAATGAGATCAACATTCTGTCGAAATGTAAACATTAAATATCAAGATGGTTGAAAATACGAGATTTGCACGATAATTATCTAGTCATACTTCGCGATAGCAACTCGCGTCATAGAACTCATATTATGTAGATCTATGATATTATTCGAATTAGAGTGACAAAACCAAGTACACAATTTTAATTTTTACGAGGAAAATTTCTCGGAAAAATTCAATAACAAATTTTTGTATGATCAAGTCATAAATAGATCTCTTTTTTGTAATTAAAATAAAGAAATGTTTAAATCTTACCATTTTAGTGATTATTCGACTGCAGTTTACACGTTTACAAGTCAAATAAGTTGTTTAGTTTTAAAGGTATCAACTTTTCGTCAAACTTGAACAGCTTATTTTGAAATGTTAAGTTATTTTATTGTAAAATTTATAATTTTTAAAGACTTCTTGGCACTTATTTCTGGCTCAAAAAATAATATGCTTTTTATCAATTTGATGCACACGTATTATAAAAGGAAATTGAAATGAAATCGCGAAGTGCTCATATAGAATCTTCAATTGCACGTACTCGTCATTTTTGATGGATCGAAAACTGATTAAAAGGTGTATAAAATCTTATTCACGATCTTCTGGAGATAACAGGTTTCCTCTTTGCCAAAATCCCCTTTTTCAAGGTACATTCATAAGCAAAGTAGAAGAAATGAATGATCTGGAAAATTAAGACATTCTTTAATCGCAGTGTGGGCGAATCCATGAAGTATTTTAAATTTCAAATAAAACATAAACGTGTTTAATCAGAGTCCTAATCATTTTATGATGTTCAAATTTTGTCAGAGATAGCCTTATGTTCTCCATCGACAAAAAAAAAACATTTTTATACCTCGTTTGCTCTGAACAACGAACTTCAATTTAGAATTATCCGCATCCGTCAAATCAAATTATATATATATATAAAAACTAAAGGTTAACAACCACCGCAGGGTCCCACTGGGAGTAACTGTCATCTAAAAAAATGAAAATTATAAATCTTCAACCAAAAAAAAAAAAAGAGTTTTTAAGAAAGTAGTTCAACTTTCAATCAAGGAGTTGAATTTTTAATCTAAAAAGGTGAATTTTCAACGAAAAATGTAATAGTTGATATTTAAAAAGAAAACAGATTTTAATAAAAAATAAAAAATAAACAGTTGGATTTAACCAACAAAGACAAATTTTTAACAAAATACTTGAATCCTCATCTAAAACAGATTATTTTTATTAAGGAGAATTAATTTTCAATAGAAAAAAAAACGATTTTTCTATAAAAACAGTTGAACTTTTGACCCGAAAATATGAATTTTCAACAAAAAAGTTATTTTACAACCAATCGGTTAAATTTTCAACAAAATAGTTAAATTTTCAGTTAAAAAAAATTCATTTTTAACCAAAGAAAAGCAAACTTTTTAAAATAAAATTATAAATCTTCAACCCAAAAGAATTTTTAAGAATGTGATTCAACTTTCAACCAAGGAGTTGAATTTTTAATCTAAAAAGATGGATTTTCAACGGAAAATGTAATAATTGATATTTAAAAAAAAAATATTTTAATTGAAAATAAAAAAACAGTTCAATTTAACCAACAAAGAGAAAATTTTAACAAAATACTTGAATCTTCATCCAAAACAGATTATTTTCAACTAAACAATTTGATTTTTAACCAAAAAATCGATTTTCTTCCAAAAAAGACGAATTTTCAACAACATACATAAATTTTCAACCGAATAGCAAAATTTTCTACCAAATTGTTTAATTTTTCAGCCGTAAATACGAATTTTTTACAAAGCAGTTTAATTTTTAACTCTAAAATTTTAATTTTCAATAAAAAAATTAATTTTCAACCGAAACAGATCAATTTTTAACCGGAAAGTTTCATTTTTAACGAAAAAAGATTACATTTCTACAAAAAGAGATACGTTATCAAACCAAAAACATGAATGTTCAACAAAATAGTTTAATGTTCAATAAAATAGTTGAATTTTCAATTAAGAAAAAATGTATTCTAGAAATAAATAAAATTTTTATCAAAATGTTGAATTTTCAAACAAGAAGTATGACTTGAACAAAATTGTTCAATTTTAAACAAAGTAATTCAATTTTGAACCAAATTATAAAATTTATAAATAAAAAATATGAATTCTTAACGAAAAATGTCATAGTAAACTTTTCAACCGAGAAGAATGAACTTTAAACCAAAAATAGTTGGATTATCTTATTAGGTTCTATTAATTAAGTTCGCATTCAAGTGGAAAAATAAAAATAAGGTGAAAGATTGTAAAGCCTACGATAAATAAATAAGAATTTTGGTAATTTATAGTTTAAAGAAAAACATTTCAATTAAACATGGAACTTCATTTGTAATACTCAAAAAAATGTATGACACTATTTTGTCATTTTTTTTTAAAATTTTGGACACTATTTAGACTATTTTTGATCTCTAAAGTGAGTCCGAGGCCTGTATTGTGTCATCCGGTGTGAATTACTTCGCACTTTATTCAACTACTAAATATCACAAGACGAGACAATTCCAAAGCAAGCCATTCGTAAACTAATTTGTTCAGGATCATCTGTTTATTTGATTAAAAAAATCGTTCTGTTGTTTTATCAAAAACTTAATCAAGCAATCTTAGGTAATCACACAGATTATTGTAATCTTGCGTATTTTTCACATAATCACTTAATCCTAGTCGATTCTGTTTCCGGATCACGTATTTTGATAAGGATCACCGATATGCGAATGGATGCGTCCGCCGCTTTTAAGAAGCTTCCAACAAAATATTTTGATTCAGTCAACCAAAATTTTGATTGATTCTAGTGAAATTCTGTCTTAAATTATTTATTAGATCCAACCAAAAAATATTGTTCAATCAATAAAATATTGTTTGAAGTCAACAAAACGATTCAACCAAAAACCTTGATTGATTGAAGCAAACGAATTTGGCCAACTGAATAAAATTTTTGTTTATTTAACCTAAATGTCTTCTGATTTCAACCAAATGTAGTCAAGAAAACGATTTTGTTGACTGAAAAAAATTTGTTTCCGGGTGTATGCTAGAGTAGGTCACAACACATTTCTACATTTTTTATCTTATTATTATTATTATTTATTATTATACTCTTGCATAGTTTCCCCTAATGATTTTAAATCGATTTTGTTTGTGAAAAATAGGATTTCATTATTTATAATAGTACAGTGAAAACTTTCTTGATGCTCCATAAATAATAAATGTGTTTTTGTTTTTCAGATCACAAATTGTATTTAGTAGAGAATTATATCATTCACATCTCGGTGAGTCAAATTTTTATTAAAAATCTACCTTTGTAAATGATATTTCACCGCTTTTTTCGGATATTGTTTTAGTAAAACATATACTATGTTAAAATTTGTTAACAAAAATGTTCATGAGAATTGAAGGGATACATATATTTTCTGGGTTCAGGATTTATAAATTCAGCCCTTCCAGAAGTATTGAATAATTCAAAATATTTTAGAATATTAGGGTTGTGATTTAACTATGTTTATAAAATTAAAAGATTAGATACTATAGAAATATTTCATAATTCTTTATTAAGTATAAAAAATTACTTATGTTAGGATATTATATAATGTTTTTGTCTCCAAAATTCCGAAAAGATTTCTATCATTTTTTACAATGAACCGAAGAAGAATTCTTATTTGGTTTTCTGAAAGTTATTTTTTGAAGCTTCGAAGAATTTAATAGAAATATGTTACATATTTTTCGTTATAATTGTATGAAAATTTCATTTTAGAATTTGTATTAGAATTGCTTGCGATCTCTGAGAAATTTTATGACGTTTTTTTCGTGTCTGTTGTTTTCTCCACAGGCGGAAATCTTATATATAGTTTATATATAGTGTGACGTATTATAAATAATATTCATTTGTTTTATATAGAAAATGTATGAAACAAATGAATATTATTATGTAATACTTCACACTATATATAAACTATATACATATTACTATCATTCATATAATTATGAAGTTACGCTTATCATAAAGCAAATAAATAAACAAATAAAATATTTCTTGCATTCAATTCATTTTGGCAGAATAATTTATGTTCCCAAATTTAAAAATTGATTAAGTAATTATGTTTTTCGTATTATTAATTTCTTTAATTATTCGATAGTGATAATACTAGTATATTTAAGAATATCATGAAATCATAAAAGTCTTTAAAATTACGCCTGGAAAAATCTAGAGACACCTGGAAATACCCAGGAATTATCAGGGATTTTTTTCCAAGATTTTAATGGACATTAAAGACCTTGAAATGTGTAAGAGAAAATATTTTTATGATGAACAATGAATAATAAAATGTTAAGAGAGCTTAAAAAGTTCTGCTTTTTTGACAAATGAAGTTAACGCTTAATTCAAATAGCTTTTTTTAAAACAATGATTCAAGCTTCAAATAAATAAGGATTTTAAATAAATTTGTTATGACAAGAAAGAAGATAAGAACGATAAGAAAATCCCAAACTTTTTAATGATATGTTTGTAGGAGTTACAGCATTTTGAATTTCTGATAGTGTAGATATTCTCTGAAAAGAATATTTTTTGCTATTAGTTTCATTCAGGAAGTATACAATCTTAAATATAAGTCAATTGTTCGGTTCTTGAAATTTATAATTGGTGGTGAGTAATTAGTATTTATCCTAGTTTATAAGTGATTAGGTACCAACATTCTGTAGGAGATAAAAAATTCCTAAAATAGGAACATAATACTAATTATTACCAGTCCTTCCGAAATCGAATTCACTTTAGGCTCTTTGAACTTGTTAAATTAGTTCTTAATTCAATTTGCAGCAACTATCACTGATTTTTTGTTGTGAGTTTCGATTTTATCATCTAGCCTGGGGTTGCATTGTTGAGAGTTGAGGAAGAACGAGTCGGCGTGAATTGTTTAGTCGAGGATGTTGCGCATGACTACCCTGCGACATGAATAACTGAGTAGCTCAATTCTGAGTCTCATCCTCCCATAACTTTGTTGCTTTCCTTGGTCCTTCACCATCCCTCCACTTCTCCATTTGGTATTGCACTTGAAGCCACCACTACAGTCTATTCCATAGAGTTTCTCGCGTCGAGGAGACACTATAATATTATCAGAGCATTGTGCCCGGCTAATTAGCTGTACTAATGCAATCCCAGCTGATTACACATTCCGCTCGCTAATCCTTGCCGCGCTGTCCTGGCTTCGCCACCTTCCGGTATTACCAACTCAGACCACGTGGAGTGCACAGCGAAACTTTTCCTCGAGTTTGGCAAAAAAAGCCTAGTTCAATTCGTTATCTCCTGCCTATAATAAACTGAATGAACCTTCTACTCAAGTTTTAAATAATTCCAGAGTAGAGAAAGAGACGAGGAAGAGGACATAGTGAGGGAAGAAATATTTAAGGTGTTAGGAATAATGAAAGTTGGAAAAGCACCTGGTATAGATGAGAAAGGGGTAGAGAGTTATGGAATGGAGTAGTGACACCGGTAGTGGAAAAAGGGGAGAAAGTTAAAGATTATAGAGGAGTGACGAATGCCAACTTTGTGCAAGTTATATGTAACTGTTTTATTGGAGACGTTATAGAAGTTGAGGAAAGAGAGTGCCATTGCATCATATAGGGTTTAGGAAAGGAATGGGGGTGACGGACAACATATATGTTCTGAATGATTTGGTAATTAAAAGGGAGAAAAGGGGTATGATAGACCGAGTCGAGATAGAAAAGGTCATGATAAAAAGAGGATAAGAGAGGGTTTACTAAAGAGAGTATCGGAAATGTTCAATACTACAAAGAGTAGGGTAAAGGTAGCAGAGCAAGTAGGAGACCATTTCTGGTTGGCGAGATAAGTAAGACAAGGTTGTCTTTTGAGCCCACTTTTATTTGATATATTAATCTAAGAGTTAGAAGAAGAAAATAACAGAAATGTACGCGGCTGATATAATGCTGATGGCAGAGGATGAAGAAGGGATGGGGTTTAGTTCCATGATTGAAATACTTAGGTAGAAAAATGTTGAATTCAAATGTAGAGAAGACAAAGATAATGAGGTTTAGGAAAAGAGAGGACGAAAAAACTAGACAGGGAGATGGAAGGAAATAAAGCTAGAAGAAGTAATGGAGTTAAAATATTTTGGATATACCTTGCAAACAAATGGAGATCATAGAGCTGATACAAGAGAAAGGATGAAAAACAGCGGCAGGGGTGATGAAGCAGATATCGGAAATAGGCAATAGAAGGTTAAAAAAATATTGGAGAAGGAGAATGTGGTTATTTGATAGGTTGGTATGGCCTGTATTAGGTTACGAAACAGAGATATGGGGATTGAAGGAAAGAGAAGATATTGAGTACCCTTCGAACACTGTTTTTTCTCCCACAGGGATTGTGAGGCCTGAAAAGTCCCGGATTACAAAACAGTATAGTAAATCCTACAAAACCCGTATAAATTGAATCGAAGCAATTAAATTCTTAAGATTCTCTCTTAATCTTCATTGACTCTTTCTAAAGACGCGATACCCTTTTATGACCCCAACTTTTCAAAATTGATTGCCGGACACTTGTGGCGACGTTTGTTATCGGTATTATTTTTACGACCTCTCTCGTTTCCTTTTTTCCATTGGGAATTTTATGGGGCGAACGCTGGACGTGTTCGATGTGGCGAGTCGGTCGGTCTTAAAGTTGTGCTTTCTTTTTTTTTTCTTTTTTCTTAGTACAGAATACATCCTGAAAAGAAGGGTATGAGTCAGGGGGTTGGTCAGCGGCAGAGATGGACCTCGGGGTTCGATTGGTCAGATGGGGTGCGCATGAGCCGTGGGGGGTGGATGAGAAACGACGGAAACCTGCAATATAACCTGGAGAAAGACTCGATCGGAGTCAGGTCACGTAATGTGCCTCCACCTCCTCAGCTTCTACTTTATAACTTCTATTAATCCTTTATCAGAGCCAGGGAACTTCGCGTTGGCTTCGGGTTGTTCTAATGAAAAATCCCTATTTCATTCGGCTTGGGTTTCATCCGACGTCTCATCGCAATTCTGATGTTTATCCTGCTACCGATGCAGCATATCAACTAAGACATTCATCAATTCCACCACAAAATTAACGAATCTTTCACAAAAATTCGAATTCAAAATGAGAAATGTAAACTTGGATTATTTCTGTCTTTAGAAAGAAGAGGTGACAATTTTTGTAATCATAATGATAGGGTGTCCGCAGGTCAGGGACAACCTGGAAATCAGGGAGAAGTCAGGGAATTTTGTTGGTCAGGGAAAGTTAGGGATTTTGAAAGAAAATTGCAAAAGTCAGGGAATTTCTGTAAGAAGCACTTTAAGAAACTGTCAAGAATAACCAGGGCTGCCAAACATGCACTATTAGTCAATTTTTTTAAAAATCACTTTCTAGTCACTTTTTTAAGATGCAGTCACTAGAGTCCCTTTTTAAAATAAGAGCATACTATTGTATTCAGGTTTATAACTATTTCTAAATTATCTTGAATTCTTTTGAAATATTTTAGGGTACTTTGAAAGATTCCGAAAAATTTGTAATAGGTTTCAATAATGTGCAGGGATTTTAAAAGATTTTAATGATTTTAGGGTATTTTTAAAAATGCTAATGAATTTTCAAGAGTTTTAAAATGCTTTAAAGTATTCAACATATTATGGGGTATTTTAAAAGATTTGTAAGATATTTTTAATAGAAATCAATAATTTAGAAGCATTTCAAATGATTTCGAAGATTTAAAGATATTTTTGAATTTTGCCAAGGAATTGTTAAGAGGTTTAAAAAGTTTTGAGGGATTCCTAAAGATTTCAAAGGATTTGAAATGTTTGAAGGCACCTTAAAATATTCCAAGGAATTTTTAATGGATTTCAATAATTTGAAGGAATTCCAAAGGATTTTAATGATATACGGTTTTTTTTTTAAATTTCCAATGAATTTTCAAAAGTTTTACAAATTTTCATACGGGTTTTGAAGAATTTCGGAAGTTACGGAATAATTTTATAGTACTTATACTTATCGGGTTTTAGGATATTTTAAAATATTCCAAGGGCTTTTATCAAATTTCCAAAGATTTCAATGATTTTAAGGAATTTGAAAGCTCTGAAGATATTTTCATAAATTTTCAAAGAATTTATTAACAAGAATTCAGGGATGTCGCAGGGTTTCGAAGAGTTTCAAATATTTCAAGGAATTTCCAAAGATTGTAAGGAATTGGAAAAATTTCAGGATATTTGAAAAGATTCCAAGAAATTTTCAGTTGATTTCAATAATTTGAAGGGATTTTCAAGAATTTAGAGATTTTAAGATATTTTAAAAGATTCCGAGGAATTTCAAAAGGATTTCAACGGTTTTAGTGAAGAATTCAGTAATTTTAAGGAATTTGAAAGCTCTCAAGATAGTTAAATACATTTTCAATGAATTTATTAACAAGAATTTCAATTAAAATTAGAATTAACAAGGGTTTCGTAGCGTATTAAACATTTTCAAATATTTCAAGGGATTTCGAAAGATTTTAGATGATTCGCCAAATCTTAGGATATTTCACAGATTGTCAATTATTTAAAGGGATTTCAAGGAATTTTCAAGAATAAAGTTTTTTTTCAATGCCAAGGAATTTTTAAGAGATTTAAAAAGTTTCAAGGGATTTCAAAGAATGTTAAATATATTAGAGTATTTTTAATAATTTCCAGAAATTCAAAGTTTTTAAAATTTTCAAGGGATTTCAAAAGATTTTAAGGCATTTGAAATATTTTAGGGCATTTGAAAAGATTCCAAGGCATTTTCAAGAAGTTAAAACATTCTAGGATATTTGAATAAAAGATTTTAAGATATTTAAAAAGATTCCAAGGAATTTTAAAAGATTTCAACGGATTTAGCGAAGACTGAAATAATTTTAAGGGGCTTGAAAGCTCTCAAGATAGTGAAATAAATTTTCAATGCATTTATTAACAAGAATTTAAATTAAAATTAGAATAATTAACAAGGATTTCGTAGCGCAATAAAGATTTTCAACTATTTCGAGGTATTTCCAAAGATTTTAGATGATTTGCCAAATCTTAGGATATTTCAGAGATTGTCAATAATATAATTTAAAGGGATTTCAAGGAATTTTCAAGATTTAAGTTTTTTTTAAATGTCAAGGAATTTTTAAGAGATTTAAAAAGTTTCAAGGGATTTCAAATAATTTAAAATAAATTAGAGTATTGTTAATAATTTAAAGGAACTGTCGAAAGTTTTAAAAAATTTCAAGGGGTTTTAAAAGATTTGAAGGTATTTGAATTATTTTAGTGCATTTGAAAAGATTTCAAGGCATTTTGAAGAAGTTAAAAATTCGAGGATATTTTAATAAAAGATTGTCAATAATCTGAAGAGATTTCAAAGAATTTCAAGGGTTTCAGGATATTCAAAAAAATTCCAGGGGATTCTATAAGATTTCCGAGAATTAAAATGTTTTTAAGGGATTTGAAAGCTCTCACGATATTTTAATAAATTTTCAAAGAATTTGTTAAGAATTGAGGCATTTCGTAGGTTATCAAAGGTTTTCAAATATTTCAAAATATTTCCAAAGATATTTAAGAATTTTTAAGATCGTAAGATATTTTGAAGAGTCTTAATAATTTCAAGGGATTTCAAAACATTTCAAAGATTCTAGGGTATTTTAAAAAATTCCAAGAAATTTTCAGGAGCTGTACAAATTTTTAAGGGATTTCAAATTTTTAAAAAGAATTTCAAACATTTGAGGATATTTTAAAAGATTTCAACGAATGTTCAATTGATTTTAGTAATTCAATAGAATTTTAAAGAAGTTGAAATATTTTAGCGAATTTTAAATGATTCCAGGGCATTTTCAAGAGCTTATAAAGGTTTTAAGAGATTTGAAAGCTCTCAAGATAGTTAAATAAATTTTCAATGAATTTATTAACAAGAATTTCAATTAAAATTAGAAGAATTAACAAGGTTTTCGTAGCGTATTAAAGATTTTCAAATATTTCAAGGTATTTCCAAAGATTTTAGATGATTTGAAAAATCTTAGGATATTTCCACAAATTGTCAATAATTTAAAGGGATTTCAAACAATTTTAAAGATTACAGTTTTTTTTTAATGCCAAGGAATTTTTAAGAGATTTGAAAAGTTTCAAGGGATTTCAAAGAATTTTCAATATATTAGAGTATTTTGAATAATTTAAAGGAATTTTCAAAAGTTTTTGAAATTTTCAAGTGATTTTAAAAGATTTTAAGATATTTGAATTATTTTAGGGCATTTGAAAAGATTCCGAAGTATTTTAAAAGTTTTAAAATTCTAGGATATTTTAATAAAAGATTGCCAATAATTTGAAGAGATTTCAAAGAATTTTAGGATATTCAAAAAGATTCCAACGGATTTTATAAGATTCCCGAGAATTAAAATGATTTTAAAGGATTTGAAAGCTCTCAAGATATTTTAATAATTTTTCAAAGAATTTATTAAGAATTGAGGCATTTCGTAGCTTATCAAAAGTTTTCAAATATTTCGAGGTAATTCCAAAGATATTTAAGAATTTTTAAGATTCCAGGGCATTTTCAAGAGCTTTTAAAAGTTTTAAGGGATTTAAAATATTTTAGGGAATTTTAAAAGATTCCAAGGAAATTTTAATTGTTTCTAATAATTTGAAGGGTTTTTAGAGGGACTGAAAGGGTTCTAAATAGTTTAGGGCATTTTACAAGATTCAAAGGCAGTTTGAAGAAATTTAAACTTTAAGTTTACTGAAATCAGTCGATTTTTCAAAAAAATTTCGAATTTATTTGAATTGTTGTGAAGTCTTATACAATTATTCTGAATTGGCTCAAATTCACTTGAAAGTCTTATAAGTTTCGTCGAATTCTTTGGAATTCTTTTAAATTCAAAAGAACATTAGTCACATTATTAATACACATTTGTCATTTTTTGGGTTCCAAATCAGTCACTGCTCTTCACTTTTTCGGTTTGATATTTCCCTTTTTTCAAGTAAATCAGGCTGTGATTCTATATATTAAAAATGTTACAAGATTAGAATTTTGGTCTTTAATTAATATTGGTTTGGGGAAATGAGAATGAGTCAGGGGAAAATCAGGGAATTTGGAAAAGGATGTTTTGCAGCCGCCCTGCAATTAAATTTTGGATACTATTTCTCATCCTGTTTTCGAAAGATGAAGAATTGGATGCACTGGATGAATTGGATTAATTGGATCAAGGACCATATAATACCCGGGGATTTGTAAATCCGGGTCTCTAGAAGCGCAGTGTCTCTGGTTCCCCTCGCGATCCAATCTCCTGGAAAATGAACAGAGGAGCAGTACCACGACCCGTCACCGCGACATCTGCGCTAATTTCACACCGAGGTGACTGCGATCGTCCAGACACCCACCCAGGCTCCAAGCTACCCTGTCTAGCTGGTCGCTTCGCCAGTTGTGGGCTTCGTATCAGACGAGTTTTTCCATCTCTGCCTCATCCAGGTGGCAGCATTACATACACTTGCACGTGCCAGTGAACCATCCATGCCTACAAGGGGTTCCAGCTTAAGCCGTCTTACATCCATTTTCTCATCAATAACAATTTACTTAAATTATATAAATCATTTAAAATTATATAAAAACCATAACGTTAAGCCATATCCCTTTCGGGGTAAGCGTGACTCACTGGGTTCTAGCCTCATTATACTTTCGGGGATCAAGGAGTTCAAAGGAAGTGTATGAGGTGGTAAAAAGGGGGGGTTTAGATTTTTAGATCAATCTAGAATTCCCGTTTTGTTGATTTAATTAACGCGTTCGATCCTCAACACTGCTCTGATCCAGGTCGCTGATCAGTCTCTCTAGCAAGCAGCCAAGGCGAAGAGCTTCACATATACTCCATGTAAAGCTCTCCACGCGGATCCATTACTATCCAGCCTGGATTGGCATACGTCTTTAGGTTCCTTCACGTCTATACATTTTCTCATGCAAGCTCTTGTGTTTCTGTGACTGTTTATACCTTTTCGGTTTAGGGTCACATTCACACATTCCCACAATTCTTTCCTCTGTCTGCCTCTGGGTACGCTACCATTTGAATGACCTAAATATACTTGTTTCTTCTCCTGTCAAACAGTGTTTCCTCTACATCACATTCTTTGAGAATCCTCTTAGTACTGATTTTGTCCACTAGCGTTTTACTCTGATCCTTTTCTTGGTCCAGATTTCTCTATTATACAGCACAGTGGGTACAAGTACAGAATAATTATATTCTTAATTTAACGCCTGGGAAACAACAATCTGAATTTATACACGGCAAAAATTTGTCTCGTAAAAAGTGTAGAAATAGTCATGGAATCTTGTGTCTTTTAGTGAAGGATTTCAATTTTTCCAATACTAAATGCAAACGACTCTTGTAATTCTGGATAATCATTTCAGTACTGACTTTGTCCATCATCGTTTTACTCTTATCCTTTTCTTGGTTGGACCAGGTTTCGATACCGTACAGTACAGTGGATACGAGTAGAGAATAATTATATTCTCAATTTAACGTCTGGCAAATGAGAATAGGAAATTATATACGGAAGAAATTTGTCGTGTAAAAAGTGTATAAATAGTCATGGCATCTGGTGTCTTTTAGTGAACGGTTTCAATTTTTTCAAAACTAAATGCAAATGACTCTTGTAATTCTCGATAATCATCTCAGTACTGACTTTGTCCATCATCGTTTTACTCTTATCCTTTTCTTGGTTGGGCCACGTTCCGCTACCGTACAGTACAGTGGGTACAAGTACAGAATAAATATATTCTTAATTTAACGTTTGGGAAATAAGAATAGGAAATTATATACGGAAGAAATTTGTCTTGTAAAAAGTGTAGAAATAGTCATGGGATCTTGTGTCTTTTAGTAAAGGATTTTAATTATTTTAATACAAAATGCAAATGACTCTTGCAATTCTCGATAATCATCTCAGTACTAACTTTGTCCATTAGCATTTTACTCTTATCCTTTTCTTGGTTGGTCCAGGTTTCGATACCGTACAGTACAGTGGATACAAGTAGAGAATAATTATATTCTCAATTTAACGTCTGGCAAATGAGAATAGGAAATTATATACGGAAGAAATTTGTCTTGTAAAAAGTGTAAATATAGTCATGGAATCTTGTGTCTTTTAGTAAAGGATTTCAATTTTTTCAATACTAAATGCAAATGACTCTTGTAATTCTCGATAATCATCTCAGTACTGACTTTGTCCATTAGCGTTTTACTCTCATCCTTTTCTTGGTTGGACCAGGTTTCGCTGCCGCACAGCACAGTGGGTACAAGTACAGAATAATTATATTCTTAATATAATGTCTGGGAAACAAGAATAGGAAATTATATAAGGAAGAAATTGGTCTTGTAAAAAGTGTAGAAATAGTCATGGAATTTTGTGTCTTTTAGTGAAGGATTTCAATTTTTTCAATACTAAATGCAAACGACTCTTGTAATTCTCGATAATCATCTCAGTACTGACTTTGTCCATTAGTGATTTACTCTTATCCTTTTCTTGGTTGGACCAGGTTTCGCTACCGTACAGCACAATGGACACAAGTACGGAATAATTATATTTTTAATTCAACGTCTGGGAAATAAGAATAGGAAATTATATACGGAAGAAATTTGTCTTGCAAAAAAAATATAAATAGTCATGGCATCTTGTGTCTTTTAGTGAAGGGTTTCAATTTGTTCAATACTAAATGCAAGCGACTCTTGTAATTCTCGATAATCATCTCAGTACTAACTTTGTCCATTAGCGTTTTACTCTTATCCTTTTCTTGGTTGGTCCAGGTTTCGCTACCGTATGGCACAGCGGGTACAAGTACACAATAATTATATTCCTAATTTAACGTCTGCGGAACAATCATCGGAATTTATACATGGAAAAAATTTGTCTTGTAAAAAGTGTAGAAATAGTCACGGAATCTTGTGTCTTTTAGTAAAGGATTTCAATTTTTTCAATACTAAATGCAAACGACTCTTGTAGTTCTCGATAATAGTCTGGGGAAAAAATTTTTGTATTTACTATATAAGATTTAAGTGAGAAATCAAATTCAGTCCAAGTTGAATTATAGAAAAGTTGTGAATATTTTTAGTTCGGCTCAAAAGAATATTTATAAGTGCCTGAAGTGAAAAACAGGGCGCTGTTATTCATTTGTGACCGAAATATTTTTACTATGAACTGAGGACAAATTTAAGAATTATTATTATAAAATTAATAATTTGATTAAAAAATAGATTTGTTCTATACAGATAGACAGACAGGCATTTTTTCGAAGAATGACAAAATGGCAGATGTTCTACTAAACTTCGTGAAACTGGATTTTATTAAAAACCACAATTTAAAGAATTTTAATTTTTTTTGAGAGAAAGGTAGTAATATGTACTACATATCTTCAGAGTTTCATTCTTGGTAAAACCCTGCTCTTTTGTGATATTTTGCACTGTTTACAAGAAAAAAAAAATATTGAAAAATTCGAGTTAGTTCAAAAGCTATTTAAAAGTTTTGAAAATATTAAAAAATCAATTGATCAATTAATTAATTTCAAAAGAATATTTAAAAAGATTTCAAAAGATTTCAGAAATTGCTAAAAAAAGAAGCTGCATGATTTTAGAGCAATTTTTAAAATTTGACAGGATTTTTTTATAAATGTTAGGAAAAGTTCGAATAACGTTAAAAGATATTTAGGAGTTTTGAAAAAATGTCCAAAATAATTGAAAATTTGTAGATTACAAAAAATGTGAAACATATCGTAAACTTTTGAAGCTTTTGAAATAAAAATTTGAAGCTTTTTAAGGATTTGGTAATGTTTCGAGATAAAAAAAAATTCTTAAGGTTCCTTGGGAAATCATAAATACACAAGAGTTCCCATAGAAGAGCATCCGATTTACCAATTCCAAGAAGTGCTGGCCAACGCAGTTTCTCAGGGGGCAGGGAGAGAGACGGTTGCGACTCGCGCCTCGGAAGGGACGCAGTGCACGAGTACTCAGTCGAGTATATTGCGCAATATTATGAAAACGGTTCAGGCGGCCAGTGCGAGGCAACCCCCGAAACTGTTATATCGGATCTCTTGTGTAGTTTTTGTTTTGTAAAAATTATATTAAGAAAATATTTTAAGAAAATATTTAAAAAATGTCAAAACAAAAAATAAAATTTCAGCCATAAATAATAATTTAACTTCCAATTTAAAAATTGTTATAATTACAATTGCTCAAAATTAATTGAGAGCATTGGAAATGATAGCGTCGATTTATATATTTTTAAATCTTTGAACTGTTCAATTTATAAAAGTTAAAATAAAATGTTGCTCACAGTTTAACAGCATTTAATGTGTGCAAATTATTGAGCGTTTGAATACAAAAAAGTTTAACTTTTAATTTTAGAAGTTTGAAATTCCAGAGTTCCATTTCGAGTGTTTCAATTTTCGGTTCAGTTTTTATAATTTCAAATGAACAAATTTTATCTTTAAGAGTTCGAATCTTCTAATTTCAATGACCGTGACAATTTTTTGTGAACCGGGAAAAAATCATGAAATAACCTGGATTTTTTGTCTTCGATTAAAACCAGCCACACAGAAAATCGACTATCTTCAAAAAGGGTCAGATGAATTTTCTTCTGTTTTTGATTCAGCTCCACCGTGCTTGGTTTTAGCTTTGAAATTATTTGGATTTGGATCGTTTCCAGGTAATAAAACTTGAAGAAAGTGCACAATGTTTCTTGGTGGAAGACTAACGACTCTCGTTAATTTAATTATTATTTATTATTATTATACCTTTAAGCCAAATCCCTTTCGGGTTAAGCGTGACTCACTCGGTTCTAGCCTCGTTATACTGTCGGGGCTCAAGGAGTTCATATAAGAAAAAAAAGTTTTAGATTATTCTAGAATTACCATGTTGCTTATTCAAACAAGACGTTCGTTACACAACACTGCTCCCAGCCAAGTCGCTGATCAATCTCTCTGGCAATTACCCAAGGCGAAGAGCCTTATAAAGTCAGCATGTGTTATAGTTCGCACAAAAATACACCTGCTTGCTGATGATCACCTAGTAAGATGACTACGTTGATAAATTTGCTGACATCTTGATTTATTTTATATTATAGCATCTGAAGCAATCTTAAGAATTAAGCTTCCAACTCAATTTCCTGATCCAAAAATTCTACCTTGTACAGTTTGCAATCCGAGCTTCCAACCGAGTTTCAGTTGACAAAAATGTATTTTTATAAGCTCCCTCTTCTTCCTTAAACAAAGTTTCAAAGTTGACTTCCGGAGAGGGTTCGAGGCAGGATATTAACCTCGCGCTTCTGGAAGCAACAAATAAGCTTTCTGCGAGTTTGTTAGTTCTGAACAAAGGCTTGGTGACGAATTTCGTTTGTTGGTGCGGGTGGAAGAGAATGGGAGAATGTACAGGGTTGTAACTCATGGAGCGGATGTAGTATGTCTGTACCTATAAAGGAACGTGGCTCGACCGCTGGTGGGTCCTGACGCATAATACAGAATCGACAGGCGATGGGAGGGCATTTTGTGCGAGGGGGTTATAGTGGTGAACGGGCTGGGTAAAGGGGGGCAAAGTGGGTGAAGAGAATGAAGGGGGTTAAGGGGGTCGAAGCCACCCCCTCGAGGTTCGCTCGTGCCGCGCAGTACAATATCGCGGCAACATAACTCTTCTCCCCTCGTGCATACCCCGCGACCCACCCCGAGCGGCAGAAACATCAACCCTCACCCTCTTGCTCCTCTACCGCCACCTCCACCAACGCCGCACCACTGCCGCCGCCACCTCCACCCACACCTCCATCCCGCCCGCTTTGTTTCAATAATACTGTTTATATTGGAACGTGGAGCATTGATCTGTTTGCGCGTCGGCCGCCTCGCCTCCCTCTCGCACCGAAGATGGACATATTGGGTTCCAGAGTTCCACGGTTTCAGCGTTTCATGATTTTGATGCTCGGTGGTTTCCGAGTAGTGCTATGTTTAAACAACCGTTGCAGCTTTTCGTATTTTGTATTTCGTAGTTCGCATTTTGTTGTCCGAAATAGAACAAATGCTGCATTTTGTTCTTATACTGGTTTTTATCAACTGGTGGTGGAGATTGATTGATAGCAAGGGACTGAAGTTAGTTTTTGGGTGAAGAGGGTTTGATGATCTTCTTGTTTAACTGAAGTTGAAGGGAGATAGAAGTGATTTTTCGGTTTATTCAATCGTTGTGTATTCTCTTCCCAAAAAGGGATTGTTATATTCCTCCCTACGTCGAATCCCAAACCATTTTCTAGGAGGAAAAGTACCGAAGTACCGAAGTAATTGAAATAACATACTCTTGTTGATGATGTAAGGTTAGGCACAAGGTTGGTTCTTTTTTCAACTTTTTTTCTGATGAAATTTTTGTAAATTCAATAAAATTTTCCTACTTGTTAAAAAAAATTCCAAGATCACCCTTTCATTTTCGATTCTGGCATATTTGTCAGAGATAAATTTATAAACTGGTTATAATTAACACAGAATTCTTTGGAATTATCCTTAAATTCTTTAGATTCCAGTTGAAAGAGAAATTACGTCGACGTTAAAATATGCCAGAAGAGACAATTAGAATTCGGCTAAATATGCCTGAAGAGAAAATTAAAATGCGACATATTTTTCCGGAAGGCAATGCTCGACCTTCTTAATTTACTGAGATGGTATCTTAAATTTGAGCTTTTAATATATTTAAAATTATTTGCAACTGTTACATCGAATAAAGTGTTTTTTTGGGATAAAAGTGAAAAATGATTCTGGTCATTTTGGTCTCTTCATTCTGGGTAACTGGTAATTTTTTCTATATTTTGAGAATACGTTCTGTATATTCTCTAAGATAAAATTATAATTCTCCGTTGATGATAGATTATAAATGCTTCTACATTTTTAAGTCGGAATGAATTCGCGATATTTGTATTCAAAAGAACACTTGTCCCAGATTTCCCATGCTAATTTAGAGAAAATTGTACATTTAGCTGTTGACTGAGATTCAATTATAGTGGAGTAAAAAATGTAATGTTCATAGAAGTAATTTTTTTATAAATACTTATTTTTTAAGAAAGAAATTTTTAAATGATGGGAAGGTTTGTTTCTCTTGTTTGATATTATGTTATGATTTTTTACATAAGTTAATATAAGAACAGAAGTGTACCTATACTTTGTTATGTTTATGGATGCTGCTAAATTGAAAAGACGAAGTGTATAGGCACATTGAAAATATTTGGATTAGAACATTTATTGTTGGATAGTTAAATGTTTAGAAATTCAAGTTAACATAAAATCTTTGACTTGCTGATCACATTTTGGTTTGCTCATTTAGTTAATCGATTTAATTAAATGTTTGGTCCAATCAACAAAAATGTATTTGAATTTGTTTGAATCAATGAACGTTTGGTTTAACAAACCAAAAGTTTTGTTGCTCCTACAGTAAATAAACTTTTTACTCTAAACCAGAAAATTTGAATCTCTTTCAATCTCAGATCTGAGTACTCAAATTGGATTGTTTCCAATTTAAAGAAAATTATTCAATTTAATGGTTTCTCATCAATGAGTAGTGGGTCCTTCTATTTTAAAATCCGTTGGATTAAATAATTTACTTTTTTTGTTGAAGCATTCGTTTTAGTAGAAACAGAACAAAAACAGGAAGTCGGTAATCCTGAACGAATAGCCGGATATTTTTTCGGATAATAATAGATACTCCATTTGTGAGAGCGTGACTCGGAAATCGATATAGAATGAGCCAATTAATTTTACATCCTGAATCACCGTGAGATATTTTCTATATGAAATCTGACAGTGGATATATATCTCGTGTCAGAATTGACGTGAAATTGGTATTTGTCTTATTCAGGAGAAGAAATAGTGAAAAGGGTTACAGGCATGTGCAAATATTAATAAGCTCTTCGCAAGGACACGACCGTATTTGTTCAATCATTTCAAATGTTTTTCTTCCTCATCGATCTATCAGCAAGGTCTAATACTGATGATAAATTGCTTTCTTCTGACTAGTTTATCAAGAACACACATCACGCGATAGGTTAAAATAAGAAACGAAGAAGTAAACAATATTTTTCTTATAACTGAAATTTTTCCAGAAAGAAAATCGTGGGTTTAAGTGAGGTTTAGGATCTAGGGAAATTATGGCAGTTAAGACACTTCAAAGTTATTGATTTCTGTGGGATTTCGCAATTTATGGGAATTTTGTTCAGATTTCTGCCTGTTCTTCTATATGTTGTACCTGAATATACAGCTTGTTAATAGGAGAATTAATTTTTTTCATAAGAATTCATTCTGAACCAATCCGAATCATTCCGGAAGTTTTATTCGATCCAATTCCAACCAATCCGATGCAATGTTTTAATCTTCTATCTGTAAACAAAACCAAGTTCAAAATGAACCCACATTTCAAATCTTCTGAATCCGATTAATCCGAATCTGGATTCATTTTGATCAAAAACACGGGCTAAAAAGGATTGTTTTTAAATGAAAAAAGTACAAATTTCGGAATGATTCGGATGTTTGAGAAAGTTTGGTGACTAGAGCGCAGAAAAATAGGAGGAAATCGAAACATTCCCACAAAGTGTGTAACCCCATGGAAATCAAAGACTTTGAAGTATTTGCCATTGGGAATGTTTATGTTTACAGGATGGCCATAAGTTAGGGAAAACCTGGAAATCAGGGAAAATTCAGGGAACTTAATTGGTCAGGGAAATTCAGCGAAAAGTCAGGGATTTAAAAAAAATCCTACAAAAGTCAGGGAATTTCTATAAGGGGGCGTCCATAAATCACGTGACCCTAAAGGGGAGGTGGGGGGTCAGCAAGAATGTCATGGTCAAGCAATTGGGAAGAGTGGGGGCTTCTACAAATCGATAACGGGGGGGGGGGGGGGGGTCAAAAATTATCCGAAAACCGATTACGTGATTTATAGACGCTCCCTTATCTAGCGTCACCTAGTGATCAGTAAACTCCTTCATAGAGTTTTACAGCACTTAGACCTTCGCAGGGGTGCTTACGGCTGCGCAATAGAGATCGAAGGCACTTACACCTGTCAAGTAGTTTTATACGGCACCGATGTCTGCCTTTTTTGAATGAAATTTATGAATTTTTACACATATATATAATATCTTGCATAAATGAATAATAATTCTTGCATGAATTTTTACCAGACTTATGCTTGTACAGTAGAGTACTATAGCACATACGCCTGAGCTGTGGTGTTCTACGGCACTTAATATATATTGTGCAGGCATGTTATACTGTACTTAAGGCTATTTAGTAACCTTCTACTGTAATTAAGGCATCCTTGAGTGCATAAGAATTCTGCTGTGTAGCTGTAAGTCTCGCTGAAATCTACTACGCATCCTTAAATGGCGTAGACCTCTACTGTGCAGTCGTAGGTTCCGCAGAGTTCAACTGCACATCATCGTGTCGAGCAGCATAATAGTGCTCAACTTTGATTTCCGTAGAAGACTTTTGCGTAGTCCAAAATCTCGCAAAAATCTATGGTACGAAAGGACTTGAAGCCAACAATCCCCCCGCCCGTTGCCCAACAATCGGTCTATTCTCTTCTCTCAAATCGCATTTGCAAATTCCTCAAATATAATCTGATTACTATTTTTACCAAATGACTGTATAGGTGCTTTTTATCGAGTCGGGTTGCCGGGTTACTCGACAGACTTCAGGACCTGATAACCCAACCCGGATTGGCGTGATATAAAATTCAACCCCACACGACCCACGACTATTTTACACATCAGTGTTAACAAGAAAAGTTTTAAGCCAATTGGAAAATCTGTGACTGTACCTCTGAAAAAAAAGGTTTTCTACTAAATCATGTGGAAAACAGCTGAATAGTAATATTCTATTAAGTTAATATTTCAGCGACCTTAAATTGTTATTGCTAAAAAATATATTATAAACAGATTAAAAGATCAGGCACTAACCTCTGAAGAAAATGTCATGAACATTCAATTATTATTTTGAATACCCAATATTATAAACTGATTAAAAAATCAACCGTACATTCCAGATCCGGCCCTCTCAGCACTGTATTGACTGAATAAATCCAACAAAGTCATTACTCTGATATTATGCATGACTATTCATTATTCTTAATTCGATTTATTGATTTAATATGGGCGGTGGGGGAGGGATCTCCCCCCTGGTGCTCAGGATATAAAGCACATTGTGCCACACCCGTGTTTATTTTCAAGGCCGCACCGAATCTGGGCACCTTCACCGAGTTAGATCTGTGTGCATTCATTGTTTCCAACGTTCTGAAAATATACCTCTCGAGTGCCAGGCGTACTTCAAGGAATAACGTGGACCTCCTAGTGTGTTATGTAAGAGTATGTGTGTGTGTGTTCATACTCGAAATCGACTAGCGACTACCGAGCGTTAGACCCCTCGACATGAAGCCCCTTCGCAAGGAGATCGCTACCTCTTTTCCGAGTCTCTCAAATCCCACTAGTGACGCCCAAGTTTAAACACCTCGACATGAAGCCTCAACTCTGGAAAGTCACTAGCCTCTTTTGAGGGGACCTACAGTTTAATATGGGTTCCAAACCATCAAATACCCAGTAAAAGTACATACAAAAATTGTCACTGGTACCGGCACAGGGATTGAACCCCAGGCCTTCTGCTCGGAATCCTGACACGCTAACGCCTGAGCCACCGAGACTCTATTTTCTTTAATTAAAACTATCTCCATTTTCGCTACTTTCTTTTTATATACCTTATTCCTCGAAAAAGTCAAAATCGCAAATTATATCGCTTGTCCATACAAAAAATATTACCAAAAAGGAAAAATTAAATGAAAAACAAAACATAAAAAGTTTCGTAAAACTCTTCAATTCAGTATTTTAACTTTTTATTTTTTAACAATATTTATTAGTACCCACTCACACGCAGAGATGATCTCACTCGAAATTATTCTAATTAGCATTATATATTATAAAATACATTAGTTTACAAACAACGAGAATTGAAGGTCGACGTCCTGCTAGAAAGAGTTAACAGATTGAGGAAATCGAATCTTTTCGATTTCTGGGAAACATTTTAATCAGTTCTAAAACAATGAAAAAGTTTTTCCATTGTGACTCGGGTAATTAATCGGAATGGAAGGTTCGAAAGTGTCCCCTTCGGGTTTACATTTTCCTCTTACCTCTCCCTTATTTCTTTTTACACACACCGCCAAATATTTACACGTTGGTGGTGGTGGTTGTTAACTGTGTGCAGGCAGACAGTGCCGTACATATTAACAACAAAAAATACAAGTCGGATTAACAAACAGCCTTAAGTGCTGAGAAAACCTTCTTCTCTAGAACCGGCGCGCACAGTAGGGTGAAATAATAAAACGAGATTCAAAATGACATTTGGAACGCAATTATGCACCGATTGTAGATTTTTTTAAATTCAGGACTAAATTTTTTAGAAAATGGCGAGGGTGGATTTTTTTTTTTTTGTTTATTTATTTTTTATGTTAATGCAAACAGCAAGAAAAGTTTCGATCTTTTTAATTTCATTTTTTATCTCCTAGACAAAATTTCTCTTATACTTCCCGTCACTTGGATTCAATGCAAAGGTATAAGAGAGAAAGAAAAATAGTTAACTTGTAAAGTTAATTGTTATAAACAAATTTTATCAACAAATAATCGACATTAGGTCTTATTCGTCTTCAAAGTATATTTCTGCTCTGAAATTGCTTGCTTTCATCGTTAGGATGATACGTCGTCATTAAAATTTAAGATTGAATGTTATTAATTATTTCTATAAACAAATTATATAAACAAATGTACATCGCAGACATTTATAAGCAGAAACAAATAGCTTTTTCTTCTAGACTTGTTGTAATTATATTACCAACGATGTTTTCTGAAAGAACACGACTATTGGTTTATTTTATGAATAAATTATATAAACAAATGCATATTTTAGGCGTTTTAAGCAAAAAAATCGTTTTTTCTTCTGACCTTGCTGAAATTATATTGCTAATGATGTTTTCTGAGAAAAAATTCTATGCATTAATATTGGTTTATTTTATCATCTAACTGCATAAACAAATGCACATTTTAGGTGTTTTTAAACAAACTATATAATCCAATTCACATATAAGGCACTTTTAGACGAAAAGAAATAGTTTTTTCTTGTATTAATTTTTAAATTATATTGACAATGATGTTTTCAGAAAACATTTTGCCATTTTTTGTTATTTGCTCATTTTGTAAACCAATTATATGTATAAATGTAAGTTTTAGGCATTTGAGGAAAAAAGTAAGCGTTTTTCATCGTATTTATGTTGAGATAACAGAACAATAGTGAAATTCTTATATTTTTATAAGAACCTTGTTTTTCATTCATTATTGACAAGGTAATTTGAAACAAACGTAAAAGAAGTGATTCTTAAAAATGCAAGTATACCGTTATCGTATTCAGCCACGACATAATATTGTCAGTCATATTTTCTGATAAACTTTTGTTACAAAATGAAATCTATTAAATTTATAACAAATAATGTAAGCGTATACAAATTTATTAATTTTCAAACAGAGAGAAATTGTTCGACAAGAGATCATGTAAAAAACATTGCCAACCTAATTTCAACAAGACTACAAGAAAGAAAAAGTTGTTTTTCTGCCTATAAACGCCTAGAATGTGCATTTTTCTACCCAATTTTTTTATAAAATAAACAAATAGTCAGGTATAACAAAATTTCATCTAGAAAATTCATTGTCAATATAGTTTGAAAAATAATAAAAGAAAAAACGATCTTTTTTTGCCTATCTGCAATGTACACTTTTTTATATAATTTGTTTATAAAATCAACGATTGGCGATGCTTGGCAACATTTTTCTATATAACATCATTGACTATATAATTTCAACAACATGAGAAGAAAAAACTATTTCTTGTCGCTTAAAAACGCCTTATATGTGAATTTGTTATATATAATTTGTTTATAAAATAAACAAATGTTAATACATAGCAAAATTTTTTCAGAAAACATGATTGGCAATATCATTTTATCAAGATAAGAAGACAAAATTATTTCTTTCAGCTTAAAAATGCCTAAAATGTGCATTTGTTTATAAAATAAACAAATATTAATATTTATCAGAAAATATCACTGGTAATATAATTACAACAAGACTAGAAGAAAAAACTATTTCTTTATGCCAATAAATGTCTGCGATGTACATTTATTTATAGAATTAATTAATAACATTTAATCTTACATTTTAATGGCCACGTATCATCCTAACGATAAAACCAAGCTTATTAAAAGCAGAAATATACTTTGAAGACAAATAACCCCTAATGTCGATTATTTTTTAATACATATGTTTTTTTATTTCACCCCACTACGCGGCGCCACGACTTTTCGGAGATGAACACTCCCTTATTAGGCTAATGTTCACCGCGTAACCCGCCGAGGCACTTCCAGATGGAGAGGCGGGAATCGAACCCGCAAAAAAAGAAAGAATTGGATCTAAGGATCATGACTTAGTTCCCACGACAATCGATCACTCATTGTGACACTTGTAACAAATAGCTATTAATTGAGATCAAAATATTAAAGTAACATGGAATTAGAACCTCAAAAACATTTAACAGAAAATAAGTATTTGTTACGGTTGCGTAAAATTTTGAAAACTCGACCCGAAATCCGACTCGGTCCGAAAGTTCGATTAAAACATTTCCTATGATTTTCCGCAATTTACAGTAAATGCCAACTTTCCGGTAATTCATACCAACTTACTATATATAGCCGAAAATTTCCGGCAATTTATAGTAATTTACGGTCATTTATGGTAACTTAACATAACAAATGTGTAGTAATTTACGGTAACCTTCCGGGGAATTTATGGTAACTTACCATAAATTTTCGGAAACATTTAAATTGCACTTTCGAGTCGGGTCGGGTTTTCGGACCGAACTGTAAACCGACCCGAAGTCATTTTATATACCACTAGTATATGTATTATTCATAAATAATTTTTAGGTAAACATTTTAAATAAGAGAGATGCAAAAGTATCATTCAAATACAATAATAACACAGGCCCACAAAACAAGTGCCATGCGCTAGACGTCAGAGTATGGTATCTATATGCATTTTGCGGCGCTGAATACGAATCTGACATTAGTTTTTTTTCAGGAATTCAGAGTTTTTCCCTGGACGCGCAAAATTCCCTAGAGAATCAGCTTTTCTTTTTCCGGGAAGATGAATTAAATACCCAGAGTAATTCTATATATGGACAACCTGCATTTCCAGAAAATTTTCCGCATCTAGAACATGCCTGACCTGTTTCCAGATGATTTCATTACCACAGGTATTTCATACACGAAACAACTGATTTTCTATATTTTCCGCATCTAGGGGAAAACCTGACGTTCTGGGGGGGGGGGGGCTAATGTCCGGTTCATGTTTAGCACACTAAGATACATAAAGATATCATGCCTGACTGGTTTCGAGACGATTTCAATACCAAGGGTAATTTCATCCTCGACAAAGGTGATTTTATAGGAAAATTTCCGCGCCTGAAGAAAAACCCTGACAGGATAGGGGAAAACTAATGTCAGATTATTATTCAGCGCAGCAAAATACATGAAGATGTTATGCTCTGACCTGTTTTCAAATGATCTGAACGCCAATGGTAATTTCACTCCCGAAAAAGCGGATTTTCTAGAGAAATTTTCGCGAATAGGAGAAAACCCTGACACACTGGTGAAATTAAAGTCATGTTCGTATTCAGCGCACCAAAATACATAATTAAATCATGCTCTGACCTGCTTCTAGACGATTTTAATACCAAAGGTTATTTCCTACCCGACAAAGCTGATTTTCTAGGGAAACTTCCGCGTCTCGGAAAACCCCCTGACGGGATGGGGGGAAGCTAATGTCAGATTTGAATTCAGCGCACTAAAATACATGAAGATATCATGCTCTAACCTGCTTCCAGATGATTTCAATATCAAAGGTTATTCCATACCCGACAAAGCCGATTTTTCTAGGGAAATCCGATTTCTAGGGAGATCCGAAAAACCTGATTTTCTAATAAATTTTACGCGTTCAGGGGTAAACTCTAACGTGCTGGGTGAAACTAATGTCAGAGTCGTATTCAGCGAACTAAAATACATCAAGATATTATGCTCTAGCCTGTTTCCAAATGATTTTATACCAAGGGTAATTTATACCCATAAAAGCTGTTTCTCTAGGGAATTTTCTGCATCTCGGGGAAACTCTGACGTGCTAGGGGAAACTCTGACGTGCTAGGGGAAAACTAAGGTCAGATTCGTATTCAGCGCCCCAAAATACATAGGGATACCATACTCTGACCTCTCGCAGATAGCACTTTTTTTGTGGGCTTGTGTAATCTTATGATCCTCTGAAGCCATTAATTTCGCAGGTACGCCGACGACCAGAACAATAAGCCTATCTTATTGAGCTACATACATATGTACAACTCCTCTGGAATCGACATTAGATTATCCTTTTTCTTTTCATGAATCTCTCTTATAATCTGGAATGTGCACTTCTTAATACAAGTTAACAAAATGACACCTACTTGTCCTCCAAATATGTAGATAACTTTCTGCTTCACATCTGCGTAAATCGCAGAGAAACACAATTGGTATAAATTTATATATCCCCTAAATTATATATCACATTCTAACGCAGAAGATCCTTCGGATATCCAACACAATTCCAGTGTTTGAAGCGAATTAGGACAGAAAGGCCTTGTTAAAGTTATTAAAAAATCTTTTAACTTTAGAGTTAAAAACATTGATTGAAGTACTTCAAAGTTTAAAAATAATTCTTCAGAAACAAGATACTAGTTCAAAGATACGTATATTTAAGTATTTTCAATTCGAATCCTTTTAGAAATAATTTCATTAAGTAAATTAGTTATGAATCATTCATGTATGAACATTTCTTACGTTTCATGTTCTTATGTTTTTTATTCTTGTCAAGATAAATCAATCATATTCATGCAGATTCCGGATGGTACTTTGTGGAGGCAAGACTTTTTATAAAGGAATAACTACAGCTGTAACTACTGAAATTGAAAATTGCAGATTTCTGCAGGAATATCTAACAGGCTCGAATTACTATTTGACAGAACCTTGGAATTCATGCAGGCCCGATTGTTTCAGTTCGTTTTATCCCATACAACATTTTTTTCCCCTACAGCTTTGACATTTCTCCAAATTGTTCTTATTGTCAAGATATACACTGTTTTCACGTGACACTTATGAAATCGAAATGAAAAAGCACAAATGAAATGTTCAATGCGCGCTTGGTCACTTCTTCTTTGTGGAGCTGAACAAGCCGAGTAACAATAACATTCACCCAAAAGAATCGATCGAGAGTGTTTACTTCTGAAATCCAGGATTTATAACGTAAAGATGTTTGCGGACCACAATCTTCTGCGAATTCTCACTCTCTCCCGTCCCTACGTATCCCTGGAAAAAATTAATAGCATAAGATTTTGTAAGGGGCCGTTCAAGTATAACGTAAGCATAATTTGTTTATTTTATACCCCCTCCCCACACTCCTTGTAAGCATTACGAATATATAACTAAAATCTAAATTCCTCTTTAACACCCAGCATACAAATTCAACTACAAAATTCCTGGGAATTAAAACAACCAAGAATCCAATGATCAAATTTAGACAAGACACTCTCAAATGTCTCTATTCAAATTAAAAAAAGAGTAAAGAAGGCAACCTGCAAAGGAAGACAATAACAAAATGCGTGATACATCCTTATACAAACAGCCGGTAGTATGTATTAGTATACAAAAAAATATAGAAAAAAGTACTCTAGCAAAAATTGGTATAAAGCTTAGTTTGGGCACAAAAAAGCTTCAAAGTTGGGCCTACGAAACCAATCAGGAGCAAGCTTCAGCGACCACTTATACATTAGGGGGCCCAAACAAAAAAAAATTTCTAGCAATCGACTTCTGATAGCAAAAAATTGTCAGTTCTTTATGAGCTGAATATACTGTAAAATTTTGTTGGAAGTCGATTAATATGTTTTACCTGATGAATCGCGTTGAAAATGTCCAAAATTGAAATTATGCGTAAAATATATGAAAAAATGAATTGTTAGTCACCAATTTTTTATATATGTAAAAATATAATATGCCTGAAGAATTTATGGAAGTAACTGTTTGATATTAAAAAAATGTGGAAAATTAAAAATGGACAACATTTCTTTTCAATTTTGATTTTATTTTTAGTAAGTCCGCGCCGAAAAATACTTCAACAATAAATTATAAGAAGTAAATAATTAATTTATTAATTATTGACAATTATAATTTTTGATCAAATCCGCCTTGTTTGGGAAATGAGGCAACTCAGTTCTTGATTGAAATATGGCCCTCGTGTAATTGTTTCTTTTTTCAGCAATACAATACACTTTTTTTTAGGTAATTTTATGCGTGGAATTCAAAAAAGATAAAATTCAAATTGAAACAAAAAATTGAATCAATTTTTAATTTTTTATATATTTTTAATATCAAATAGGTACTTCTATTAACTCATTAGGCATATAGTTTTACATATATAACAAAATTGGTGACTGTCAGAATTCATTTTTTCACATATTTTTTGCATATATTCATTTTTTTCCATTTTCAACACGCTTGAGGAGGTAAAAGATATTAATCGATTTCAAAAAAAAGATAACTGTATATTCAGCTCATCAAGAACTAAAAATTTTTTGCTATTAGAAATTGATCGCACAAAATTCACTTTTTTTCAGGCCACCCTATTGTACATGTCTCAAGCGCGATAATCTGTGCTTTTTGGTGACACATTTTAGCTCCCATATTAGGAGTACATAGAGTACATAGAGTTGTCGCTCTTCCATTATTTATTGCAAAACGCAAAGTTCAAACCTCCAAAACTTTTTTAATTTCTGAATCCTTCTCGCTAACATTTATTAACAAGATCAAAGTAACAAAACAACCTTGCTCTTAGAATCTCTGTTACATAAGGGGTTGCGCATAAATTACGTAACGCAAATTTCCGACAATTTTGACACCCTCCCCCCTATGTAACGCTTTTTTCGACTTTCTCCTGTAGTTTTGCACCATTATGTATCACTAAGCTAGACCCCCGCCCCCCAAAAAGTGTTACGTAAATTATGTACGACCCCTAGCTTGTAACAAAACCAACAAAAACCTGCACATTCACGAAACCCAGCAAGCTTGATGTCTTACAAATTTCTAAGCGAGCCCAACATAAGATAACACTAATGATTGTTAATCAATTTTCCTGCAAGAAAGTTTCCTAGGTTTTGCAGAACTTGATTTTTTTGTGCTAGTTTTGTTACAAGTTAGGAAACAGAAATTCTGTTTGGAATTGGAAAGGCTTATGTGTGTTTTCTGTTTTTTAGGTTTTCGCGACTGTTGAGATTTCTTGTTGGTTTTATTAAAAGTTATATAATACAAATTCAGAAAGGAATCGAAATGAGTGACTTTTGTTTTCAGAAAAAATGTTTTGTTATTTAAATCTTGGTAACGAAGTTTCCAGAAATAAATTTTGCTATGTTTCGTAAATATTCAATTTCCTGTTAGTTTTATTATTAGTTATGTAACAGAAACTCTGCGAGGAATCGAAAAGAATGACTTTTTTTTTAGAAAAGGCATTGTGTTATTTTAATCTTACCGAAAAATTTTCAAGGAAGCAAGGTTGCTAGGTTTCGCAGATGTTCCGTTGTTTGTTAGTTTTGTGACAAGTTATGTAACAGAAACTCTTTGAGGAAGCCGCCACAACAAGACTCAAGAAAACGTAGCCCCCATGAGCCTCTAGCTCTTACAGAGTAAATCACTATACCCTATCATCACCACTCGCCGCATTGCAGAGCGAAAATTTCTTCCAGTAATTTATGCTTTTCGAAATCCACCTTCTTAAGACATTAACCTTAACATAGTTATCCTGATAAAAAAGCCACTACTTTACCATCAAAAATAAGGGGGGGGGGGCATAAGCATTAATGTAGCTATCAAGCAAACAGCCGAGATTATAACACTAACAGGGAAACATAAATTCTAATTCAAGAAAATATAGAACACCACAAATTGATAATTACCAAATTTCATTCTCTTAAATCAACTGCTATAGAAATAAAAATACATGGAAATCCATATGTAATAGCCTCCCTTTACCAGACTCCCTCCCACGATTTTATTAGAAATCACTACATCAAAATCTTCAAACTTGCACCCTCGGTTATTGCTGCAAGTGACTTCAACGCGAAACATCTAGCTTGGAATAGTAGAATGACGAACAAAATTGGAAAACAACATTTCGAGTTTATAATTGACAAGAATCTATCCGTCTCCGCACCAGACTTGCATACATTCTTTTCTCATAATACTAAAAATCAATAGGACCCCACTGACTTTGCAATATCTAAAAATAACTATTTCAACCATGGTACCATTACTATAAACGAACTAGACTCGGACCATCGACCAATTCTTCTTAGCAGACTTTCACAACGACCTTAGAATCTCAATTAAATGTTGAACCTACGCTCCTGAACATTAGCCACATAGATGCAGCCTTTACTAACCTCACACGCAGCATAAAAACCGTTATTAACACTGCATTCCCGCAGACTACGTTCAATAATACGAGATAAAAAAACCTTAAAAAAACTATCGCCGTTAAAACTAAAGAACATGTTGCAATAATTGGAGTACATTAGTCGGAAAACTAGTGATCACAGATAACTCGATCTGACGCATAACAAAAGCCCTCACTGAACCGCAAACTAATATTCCACTTCTTAAAAAATCCGATCAAACCTTTGCACTTTCCCCCAGGAATAAAACAAACGTCCTAGCAAAAAACTACGAAAGTGATTTTTCACCACAGGACGAACCATCATACCCACAACACATCCCTGAATGTGAAAAAATTGTCTCCGAGTATCTTAAAGTTTCAAATATTGATAATTTCAAGAAAATAACTCAGAAGGAAATAACCAAGCAAATTAAATCTGTTAACAGTAACAAAGCACCTGGCCCTAATTCAATTTCAAATTTAGTCCTAACAAAACTTCCAATCTCGTGCCTAACTCGCGTTGTGATTATCTGCAGTGCTTGTATTAAACTAAGCTACTTTCCTGATTCCTGGAAAATCGCTCACAGTTTAGTTTTTTTAGAAAAAAGGCAAGGATCCACACCACCTAACCAGCTATAGACCCATCAGGTTTTTAAATACAATGGACGTTGTTTGTGTTTGGAATAAGAGGGTATATAGAAGGATGTCTTACGGACTTGGTTTTATTGTGCAATAAGATCTCAGGGGGAGAACATACTGGAGGAAGGGGGTTTGGTGGTTGCCTTTTTTTTCTTTCCTCTTTTTTTAATGTGAATAGAGACATTTGGAAGTGTTTTGCCCAAATTTCATCGTTGCATTCAAGGTTTTTTTTTAAATTTCCATATAGACTCCTCCACCTTATTCTCAAAATGCTTATGTAATACTTAAATGGTCCCTAAGTAAAGACGACCATTTTTTTTACAAGCGTTACGTGTTTATCTATCTTTTCTCTAATCACAGTATAATAGCAGTGGGTGCTATGCCAGTACCGGCAATAAAGTTCGCTGCCAGTACCGGCAAAAATGTTTTCTGCTGGTTATGTTTGACAAAATAATACTGATGAAAAAATGGGTTATGTCCTCGTTCAACGCGATATTCCATTTCCTGACCATTCGAAGACAGGGGTGCAGATTTTGTACAATATGTAAATAACGGATTACCTGAATTTAAATTTATTTTCATATTATTGTTTTGCATACAAAAATGAAACAATTTAGTGATATTTGAAATCTGCATTAAAAAATACATCAAAATTTGAGACCGGTTTTTACATCATGGTGAAAGAAATCTATGATTTCTCTACCAAGTCGGTTGAAAAATATTTTCAAAGGTTTATTGTTTATTTTCATTACATAAATCTACTAATTGGCGATCACTGGGGTATTGGCGATGACTTGGTGGTTGACCTTAGGCCCTTATAAAATGAACATTGACGAGGAGATGCTCACTAAACTTTTCAGCTTACAAGAGATATCAAGACTTCAAAAGATTTCAAGGAATTTCCATGAATTTTAAGGAAATTTGAAGGATTTTTACGGATTTTGAAAGATTTCAAGGACCTTTGAGGGATAATAACATATATTTCAAGAAAATTCAAGGGATTCTGAACGATTTCCACAGATTTCAAGGAATTTAAAAGATTTCAAGAGATTTCTTGGGGTTTAAACGATTTCACAGAATTTCAAAGTATTCGAAAGATTTAGAAAGATTTTAAGGGATTCTCAACAGTATTGAGGAGTTTAAAAAGATTCAACAGGATTGTACAGGATTTCAATTATTCAAAATATTTCAAAATATTTAAAAGAATTTTTGTAGGATTTCATAGGTTTTAATGGATTTCGATAGAATTAAAAAAATTTCAAGTGATTTCAAAACATTTCCACGGATTTTAAAGATTTCCAGGGATTTCAAAGATTTCTAGGGTTTTCTTCGGAGGTGTGCACTAGATTTCAAGATTGATCGCGTATAACTGATAAAATAGTTTTGTTGTTAATGAATGAGTAATAATTTAGTGAAATTCGTAGTTTAATAAACATTGTATAACTGAGGGAAAATAAGCAAAGGAATATATTTACATCACTTACTAACTGTAATTAAATTTCCTCACGAAATATAATACTTAATATACTACACTCAACTCTCGAGATAAGCACGGTTTCGGGCATTGTTTGACTTGACCGACAGCATATCTCGGAGGAATCCACACGTAAACAGGCAGGGCCGCGTGAAGGCTTTCCGTTGGATTGCCAGGCTTGACGTGACCCGATGCAACTAACGCGCGGAGAATGCGGCTTTCATGATTGTTTGTGACGCTTCAGTGACCAAGCATCCCTTGCTCCACACATCTCCACATTCCGAGGCCATCAGTTCCAGGAATAGCATACACTGAGTGTGCTTATCTCCGGAGTTGAGTGTACATAGGTGGTTCTCCAGAACAAGGCACTTTTATATAAATAGTTTTTTTTTTCGTCATTATTCCAGTTCATTTATTCCAGTTCACAAAAAAAAAGATGGCTTGAAAATATTTGAGCTTAAATATTATTTTTAGGTTTTTATTTTCAAAATTTTTGAAAATCATCATCATAATCTAGTAATTCTGTATGCACTGAGAGATCCAGAGGGTAACTTGGCTTTAATATATCAAGAACAGCCCCCTTATGATGAATATCAAGGGCACTTTTTCGAAAAGTTGGTCGTTAAGTGTTTAAAAAATTTTTGTAACAAATACATTATTTATGAAAAAGATTCTATAAAATATTTTTCAGAAGGTTTGAACCAAGACAAGACTTTATCGGTTTACTCTCTTTTATAAAAATAACAGTTTTCAAGTTATAGCATTATTATAAAGTTATTTGCACTAAAGTTGACATGTTTACAGTCAGATATTGATAACGTTTGTTTTCGGATTAAAAGGCGATTATAAAGCTCATATATATTAAAATAGGAAATTCACAATTTCAAAAAAAAACAATTATGTCAACGCAGCAAGAAAAATTATTGCGATGGTGGCTAAACATCGAATTCGATTAAATCGAGCATTGATCGAGCATTTTTGTGTGCGAATTACATTGAAAGAATACGAGCGAAGATTGTCCGAGTAACGGTGTCAGTTTCGCATAGAATAGGCTGCACGAAGAGAACCATTATGATACGTAAACAAAAACTGAAATGAAACTGAGCAATTATTAACTTATTTAAGTAATTCTTATTAATAATAATGATAATTATTAATGATGATTAATTTGAAGTAATTAACCTTTAGAATTTGAAACTGACCAAAGTCAAAACAAAACGACGGCAACAATTTTCATGATTGTTTCCTATCCAAAATAACGCCCCCAAACATGAATAGGAACGTAAGGTTCGTAATTTCGACAGTATTAACGTTTAAATTTTCGGAAATGTTACAAATTACGGAAACTGATGGACAATTACTGACACGATCAAATGTTCCAGAGCGAGTTCAAAATGATTCACTATTTTGTTTTCGTTGATTAAAGGTCCTTAGTGGCCTCCCGGTCTGAATCCAAATTTTATTTAATTAGGCGTTAAAATAGCGACGTTTCGGTTCTGGAATTGAACCCTCTTCACGCATTGATGTTGCTGTTACTAGAGCTATTGGTGCTGGTGTGATGTGAGTTTTCGCCCATTGTTAAAAGTAGAAAAAGTTTTTGGACGACCGTATTAATAAAATAATTAAAAGTCCTTAGCGGTCTCCCTGGACTGAGTCCAAATTTTCTTTATTTAGGTGTTAAAATCGCGCCGTGTCGGTTCTGGAATTGAATCCTCCTCAGTCATTGATGTTGTTGTTATCGGTGTTGTTGGTGCTCGTGTGACGTGAGTTTTCAGCCATAGTTAAAAGAAGAAAAAGTTTGTAGCCGACCGTATCAATAAAATAATTAAAAGTCCTTCGCGGCCTCTCTGTTCAGAATCCAAATTTTCTTTATTTAGGTGTTAAAATCTTGACGTTTCGGTTCTGGAATTAAAATTTCCTCAGAACCCAAACAATTTTTTTGCTTTTGACTCAAAACTCACAGCACACCAGCACCAACGACAGCGGTAACGACAACATCAATGCCTGAATAGGGTTCAACTCTAGAACCGAATTAACACCTATATAAAGAAAATTTGCATTCAGACCAAAGAGGCCGCTCAGGAATTTTAATTATTTTATTGATGCGGTCGTCCAAAAAATGTGTCTACTTTTAACGATGGCCGAAAATTCACATCACACCTGCACCAACAAAACCGGTAACAACAACATCAATGCATGAGAAGGGTTCAATTTCAGAACCGAAACGTGGCAATTTTATCACCTAAATAAAGAAAATTTGGGTTCAAACCAGAGAGGCTGGTAAGGACTTTTAATTAGTTTATTGATACGATCGCCCAAAAACTTTTTCTATTTTTTTTTCAATTTTTAATGTTTACTAACCTAACGTGAACTCATGTCGTAATGTGCAAATTAAGTACGTGGATTATTTCAAGGTTTGTATCATAACGTTTTTATAAGTAATTTTATTGTGTTTAATCGTAAAACATTACAAATTTCGAAACAATATGTTAAATACCATAATTTCCAACAAATTCCATAGTTACCAGAAAATGTCAGAAATTACTCAAGAGTTTTTCGTAATCTCGGAAATTTTACATCCCTAAACATGAATATTTTACACTTCTTCAGTGTACTTTGTACAGAAAAATGCTTATATTTGAAGACACTACTTTGGTCTACATATGTCTATTCTCCATGTTTAGCACAATCGCAATAATACATATTTTGTTTGAGTAACTAGCAGGCAAACATCACTTTACTTTTATAATATTAGTATAGGTTCATATTTTTCACACAATATAACAAATTTTAATTTAATTTAATTTTCGTAAATGTTTAAATTTCAATTAAATATAATTCCAACAAATATTTTTGCTCCAGCATCCCTTCAAAAAGTGCATTAAATTGTTTGCCCTTCATTATTCATATTTGAAAGAAAATTTTATTAGCATTGATTGATCCGTTTTTAAGTATAGCACATTATTTCTGAAGCGACCGCACCTCAAAACTCCCAATTCTTCGACCAGAGTCAAACTTCGGCAAAGTGCAATCCTATTAGGTTGCAGTTCAGGATGAGAGAAGCCTATTGCGGGCAAGCGTTCTCCGGTCATTTCTTCCAAAATACTGTCTTTCTCGGGCATCTCTTCTCTCCGCCGATGTCAAAGACTTCCATAGGCATCTCTTTCCCAGAAAAATATCAAGTGCCTCGTGCACTGGTATCGACGGGCCAGCCTTCCCCGGGCAGGTCTTCCTCAGCAAAATAATAAGTTTCTCCTTAAGCGGCATGTATGCACAGGCCTTCCCCGGGTACCACTTCGCCAGCAAAATATTAAGTCCCTCACACAGTGGCATCGACGAACAAGTTTTCCCGGAGAAGTGATGCCCATAGATCACTGACCAGACCAACTTTGTCATGTGTGGGGGAAGAGATGCCCGGGGTAGACATCTTTGGCGTAGAGAGATCAGGGAGGACATCTTTTACCGGAGAAGACTTCCCGTTGTAGGCTTGTTTGACCTTCTTTGAAATCCAATGAAATCCTTCAATATCCTAGAAAATTCGGGTCCATAACATGTCACATGCGGCAAGTCTCACTGCGGCATGTCACAACTGCGGCATCTCTACCTAGCGGCATCTCTCACTAGTGGAAAGGGATTCGACCAACATTATTTCTATGGCCCGTCTATATATATATATATATATTAAATAAACTAAAATTAATCGATCCCAAAAACCGATGTATTTATTTACTTATAAAATTCGACTCAATATTATCTGATGAGTCGGTTTCGAAAAATTCCACTCAATGCTCTTACTCACGCGCAGAGTCGATTCAGATTTTTGCAACTCAATTCAATTCATGACTTACGTCCAGAGTTCGTTTCTGAATAAACTGGAATTATTTTGCACATCTCTAATATCCACGTATTAACAATCGAAATATAAAAATATCCAGATACTGAGTTTCAATATCCATTTTTCTCCGTATATACCGTACTGCTTCACAAATGCGAAAGGAACAGGATAAACAATAAATTGGTCGTATTGTATTGTATTTGTATTTATTTAAGAAAGTCCCTAGGACTAAGGAACAATATTATTAGAAAAAAATAGAATAATTAAAATCACTAATCGTTACAAGCACAAAATATGTACCTAATTATAATGAGAGGAAAACAAAGAATATACTAGCACTAGTATGCAAAACGGAATGACAAGAGTGGGTTTCCAAAAGTAAACCGCGAAAGGAAGCTGTTTTTGTTAATGTTATTCTACACAGAGTTTTTTTTAAACTTGAGACATAATTATTAAAATAATTAAAAAGTGATTTATGGCGTTAATAATAGTCCAGACGTTCAAAATGCATCTTCCTCCAGGAAGTTGTGTTTATAACTGAAATTGAAGACGCCCTCATGGGTTTTTGAGGGTCTCGTCATTTAAAGATGTAAAGGCGGTAGTCCCTCTGTTCACAATACATATTTTTTGAGGTAGTTGTACTCATAACTGAAATTTAAGACACCCTGATCGGATTTCGAAGGTCTCGTTATTATAAGAAGCAAACCTGATAATCCAGGTGTGTAAAATACACCTTCCTCGACGAAGTTCTGTTTATAACTAACATTTAAGAGAACCTCATGGGTTTTCGAAGATCTCCTCATTTTAAGAAGTAAACCCGGTAGTCTAGGTGTTTAAAATACATCTTTTTCGAGGAAGTCGTGTTGGTAACTGAAACTTAAAATACCCCGATGAGATTTTGAAGGTCACGGCATTCATAGAAGTGAACCTGGTAGTCCAGGTGTTTAAAATATATCTTCCTCGAGGAAGTTCTGTTCATAACTAAAATTTTAGACAACCTCATGGGTTTTCGAACGTGTCCTCATTTTAAGAAGTAAACCCGGTAGTATAGGTGTTTAAAATACATCTTTCTCGATGAAGTTGTGATGGAAACTGAAATTTAAAACACCCTGATCGGATTTTAAAGGTCTTGCCATTCATAGAAGTAAACCTGGTAATCCAGGTGTTTAAAATACATTTTCCTCAAGGAAGTTGTGTTCAAACCTAAAATTTAAGACACCCTTATGAGTTTTAGAAGGTCTCGTCATTTTAAGAAGTAAGCCCGGTAGTCTACTTATTTAAAATACATCTTTCTCGAGGAAGTTGTGTTGGTAACAACGTCATGGGGGAGGGTGTATTTTGAAAACCTGGACTACCGGGTTTACTTCCTACAACTACGAGACCTTGGAAAAGTGGTTAGAGTGAAGAAAATTACGATTCTGAAGGCACCTTCCTCAAAGAAGATTTATCCTGAATACCTGGACTACCGGGTTTACTTCCTAGAACTACGATACCTGGGAAAAACAGTTGGAGTGAATAAAATTTCAGTTCCGAAGGCACCTTCCTCGAAAGAGATGTATTCTGAATACCTGGACTACCAGGTTTACTTTCTAAAAGGAGAAAACATTGGGAAATGGCCAGGGTGCCTTCTTCTTCAGTTCTGAACGCACCTTCCTCGAAGAAGATGTATTCTGAATACCTGGACTACCAGATTTACTTCTGAGAAAGACGAGACCTTGGAAAAATAGCCAGGTTGCCTTCCACTTCAGTTCTGAATACCACTTCCTAAGGGATGGTGTATTTTAAACACATGAGGTACCGGGTTTACTTCCTAGAATGACAAGACCTTCGAAAAATCATGACGGTAGTTAAATTTCAGTTCTCAACGCCCTGCAGTTGTCGATTTTTGAAAAACATTTCTTTCTGCGAAATTCAAGTTCTGCAAATCGACAATCGATCCTTGATTGAGATTCACTGACATTTGCAAACAAACATCCACAACTTCAATACTCATTTTCAATAAATGGAACTAAGTGAATAACTTTCTTTATATCTGATTAACAATTTAATTTTAAACGGTTTTTATTGATCATCATTCGGGTCAGTGGATTAAATAATTTCATAATGTGTTGAGTAGTTGAAATTTTATGACAGATAATTGATCTCGAAATTTGAATCAAGTTTATCATGAACAGAGATATCAAAACGTTGCAGTATTTTGATCTATTTACTGTATCAACTTGATACCTGGTAGTTTTGTGTATTAAATATAATCATTCGCTGGAAATAGTGTTGTTCTAATTCATAAAGAAAAAGGCAAAATCATAAACAATTTTATTGAGTAATAAAAACTAATTATTGTGTATTACTATGAGCCAAGGTAGGAACAATACCGTTATGGCGACGCAAATATCCCCAGTGAGTAACGGTTGGAGTATGATCAGCAGCTTGCTGTAAAAACATAACTCTCACGGATTCTGGCGAATTATTTTCTGTATATCGGATCCGTAGACGTGCTGATAAGAACAAGTTAAGTCCAATTTGTACAAAACAGTGGTTTGCTGGGTAATTTCCCTGATTATTAGCATTATTGTGAATATTTCTTTCATTGAGACTTTGAAGATCGGCATTCAAAATATCGTCATCCGGAAGTCGCACATAAAAGAGATTTGGTACAGGACGATTTGGTACAGCAGGATTTTGTGTATTTGTTACGACACGTGGACCCTCTAGGAATCCAGTAAGAACTTCTTGATTTCCAATTTTCACAGAAACGTAGTTTCCTATAATAGGCAAATTGCTATACTCCGGTGGTAGTTCAATATGCCCAGGATGATTTAGTTCAGTATTTTGGAATACCGCAGCGAAAGCTGTAAGAAAAATAGAGATATATGAAGTTTCTGTTCACTGGGAAAATATTTGTGAGTATGTAGATACCCCGGTAGGTCACTGAGTGGGTCACTGAGTTAAATCAGTAAGGATTTTCACAGATTAATCAGAGGAAAGCTACTAAATTTCAAGTGAAATATATTGATTTGCGAGTAAAAATCCTTAGTGATCTGACTGAGGCACATGCATAGCACTCACAGTAAAAACTAGGCATTCATTTTTATCTGGGATCCTTTTTTGGCGTTGTAATATGATCTCACAAATAGTCTATTTTAGTACCAGTTTCTGTCTTGTTTACTTTGCTAACTTCAGATTGATAAATGATCCGAGATAGCGAACTAAATTGATTCAGAGGGTGCATTGTTTCAATTGTTCCAAACTTCAACCTTGCAAAAAAAAAAAAAAAAAATTAAAAGACCAGGAATCGGAACGTTTTAGGTTAGACCAGTCCGGGTGCGGACTGGACACTCGTAATTCTTAAGGGTGCGGGTCCGAACCCGGACCTTTCAATTTCTGCAGGGTCCTGATCCATACCAGGACCCTTCTAGTTCTTAAGGGTTCGAGTCCACAACCGTGCCTTTTAAATTCTTGAGGACACGTGTCTGGACCCAAACCCTTTACGTTCTTAATATTCGAGACCCGGACTATTAATTCAATTAATTCGATTAAATCGAAGAATTCAGGTAAATCGAAGAATTCAAGCAAATCGAAAAATTCAAGTAATTCTAAGGATTCGAGTAATTCAACGAATTCAAGTAATTCGATTGAATCGAAGAATTCAAGTCATTTTAGTAAATGGTAGAATTGAAGTAATTCGACTAAATCAAAGAATTCAAGTGATTTCATTAAATCGAAAAATTCAAGTTATTCTATTAAATCAAAGAATTCAAGCAATTCGAAGGAATCGAGTAAATCGAAGAATTCAAGTAATCTGACAAATTCATGTAATTCGACGAATTCAAGTAATTCGAAGAATTCAACTAAGTCGAAGAATTCAAGTAATTTGAGTAAATCGAAGAATTAGAGTAATTCGATTAAATCGAAGAATTCAAGTAATTCGATTACATCGAAGAATTCAAGTAATTCGAGTAAATGAAGGAATTCAAGTAATTCGACTGAATCGAAGAATTCAAGCAATTCGAAGGAATAAAGTAAATCGAAGAATTCAAGTAAGACGAATTCATGTAATTCGAAGAATTCCAGTAATACAAAGAATTCAAAGAATTCAAGTAAATCGTGTAATTCGAATAAATCGAGAAATTCTAATAATTCGAAGAATTCAAATAATCCGAAAAATTCCAAGAATTCAAGTAATTTCAAGAATTCGAGTAATTCTCTGAATTTAAGTAATTCGAAGAATTAAAAAAAGTCAAAGAATTAAAAATATTCAAGTAAATTGTGGAATTCAAGTAGTTGGAGTAAACCCAAAAATTCAAGGAATTCCGTGAGTTCAATTAATTCGAGAAATTTAGTAATTAGATAAATTTAAGTAATTTCAAGAATTCAAGTAATTTGACTAAATTGACGAATTCAAGTAACTCGTTATTCAAAGTATTGAAGTAATTCCGTGAATTCCAGCAATTCGAAGAATTCAAATAATTCGAAGAATTTGAGTCATTCCCTGAATTCATGAAAGGCTATGAATCCAAGAAAGTCTCTGAATTCGAGGAAGTCTTTAAATTCAAGGAACTTGAGGAATTCTCTCGATGCAAGGAATTTTCTGAATTCAAGGAATCCTCTGAATTCAAGGAATTCTCTGAATTTGCTGAATTCGAGGAATTCTCTAAATTGAAGGGATTAACTGAATTGAAGTAATTTGAAGAACTCAAGTAATTCGAATAAATCGTGGGATTCAAGTAATACGAGTAAATCGAACAATTCAAGTTATTCGAGTAAATCGCACAATTGAAGTTATTCGAGTAGATCGTATATTTCAAGTAACTTGAGGAATGAAAGTAATTCCCTGAATTCAAGTAATTCAAAGAATTCAAATAATTCAAGAAAATCAATGAATACAAAGAATTGAAGGATTTCAGGTAAGACTAGGATTTTATAGAATTTCGTGGATTTAAGGAATTCAGCAAATTAGATTGATTTCAGGAATTTAACAAATTCAAAAATTGAGATATCAACGATTTCACAGAATTTAAGGAATGTAGGGAGTTCAGGGAATTCATAAAATTGAAGGAATTTAAGGAATTCATAGAGTAGTAATTTTGGTCATAAATTCAAAAAGAGATTTTTTCAACATTGATGTATCGAATCGAGTTCAACGTAATTAGCGGAATATTCTTCTTGGTATCTGAAACTACTGTTTTTATCTGAAAGTACTATTCATAATTGTATTGTTGTTTTTATTCAAATCTACTATGTTCTGAATTGATTCGTATTGAAAATTACTATTCACCGAAACTAGTACGAGCACTAAAACTTTATTTTTAATCGAAAAACACTGTTTATACTTGAACGTATATGAGTAAATGTCTCACCATCAATAAATACCTTTTTGCAAAATTTTTCGCATTTCTGTATATAATAGGATGTACCAAAGAATGTTTGAACCATATAAATGCTGCCCTAATAGCACTTGCTATCGGCGTCGTAATACAGAGTCTTTGCATAAATTTATGTTTTAAGAATCAATTTAAATAACTTCAACAGCAAAAATTAATATATTAAGCTAATTTTTTAATTATATTCTTCATCATTTGAGCGCCCCAAAATTTTAGGATTCTGTCGTCTTGAAGCAAATCCTTCCGAAGGACTCAAAATATTCAGGAGTTTATATTTAGGTGAATTTTATGTTTTAAATTATTCTGACTGCTTACAGTTTTTTATATGCGGATTTAAAAGTTATATAAGGAGTTGATTTGAGAAACATGCAAATTTCCTGGGCAGGTTAATATAGATTGAAACATTAACTTGCGAGATGCTGAATGCATGGAAATATTGCTTACAAAATTATGCAAACCCGTTGATTTGAGGGTTATACCATTTTTAAACATATCCTGATTATATTTTGGACATAACCCTTATTTTAAATTTCTTTTTTAAAGTTAGTCCTTAATATGATCTCAAAAACCGACGTAGCATCAAGTTGACATGGACTGAAAATTGATGATTTATGAGTAGTTTAAAGGCAACATTAAAATCTTCAAGAGACTCTTATACAAATAAAAAAAAACAATTATTGGTTAAGCCTCTATAAATTTTGACGTAATCAAAAAACCTACACTAATATTTTTTACTAATTTTTTGTTGAATTTGGCATTCTATAAGAAAGATATTCTGTTAATTTTATACGGGCTAAATAACTTCTTTGGCCTGACATTTTCTTTTCATAACATTGAATTTCCTCATTTTTCTTACAAACAACGCCAGATACGAAAAAATGTTCAGATAAAAGTTTGCACATCTAAAAAAGTTTTACAAAAAATACTTATTTCTCTTTTGTCATAATTTGCATCATTTATGAGACAAATTGAAAAATTATTGTTTTAGGAAAAATATTTCTTCCGTCCTCAAAAATAGTTAAGCCCGCATAAAGCTGATTGGATGCCTTCCTTATACATTCAGTTTTAAAATAGTTTTGGCTAGTCGTAAAATAAGATTAATTTTCAGTCAATTATGTTTTTATTGAGTGATATACATATATCATAAAAATATAACATAATTTTCGTACATTTTCATGGTTTACGATGTAGATGGATTAATCTTGACGTCATTATTAATCCTCTCTCGGGTTGACAAAAGCTCCCAAAATTTTTCGATTTCCATTACTCAGAGGTTCTAGGTCTATGAAAAATCTTATGCCACCAATGAAAACCGGAACAGTTTCAACACGGAATTGTTGGCGATATGATTTAGGTGGAGAAAAATTACCTTTCTGAAGGGTAACTGATAGCACAGCTCCCGTTTGCAAATTTACCTTCACCCTAAACTCTTCACGCAAATAATTGATGTACCATACTGATTTGTTTGGAGTTGAACCTTGAAAAAAATAGAAATTTGCGATTTTAGACAGATTAAAAATCAATTTAAAAATTAAACACTCAACACTTCTAAATTGACGCACAGAAAATGAAACAATGTTAATTTTAAATTCTTTAAGAGTACAAAATTTACCATAATAGCTTCAAAGAATCACTATTTTAAAATCAAAAATTTTGCAAAGCATCGAATAATATGAAAATTTAACTTCTACAAATTGAACAATATTTTCAAGAAAAAGTATGCAAAAATAAAACTATTTAAACGTGGAACATTATTCAAATTACATCGAGAAATGTTAAATTTTGATCAATATTAGTTAAGTTAATTGAAATAAAATAATTAATTGACAAAAGCCCTAGTAATTGACTAATATCATGTACAAAGCTTCAGAAAATTAAATAATCATGAAATATCATAACTTGAAATTGGCACCTCTAAGCTCGAACTGACTTGAAATTTAGGATATAATAATTAAATTTAGAAAATTGGATAATTTCAATGTGCAATCATTCGTAACTAAAAAAGCGCACATTTCAAGGGACTATTTCCAGCTATTACTTTACCTAATTAGAACTGAACTTTATTAAATTTTTTGAAAACTAAATTCAATTTTCTGTATAAATCATAATAGAAATAAATTTATGGGGCAAAAAAGGTTTCTATGGAGAAATCAATTTTTAGTCTACATTATTCATTCGATTTAGACGTTTCTTTTTTAAATCAAATCTTTTTACATTTTGAAAAGATTTATGTGTTTGGATTTTCAATTAAAAATTTGTTTTATTTTATATTTAGCAACAGAGTTTAATTTAATTTTTTTATTTTTGGAAGTACCATTTTCACAGATTTGCAGATTGATAGGATTGGACATTGGGGGAAAGATTAAAAATTTGAGATTTTAAAGAATAAAAATTAATTTCAAAATTAAACACATTTCGAAATTGAACATTTGACATTTTTTTGGGACAAGCAATGTTTAGCTTATTTAAATCCACTGTTTGGGTATAAAATGTCAGAAAAATTAATGTTTCATTATGATTTTTTGGAAATAGACACCATTTGTTAACAGTTTGAACAATTTATATAAACAAATCCACAGCATGGATATTTTTCAAGGATTAGGCTCAATTCTTTCCTAGACTAATAGTCTAATTTTTTAAGCCTAATTTTTTACGACATTAACTAAGAATATCTTTCAGGTGATTTTTCGCTATGATAATCCGCAAATTCTCGAGAATAATTATTTATTTAAAGAAATTCAGAGTTTGGTTATTTTTCAACAAATAGGCTTAATTTTTTACGATATCAACTAAGAATGTCTTTTCGATTACTTTTTGCTTTGATAATGGTTTGGCTATTTTTCAACAAATTGGTTCAATTTTTGTACGAAATGAAAAAATCAGAGTTTGGCTTTTGTCCAACGCATAGGCTGAATTTTTTACGCATTCAACTAAGAATGTCTTTCCAAAGATTCTTCGCCATGATACATTTCAAATTAACAACAATTGTTCAATATTTAAACAATATTCATAAACAAGTTCAGACTTTGGCTATTCAATATTTTGCTTATGAAATCAGAAAGACATTTTTAGTCGATTTCGTAAAAAAATTTAGCGCACTCGTGAGAAGGAGTTTAATCTCCTAATTTTTCTATAAATATTGTTTAAATATTTAACAATTGTTTTTCATGCCAAAAGTATCATAGCATTGAAATTAGGTGAATTCGTTGAAAAATCATTGAACTCTGCATTTTTTTATAATTATTGTTAAAATAATTAATATTTGTTGTCAATTTGAAGAAAATCATAGCAAGCAATCATCGAAAAGACATTCTCAGTAGATTTCGTATACAAAAAATAAGCCCGTTCGTTCGAATTAAATTAAAATTGTTCAAGTAATTATTCAGTACTGTGAATCTGTGAAGCATCATAGCAAAGAGTGATCGAAAATACATTTTTAGTTGATTTTGTAAGAAATCAACTTTTCGTTGAAAAACAGCCAAAATCTGACTTTTTTTACGAAAATTATTTGAATAATTAATATTTCTTGAAAATTTCAAAGTATTATAGCACATATTCATCATACATATTCAAGTTGATTCTGTAAAATAATTGTGCCGATTTCTTGAGAAATATCGAAACTGTGAAGTTGTTTACAAAATTGTATAAAAATGGCCAACTAGTATCTTTTTTCAAATAATCGCAAAGTAAAATTAATTTCTCTCACATTTTATACCAAAGCTCTGGATTTGAATTAGCTGAACATTACCAAAACTTAAACATGTATTTTCTTCATCAAATTGCTTATGAAGTCATAAACAATTTTTTTAAACCACTCGCACACACTGGAAGTTATTTATAGATAGTTTAAGCACAGATATAAGAAATTCTTTGACGAATGTAAAAATCTCAAAAAAATTTTACTTCTGAAAAGTTAAAACAAACAAAAGTGTAAATTTTGTTGCTAAATATAAAATGAACCAAATTTTCTATCAAAAATCCGAACATACAAATATTTTCGACATTTAAAACCCTTTTATTTATAGAAATAAAAGGACAAATTGAATGAATAGTGTAGGCTAAAAATTGATTTGTCCACAGAAACTTATTATGCCCCACTGTCTCGCCCGATCCATAATAAATAGAAAGTATTAAGCGAACTAAAAAATCAGAAAAATATTATATGATAATCCAAATTTTTTTAGGACCTATAAGGTTAGGGGTGGATTAATAAATATCTAATGTGATGTCAAGTGGTTTTATTAACATGAAGTCGACGCGTTTCGCTGGGGTGCCACATCATCATGAGACATCAAAATTCTAAAAGACCTCCATGTTGTTTAAAAGAGATTATGTGTATAGTATAGTTCAAAATGAGAAATTTAAATCTCACAATCAAAATAATAATCTTCTTATTTTGTAATATAATATACAGATAAACACTCTTAAACAACACGGAAATCTTTTAAAATTTTGATGACTGTCTACCTTCTGATGGTGACGTGGTAGCACATCAAAATGCGTCTACACCATGTTAATAAAACCACTCGAAATCAAATTAGATATCTATTCATTTAAGCCTGATCATATAAGCCCTTGAAGAAATATTTCCTCATAAAAAGGTAAAGATACCAACAATAATTACATAATAATAGCTCGCTAAGCTCTCAAAATTCGTTCCTTAGGTTCCACGTACACCAAAAATCTTTAGCCACATTAAATTACCTGATGTTCTCGGTGGAAGCTCAACTCCTATAACTTGTTCATTTTCTATGTACACGATGACTTTTACTTCATCTAGATATTCAGCACGGCTTATATAATTGTGAGAATTTTTATACAAGTGATCTGGAATAGTATTGGGACCTAGAAGCCTAGCTTTGAAAGCATTCTTCGTATTAGGATATCGCCACACCAAAATTATCCTGTTCCCATAAGGGTAAGTGTTAGTTGGTGGGTCAAGATTTGGGTCCTCTTCGTGAGGATATTGGCTACCAGATGGGTGAGGATATTGGCTACTAGATGGATGAGGATGTTGGGCAAGTGGGTGAGGATGTTGGCTACCAGATGGGTGTTGAAGTTGGTCAGTGGGGTGAGGATGTTGGCTTCCAGATGGGTGATGACTTTTATTAGGTGTGTAAGGATATTGGCCACCAGATGAGTGAGGAACTTGGACAGATGGTTCAGGATATGGGCTATCAGATGAGTGAGGATGTTGGCTACCAGATGGGTATTGAAGTTGGTCAGTTGGGTGAGGATGTTTGCTTCCAAATGGGTGATTACTTTGATCAGGTGAGTAAGGATATTGGCCACCAGATGAGTGAGGAACTTGGACAGGTGGCTTAGGATATGGGCTACCAGATGGGTGAGGATGTTGGCTACCACGTGGCAAGGATGAACCTTTTTCCCTATCCGAAGCACTTAATTCTGTAAAAATAAAATAATGATTTTCGATTCAATGAAATTAAATATCAATTTCAAAATAAAATAACATTTCTAATTCAAAGTACTGACAATGATATCGATATGTCTTTATAAAAAAAGCTCAAGATAATACACTTACTACCAAAATTATGAAGAAACGTGATTGTAACGAGTAGAGTGCTAATACGAATCTTCATTTTTTCAAGAAGAATTGCGAAAACGGTGACTGATAAATTGAAAAAATATTTACTGTTTTATATGTAAATATAATGTAATCACTATCTGACGACGTTATTTTTTTATCACTTGTGCAATCTTTAAAACAAGAAATGTATGAAATATATAATATTTTAATCTAGAGAAAACTGTCTAAGCTAAAAACATAGTTTAATACCCTAACGAAGACCATAACAGACTTTTGATATTTGATTGTTTCATTTTTTTCAGTCTAAAAGTGAGCAATCTAATCTTATATCAAGTCCACGCTGTCATCATAAGCGCAAAAAATTGTAAAACCTTAATAATCATTTAGGTGATGGTAAATTGGTCATCACTGGTTTTCTGTAGACAGGGGATATAATTATACTGAATTCTATTCGCAGTCAATTCCAGTTGATCAATTTGATTCCGAAATTTGATAAAAATGATATGCAACGCCTTTATACAGATTTCGGATTTTGTATTTGATCAGCAGACTGCACAGCAGAATGATCCGATTGTGAAGATCAATTGCCTGTCATGAATTGTCATGAGTATCAAAACTGTCGAGTATCAATTGTCGTACTACATACATGTCATGACCGTCAACATGCACGTTGAAATTTCAAAACTGAGCTTCCGAAGAAATTTGCTACATTTTTTCAACGAAAAAATCATTATGTTTTGTCGCAACCTTGTGCTACGTAAATCTAAAGAAACACCTATCATAAGCGAACAAAATAATTTTCAGAGCGATCTAGAGATTTTTCACTCAATATAGGAAAATTTGCATTTTTCTCCCAACCAGAAATTTACAAATTTTCTAAAACAATCTCTGTTGGTCCTAAGATTTCTTAAATCTTCGAGAAGTGGAAATCAGAAGTAGTTGAATTTATAGAAATACTTTTAGAAAGAAAAAAATTAAGTTCCAGAATTGAATATTCCTTTTGTTTTTAATTTCTAAATTTGCTTGTTGAAAATTCGTCTTTTGGGGTTGGAGTTTCAACTATTTGGTTAAAAATAAACTTTTTTATCTCTTTCGGTATAAAAATGTAATCTTTTTTAGTTAAAAATTGAATTGAGATTTAACCATTATGTTGCGAATTCTTCTTTTCTGTTTAAAAATTCTACTACTTCTTGTAAAGTTGAACTCCTTTGTTAGAAATTTACTTTTTTGGTAGAATATTCATAATTTCAGATATAAAAGTTTAAACTATTTTGTTGAAAATGATTTTTTTTCTTAAAAAATAATTTTTTTAAACTGAAAACTGAACTATTCCATTTTTGATTTAAAATTCGTCTTTTTTGGTAGAAAATTAATCTGTTTGGTTGAAAACTCATCCTTTTGGTTGAAAATTAACTACTCGGTTAAAAATACCTTTTCTTTAATCAAAGATTAATAGTTTTAGATTGAAATTAATCTCTATGATTGAAAACTTAATTCCGTTGTTTAAACTTTGTTTTTTTTTGTAGTAAAAAATTCGCCTATTTGGTTGAAAGTTGATGTTTTTGGTTAAAAATTCCTTTTTTCAGATTAAAAATTAAATTGTTTGGTTGTAAATGAACTTTATTGCAGAAAATTCCACTGTTTTGTAAAAAATTAGTCTTTTTCGCTAAAAAATACAACAATTTGCTTGAAATTATTATTTTTTTGACTAAAACATCTTTCTTGGTTGAAAAATCGTTCTGTTCGGTTTTTGGTAATAGTTTCATCTTTTTTATTCAAAATTTAATTACTAAGTAAAAAATTCGTGTTTTTGTTGTTCAATATTGATATTTTTAGATTTGAAATTCAAATATTAAATTTTTTATTTCAAATTGATTTTTTTTGTTGAAAATTCAACTACTCGATTAAGAGTTGAACTTCTTTATAACCAATTCATTTTTTGTTGTTGTTAAAATTGAACTATTTTATGGAAAATTCTTTTTTTTGTAGTAGGAACTTCATCTCTTCGGTTAAAAATCTAAATATTTTTGGTTGAAAAGTCTACTATGATATGTTTGGATGTGAATTTATCTTTTTTTGGTTGAAAATTTTATAATTTGGTTGAAAATTTCATTATTTTGTTAAAAATTTAATAATTGTTTTAGAAAGTCATTCTTTTTGGTTTAAAATTCAACTATTTTGTAGAAAATTTGACTTTTTGACTAGAAAATTTAAGAATTTGGTTGAAGTTTTTTTTTTCTCCCTTTCTTGACTGACTGAAGAATCTTTTTTGGTTAAAAATTCACTTTTTACTGAATTCTAATGAATCCTAATTATTTCTACTTTATTCTAATGATTTTCACTGAATTCTTATTATCTCTATTAAGTTCTAATCATTTCTACTAAATTGTAATAATTTTATACTGAATTCTAATTACGTCGCCTGTATTATAATGAATAAAAAGAAATCAACGAAATTCGACTAAATAAAGTAAAATCACATTCAAATGAATAAAATTGAAACATTCAATTTGATTGAATTCACTGCAATCAAAATTAAATCAATTTAATTCAATTGAATTCATGAAAATTCAAGTGTATTCAACGAATTTCATTAAGTTTAAGCGAAGTCAAGAGAATTCAAGATGAATTCAACTGAATTGAAATTTGATTTATTTTAATAAAAATGAATAAAAATACATTTTTAATAAGTTTAATGTGCATTCAACGAAATTAGAGAACAATAAAGTGCTATCTAATGAATTCAATCAAATTCAAGAGAATTCAAAGTGAACTAAACTGCATTCAAAGTGAAATAACTTTATTTATTCAGGTGGATTGAAATTAATTTCCTGGAACTCATTGCCACAAGTTATAATATTCTTAAATTTAAATATAATATTTTTCAATTCGATTTATTAATATTGTTTTCCCCGTTAAGTAACAAGTAGGTCAATCCAAGAACAAATTTTCATATCTTACAGGTAAATACACTATTAGTAGTAATGTAAGTGATTAATTATTCTTTTTTTTACTATCACTTTCCTATATCATTATTTAATGTCAGAGAAATGCATCATAGTCATTAAATATTACTTTTTAATGTTTATTTTACTCAATACAATCACGCTCAAGAAAATGTCTTTATATGATTTTATAGAATTTGAAATTTAAAGAAGAAAAATGATACGCATGGAAATAATCTAATTGAAGAAAAAATGATAAAGAAGCGTTGATATATTTTTTTGCAAATATGATTAGCCTCCCTTTTGCATTCTATATTTCAGATTTTCTTATATTAAATTTTGAAACTTGTTAGATTCCAAGCGATTTGACTTTTATATTCTTCAAAATTCGACATTATTTAAATTATTTGTATATTGTTAGAGCTGTCTTTTTCTAAATAAAAATAAAATCATATATATCAATAAAAGAAAATCTTATAAAAAAGTCGAATCAAATTTAATTAGTCAAATTTCATTTTACCTCTAACTATAGTTGACCCGGATATACCACGAAAATATATTTGTTATGTTTTTTAAATATGAAAAAATTCTAAAGTACGGTCTCATATTATGTCACACACGGCGAGTCATATTTTCTCAATGAGAAAAAAATCTGCTGATTTTAGAGAATTGTTTGTAAATTCAAAAAATCTATAACTCATATTGAATTTATCTAAAATTTCAACACGTTCTCAAATCATATAAGATTTTCGCTAAAATCGTAAAAAAATTGTATACATTCACTTGCCTGGATAACGAACCGAGTTTTTTTCTCTGAAGAAAAAAGTGCATAAATTGCACACAATGTTCTTTTAATTGAAAAATATATATTTATTATATTTGAAATTGAAGTAATTTTAAATCAAATATTTTTAAGAGAAGCATCCTGTTTTGTTAAAAGTAAAAATGTACTGCGTAAGAAAATTAGTCACTTATTGTGGAACTGACCTACACCACATCGCTATATATGTATACATATATATGTTTCCGGAAAGTGTCATTATCCTCTACGACGATTTAACATTTCTTTCCTCCTGGCTTTCGCGAGAAATATACGCATGAGTTCTACGTGCGTCATTACTCGCTGGAAACTCCAGATCACAAGCCTTTCACATGCAAATAACAGCCCCTACTTTGTTTTTGAACAAAAAATATAATTCCAAGAATCGTAATCATTTAAGATAATAAGTATGATATTTTCTTATTTTTTTATTTACAAAAATCTTGGAACTTCCTCATAATGTCGTCATAGTATCGTCATAGGCCTCGTCATTTTCCTTATAAAGGTACGTTAATATGAGTCACGAAATTATATAATTTGAAAATTAGAATTATGACCATTTTTTAGAATTTATCAAAATATTACGAACAATTTTCATTCTATATAAGGATCTTAGTACAAATTTGTGAAAAAAACTTGCGTCAAATACAAAAATACGTGCATTTGAATTTAAGATATATGAACATATGATCTATTGACCTGCAACGTAAATCTTACATTTTGAAAATGAATCAAGATTGTAGCATAAATTTCCGCAAAAAAAACATTCATTTCTATATAAAACTGAATATATATTTCTGTAATGTAGATATCTCGAAAACAATTTTTATTCTCTATAAGAATCATAGTGCAAATCGCCAAAAAATGGATTCAGACACAACAAATTTTTCATTTGAATTTTCAATTGAATATGTGATCTGCAATGTAAATCTTACGACAAATTTTAATTCTGTATAAGTATCGTAGTAAAAATTACCAAAAAAAATCGTTGATTTATATACGAAAAATCTTACGAAAAATTTGTATTCTGTGTAATGATTGTAGTACAAATTTACAAACAAAAAAAAAATGGATTCAAATACCAAAAATCTTACGAAAAATTGGAATTTTCTATAAGGATATTAATACAAATTTGCAAACAAAAAATTCATTTTATAACTGTATACAGAATCTGTGATGTAAATTCTACGAAAATGTTTTATTCTGTATAAGGATCGTAGAAGAATTTGCATAAACTGGTTTCTGGTACAAAAAAACAGCATCGATTTCAATTCACAACTGACTATATAATCTGTCATGTAAATATTACAACAAATTTCAATTCTGAATATGGATTGGAGTGAGCTGATAATCAATTTGAGTTAACAAAAATAATTGTTTCAACAGTTTATCATTATTTTTCATAATATTCTCTTGAAATAAAGCTAGAAATTTGCGGTTTTTTTCTGAAATTTTCCACTTTTTGTCTACTTTTTTCTTAGAGTGCGTAATTAATTGATGAAAGTCAATAAACACAATTGTTTAAACAAAGTATTATCATTTATATTTATCTTTTCCTACAATAATACCAGAAAGTTGCGGTTTTTTCTGAAACTTTAAACTTTTTGTCCACTTCTAACTTACGGAGGTAATAATTAATGGAAGTTAATGAATCATTGTTTAAACAATTTATTTTCAATGATATTATCTTTGATTAATGCTAGAAACGTGCAGTTTTTTCTGAAATTTTCAACTTTTTGTCCATATTTCACTTAAAGTGAGCTAATAATTGATCCAGTTTAACTAAAATAATTGTTTCAATTTTTTTTCTCATAGTGATGCCAAGAAGTTGAGGTTTTTTCTCAAATTTTTAACTTCGATTTGGCTATTTACTTATGAATAAATAATAATTAATAAAGATCAGAAGGATTACTGAGCCTTTTTTTTAAATTAAAATTCTTGAAACCTTGAAAAAAGAGTAAAAATACTACATTTCGAAAAAAGTTGAATACCTACTATATAAAAAATGATTCTGCTTGATGTACATTTATTATTTGTTGATAAATAAAAAGTAAAAAAAAAGTGAAATATTTCAGAAACAACCGCAACTTTCTAGCATTATTCTACGAGAATATTGTTATAAATGATAATAAATTTGTTTATACAATTTATTTAAACATCTAAATGTTAAGAGAAATTAATATCTCATGTATTATAAACAATTTGTATTTGAAAAACCGCAAAAAATCATAATTAGCACCAAAAACTCGAAGAAATTAATTTTTCATCAATGGTTTTTTTTTGGTACCCTATAAAACAGAATTATGGGGGTGATACCTAAAATGAGATTTTCCATTCGTATTATATGGATAATTGTACGGAGAAATGTTTACTTTTACCTTTATTCGCCTAATATTGACGATTCTGAATAAAATTTACAAAAACATCTTTTTTTATGGGAATTACGTGTTAAACTTCTTGGGGCTTGAAGAACCTCTGAGTATAATTTAAAAGAAAATTAATACATTTTTTTGTCGATTCGAACGAGTTTGCGGGCATTATTTATGAAAATTAAAAAAAAACTTCGTAATTAACTTTCAAAGAAAAATTCTCAGCCTGTTTTTCCAGTTGGAACTTCCAACTTCTCTCTCCGTATGAAGTTATAAAGAATTATTAGATAAAAATCTAATGAGGAAAAATCCCCCGATGGGCCTACATAGTGACATCAGGTAAGAGGAAACCGTTAAGGAAAATGATATGGCATCACTGCAGAAAAGTCAAATCGTCTCTATAGCTAAATATGCACTATTATTATTATATGAAGACATGAGAATAACAACTGGATAATGAAAAGTTTTTAGAAATTTTATTTTTAAAGAATTCAAGTAATTTAGGACACTATTTATCGATCCCTAGTGGGAATATGTAAGAATCATTTCTCCATTCATTGCCAAAGTTGTTTACTATTGTTCTCTATTGATTATCAATTATCATAAGAATTATATGAATATTAAATTTTATATAATTTTTGTTGATTTTGTCAAGTTTTGTCGAAGAATTGCCAAACATTAAATTTGTTTATGAACATTTTTTTAAGCATTAATCGTTCTTTCGAATTTGCAAAGCATCATAGAACAGAGTCATTGGAAATATATTCTTAGTTGATAAACACAGAACATAAAAAAAATGTTTTTACCTTCCTGAAAAATGAAAAATAATGGTCAAATACTTCTATAATTTTTGGTAGATTTTCTATCATGTGATACAAAAATAATTCTACTTTTGGTCCTTATCCACTTCTCATTATCATATTTTCATAAATTCATAATTTCCTGCACAAAATTTTTTCAAAATTTTGGCACATAAAAAAACATATATTGCACATATTTCATAGGCCTGCAAAATTACTGACTATCTATCTATACTTAATTACTTTTTTTGCAATTTATTTTTTTTTTTTACAAAATAATTTTCTCAGTTGAAAATTCATCCTTTTTGGTTAACAGTGCAACAGTTTGGTGAAAATTATTCAGTTTTGCTTAAAGTTTTAAATATTTGGTTGAAAATTAAATTTTTCATTCAAAATTGTTTCTTTTTTTATTGAAAAAAATTGCTGAAACTAAAAATTTAACGATTCTAGTTTTGGTTGAAAACTTATTATTTTTGGTAAACAGGGCAACTGTTTAGCGCAAAATATTCAGTTTTGGTTGAGGATTAAAATATTTGGTTGAAAATTAAAGTATTTCATCAAAATTGTTTCTTTTTTGTTAAAAATAATTTTTAAAACTGGAACTTTAACGATTCCAGTTTTAGTTAGAAACTTATAACTTTTCACTTACTTAATGAGGTTATAATTAATGCAAGTTATGAACAAATATTAAATATTAATCTTAATTTAAGCAAAAATTTCCTCAGTAGCTACTTCAAGGAAAATTGACATATAATATGATTCATATAGAAAATTTAAAGAATATTTCAAATATCTGTTTTATTTCAGAAAAATATATACACAAAAAGAAAGAGATTGATTAAAATATGATTCTCTCTAATGTTTATTTATTATTTGTTCATTACTGAAAAGGCAAATTGAAGTTGAACATTTGAGAAATAACCGCAATATTTTAGCAATCGTCTTAGATATGATAGTTATAAACAATAATAAATTGTTTAAACAGTTATTTTTGTTGACTATATATATGAAGATAGTTATGAACAATAATAATTTGTTTAAACAATAATTATTGCTAAATTTAATTAATTATGAAGTCACTCCAAGTGAAAAATAGACAAATAGTTAAAATTTTTAGAAAAGAACCGCAGATTTCTATAATTAAGCGAAGAGAATATTATTACCAATAATAATAAATTGTTCGAGAAATTAATTTTTCTTCACCTAAATTAATTCTTATTTCACTCTAATTGAAAAGTGAATAAAAAGTTACAAATTTCAGAAAAAACCGCAACTATCTGGTATTAATATATAAGAAGACAGCTGCAAACAATAATAATTTGTTTGAACAATCATTTTTGCTTAATTGAATTTAATATCAACTTGAGATAAATTTCAGAAAAAACTGAAATTTCTAGCATTATTCCAAGAGAATATTATTAACAATAATAATAAATCGTTTAAACAATTATGTTTGTTGACATTGATCAACTATTACGTAAGTCTGATTTTTTTTGTTGAAAAATAATTTTGAGCAACATATTATTAACATATTGTTAATTTTTAGATAGTAATATTTTTTAAATCTTCAATTACAAATTTTGCATGCTTGAAAAATTTACACGTACAGTTAGAAATTTAGAAATTATTGAATTGAAAACGTCTAGAAATTTTTTAATAATAAAAAATCAAAATTGTTGAATTTCAAATGCTTTTAATTTGATATTATCTAAGCAATAAAAACAGTATATAGAAAAAAAATTGAATACTATATCTAAGAGAAGGGACTTATATACCAAACAATAATAATTTGTTAAAGGTATTATCTTTCAAAAATTTAATTAATTATTACCACACTATAAATTGTTTAAACCATTATTTCTGTTAAATTTGATTGAATATTTCCTCAATCCAAATGAAAAGTTGAAAATAAGTTGCAAAATTCGGTGAAACATGACTTTCTAACTCCATTTAAAGAGAAAATTGCTGAAAACAATCATAAATTGTTTAAACAATTTATGTTGACTTTTAATTACCAGTGCAAAATAGTATTTTATATATTAGAAACAATCTGCGTTAAAAAAAACCGCAATAAATCAAAATTAGCGCCAAAAACTCTCTTATGGGGGTGATATTTGAAAATTAATATTTTTATCCAATAGATTTATTTTTTCTTGGATTCGAATACATTGCCGGGCGATATGCATAAAAATTCGAAGAAGAAATCTTCCAAAGCATTTTTGCAGGGCTCGGAACTGCTCAAGCTTAAAAAAATAGTAAAATAGTAACCATACTTCTCTCAAAAATGTAACTAAAAAGTAACAATAATGTGGCAAAAAAGTAACCAAAAATAAAGATTTTCTACCAAAAAGTACGAAGTTTCCACAAAAATTATGAATGTTCAACAAAAAAATGTATGTTCAAGAAAGTCGTTCAACTTTTAACATAATGGATGAATTTTTCTGACTAAAAAAGATGAATTGTTAACGAAAAATGTAATAGTTGATATAATAACCAAAAAAGATTTTTATTCAATATCAAAAAAAGTAAAATTCATTTAAAAATACGATTTTTCAACAAAATGGGTTATTCTTTAAACCAAATTGTTGAGTTTTTAAGCCAAAAAGACCAATTTTTACAAAACAGTTGAATTTTCAACGAGTAAATATGAATTTTTGAAATAGAAGTTATCTTTCGACCAAGTAGTTGATTTTTCTACGAAAACAGGTGAATCTTCAACCGAAAAAGGTGAATTTTCAACCAAATTAGTACATTTCTAACCAAACAGATGAATTTTCAAATAATATTATGTATTTTTCAACAAAACGGTGATTTGTAATCAAGAAGATTAATTTGCTACCAAAAAAGACGAGTTTTCAAATAAAATGATAAATCTTCAACAAAATAATATAGTTATAATAAAAAATTTTCAACTTTTAACCGAATTTCAACGAAAGAAGATATATTCCCATCGAAAAATATAATATATAGTTCGATATTTGGACAAATAAGATTTAAATTTTAAATTAAAAACTAGCCATTTTAGCTCAATTGCAATTTTCATCAGGATTCATAATGATTCAATTGATACCTCTTTTTATACATTTTACATAGGAACTAATTATTATTTTATTGTTATTCTCTAATTTTCCCGGCTCTGAAGTGCCAAATTTAGTGGAAAATTTTGAATCCCCAGGCGAAAATATTATATATAGTTTATATATAGTGTGAATTATTATATGTAATATTCATTTGTTTTATATAAAAAATGTATAAAACAAGTGAACATTATATATAATACTTCACACTATATATAAACTACATATAATATTTCCGCCTGGGTTTTTACATTTTCCACAAGTTTTTAAATAATACGATTAATGAATTTTTAATTGAGATTGAAAAGAAATCCAGTCAACCAAAAACCAACCTCTCACTTTTTCGTTTCTTCATCCTTTTTCTACTACGAGGGAACCAACATGTTTCGAGGCCAATTTAGACCTTCTCATCGGGGATTATTTATAGAGAATACCTGAAGGTATGAGAAAAATTATTAATAATTTAAACAATTGTTATAATTTTTGAATAGTGTTTTCCTAAGTGTGTAAAGTATAAAAACCCGCAAATTTTGGATTTTTTCGAAAGGAAACAGATGTTATTTATAAAGAGAGAAGGAGACAAGGCTATTAATTAAAAAATGGACCTTTCAATATATAGCAAATTTTGGGATAGATTAATTAACTGGTTAAAGTACATTTTTTGAGTAGATAACATAAAGAATTCTTTTTTATTTAATAATTAATTTGTCAATAAATATATTTTATTACATTAAACTTGATCAATTTTTTAATTAATAATGATTGATATATTTTCTTTGGAGGCATATTAATTTTTTTCATACCTTTAGTTATTCCCTGAAAATAATCCTTGATGAGGAGGTCTAAATTGGCCTCGAAAACTGTTGGTCCTCTCGTAGTATAAAAAGGACGGAGAAAGGAACAAGTGAGAGGTTGGTTTTTTCATTCAGTTATTCTTGTCTCTAATGAGCCGAAAAGTGAGGTTTTTTAGAAGTTTTTTTTTCAAATGTCAATCATGTTTTTGCTTATTCTGCAAAAATTATTCATGAGAAAATGGATTTCTTTTCAATCTTAATCGAAAAATTATTAATTGTATTATTTAAAAACTTGTGAAAAATGTAAAAATAAATATTTTCCAGAAAATTTTGCACTTTAGATTCGGGGAAATTAGAGAATAACAATAAAGTAATGATTAGTTCGTATGTCGAATCTATAAAAAGAGGTATCAATTGAATTATTATGAATCCTGATAAAAATTGCAATTCTGCTAAAATGGCAATTTTTTAATTTCAAATTTAAATCTTATTTAGTCAAAATATCGAACTATGTATTATATTCTTCGATGGGAATATGTCTTCTTTGGTTGAAATTCGGTTAAAAGTTGAACAATTTTTATTAAAACTATATTTTTTTGTTGAAGATTCATTATTTTAGTTGAAAACTCGTATTTTGGGTAGAAAATTAATCTTCTTGATTGAAAATCACCCTTTTATTTGAAAATACATAATTTTATTCGAAAATTCATCTGTTTGGTTAGATATGTACTTATTTTGATGAAAATTCGTCTTTTTCGGTTGAAGATTCCGCTGTTTTCTTAGAAAATTCGTCGAAAGATAAATTTTTGTCCAAAATCCATATTTACTGGTTGAAAATTCAACTGTTTTGTAAAAATTGGTCTTTTTGACTTGAACACTCAACAATTCTTTTTTTAATGAATTCTACTGTTTTTGATATCGAATAAAAATTTTTTTTTGGTTATTATATCAACCGATACATTTTTAGTTAACAATTCACCTTTTTAGATAGAAAAATTCAACAATTTTGTTGAAAGTTGAACTACTTTCTTGAACATACATTTTTTTGTTCGAACATTCATAATTTTTGTGGAAACTTTGCCTTTTCAGTTACTTTTTTGCCACATCATTGTTACTCTTTGGTTACTTTATTCAGAGAAGTATGGTTACTTTTTCACTATTTTTTGAAGCTTGAGAAGTTCCGAACCATGCATAAATGCATTGAAAATTTCTTTATGAATTTTTATGCATATCGCCCGGAAATTTGTTCGAATCCATGAAAAAATGAATCCATTTTTTTAAACAAAATTATATTTAGAGGTGGCGTAAGCCCCATGAAGTTTAACTCGTATTTCCCATAAGAAAGAAAAACGTTTTTGTACATTTTATTCAGAATCGTCAATATTAGGTGAATCGAGTTGAAACTCGAGATTTATCTTCACAATTAGCCATAGAATACGAATTAAATATTAATTTTTGAATTTCACCCCCATAAGTCTGTTTTATAGGGTCACAAAAAAACCCAATAAGTGAAAAAAAAAAGTTTGAAGAGTTTTTGGCGCTAATTGTGATTTTTTTGCGGTTTTTTTTTAACACAGATTGTTTTTAAAACAAAAAATACTACTTTGTTTTTGTAATTAAATGTTAACATAAATTGTTTAAGCAATTTATGATTGTTCTTAGCAATTTTTTCTTTGAATGGAATTATAAAGTCACGGTTTTCCGAATTTTTCAACATTGTTTTAACAAATTATTATTGCTTGGTATATAAGTATCTTCTCTTAGATATAGTATTCAAATTTTTTTAAATATATACTGTTTTTATTGCTTAGACAATTTCAAGTCAATAGCGTTTAAAATTCAACAATTTCTAAATTACTAATTGTACATGTAAATTTTTCAAACATGAAAAATTTTTTATTGGAGGTTAAAAAAATATTACTATCTAAAAATTAACAATACGTGACTAATAAAATATTGATAAAAACACTTAAGACTTTCAGATACGTAAAAGATATTGAAACTCATGAAAATGTTGCTGAAGATTTTTTTTAACAGCAACATTTAGACTTAGGTAATAGTTGATCAATGTTAACAAACATAATTGCTTACACAATTTATCATTATTTTTAATAAAATTCTCTTCAAATAATGCTAGAAATCGCATTTTTCCTTAAATTTGATATTAAGTTGATATTAAATTCAATTTAGCAAAAATAATTGTTCAAACAAATTATTATTGTTTGCAGCTGTCTTCTTATATATTAATACCAGATAGTTGCGGTTTTTTCTGAAATTTGTAACTTTTTGTTCACTTTTCAATTAGAATGAAGTAATAATTAATTTAAGTTAACAAAAATTAATTTTTCAAACAATTTATTATTATTGGTAATAATATTCTCTTTGCTTAATTGTAGAAAGCTGCGGTTCTTTTCTAAAATTTTGAACTATTTGTCTATTTTTCTCTTGGAGTGATTTAATAATTAAATAAATTTAGCATAATAATTATTCAAACAAATTATTATTGTTCATAACTATCTTCATCTTTATAAATGCCAGATAGCTGCGTTTTTTTCTGAAACTTTTAACTTTTTGTCTACTTTTCACTCAATAAGGTAATAATTGATGCAAGTTAACAAAAATAACTGTTTGAACAATTTATTATATACTTTTTCCCTTTTTCTCCCTCTTTTTTCATTGTGTTATTTTTGTCTCTAATGAGCTGAAAATTGATATTTTGTGGAAGGTTATTTGTAAATTGCGATTCATTTTTTTGCTCCTTCTGCAAAAATTATGTATGATAAAATAGATTTCTTTTCAATCTTAATTAAAAATTTGTTCAAATAGAGACACTAAACTCATGATTTCTTCCAATCTGCAGGGTTTGCTTATGAATTTAATATTTATTTTACTTTTAAGATTTCTTTTGAGTTTACATATATTACCTCAATTTTCTTGAAAGAATTCTTCTTCTTATTTAAATTATCGCGAAAAGACTGTTTTGAATTTGATACATTTATTTAGAAATGCATTAAAATACTTTGCTTTTATTTTCCTAATTGGAAAATTAAATAATCTGAATAGATTGGTTTTAGAATCACCCACAAACGATTAATGTGGCAAAAAATGTAACCAAAAGTAACCTTTTCATAGAACAAGTAACTGTTCAGTAACCGCGGATGAAAAAAGTAACCAAGTCACTAAAAAGTAATCCGTTCCGAGTCCTGATTTTTGGAAGACCCTGCTCTGCAATGAGGTTACCATGTGGCTGGAAACTGATGCTTCGGACATGTCCCGTGGATGTGGAACTGGAACTGGAAGTAGTGGAACTGTGGATGCAACGGTATGAGCTACCGGTAGAGGTAGAATGTAGATTGTGGGGCTTCGAGAGCCCGCTGACTCAGCTCGGGATCCCCCGCAGACTCGGCCAATGAGCGCTGCTCCTGCATGCTGCGCGGCGTGATATCTCAATATTACGACAGCGTGAGGAGCGCACCGGCTGGCTTGCACCTTCTGGCTTCTGGCGTGGTGTCGCGGACCTCTGACGACGCGAGTCGTCGACGAGCCACGGACCACCCAAAACCCATCGAAGTGGGGGCACCCCTGACCCCGGTATAGTTTTGCGGTGAAGGGAGGTCGCGTTTATAATGCACCGACAATCCGCCCCGACGACGCATTCGCTTGTTCGCTTCGCCCAAAGCAGACTCGCCGGGGAGCCTTGATTAGAAGAAGCAAGGAGGCCAGGAAAAAGATACAAATTCAGAGAACAAAGAATTTTACTTCACTAAAACGCGCGGAGTAATTTGAGCTTGGAGGTGAATTACTACAGAGAAGTTGTTACAACCCCTCAACTTGTGGTCGCGATCCCAAAGTTCTTAGACACCGCGATTTCCTCGCTCTTCTTCTTTTCCGGACCCGGCAGGCAGTGAATCTCCCACGAGATCAACCAAAATATTCTCAGACTTGCAAACTTGGTTCCAAATTTCAAAAAATAAGCAGTGATCAGTCGTGAAGAAAAGAATCGTTTGTTTTGCTTGAGAAGAAGTCTTCTGAAGACATCATGATGGCAGTTGCTGCGGCACAGAAAAACAGAGAGATGTTCGCTATCAAGAAATCTTATAGTATTGAGGTGAGTTTTACTTGGATTCATTCCGAAATGTGTGTTTTTGATCAAGTGCTATTTTTTCTCGAATTTTTGTTTTAACTTTCTAGCTATTCGGAAGAAATAAGTTGTTGAAACTTCACTTGACTAAGACTTTAGGATAGGTCACAAATTGCTAACAATTTCTTGTAACGTTTTTTGCAGAATTTAAGACAATCCTCGAGAGTCATGGAATAATTCATGGACTCTTCATTATTTCGAGGATTGTTTTGAACCATGTCATAAACGTTATATGACATTTTTTTTTGCTTTTTCCGTGAATTTTGGAAAAAATATCTTAAAGTACCCCATAGAGTCCATCATTGTATTTAAATATAAATATTTGAATATGAAAAAGATTCTAGTACATGTTTACAGTTTTGGAACATTTAAAATCATTTATGTCATTCTTAAGGATCTACACTAGGTATCTCAAGTTCAAAAATAAGCATTGTTCAAGATAAAATGATTAATTTAACAATATTTATTTAGAGCATTATGATTTTGCTTTCTCTTTAGGTAAAAGTTACCATTCTTATTTTATTTTGATGTATGCTTCATTGAAAGATTCTTCAGAAATCTCTTTGGTACGTTTCTATTTATAAAAATTTATCTAGGAAAAATAATGTTCATAAAATCAACATTTGTACAATCCCTAAATAAAATTTTTCAATTAAAAATGTGCCAAAGAGACTTTAAAAGAATCCTTCAAGGAATAAAATGAGCATTACAATATTAGGATTAAATAAGAATTCTTACCTAAAGAGAAAGAAAAAACATAACATTCTAAACACGATTCTTGAACAAACAATTTTAACCAAAGATATTTTCATCTAAAATTAGTTACAATTAACAATAGAAATATTTCACTCGATTTTATAAGTAATTTTTATTTTATTTTACAAATGCTTATTTTTGAACTTGAGACAAATCCATTTTTGAGAAAACTGAGATAATGATTATTTCTGTATGTTTGGATTATCAAACTTGAGTTAGCGAAAAAAAATTTCATTCCTTTTTTACTGTCTATCTCTAAAATAAAATTAATTTTCACAATTATTTTGATTTTCGATTACATATTCATTACGTGAATAAGTCAAACTTGTTACGTATATGAACGATTTTAAAAATTCATGAATACTTTTCAATATTTCTCTTATATTATATAATTTTTCAAAATTGGATTTTTTTTAAGTTGGAAAGATTTTGTTGCATTCAATTTGTTTAAAAGTCTATTTATTTAAGAGAGTTGCAATTCTTATTTCATCCTTATGTTGTCGGCTCACTTTATTGATTGAAAAATTCTTTACAAATATCTTCGGTACGTTTCTATTAACAAAAAATGTATGTAGGAACAATATTGTTCATATAATCAACAATTGTATAATCCCTAAATAAATTTTTCAAATTACAAATGTACCAAAGATGCTTGGAGAGATTTCTTCAAGGAATAAAATGATCCCTACAACATGAGGATTAAATATGAATTGCATCTTTCACATAAAAGAAAGCAAAAACATAAAATTCTAAACACGACTGTAAATAAACAATTTTAACATGAAATGTTTTCTTCTAAAATTAGTTACAATTAACAATAGAAATATTTTCCTTGATTTTATACATAATTTTTATTTTATTTTACAAATGCTTATTTTTTAACTTGAGATCAATCCATTTTTGAGAAAATTGAGATAATGATTATTTTTGTATGTTTGGACTATAATCAATTCGATTATCAAACTTGAGTTGGTAGAAAAATTCCGATTTCTGTTTCAAGGTCTATCCATAAAATAAAATTAATTTTCACAATAATTTTGTTTTCCGATTACATATTCATTACGTGAATAGGTCAAACTTGTTATGCATGTAAACGCTTTTTAAAGTTCGTGAATTATTTTCAATATTTCTCTTACAATATATAATTTTATACAACTATTATATTTATTTTCAACATTATATATTGTTATATATATAATATTATATATCAGCAAATTTTAATGTCCCATTTTCCTATCTATCAGTGGTACTCCTCAGATATTATCTTCTTTATCCCGATTTATTACACAGAAGCCAACACTCCTTAAATTAAAACAATGTTTCAAAATTAAAAATATAGAATTTTTTTCACTTGAATTCGAAATTTTCTTCTTGTATGGTTTACGTAAATCTCAACCAGTCATTATTTTCCTTTAGCTTGCAATTCGTTTACCGCTACTTTTCTACAAAGAAAATTTTTCCATTGTTCTGTCAATTTCTACAGTTTTTCTCTTTATTCCTCAGCCCACGTTTCGATATTTCGATTATTTCGTAAGAAAAACAAATTACATCATAAAGCAATTCAAAAATTTGGAAAAATGTCACGTTTCTCGCTAACAGTGAAAGAGTGAAATTCTCGGATGTAAACAGTGATTACCTCGCATGAAAGTAAAACACACGTTCGATTATCGCACTTGTTGCGCAAGATTCATGACCTTCTTAAGTGATTAATCAGTCTAGTTATCCACTTTTAATATTTTCGGTTGCCATTCACAAAAATTCACGTATTTTTCATATAGAAAAAATGTCTATTGTTAAAGTCGTCAATCAGAATTTGTTTATTTAATTTGTAAATTGTGTCGATTTTTCTCGAAACTATCAGGTCAGAAAAGAGTTGTCGGAGATTTTAACGGCGCAAGAGAATGTTCCATCGTTACATGTTCGTCGCGTGACTTTGTTGCTTTTTATTCGAGACGTTCCGGCATTACTTTCTCCACATATTACGAACCCTATCAGAAGTCGTGTAATGTTGTCAAATATGCATTTTTTATTTGCGAGTGCACGTTTCGAAGCCGCGTAACTTATACTCACGTGTATATCTTTATGATGAATGACTCAGTCCTCATGGAAATGCAAATCTAATAACAATAAAAAATAAATTTACCGCGTAATATGGGTTAATTAGAAGCAATTTTTACGAGCAATGAATTGGAATTGTTTAATCAGGAGAGTAAACAAGAAAAATGCATGGTCGGGACAACATAAAGTTTGTTATAACAAACCTTTTATTGAACAATGACAAAGTTTCTTAATTCGACCAGAATCGAAATTTTATTTATTAAACAAAATTTTAGTCAGATGAACAAAAGGTTAAAGAAACGAAAGCTGTAATAATAAAAATAATTTAGCGTAAGGTCTGAAACTCTTTCTGTGAAAAATTAAATCTAAATGAATAAAAAAAGATAATTGTTTAGTTTGATGATTTTTTCGAATTTCTGAGTCATTGGTTTGAAATCTTTTTGAAAATATTATTTTTAAAATATCAGTTACTGAAGTTTTTTATTATTCTTGTACTCTTTAACAAAAATACAAATGTTTTTTGGTCTCCCCACACTGATATTTCACTTCATAACTAGAAAAGTAAGCATTTTCATAAACGTTTGTAATTTATTGTTGAATCAAAATTTATTTACCATGTAAAAAATTTAATCTTAATTATGACAATTTTAAATTTTTACTATTCTAATATTTTAAATTGCCCAGTAATTAGAGAAATTCATAGAAATAATTCAAATCTAATAATACTTAACAGATTAAATCTTTGATTAAATCGATTCACATTTCTTTCAATATATATCTCTTCTTATATAGTTTCGTTATGAAATTTAATTTACAAAAAAATGCAACGCAAATAAATTTTTAGATTATTTTTGTGTCTTTTCAGGAAAATATATATGTTTCCGTGAAAAATTATGAAACGGAGTAGAAAGTGATTATAATTCTGTGGAATAACCGAATCGTTGAAGAAAATCAGTTATTAATCAAAAAAATTTGATTTTTTTTCAAATTTAAATACTATAATTTTAGTGTTAATAACAGCAATTTTTATTTTCAATTATTCTAATCTTTTGAATCAAGCTGAGATTAGTAATATTCATCAAAATAATTACAATCTATCAACATTTACCATCAATACAATTTTTGATCGATTCACATTTGTTTCAATGTACATTTCTTCTCATATACAAATATTTTTGTAACGAAAATGAGATAATGACAAAAAATTTTGTGATTATTTTGGTATTTTGTGACAAAAATACAAATGTTTTTGGATTTCGTTACTGATATTTTACTTTGGAATCACAAAGAATGTTTCTCAAAAGGCTTAAAATTCTTTACTCAAAAATTCGGAAAAGTCATCAAAGTAAAAAATTACCCAAAAAAATGAACAAAAGTTAACTTTGAATAATTTTTTCTCAACTTTTTTGAATGTAAAACGTAATACTTAGTATAGATATATAATATGACGCGTAGACAATAAATCTATGGCCTGACATTACTTTAGGTGATTCAGGGAAATAGTATTCTGTCCTTGTAAAACTGTTGTGAAGTCAGTAAATGGATTTTAGAAAAGCAGCTTGCTACCTATATATTCTGCTCTATTTGTTCTTTCTAATTAATTCTAACAAAAAGTTCTTTTTGATTTTTTTGTCTTTTAAAGCACGTTATAATTTAATAAAAAAATATAGAATCTACGAATAGTCTAGAAACTTTCAAAAAGTTATCTATTAGACAAAATTGTTTATAAATGTTGTTATTATTTTTCAATTATCATTACACAAATAAAATATATTTTTTTTAATCGGTCAGTGTGATTATAGGTTTGTAATAGACCTCTTCTACTTGATCGCTCCAATGCACTCATGTCTGACTCGTGCAGTTTTTTCTACTGATCCGGCAGTTTCTTGTTGGATTTCTTTGAATTTTATTGAATTGGTTTTCGCACGATCGTTTCGATTCCGAAGGTCTCTCAATTAGAATCTATTTCAGGAAAAACAAATTAACGATTTTTCTACTTACACGGGGATCGATTTCCATATTCAATACATTTTTTTTCAATCCCGGTAGTAATTTTGCGCATGGCTCACGTAATGTTATTTGTTGCTCGACCCTGTACTTTTACACCTGAGTAATCAACTAACCTTGCACGAGTTTTCTAGCAGATGCTGCAAATTCTCAAACGAATGCTGATCTATCACAATTTTTGTCTCAAGTTTCGAATTTTCTATATTTTCATCAAAATTGGTTTATGATTTTTGGGCTTGAAATATTTCGGTTGGTTTATTTGGATTGGAGAATATTGCAAAATAGTTTTGGAAAAAGTATAATTATTTCCTACCCTTTCATAACGATTTGATTCGATCAATTAAAATGTAAAATCGTATCTTGATTTATTTTTTTAGTGGATTTCCTCTAGTTCTTTCCTTAAATAGTTCATTTTTTGAATGACATTCTTTTTATTAGGACTGCTTCAAAGAATAAAGAACTTTAGGCGACAAAAAATGATCGAATGGAAAAAGTAACAAAATTCTAAAAAGAAAAAAATAGTTGGAAATCAAATAAATGTATGATAAAAAACTTTTTTCCTCAGGGGCATATAGTACTTTCTGATATATAATGGAAATTAGAGTCCCAGTGCTCTTTTTAAAAATAAAAATGTTTCATCTATCATGATAAAAATATTACAAATGAATGTGTCAGTCTCTAATTTTTAAAAATAATAAAAGACACAAAAAAACAACAATCAGATAACTTCTTATTTGCTTAAACCGAATTTTCTCAAAAAATAGTTAAGATTTAACCGAAAACATTGACTTTTCAAGAAAATTGTTGATTATTCAACAAAATAATTAATTTTTCAATTAACTGATAAAATTTTCAACTATGAAAAATGTATTCTCATGGAAAGATGTAATAGTTGATATTTCAACCAAAAAATATTTGTATTTTGAATTAAAAATAGTTGAATTTATCAAGAAAAGGCAAACTTCCAACACAATAATTGATTTTTTACCAAAACAAGTTTTTTCAGTCAAAAAAGACAAAAAAAGTACCAAATTTTTTAATTTGTATGCCAAAAAGAGGAATTTTGAACAAAATAGTTGATATTTCAATCAACTTTATAACTTTATAACAAAATTGTTGAATTTCCAACAAAATAATTGAAGATTCAACTAATTGAATGTTTAATTACATAATATAATTGTGAATCAAACACGGTGAATTCATAACGGAAAATATAATCGTAGTCTTTTTAACTAAAAATAATGAACATTCAATGAAAAATAGTTGGTTTTTCTTTTTAAGTTCTATTAATTCAGTTCGCATATAAATCATTTATGTGGAAAAAATTGATGAGAATAAGGAATAAAAATCTATCTACTGATAAAAATACATTTTGTCAAAGTCAAAACTGAACATTTTTCAATTCCCTTGTTTATCTAATTTTCAATCTTTGAACTTCTCAAAGTTTTAAAAAATGTAGTTAAAAAAATTATAATTTCTTATAAAAAGATCGTTTCTTCTTTTCTGTATGTGAAAAAATATGTTTATTCTTTGCCTTTTTTGTGAAAAATCCACTCTTATTGCGCCGTGATCCCTGCATTGAAAAAATGTTAGTTTGAATCGATATATTTAAAATCGCTTGTAATTTAAATGAAATCCCTAGATAACTTTGAAAATATTTATAAACCCATAAAAATCTTGAAAATCTGTCAAAATCCGTGGAAATAATCCCTTAAAAACAAAATAAATTGAATGCATTTTTTCAAGTTCTCCAGAAATCCGTTGAAATTTAGAAAAAAAAAGCTTAGAAATCCCTTGAAATAAAATTTAATGTATTCCCTAAAGTTCTCTAGAGATTCGTTGAAATCCATCGATGAAAAAAGATTCATCAAAACAAGTCGAAATCAGCACTTTCAAATCTCTACAAATCTTTGAAATCCTTGAAGATTCAATAAAATTCTTCAAATCTTGTGAAAATCCCTTGCAATCTTTTCAATAGCTACGAATCCCTGAAAATTTCATTTATTTTCCAAAGTTTACTAGGAATCTCTTAAAATCGAACTTAAAACTTTAAAAATCCTACAAAATTCTTTGAATTCTTTAAAATTCCCTTAAATTTGTTTTAGTTTGTTGAAGTTCTTTGGAATTTGTTAAAATAGCTTAAAATCACGTAAGATCCTTTGAAAATCCATAAAAGTCCTTCGTTTGAATGAAAGAGGAATTTTCAAGCGTGCATGTGAACACAAAGTGATCTTTTGCACCTAGAAGGCGCAGGATTGATGAAAAAAATTAATTAATGCTTCTCGTTAATTAATGTCATCGAAGACTCAGCTGCACTGTCATGTTTGCAAATCTAAAGTGCATATCTATCTATCGGATTGAGAAATCGATCGGCCTTGTAGCGAGCATGATAATTATGAATATGTTATAAATATGAGAGCGCAAGTGATTGTAAAGTGGAAATGTGCTCGCGTGTATGCTTCTTGTTCCCTTGAAGAATTGCAACTGCGGTCTTGAGTCTTGAGCTCAGGCTCCGACCGTTATCTCTTTGGAGGCTCGACTCCGTCTTTGGTTCCGAACAAGCCTTACGTCCCGAACAAGCGTTTTCCGCGCAAATCCGCGCGGCGCAGTGCGCGGATCCGTTATGCTAATTGCGCTAGGGTAATTACTGTATTTAACAGTGATTTACCCGAACCCTCCAACTACATTCATTTAATTTATGAAAATAATCGTGTCAATGCAATATCGTAACGAGGTATAATACATTAATACATTCAGCCGTTGCACAACCAACTGCGGATTAATATCCTTCTTTTTTTCTTTTACCGCCTGCACCTTCATGTCGGTTACGGATATCGCAGAATTATCATGTGAGAGTCAATTTATCATTTGTGTTTGTTCTGCTTCATTAAAAGGTAATCATTCTTTATAACTTTACTTTCGATGAAATATTATAGGAAAATCAGTATGTAGGGTCTCTAGTAGGGTGACCACAAAAAACACTTTTGGTTTTCTGAGCAGCGAATGGAAAATAATGGTAGTTCATGGGATTGAAGAAAAAACAATGTTTATGGGTGGCTCATCCTCTTTGAATTTTGGCATTGCAAAAGCTTACAATTTCTGTACGCGGAGAGTAAAAGTAGAAGCACAGCCACACTAACTTTTATCCATGCAGCTGAAATTTGAACTACATGTAATTGAAATTTCAGTAACACGGAAAAAATTTATACGGCTGGGCTACTGAATTTCAAAGCAAATACAATTTTTTAGGAAATTGGATAGGTTTTATTAGCCACATACATTCCTGAAAAATGCTGTGCTTTGAAATTAACTAACTGTACCAAAAGAATTCTGATTAGGAATGAATGTAGATAGTGCATTTGTAGCAAACATTTAATTTATATTATACTGTTTTTATCCAATTATAATATTTAATGCATCTCCTAGGTTCCAAGATGTTCCTACTATAGTTTATAATTCAAATTACACAATTTCATTGGTTTTTATCCCGGAAACAAATTTCCCGTTTTCGAACATGAGAAAAGTTCATCCAGATAAAGTATGAAATACTGAAAACTATCGGTACTAACGAGAAAATTTGATTTCATATCATCAAATGGTGAAACAGTACAATTTTAACTAAATACACATAATAGAATCAAGAAATCAAATTTATTTATTTATCGACAAGTTTTACTCGATGCTTTTGTTTTAAAGCTAAAGATCCCAGAGATATTTTTTATTTAATATTGAATAAAAACGTTGCAAACAATTGAAAACTAAAATGATCTAAAGTCATATAATCTGTATCGGCAGGCGGGGAAAATCGGTGAATTCCACTGATATCTTTATAATTGCTTAAAGGTAACTGAAATCTGTGAAAATCCTTTGGAATCCCTTGAAATCCCTTAATAAATTTGGAAATATTTCTAAATCCATTCTAATCTCTAAACTCTGTTAAAATGCTTAGAAATAGTTTAAAACATTCTAAACACTTTTGAATTCCTTATTTTGAATCTTTGAAATAATTAGAAGTCTGTAAAAATAATTTGAAATCCCTTGAAAATAAAATAATTTATTTTATTCCCTGAATTTCTCTAGAAACACATTAAAATAACGGTAGTTCATGGGATTTTTGAAGAAAGATTTGAGAAATATAATGTTTAAACAGCATTTATAGCTGGATCATCGTTTTTAAATTAAATCTAATTAAGCAATTTTATCAAATAAACTTAAATTTTAAACATCTTTCAAATCCTTTGAAGTTTTTTTAATTACCTCATATCCCACAAAATCGTTAAAATGCTGTGAAATCCCTTGAAATAATTTGAAATGTTACGTTAGTATTGAAAACCGCTTGAATTTTCATTAAAAGCTATGAAAATCCTTTGGAATCTCTTAAAATATCTCGATACGTTTGGAAATATTTAAAAATGCATTAAAATCTTTGAAATCTGTTAAAATCTATATTATTATTATTATTATATCATTAAGCCGTTTCCCTTTCGGGGTAGGCGTGAATTGCTCGGTTGGATAGTAGTAATAAAGAAGTGTTATTTTGATAATTGATATAAAATGTTCCCGAAAAGAATTATGGCTTTGTCTTTCGAAGAGGAAATTGTTTTCCAAGAAACGATTTTGAGAATCAAAAATGAAAATGAAATGCCATTAAAATTTTCTGATATCTTGAAAATTGACCAGGATATGGAGGTCATAACATCTTGCAAAGTGATGACGACAAAAATAAAAAGTTTTTAATCCGCAGTGATGAGCGGACTTTCGTATGGGGTTTCAGATGCGCTCATATGCGCCATAAAGTTGTTCACTAGGCTTTAAGAAAGTTTTTCTACAAATTTGAAGAAAAAGAAAAATCCCGAATTGGAAAGTTCCCGAAGAATAAAATTCCCGAATTGGAAAATTCCCGAATAATAAAATTCACGATTTGACAAATTCCCAAATAAGAAAATTCTCGCACATTTGATAATATTACCGAATTTGAAAATTCCCGAATAATAAAATTCCCGATAGTTGATAATATTACCGAATAGGAAAATTCCCGAAAAACAAAATTTCCGGCAGGAAATTGCCGATTTATAAAAAATCCGAATGTGAAAATTCCCAAATTCAAACAATTAAAATTTGTTTATAAATATATTTTATTTAATAAAAAAGACAATAATGAAATATTAGTTTAAAGAATTATTTTCAATGTTTAAAATTTCAAAAATTATGCAAAAATCGAACTTTTAATTAAAAAATATATATATGCATATATATTTAGATTTTGTTTATATAATGTTATTAGGTTCGGAGAAAACTTTGAGGAAATTTTTTTTCCTCCGAAGCGTACGTTTTTTAAACTATGGTCGATGATAAAAATTTGATTCTCCATTCAAAGAAAAGTTGATTGCTCACATTTTACCAATTGAGTTCTTGGATAGATACAAAAGAGGTTTATTTAAATAATAGCATTAGGTTTGGAAAAAGTAGAGGGTGATTTTTTTTATCTGAAGGGCCAGTCTTCTCAAATTTATACGGTGTTAAAAAATCCTATTTAGAAGGGAAATTGTTTTCACATGAGGGGCACGCTCTCTAAAATGTGGACGGTTATAAAAACTCCAATTTCCAATTTTGTAATATTACATTTTTTATCATCCAAAGTTCCTTTTGATCGCGTCCAAATGGTGCGCTTCGAGCCAAAAAAATCCCCCCCCCCATTTTCTCGAAATAGCTAAAAGATGAATTCCCACTTTCTGTTTAAAGTGAAAATAGCATTTTTCATCATCGTCTCAATTTTAGAAACCGTGCCGCTCGCACGAAAAAAAGCTTCCCTTTTATTTTCTCGAAACCTAATATTATTTTTTATTCAACTTTTTTTGTATCGCTTCCACTACTCAATAGCATTCCCCAAAGTTTTCCCGCACCTAATAACATTTTTCAAACAAACTCGATATATATATATTTTTAAATTGAATATTTGACTTCAGCGACCGCTTTTTGTATTTTTCTTACATACTATGCACATTTAAAAAAAAAGAAAACATCGTCAACCAGAAATATATTATTTTCAATTATTTTTATTTTGAATTTAAACAATAATTTTAAAAATGTTATCCATTGAAAATAATTCTTAAAAATAATATTTTATAATTGTATTTTTATTTAATACAATATGTTTATAAAAAAGTGTTAATTGTTTCAATCCGGGAATTTCCCAATTCGGATATTTTATAATTCGGCAATTTTCAGTCGGGAATTTTATTATTCGGTAATTTTCCAATTCGGTAATATTATAAAATGTTCGAAAAATGTGTTATTCGGGAATTTTCCAATTCGGTAATATTCTAGAATGTTCAAAAATTGTGTTAGTTGGGAATTTTATTATTTGGGAGTTTTATTATTCGGCATTTTCCAATTCGAGATTTTGATTTTTCGACAATTTTATTATTCGCAAATTTTCCAATTCGGGAATTTTCCAATTCGGATATTTTATTATTCGGCAATTTTCTGTCAGGAATTTTAGTATTAGGGAATTTTCCAATTCGGCAATATTTTAAACTATCGGGAATTTTCCAATGTTCGAAAATTGTGTTATTCGGGAATTTTGCAATTCGGGAATTTTATTATTCGGGAATTTTTCAATTCGCGCATTTTCCAATTCGGGATTTTGATTTTTTGGCAATTTTATTATTCGGGAATTTTATAATTCGGGAATTTTATAATTCCGGAAATTTCCAATTCGACAATATTATAAACTGTCGGGAATTTCCCAATTCGTAATATTATAAACTGTCGGGAATTTTACTATTCGGGAATTTTTCAATTCGGTAATATTATCAACTTTCGGGAATTTTATTAATCGGGAATTTTCCAATTCTGTGATATTATAAAGTGTTCGGGAATTGTGTCATTCGGGAATATTGCAATTTGGGAATTTTCCAATTCGGTAATATTATAAACTTTCGGAAATTGTATTATTCGAGAATTTTGCAATTCGGCAATTTTATTATTCGGGAACTTTTCAATTCGGGATTTTTATTTTCCGGTAATTTCATTATTCGGAAATATTATTATTCAAGAATTTTGCAATTCGGGAATTTTATTATTCGGGAATTTTCCAATTCGGTAATATTATAAACTTTCGGGAATTTTATTAATCGGGAATTTTCCAATTCTGTGATATTATAAAATGTTCGGAAATTGTGTCATTCGGGAATTTCGCAATGCAGGAATTTTATTATTCGGGAATTTTCCAATTCGGTAATATTATAAACTTTCGAAAAGTTTATCAATCGCGAATTTTCCAATTCTGTGATATTATCAAATGTTCGGGAATTGTGTCATTCGGGAATTTTGCAATTCGGAAATTTTTGAATTCAGGAATTTCATTATTCGGGAATTTCCCAATTCGGTAATATTATGAACTTCCGGAAATTTTATTATTCGGGAATTTTTCAATTCGGTATTATTATAAAACGTTCGGTAGTAGTATTATTCGAGAATTTTGCAATTCGGTTATTTTATTATTCGGGAACTTTTCAATTCGGGACTTTCATTCTCCGGTAATTTCATTATTCGGAAATATTATTATTCAAGAATTTTGCAATTCGGGAATTTTCCAATTCGGTAATATTATAAACTTTCGGGAATTTTATTTATCGGGAATTTTCCAATTCTGTGATACTATAAAATGTTCGGGAATTGTGTCATTCGGGAATTTTGCAATTCGGGAATTATTGAATTCGGGAATTTCATTATTCGGGAATTTCCCAATTCGGTTATAATATGAACTTTCGGAAATTTTATTATTCGGGAATTTTCCATTCGGTATTATTATAAAATGTTCGGGAATTGTATTATTCGAGAATTTTGCAATTCGGCAATTTTATTATTCGGGAACTTTTCAATTCGGGATTTTTTTCTTCTAATTTCATTATTCGGAAATATTATTATTCAAGAATTTTCCAATTCGAGAATTTTATAGTTTCGGGATTTTTCAGTCGTCCCGACCGTCCCGCTGGCCGAAGTTGGTGAAACGTGGTTTTCGTTTGGAATTAATTTATTATTGAATAGCAATAAACATACAAGATTTTAAAACAAAGAGCTTTAAGTATTGAGAATATACCATGATAATTTCAAGCATTTTTATCAACAAATGGGCGAATAATCAGGAGTTGTATTTTACAAAACGTCGATTTTCGGTCGGAAAATTTTGTAAGTTTTTATTGTGTACCTTGAATAATAAATGTTTAATGAAAAAGTTAATTCTAGAAAATTTGTCGCCCGATTCAAGATGAACACGAACGTATTTTTTTTTTGCGTTACGACCATTTTTTTTTTCGTCGATCGATTTTCCCGAGTGGACGCGTTTTCGAGCGCTCAACGAGTTATTGCATCCATCACCTCAATTCGGTATACAGATAGGTAATCTAGGGTAATCCGATATAATTACGAGTAATCCACCTCCGCTGGACAGCACTTTTAGGAGATTGCTTTCCCCTCGTATAAAGTTAATCGTACTTATCGCACTTTCTTGCTCCGAGCAGAACGAGATAATCTCTTTAAAAAAAACTTCTGAATCAGAGTTTATCAATCTTCCGCGGTTCATATAAAAAAGTCACGTATAACAGCAAGAATATTCAATTGCAGACACAACTACTCGCAGTTTCAAATAGTGAACATGGATTATACAAAATTTTTCTCCAGCATTGGAGAACAGAGGATACCTGATTTAATCAGAAATATAAGTAAGTGAAAAATTAACTATAGTAAATAATAATATACGACTTTATTCAGCGTTTGTTTGCGCTCACATTATTTACTTGAAGATTTGTTCTTCTTTGTTTGTTTCAAAATTGATTATTTTAACTGCAAATGGAAGTATTCCATTTTTAGTTGAAATTTTCTTTCAACTTGAAAATTGAACCAAATAATTAAGAATTGAAGTAGTTTGTTAAAAAATTATTCTCCTGGTTGAAAATTCATTTTTTTTTTTGAAACTAATTATTTTTCCCCAATATTTTACTTTTATATTTTTGTTATTATTCATTTTTCGATAGGACGCGTGGCTTTTGTTTCAATCGTAAAAAAAGCATTTAAAAATATAATTTGTTTGATGTAGCTTTCAATAAAGATTAACCAAATAAGGAACAAATGGTAATGTGATAATAAAAAATTAAATTTGCATATATAATAATATCATGAAAATGTATTCGCAAAAGGCGAAGGAGCCTTAACGAAAGAGAATTTACAATCACCAAATTACAGTTGATGACGTTCTGACCTTTCATTCTAAAAGGTCTATGTGCAAATGTGGGGAAAATCCAAAACCCGATTAATTCTTTAGTGATTTCGGCTACTAATAATTCAACAAATGTTTCTTGTCGATTTTTTCGATATAAAATAGTGCATGTGAAGCTTCTACGAGGCAATACGTTGAAAAAAACATTTTTTCGTGTGATTAAGGCAAGCCTAAATAGATTAAGCGTGTGAGTAGTTCTTGTTTTTTTTTCATATTTTGAAGAAATAGCATGTACATTTTCTCATTCAACATGTTTTTTTAATTTCTTCAAGCTTTTTGAGGTTTTGTAGAAAACCCCTATAATATGTAACCTGCTCTATCCGCCTGTTCAACAAAATATTAAATATTTATAAATATTCAGATTTTGTATTCACCCCATAAAACTAAGTATCAAAAATATGAAAAATAAGATACATGGAGAAAATTTGGTTATTTGGACCCCTATTCTGAAAACTTTCCTTTTAACTTTACTTTCTTCGGGGATGGCGCAAATTGAAGTTTTTGACATATATAATTGGGAAAAGGAATAAGATTTGCTAAGTCAATTCTTTTTTTATATCGGTGGTAAAAAATAAGTGAATAATTATAATTTTGTTGTTGAGACCCTTATGCTGGAAGCTTTTCTTTTAGTCCTATTTTCTTCGTGTAGGATTCAAATTGAAGCTCTTAGAATGTAGGATTGAGGTGAAGAATTCAAGTTGCTATATTACAGTTTTCTGTTCTTATATGACTGGCTATAAAATATGAAATGAACTATCAAATTAGGATTGTATGAAAAATATACAAATTATTAGTATTTACTTCAAGGTTGAACTACTTTGACAAAAATTCATTCTTTTGATTAAAGATTCATCATTATGGTTGAAAATTCATTTCTTTGGTTAAAAATGTAACTATTTTGTTCAAAATTCGTTTTCCCTTGAAAAATAATTTGTTAACTGAAAATTTAACTAATAAATTATTAGTTAACCCTTGTGTGGGCTCCTCAGTATTCAATACAAACCAAACATGACTATTTCAGTTATAGTTTTGTCTAGGCACTTCTCTTCAAATTACCGAAGTTGAGTGGGACTGACGTTATAACTAATCTCACCACATTACGAAGAATTAACTAATTATTTTGGAAATAATGTTTATTCACAAGATTAATTTCTTGCATTGAATTGGTATTTGGTTTTACACTTTAAACAATAAACAATACAAACAATACTGTAGCCTCAAATTAATGATGCTAATGTGGGCGCCTTGAGCTACTGCGCTTGCGTCGCGGTCGCACGCTGATTGGCTGCAGATGGCGCGGAATTCAAAATGGATATCAAATACAATTCTTTTTATTAGAATAAATAGTTATAATGAAATGCATTGGCAACAAGAAATTTACTTTAATTGTAAAGTCATTTTGCTTTTTCTTTCGTAAATTAGTTTCTCTCTCTGATTTAGTTAGATAGTTTTAAATAAATTTAAACTCACAGATTGACCACACTCTCATACTGTTAAAGGAAAAAAAAGATGTGTAAATTATATAGGAATGTTGTTCAAACTTTAAACATTTGATTTAGTGATATTTATTTAAAATTTACAGCTGAAAGATTTTTGAAGTGTCCAAATTCCATATCTTTATCAGCAGGTATGCCAAATGCATGCACTTTTCCTTTTGAAGAGATTGATGTAAAATACAAGGGTGGAACCTTAGTACAATTAAGGGGTTCAGATTTAGATGCAGCACTGCAATATGGTGCCTCCCCTGGGTAAGTAACAACATTGTTTCAAAAAAATACATCATCAAATTTTGATATAAAACTATAATTTTTTTGGCATAGTTTTATACCATTGGTTGCAAAATGGAAGGAATTTCAAGAAAAGTGGCACTCGCCCAAATTTTCAAATTGGGATGTGCACTTTGTAACTGGTTCACAGGAGGGATGTTTCAATATTTTTGAATTGCTGATAAATTGCGGAGATCCTGTTATGGTTCAAACACCCACATTTACCGGAACATTAAGAGCAGTAAAATCAAATTTTTGTTTCAATATTGATATAAAATAGCACAATTAATGTTCATGAATTAATATTTTTTTAACCCTGTATGGTTCTAGATTCTTCCCCTACAGCCAGAATTTATTGAAATAGTTCAAGATTCAGATGGAGTACTACCGGAGGAAATTGATGACATTTGTAAAAAAAGACTCGAAGATAATAAGCCAATGCCAAAGGTTAAGATACATTTTACTTAGCAAACATTTTTTAACATTTAATTTTGCAATTATTTATTCATTATTATTTTCTCCCACAGTTCCTCTACGTGAACCCAATTGGCGCAAATCCGACAGGAACAGTCTTACCTGAAGAAAGAAAAAAAAAAATTTATAATTTGGCTCAAAAATATAATTTCCTTATCTTAGAAGACGACGCGTATTATTTTCTACATTTTATGAAAAAGCAGCCCCTCTCATTCTTATCATTGGATACAGATGGTCGTGTAATTAGATTTGATTCATTCAGCAAAATCTTTAGTGCTGGACTAAGATTAGGCGTTGTAACTGCCCATAAGGACATTATTGAAAAATTATCTTGTCATGTACAATGTTCTACAATACATGCTTCTAGTTTATCTCAGGTTATTATTTTTTATTACATTTGAAAATTTGATTATTGTATCAATTGAAAACTTTTTCGTTGCCCATTCTTATTCTAATTTTTACTCCTTATTCTCATTCCTGTTTTCGCAATCTTATTCCCATTTCCATTCCTATTCCAATTGCTACTGCCACTTCCATTACGACTGCCACTCCCGTTACTACTGCCACTTCCATTACCAATGCTGGTCCCATTACCACTGGCAATCGCATTACGACTGCCAATCCCATTACCAATCTCAATCTTATTACCACTGCCAATCTCAATACCACTGTAGCTCCCATTACAACTGTCACTCCCATTCCCACTGCCACTTCCATTACCACTGCCGATCCCATTACCACTGGAAGTGGCAGTGGGAATCGGAGTGGCAGTTGCAATGGGAGTTACAGTGGTAATGGGATTGGCAGTGGTAATAAGATTGACATTGGTAATGGGATTGGCAGTGGTAATGGGATCGGCATTGGTAATGGAAGTGGCACTTCCGTTACTACTGCCACTTACATTACCACTGCCGATCCCATTACCACTGGCAATCGCATTTCCACTGCCAATCCCATAACCAGTGCCAATATCATTACCACTGTCAATCTCATTACCACTGTCACTCCCCTTACGACTGTCACTCCCATTACCACTGCCACTTTCATTACCGCTGCCACTCCTGTTACTACTGCCACTTCCATTACCACTGCCAACTCCGCTACTACTGCCGCTTTCATTACCACTGCCGATTCCGTTACCACTGCCAATCCCATTACTACTGCCAATCTCATTACCACTGTCACTCTTATTAAGACTTTCACTCCCGTTACCACTGCCACTTTCATTATCACTGCCACTCTCGTTATTACTTCCACATCCATTAACACTGAAAATCCCTCTTCCTATCCTACACCGTATCCCACTTCCACTTCCATTCCCACTCTAATTTTCGGTTTCACTCTCATTGCAACTACCATTCCCATTACCAATTTCAATTGCATTACCACTCCCACTCCTATTACTACTCCCACTCTCATTACCATTCACACTTTCGCTTCAATTACCACTCCCACTCTCGTTCCAAATCATGAGTTTATAATTATTAATATTTATGAATAATTTCATGAAATTTTTAACAATTTTTTATTTATAATAACACAGGTTTTAATTTACAACCTTTTAGTATTATGGAATGAGGAAACGTTGAAGGAGCATTTCAAGAGTATTCAAGATTTTTATCTGAGGAGACGGGATATTATAACTAGTCTTCTTGAAAAATATCTCAGTGGTAAACATAATAGTTATAATATAACTGAAATGCACATATAATAAATACACCAAGAAATTTATATTTTTTTGTATATAGGCCTCGCTGAATGGTCAGTACCAAAAGCCGGTTTTTTTATCTGGCTCAAAATCAAGGATTTAGAAGACGTTTACGATTTAGTTATGCAAAAATGTATAGACCGAAATATTTTTCTCCTTCCTGGACACGCTTTTTATGAAAACTCAAACAGACAATGTCAATATATTCGAGTGTCCTACAGTTATGCTTCAGAAGGAGACATCGAAAAGGTTAATCTTTTTGAAAAAATATATTTTCTTCAGGTTGAATTTATTCAAAATCAACTAAGACATTGACTTGTTTTTATTATTTTGTTTACTACTTAAGAACTATTTTTTCTGAAGCTATAAAACATAAAGTTGCTAACCAAATTCTTATTTTTAGGCACTGAAAATCTTGGGAAACGTTGTGAAGGACGAAATACTGAAGAAAAAAATTAACGCGCCTTAACGAATTTGGACATTTCATCTTATTTCAAGTTTTTCTAGCTTTTTTTAATTTTTGTTGGAATTTATTGTAAAATTCAAAATGCTCACTAATGGAGATCTACAACTTTTCTTCAAACACTTTTACTGCATAATTACTAATCTTGTGGTAAAAAACATGTTGACTCTTGACAGCATAATGGGAGGCTTATGATAAATAACAGAATAAACTATTATCTCAAATTTCAAAATTATATTTCAACGTCAATGAATTAGGTCACCCTATCCATATACTTCTTCTTCTTCCTCCTATATTCTTCTCAACAACTTTTCCTTTCCACCATTTTTAAAATTCCTTTCCTACTTCCTTCTTCTTCTCTTTGCTTTCTTCATTCCATATGCTTTTATGCCCTCATTCACGAATTCCTTTTTTGCTCTCTCTAATACTCTTTTGATTTCTCCTATCATTACACCTATCTCTTCAATTACATTTTTCTCTCCATTTACATATTCCTCACCTTTTTGCCAAACCTTCTTCCTCTATTGCCCAATCCCCTTTTTCGGTTGTTATTTTTACCTCCACCCCCTTTTTATCCATATTATTATTACTTTTTTCTTTCTTCAAAGTAAATATTATGGGAAAGTGACTCTAATCTATATAATCACCTACCTCCAGTGTCTTGATATTCCTCTTACCCTTCGTCCACTATCACATAATTAATTATCGTTCGCCTTTTTTCTGAGGGTGTGTATTCCCCTTCCTCATCCTACTCTATATGTCTATTTAAAATAAACCATCCCGTCTCCTCCAATCTCTTCAAACAAAATTTCTTTCCCTACTCATTATTTTGCCTTTGGATGTTCTTCCTCATTCTCCTCTATTTTCTTTCACAGCATTAAAATCTCGTCATATCATAAGCTTATTTCCTTCTTCATAAATATCACTATTTACATATACCCCCAGTATCTTCTACCACTGTCCTCCCTTCTTTATCTCTTCTACCATCAATCCTTCTTTTTATTTATTCATCTCTTTCCTATCCTTCACGGTTACTCATTTCTTCCTTAAACCCATTATTATTCCTCCCATTATTCTGCTTCTTTTATTCTTCCTCTCTTATCTGCCATCTGCAACCTTTCAGTAACCTTCCCTTTAATCTTTCTCATCCCTTGTTATCTAGCCGGATATTCATCATTGCTGCCACCACCCATTGTTCAAAACTGCTCATAAATTTCCTATACTTTCTTCACTTTTTACTCATTCTTACCTTTTGCCGACTTGGTTTCACCGTAGTCTCATGTACATAACCCCTGTGGATTTTCCCTTTTGGCTTTCGTCTTCCGATATTTTCTTAAACATATAGTTCTATTTAACGCGCCTTTCGTTGGCATCATTTCCCTATCTTCTTTCTCTTCTACTCTCTATTTTTCTCAACCTCTCATTGTCATTTCCACTCTCCTCACCTCTCCTTTTCCTGCTTTTTTAGTCTCTGTTCTAAAGTCCGAATCCTTTCTTCAGAATTTTCCATGACTCCTTTCTATTTCCTTCCTCATTTCTTGTTTTTTTCTTCGCTCCTTTCTGTCTTCCTTTTTTTCTTTCATTTCTATTTATTACCTGTATCATAATTTTTAACACTTATTTTCAATCAAAATTTTCGTCTCCTACCGGACCTCTATTTTGAACTTTATCTTATTATTTCGCTTATCTTTCTCCATCCTCGTTCCGTCCCTATCTTTTTCTTGTGACGTTCTTATGAATTACGAATTTTTTAAGCTCGATACTACTTTTTTCTTATTCTCACTGGTTGCTTTTTTCTACTGTTCTCTTTAGTGGCATATTCCTGATCTTTCCACCTTTACATCCTTTTTGTCTCTACTTTTATTACTTTTTTCTTCCTCTTATGTCACTATGATGGGAAAGTGATCCAAATCTATATACCTCGTACGTCCTCTAATTTCTTCTGCATATCTCTGTTTACATACACCTCCACTATCTTCAACCTCTCTCCTCCCATCTTTATCTCTTTCACTAATAATCCTTTCTTTTTTCTTCCCTGTCCTTCGCTTTTATACATTCCTTCCTCATTTTCACCACCATTCCTTCCATCCATTTGCTTTTTTAGTTCTTCTCTTATCTGCCATCTGGAACCCCTTGGTAACCTTCTCCTTACTCTTTCTGAGCCTTTTTTGTCTAGTCACGTCTTCATCATTATGTAGTAATAGTAGTAATAAAAAAAAGCATAGGGGGTCGTAACCCCCTATATTTTTTCCTTCTATATTTCTTATGTGCCTCTCTTTTTTTCCTTTTTCACCTGTTTCCGCGTCGCATCACTTTTTACTAAGTCTTCCGTTTCTTTGTTCCAATATACGTAGTTCTGTATTCCCCCATACTTAATGTATATTCTTTTACTCTTATGTCTTTCCGCTTCTACTATTTTCCTCCATTTATACCTATTCCTTACTTCCTATATTCAATCATCTACTTTTTCCGAGCTTCTATATAACGCCCTTTTGTCATCATTTCCCCTCTTATGTTCCCCTTCCTTTTGTTTCAACAGTGAATTTTCTCTCCTCTTCCCCCTTCCTTTCTTTCGCATTTATCTTTTTTATCACATCCCATACTTCTTTTAGCTCCTTCCCCTCTACTTTTCCTATGAATATTTTTCCATTTACCTCGACTCTCTCTCTCTCTTTCCTTTCTATGTTTTTCTCTATTTGTTTACCTTTTTGTTAATCGCATTCCTACTCTCTGCATCACAAACAAATTAATGGATAAAACTGAAATTTGCTGCAATTTCGGTAATTGCATTCATTATTTAATATTTATACTGATTTCACTGAGTTACGTAAAAGTAATAATTATCAGAGAAGTCAGTTTTTTTCTTTCCTGACGAATAATATTAGCATAGAATTTACTGATATTGAACAAAAATTATCTTTGTTATAAACAATTGTTAATCCACTCATGTCGTATTTTCAACAAGAGAATGTTATGTTAATGTTAATGTTAAAATAATATTGTTTCACAAGAGATGAATGCTGAACAACAATTTTCATCTTCTCTTGTATCCTTCAAAATTATTGTTATAAACAATTTTTATAAAGAAATTCACTTATATCGAATTTTTGAAAATAGAACATTTTTATCTTCTAAGCCCGAAAATTTTTCTTGTTGACTCGAAAATTCGTCTTTTTGTCTTAAAAATGCCACAATCTGGTTAAATTTTTTTTTCTTGACTGAACAATCTTTCTCGGTCAGAAATTCGCCTTTTCGGTTTTATTAACGTTTCATATCAGAAATCTGTAATTTTAATTAAAAAAATCATTGTATTTCAAAGAAGATAAATAATTCTTGAACAATTTAGAATTATGCCCGACTTTTTCAACGGAAAGCGGTGTAAATTTTTTAAATGATTTTAGATTTTGAAACGGTTTTAGATTATGTTCAAATTTTTCTCCAGAATTCGGTCATTAAAAAAAAATAGGTTTTAAAAAAGATTAAAAATCTTAAACAACTTTTTCTCATGTTCTGCTAGGGTTTTTGTTCCATAATTCCTACTCTTATAGAGAATCATTGGAATTAAAATGATATTTACAATATTTGAACAACAGTAAAGTATGTGAGCGTTTTTCACCGCAAATCGGTTATTTCTAACAAAAATCATTTTACTTAAAATACAGAAAGGGCATAGAAGTTAGGCATGTATAAGCTGCCCCTGGCTGAATCTATTTGACGATTTGGCTCTCATTTGGTGCTAATATGAGGTTCAATTCTCCGGAAGATCATATTTGGGAAACCATTTTTACGGGAGTTATGGGGATGAGTAGAAATATCGAAAAACATCTTTTTCGGAAACGGCTGGACCGATTTAGATGGGCAAAGTTTGAAATCAATCGGAGAGGCTGCTTATGGTTAAAAAAATTAAAAATCTCCAGCGTACCACGTTGAATGCACATCCGCTGATATATAATGAGGAGTCTGCAAACTTACGCCGATATTAGACTTGAAACACTTTCGGAATGTTCGAGAATCAAACAAAAATTGTCCTGAAAATAATCGCACCTCCTTCAATATTCTCATCCAATATTCTTTCATATTTCATTTATTTTGTCTCTTGAAATTTTTCCTATGATATTCTCTTGTTTTTTCTAGCTCCTCAGACAGCTTCTCACTGAACAAGCTTTTGGTGTTGAAACTGTTTCGGATTCGTCACCTTTCTTTTTCTACCCTGATTTTCTGTTTGCGCGTATGGCCTTGACCGGCCCCGAAATAGCCAAGTAGTCCTTGAGCCTCAACTCGCCTGTCAATGAGCGCTTGCCACGGCATGAACTGACGTGAGGATTTGCGGAGGCGACCTTTGCTCTCTCTGCTCACTCCGCTCGCTCCTTCGGTTACAAATTTTGGGCATTGTCTTTACGATCTTGACATGCTGCGAAATTATTTCACTTTCGCTTGTTTTGTCAGACGGCTCGCATTTTCGCGGCCAAGAAAGCAATTCCTCATCGTGCAGGTTATGATAGAGGAGTAATAGTTACGATTAGATAAGCTTAAGTCATTCGTTTTATCATTTGAAGTTCTTCTCTTGTATTTTCCTCGTTTAGATTTGAGAAACTCAAGTCATTTGTTTTCTCATCTGATTTTGTTCCCCCTACCCCGATCTTCTTTTGTTCTTTCATTGGTTTTTGGCTGATTCCTCACAGTACAGGGAGTGGTTTTCGTTGAGGAATAGTTTCTCCAATCTCATATACAGCTTATACAAAAGAAAGGAGGTTGTGACAACCAACCTGAAAGCCGACAAAAACAAAGAAAGATCGAAATAACAACTTCAAGAGAATGACGAATCTCGAATCCAAAGCACTATTCCTCAACGAAAACCTTCCCCTGAACTGTTAGGAAACAGTAAAATAAAAACCGAAAAAAGATTAAAAGAAGTTCGAGGTGAGAGAAACAAAATCAGATGAGAAAACAATTGACTTGAGTTTCTCAAATCTAAACAAGGAAAATGAAAGCGAAGATCTGAGGAAGAACTTCAAATGATGAAACGAATGACTAAAGCTTCTCTGATCTCAACTACTATTCCTGTACCAAAACCTTACCCTGTACGATAAGGAATTTCTTTCTTAGCCGTGAGAATGCGACCCGTTTGGCAAAACGAGCGAAAGTGAGAACATTTCGCAGCAAGTCAAGATCGTAAAGAAAATGCCCAAAGTATGTAATCGAAGGAGCGAGCGGAGCGAGCAGAGAGAACGAAGGCCGCCTCCGCAACTCCTCACGCCACTTCATGCCGTGGCAAGCGCTCACTGGCAGCCGAGTTGAGGCGCAAGGATTATCTGGCTATTTCCGGGCCGGTGAACGCCACACGCGTAAACAGAAAATTAGAGTATAAAAAGAAAGGTGTTGAGAATATCATAGGAGAAAGTCCAGGAGACAAAATAAATGAAATATGATAGGACATCACATGAGGATATTGAACGAATAGAAACAACTATTATTTTCGGGATAATTTTTTCTGATTTTTGGACATTCCGAAAGTGTTGCAAGTTTAATGCCGTCAAAAGTTTACAGACTCCTTATTATACATCAGCGGGCGTGCATTGAACGTGATACGCTGGATATTTTTTATCTTTTCAACCATGAGCAGACTCTCCGATTGATCTTAAACTTTTAGATTTTTTTCCACATAATTCAAGGTATTTTTAGGCAAAAAACAGTGATTGTACCTCGTGACCCATAACCGAATTTTTTACCCATCGAAATCGGGCCAGTCGTTTCCCAGAAAAAGATGTTTTTCGATTTTCTACTCACCCCCATAACTTCCATAAAAATTATTTCTAAGATATAATCTTCTGGGGAATTGAACCTCATATTAGTACCAGCTCAGGGCGAGAATTTCGAACAGATTCGGTCGGGGGCAGCTTATACATGCTTGACTTGCTATATTCTTTTAGGTCAATATTAATTTTATATTTCAATTTGAGAATTGACCAACAAAGAAACACGCTTTAATTTATTTATATAAATAAAGGAGCGAAATAAATAAATCTTGACAAGAGTGTAAATATATTTGTAACATTTATTCCAATTCGTTAACACTTTTACGTTGTATCTCTGCACTTGTGTTAATGTGCGTTACAGTATAATTGTATTTTTCTATCAAGTTTCCCTCTATTGCTATCTTTTTTTTCATCGGCTTTTTTCTCATTTCTCTAACGTTTCAAGTAACATATTAAATAACTTATCATAATTATTGCACGATAAAAATTTTATTCAACAACAGTCCTCCAACAAAATGTTAATGATCTTACTAAAATTTTTTCAACCATATTTTTAATAAGAAATTTGACCTATAAATAAATAAGGGACTGCACAATTTGAAAAAGACTTCAATCTAAGTTTCTGGCGTTCTCTCTGGCTGAAAGAATTATAAAATAGAATATTTCATAATAATAATTATAGCTAAAAGTGTAAATCTGTAAGTGATTTCAAATAAATAAATTTCGCTTCAGCCAGACGAAAAACGTTCCCTGCGTGACACGTGAGGCCGTTTTCTTATACTCTATTTTTCTGTCTTGATCTTTTTTTAAAAATTAATTCGTCTACGAAATTATATGTATATTATGTATGTATATCATTTCAACATAACGCAATTATGTGTCCTCATTAGAGAACTACATGCATGATTCTCGCTGAATTATTTACAATTAAGGGAATCTTAGCTGCACCTATTTTCATTAATTAATATATTCCTTTTTTTACAGGCTAATTATAACAAGATTCATTCTTATAATAATCACGCTTATTAGTTTATGGCGTGTCGAACGCTTTCGAATTCTCTTTAACATTTTCCTATCATTTTTTCAAGCTTTCTTATTGTTTCACTCATTCTGATCCATCACTATATCTTGAATCAAACGTACCTTTTTAGGGACAAAATTCGAAGATCTTTTATGTGTCAGTAAGCCAATAACAAAATTCTATATAATATATGACTATAATTATATAATTAAAATTTAAATAAAATTTTTGTATTTTTACATGTATCTGAAATTATATGAATTTGAAAAACGAAGAAATGTAATTAATTTGATTTAATTAGGTTTTTTAATTAGATATTTGTGTCTCATTTATTCGTCCCTAGATTTAATCACTTTCACGCACGTTCCTTCATAAGTCTTCGTCTAAAAATTCAACATTTTTCTCCTGATTTTGTCATTTGTTTTTAATTGTCCTCGCGGAGTGGTGAATTTGTACCAGCAGTGTTCGATTGTCTCATAATGTTTGAAATTCTCCATATAATATACAAACAGTTAATTATAACAATTAATAATGAAAAAGAATAATAAACAAATATGAATAATTTTTTTTTTAAATATTAATCATTATAATATTCGCAGGACGTAACGCCTCCCCTCTTAATTTGGAGCATAACAATGCAATGGTCATTATTAAACTTGAGGGGTGACGTCCCGTGAATATTATATCAATTACAGTATGAATATACATATATTATTAAAATATAATTTCATTTTGAATTATTCTTTTGTAATGAAAAGTACACTCGGTCCCCGATTTAGTAACCCCCGGTTCAGTAATTCCAAGAATTTTTGGCCCACGCAGTTTCTCTGTGAGCCGGAATGATGCGGCTCTCGCCTCGGACGGGCCGCAGTGTGCGAGTACTCAGTCAAATCTCGCCCGTACTGCTTACGTTTCGACTCCCCCGATTTAGTACAAGGATTTTTGGAGGCAACTCTCGACACGGTTACTAAATCGGGATCCAAGTGTGAATCAAGAAGGAGCTAAGAGGACCTAGTTTTTATTTTATAATCGAATACTGTTATTATGAAGGTGCTTCTTTCACATTTCACTAACAAGTAAAAAAAAAATTTAACCTTACATAGAGGTTGACTATTTCCCAAGATTGTCCAGAGTTTTTAGAACACTTTATATTGTCTGAGGAATTTAAATAACACTGTTAACCCTCCTTTTTCTTTTAGGGATTTAGGTTGCATTGGAGACGTTTGTCGTCTGCTAGAATCGGGAAATTTTTACCGAAATTTCGGTACGAAATGGAAGTAGAGAGTGGCAAAAAAAAGTATCTATGAGGGTTCTAAAGTTCTATTATAAAGTAGGTTTTAACAGAGTCGGATGATTGATGAAGGCACAGATGTGTGGAGATAATTCGCTAAAGCAGTACGCCTCGATCCTTTTTTTAAACCTCAATTATATGTTGAAAGTAGGTTTATTAATTACACATCTCTCACGAGTTTAATCAACATGCTCTAAAAATAGCAATAATAAGGAAATAAAAGTCCCAATATAAAGGAAAATGGTGCGCTTTTTGTCCCTATTATTCATAGAGAATTTAAGAAATTAAAATAATTATAAGACAAATGAGGCAAACTGCTCTATCGTATTGTTTTTAAAGGATGGAATCTACGAGTTTTGCACTATCCCGCAGGTATTATCGAGAAAATCTCGAGTCCTATGACGATTTCTTAAAAGTCTTAAAAGTCGTAGTATAAAAGTATGAAGGTCTAAATTTACTAGACAGATTAAATTCACAACGTCGATATAAATGACATTTCCCAGCGTGATTTTCCGCTCCTTCCACACTAGTACGCTTCCCTCCGACTTTTACAATTTCCGATCAGAATCTACTTATGCGGAAATCACTTTACTAAAAATTGACGCTTTTCCTATAGGTTTGCCTCTTTGGGGGGAAAAAATATCCAAGAAACCTAGAAGATGTCCCCCTTAACAAACGAATCTAATTCATTCAAAACTGTAATTTCTTTACAAATGTACCTCTATTCAAGTTTTATTGGTTCAATTGAAATTGTATTCAATTGGATTTTATAAAGAAGGCTCTTTTAATCAAGTATCTAGTTCGTGAAAATATTCTCAGGCTTCATGTAATTAAATTTGGTTTTGATTGTCATACTATACATTTTGCACCGATATAGAATATAGAATTTAAAAAATTAATGTGAAAAACTTTTCGGAAAAACCGCGTCTTATTCTTAGTATATTACGTAAAAATTTCATTTTAAAGGGAAATTTGGTTAGGCACCTTGTTAAATTGAATCCAATTTTTGTGAAAATGACTAAATTTCGAAATTCTGGGGAATTTAAAATGATTCTACAATTTTTATTTCTTTTTAGTGCTTCACTTTTCTCCTTTTGTCGACTTTTCTTCTTTTCCTTCTTATACTTTTCCTGCTTGTGCATCTATATACTTCACTTTAATCAGCAAAAGACCTATGAGTTTAATAATCTAGGAGTAGGGAATGTGCAGACAGCATTTTTTTATTCGAGTGGAAACAGGATGAAATTGACAGATAATTGTCCTCGCTATCACCAACGGTCAAGTCTTTGAATCTACTTTTGAGTGTCATGAAAAGGCGTGTCTTTCCTTAGTTGTAAAGACGTATGTATAACAGTGGAAGAAGTGCGGCAGAGAAAGGCACCACGTTGGTAGCATTGCTATCCATGTATCACTGCACTTATCAACCGTGCAGTTGCGAAATTCCAGTTATTGACAGTTGGAATGACCTTCAGTCGGTAATGTAGATTCCTAACCTTGATTGTCAACCTGCTGCTTTGCAAGCGATTCGATATACCGCCTGAGGGTAATAATGACTGTCAGTCCGGAGGTCGGTAAGTGAAAAGGTACAGAAATAGCTACTCACGAGAAAGATTTATCTACACTAGTCGATATTATCAGGAAGGTGTGAACATAAATTATTAAAATTTAATATTCCAACATTCTCTCTATAATCTGTAGCTACAGATTCAATTACTTCTAATCAAACGTTAATTCTTTCTCTCTTGGAAAATTCGTGTGCGATCTGTTAGGGACAATTTGACACAATTCGATTGTTACATTTGGCAATTCGGCAGCACTTGCGCATTCAAGCTCTTTAACATTTTCAGGATAATAGCATATTATGAGAGGAATGCCTGAATGTTCTAAAGAACTTTAAAACCCAATTCAGCGCCCGAAAAAAAGAAACTGGCCAAAAACGACTTATTCCTTCCCTAATTCACCAGGTTTTTTTTTCACGGATGAAACAAAAGATATGGTTTACATCGGCTTCAGCTGAAAAATTCGCGTCAACAGAAATTAACCTTGCCGGTTGTTATTGTTATCAAAGGAAGATAATGTCGCGTTTTTAATCTTGCCTCGGTAATCTTTCACCTCATAAAGGGTGATTTTTAAGATAATTTCTCCTTGGCAATTCGCAATAAAAAGTATTGTTTTTTGCATCAAGTTCATATCTGCGTGATTATTGGGTTCATGCCCATGTATTTCACTGGCCATGAAAAACTGAAACGAGAGCATTTACACGATACAAAAAGAATTACTTTTTATTACGAATTTCATCCCAATGGAAAGATAACCTTAGTTGAAAACTTCAGAGAAGATTTATAAGCAATAACAATTATTTATTTGTGTTTTGTTTTCTCTGTGAAGAGTCGGCTTCAAATTGTGAGTAGAAAAATAAGAAAAACGGGTTTTTGAACGCCGGCACTATCTACCGCCGTTTGCGTTAAGTAAACTGAAGAAAAATGGCGTCTTCACATGTGGCTGATGTCACTTTCTTTTTAATAAGTGATAGAAAATAAATATGAGTTTGTTTATAATACTAAGCTATTTCAAAGAAAATAAAAGATTTGCAACACATTTAATCTTTTGTTTTGTCTGTGATTATATCCACAAAATGTTTGTTTTCTCAAGAAAAAAAAATTTCTGTTGAAGACCATTAAATTTTCAAGCTTTCCTCTCATAAAATAGGCCCCTTTTCTATAATATGCAGTAATTTGTATCTTTATTTTTTTACGTCTTACAATTGAAAATTGTTATCAATTGTTAATTATTTTTCAACAAATCCTTAGTCGTTAAATCTCCTCTTCAATTAGACAACATTAAAATCCTATTTTTCGACGTACTTAACGCAGAATATATTTACACCTATAGCTATATATATATAATACACCGCTGTCGTACGAACATCTCACTAGTAACGCGGTCACTTGCTTATTTTAAACATTCCGAGTAGGAATCGAGCTTCCAGAGAAAGATTAATGTTCATGTCCTTTGTTATGACGACATTTCTTGAAAAGAAGACATTCGAGAGTGAACCAAGCTCTAGGATATGAAAGCCAGTCCTCGATTCGAGAACTTAAACTCAGCTCGTGAAAAATTAAGCACTTCTGCTTACGAATAATTCAAACGTATAATGAAAAAGCAACTCTTTTGGGTAATTTATTAAAAGCTGTTCTACCACGAAAATTCAAGTAAATAAATACGATAAGGTAATGGTAAAAGCTGCTTAATAATTAAGGCGAGTGCGTTCTTTGATATTTTTAATGTGAAGAGTTATGTATTTTCATCTTGAGGAATATAAAGTTTCTATTTGTTGTCAAGCAAATTAGACTATAAAATAACTGAGATGAGCGTTTGTCCAATTCGAAAAAATTGGCAGGATTATTTAGGGTAACATAGATGTTTTTCGATTTGAAATAGGAGTCGCATGATTAAAAGTGGGCATTTTTCAAGTTTGACAAGGTCCCACATGATTAAAGATTAGCATTTCTTAAATTGTGAAACACGTGTTATGATCATTTTAGGTGAGATAAGCGTTTTTAGAGTTGGAAAAAGCGTGACATAATTATTTAAGCTACGATGGGTGTTTTTTGAACTGTAAAAGGCTTCGCATAATTAGTAATAGGCGTTTTTTGAGCTGGAAAAGGCGGCGCATTATTTCGAGTTGAAAAAGGCGTCGCATGATTAAAGATAGGCATTTTCAAATTGGAAAAGACGTGGTGTGATTTTTCGGGATGAGATGTACGTTTTACCAGTAAGGAAATACATGAAATGATTATTTATAGGGCGATAGGTGTGCGATGGGCGTTTTTCGACTTAGAAAAGATGTAGCATAATTAATTGATGCCAGATCAATATTTTTCAAGATTGAAAATGCGTGTCATAATTTTTCTTTAAATAAAATAGTTATATTGCTTTTTAATGAAATTCAAATTGGTGGAGGGGGCTGTGGCAAAATTATTCTATTTTCCCGAAAACGAAGCCTATCGGCATCCAGTTTGCCAGCTTGAATATCAAACTCTTTCCTTTTTTATTGAAAGCTTCTTTTTCAAAATGTAAATATTGGCTCTTATCCTCCCTTTTTCCCCTATTAAATTGCACTCAATGAACCATGAAAACTCGAACTTTTCCTGAGCAAACATAATTCTTATTCCTTCGCGATAGTTCTCTTTTATACATTCTTTTAAGAAGGAACTTTTTGGAGTGAATGGTACTTTTATCGATCTTGAAGTAGTCGAATCTCACTCGGAATTTCGTAATAAGTGCAAGTGCGCAGCAATACATACGTACCGTACGCAAATTAATATAGACATATACACGCACAGTCAAATTTTAATTTACAGTCCTTAATGCGATATACAAGTAGTAGAAATGCGGATTTGTTTCCTAATTTCGCGTTATGTCGGTTTCGAAGGCGGTCACTCATGGCAACAAAATCGATTTTTGTTGTCAACTTGAAAATTCTGCTAGTGAAAATTACTTCCTCGAATTAGACTGGACACACAAAACTCAGAGCAGATATCATCACTTCTATTGGCGCCATAGGATACACGTTTTCTATCAATCTTTATTGTTCATGGCATACAGGATGATCAACTATGGGCTGAGCTTGGCTCATGCGTGGAAAAATAATCTTCGCTATGCATGCCCGAAATTCTAGTAAATAGCCAATCGCCATAAGAAATAGAAAATGCTAGAAAACTTGTGCCCTACGGCGCTCGAAAGAATGGCGACATCGGCTCTAAGTTTGGGGTCTGCAGCCTAATTGGTTACATTCGGCTGAATATGTATAAAGTCGAAATCAAAACTTTGATCTCAAAAAAATTATTTTAAAAGCTATTCAATGAGTAACCACTGCCTTAATTATAATAAATTAAAATTTGATTGAAATTAATTTAGAAGCTATTTAATGAGTGACCACTGCCTTAATCATAATAAACTATACTTTGATTGAAATTAATTTAATTTAATTATAATTAATTATTTACACACGTTGGTATATATAAAGAAAACAACAATCCTGAAAAGAGGTGCCGGTTGCGCTTAAACAATTTTAATACTTTAAAAGCTTTCGCTTCAGTAAATTTACCCATAACACGCGAACCACAAAGAGTCCCACCCCTCAGAGTCTTCGTTACTATACAGTTTGACATATAGATTATCATCAGCTTTGTATAAAAATAATTCCACATCTTCGGCCCTAATAAATCTCTTTATCACTCGCAGGCAGAACATAATGGAGAAGTTCCGTTGAGCTTCCTATATACCTACGCATTATTACATACTTTATATCTATTTCCACTTTTTTCTTTTTACTTATCTCTTAATTATTCTTTTTCATCTTAATTTTTTTCTTTGATTCTCGATTGTCTACGAGGCGATGGTTTAGTTTCTGTAGATTGTCGGTCGCTTTAATTGCTTTTGTTATGCTTTCATTCTTGTTTCCGTACACTCTTAATATTCTCAGATTCTTCGGTTATACATAGTATATTAATAGATTAGGCACGAATAATCTCGTCCTTTTTTAGAGAAATTCAGGGATTCGAAATCTGGAACAAAAACAGGATTTTATGTTTGTTGAGACTATAGATTAGAGAGCAAATGATGATTCGAGGTGCACTCTCAAAACTTGTAAAAGCTCTTGAAGTCAGACTCTGCTCAATATGTGCTTCATTAATTATGCTTTCATTTTAATTACACGACGAGCATACGCCTTAGAATTTGTATTGATCTACTTATACATGTCGTAGGCCGTTGGGAAATTTGAAAAATAGAATTTAGAAAAGAATTATAATTCACGTTTGTAACAGAGAATTTGTAAGAAAAATATAATTCCGAATTTAGGCAGGTTTTTCTGAAATTCCCTTCTTCTAAATCAAAATTAAAATTATTTTACAAAATTCGCATTGAATGTAGTAAATACTCTGTGTAAAGTCAAATAATAATTCTCTACGCCAATTTGCTGTCTCGAAACCTAAAATTTATTACTTTACGGAAATTCCCTGTTCCAAAGTGAAAATTATGTATGAAAATTTGTGTTCCAGGTCGAAAATTCTCTCTTTCAAGTCAAATAATAATTTTTTACGGAAATTCCGTACCCTAAAGTCTAAATTAAAATTCTTTACGGAAGTTCCCTTTTTCAAAGTGAAAATTAGAATTCTTTACGGAAATTTCCTGTCCGAGAGTGCAAATTTTAATTCTTTACGAAAATTACCTTTATCAAAGCCTGTCTCATAATTCTTTATTGAGACGCCATGTTTCGAAGTAAAAATCATAATTCTTCATCGAAATTACTTGATTCAAAGTAAAAATTATAATTCTTTACAAAAGTTTACAGATCGAAAGGAAAAATTTTAATTCTTTACGGAATTTTACTGCCTGAAAGTCGAAATTCTAGTATTTTCACAGAAATTCCCTGTTCCAAAGTGAAAATCCCGGTTTTTCTACGGTGAACATAACTTCTGAACTTTTCCTAGTTTTCCCAATTTTCCGGTTATGCAGTCACCATAAAAGTGGGTCCTTTTCTTGCGGAACGTCACATTTGAAGTTTCCTATTGTTGCTGATGAAAAAATTATTATCTAATAGCTGGGCACTATCTAGGACATTAGACCACTGAGTCAAAATTACTCTATTGTCCAGACTTAACCTGGCCTACGACATAATAGGTAGTTCCTGTGGCGAAGAAAAGCGAGCCTGAATTTTAAACAGGAATGATTTATCGCTCATTATTTGAATCTTTATTTAATATGTTTGATTACACCATCGCGGATCTGGAAATCAGGTTAGAAAAAAATTTCGTAGAAACCCCGAATTACCGACCTATTATTTACAACCGCATATGTATGTCTACTTCTGTCATTCTTGAGTCGAAAACTTCCTTCTTTCTCAAACTTATTTCCCAACAGGTATCCCTTCTCTCTCTCATCTCTCTCTGTCTCTCTTTCTCTCTCAGATTAGAACGCTACAGTTTCGCAATTCTTCGCCACTTGAGTTTTCTGCAATGGACGGAGAGCTAATTTATATAATCCCTGCGGTTTTGAGCCAACGAGGGATATGCAAGTTGGTACTGGAGGCAAAGCTTCTCTTGATAAAGCGTTTGTAAGCCGGATTTGTTCCCATTTCGGTCGTAGAGAAATGGTACCACCATTACCACCCTGATATTAGATACCATGGCTTCTATACTTGATTGACGCGTAGGTATTTTTTCAAGTAACACTCGTGGCTGGTTCGTTTATTTTACGAACGTGAATACGTTGGTTTTTGTTTTAGGAAGGTTAAACGCTGCTCTTGTGAGTTTCAAAAAGTCTTGTCTCGTGATACAAACAAATTGGATATCATTAAGAATCTGGAATATGGCGCCGAATTTGGATTAACGAGGGTGTCTTGGCGTGAAAAGCAATCTGGCATCATATCTTTCGTGGGCCTGAAAGAACGCGACGATCTAGAAGAGTGTCTCCTGGGACCGTGGTGGAGGCGAATCTGGTGGTAGCCTAGGCCCAGGTGGTCTATGTTTGAGCTCGATCGGCGAATCTGGCGGTGAGTTCAGTGTGCTTCTACTGCTGCTGCTGCTCGGGCTGATAGTCAACCTGAAGTAAGAAATATTTCTAGTTTATTTCAAATAGTTTAATATTCTGCGATATTAGCTGCTTTCACAAGATAGAATATCGTTGAAAAGTAATCAGTGCGTCATAATCGCAGCTCAGACGAGCTTGTTCGAAGAAAACTTTTTGATCTTGTCACAACTGCTATAGACGAGGAATTTACGAGCAACTCTATGGCAGTATCTAGTTTAAGAGCTACACCTAAATCTCTGTAGGACTCATTCCACTCCCAGTTTATGGGTTTTAATTTGAGTAAGGTTGGCGTGCCTGCTATTTTAGCCTCTTGTAATATAAATTAAATTAACACGAAAATAAATTATCTCCCGACAATCGCTAGACGAGAGGTTCTCGTTGGAAAATTAAACATAATTAATTCTCGTCAAACTTTGTATTTTCTTTTAAACACTTGGCAAACATAGGGCTGGCCGGTGCTATCGGAATATTAGCAAACATTAACTCGACGATTTGGAATGTCGTAAGCAATGGACTCACTGATTCTGGATATAAATTGAGATCATGTAATGTAATTTGAAAGTAGAAGCTGTGATATTATTCTTCACACTGTAAGTGTCTTCCATGTAATTAATTATGTTCATTGTTCACCTTCATGATTTCATTAGCTGTAAATTTAAGACTGTGCCCTTACTGCTTTATATGAGATGTGCCATCAAATGCAAACTTTGTTATTCCAATACAACTTTATCATAAAATGTATCGTAGTAAAATTAAGTTCGCGATGGCCATATCATAAGATCTTGGGCCTAACGCTTTTCCGGAATTATGCAAATTAAAATATATAAAGTAACTATTCATACTCCGAATAATGTTTTATTGATATGACTTTACTACAATTTCTGAATGGTCATGTCAAATTAAACTCATTTTGCTGGAAAAGTATGTACCATGTGAGGCAGCTAGCCATTTTATAAACTTTAACAGTGACTATCCACCAGTAATAATTGAATATAATTTTAAAAAACTAAAACCAAAAAACAACGTTATAATATGTACTAACTGATGATAAATCATTGTTTCGTTAAAAAAAGAAGAAAAAAGTAGCTTGTATTGTGTCTTTGCGACTCACCCAGGTTTCGGTCTTGGAGTTTCAATGGTGGCACTGATGGTTAAGCAGTTTCGGCACGACCTACCTCTGGTTCGTCGTCTAGGCACGCACCCTTCACAGCCGTCCCACCTAGCTAGTGGGCGTCTCGAACTAGGCGGTACTCTCAGGAACTGAGGTTGACGATAACTGGGCCCCGGGATGTCCGAGTCAGTAGAAAATCCTGAAACCTCGTCCTCCGTATCAAGGTCTTCCTCTTCATTCAGGAAGACCGAGTCCGAGCCCAGCGACCTGGAATCTAGTTCCGGAGGGTCCACGCTCGTCATTGAAGCTAAAGGCGCACGCTTACCGGAAGCAAGCGCCCTCGCCGTCATCACACCCGCATTGTAGAAGGCAGCCTCACTGTCACAGGGTGACCTCTCCGGCGTTGGTTGTGTCACCTGAAAATGAAATTGCTGTCTTGTGACTCAATTGGAGTAGTATATCTAATATGGTATTATATTTTGAGCAGCCTGGTTGCTTTTTACCCCACTATCCACGGACTACTTTGTAGTTAAGTGTATAATAAGGGACCTATAGCTTAAGGTGGAATCCGAACGACTAGAACTTCAGTAAATTACATAAAGATATTTCCAGAGGTAATGACTCAGAAATCCAACCCCGGACCTAAACCACACGTACCTGAATGTCTATTGGATATTCTACGTGGTGATAAATGGCCCAGGGCTCCTCGTACGAAGGTGCATGACGTGGGTAGGATGGAGGTGGTGGAAGATAAGGCAAAGTCGTAGCTGATTCTCTCCTCTCGAGATAGCTGCTTCCCGTGCTGCTGCAAGTTACTGAACTGTATCTCCTTTGATCTTCAGGAGGACTTTTCGGACTCACTTGACCCCTTCGACGTCTCTGGCGCCTCACTGGGGGCATTTTGAACGCATCGTAACCACCCCCGATTGATGAGAACCGAGACGAAGATACTGGAAATCGGTCCAGCTATAACAGAAATAGTGATCAGCGACTACTTATAATGGCACTTATAGAGAATGCCTGAGAAAACAATATAGATGTTTTAGATGAATTTTCAAAGGTATCTTTATAAATATGATATTTTTACCTCGGGACAAAGAGATCTTCTACCATGAGCTAATTTTGCCTCCAGTGCTGCAGCTATTGCTTCTTCTTCAGCATCCGCTTCAGCAACAGCTGCCTCTGCAGCTGCAGTTAACCGAGGGTCGTTCAGTTGCCTATTCGTTTTGCTCCTAGAACGAGAATACAGATTTTTATAAATTTCTTATTTCTTATTGTTATACTAGAACACCAGCAGTAACAGATTATCATCATAGGAAAACACTTGTTCATTACAGATTATTATTATTATAACTTTTCCTAAAAAAATAATAAAGTGAAATAAATCAATAGAATATGTATATTCTTTACAGAACAAAACAATTTCAAAATGTATGTTACCTGCTTTTGTATACCACCATAAAGACCATTAGGCCGAAAAAGCCGCTCAGTGTTGCGGCTATCCTAATCCCCACCATCGGATCATATGTTTTATAAAATTCGATTTTTATTAGCTCTTTTTCGCTCAGGGTGGGTTTTGCTTCTGGGATAGATGCTGTTGGTTCTACTGAAGGTGTCGGTGTAGTTGGAGGTGGGGTCGTCGTTTTCGTCGTCCTCGCCGCATTGCTGCTGACGGTCGCCTTTCCTGAAAAAAATTAGTTTATACTCAATGTAAAATTTATTTGTTTCGATATATTCCTATACATATTCATATTTTCTTATATTATATAAAAAATTGCTGCTTTTTGTAACAGTGGGAAAAGGATCCTTTTAGTTATAGAGCATTTTTCTCCAGAGATCATTTTAACCTAGAGATCATAATGATCTGACCGTTAGGATCATTTGGTCTGTTATCAGGATCATCTAATTTTGTCATCATTTTTATTTCAGATCAAAATGATATTGATTTAAGTATCATTTTTAACATTATTCTTCACTGTGTAGAAAATTCACCTCCTCTCGCGAAGAGGAGTTGATATAACAAATAGAAGAATTAAGCGAGGCTCAGAGACCCATAACAACGGAAAATAGCACAAAGTTCCGAAAACAATAAAGTTTTCCATCAGGGAAAGTGTTGATCGAGGATAAACTCGGTTGAGAAGGATAAAGGGGATGTTTGAAAAGAGGTTATTTCATGCTGGAGGCCTCGAAGTGGTTGGGTGGTATGGTAGGTCGTAGAAATCGTTGCTTCACGTATTGATTCCCCTTTTGTGAGCCTGTACATCCGACGCGACGGCAGAAAAAGGCGCGATGATAAGCATCCAAACCACTTTTTTTTAAGGAAACTGATTTAAATTAAGTCCAAATCGAGTAAAATTAGAACAATTTGAAGATAAGATGTTGGCTATTATAGTATAGATTATATGATAAGTACCCTATTAGGGTTGTCTGACACGTGCTTTTAAGAGATAATCAAGGTTAGATTAGAAAATACGGAGATTGTTCATGTGAAGCCTGTAGTCGAATGACGCAGGAGTGGCTTAACAATTATTCCGCGTCAAAAACAATATAAATATCGGTTACCTATATAGAAGGCCTCAAAATGAGGCCTCCCTATATAGAAAGCATCAATCACTTTTTTTTGAAAAGGAACAAGCATAAATCGAAAGCGCTGCAAGCCCTAGACATCTGAAACCTTTCTATTTATTTCCTAATACCTCAAAACATCGACCCAGAAAGCAGCAACCTGTGGATGCTTCTGATTCCACTAGAGAGCTTGTTTTACGAAATTTTAGAATAGCTTCAACATTATTTCCAACTGCTATGTATCTTTCTTCCCTTACTTACTATTGTAGTTTCTGCAAAAAATTTATAGAGAAATAATCACTATTCTTAGGGAATTTGTCAACAATAATTAATTCAAATTCTCATATAGTAAACTTTCCGGAGAATGTTGGTGCAGAAAAGCCATAAGCATCACTATCTCAGCTCATTGGAGATACAAGCGAGAGCTAACAATTTCACTGTACATAACAGTCCGTACACACGATTGTAGGTTGGAGGAGTTACAAAAGCGAAGGTATAACTCGGGTTTACAAGCTTGCAGGGCATTAATGTATGAGCATCTCTAGGCAAGCTATTATGTCGTATTAAATGTACCTATTATATAGTCGAGATTTCGACGCTATACTGAACAAGATATGATCAGGCAAGTGAATAATAATCCAGGTTTACATAAAAGGACTATTTCAGACTATTTCAGTTTGGATTAAGATTTACAGCTTGAGTTTTTCGGATAGCGCAGTAAGTTCTTGAATAAAATCAGTTGAATTTGAACATCATCCAACTGTAATGTTGTGGAATTTTTATGTTCATTTTGAATTGGTATCAGTTCGGAACTTGAAATTAAACTTTTTATATGGCGAAATAAGTTCCTGCGTCAATTCCGTTCGATTTGGACATTAACAACTATAATCTACGTGGATGAAATTTTAAAAACGCGAACTCTATTTAATCATGATTATCATTTTCTGTGATAAATTAAATTCCATGAGTGTTCTTGAAATCTTGAAGAATGTGAAATCATTATAAGAGAGCCGTTATAGGAAAAGCACCCAGATCGATTGCTCGACCCAGTCTAGCCACCCCTCGAGTTCTGGGGTTAATTTATCCCCGGAAGCCGTGCCCTGGAATGCACCGGGGCATTCGACCTTCCGACTTGTTGCTTCCTGTCTTTTTGTTCTTTGCTTGTATATTCTCAGCCAGATTTCTCGCTCTTCTATCACGAACACAATAAAAAAATGTTCCAAATAATATGGAAATCAATATCAGTTTGATCGGGCGACATGAATGCTAGATTTTTAAGATCGTTATGATAGGCGAGATTTCTTATGATAAAATATATCTTTTGTGGTGAAAAAAACGCAAAGATACTAGTTTTCCGAGAGCCTAAAAGGGACTACAGGGTTAGAGAAATTTCGCTCCCTGAATATTTTGCGGCAAAGGAGGAAAATATGTCAAACTCAAATGTTTGCGTTCTTTTTCACAAATAAGCTACATCTGAAATGATAATTCACATGCCAAAATACGGTATCTTCACAAGTCATGTGCATTGGTCGTGCACCTTTTCATAACCCTTGAGTATTTAGGCCATTTGCTTTATTCTGACAAATGACCCTGAAAAACAGATCATAATAAACCGAACGGATCATAATTTATCCCTTCCAAGATTTGACTAAGATTTTATAAATTCAGGGAATGAACATTGATATAAATTCTGTTAATTAAATATACATGAAGAGACGTTATTTAAATTAGTTTTAGAATAGAAAATCGGTTAATAACAAGAATCTAGGCTTATAAACGTAATATTTTATAATTTTTCAGGATATAACATGTTTCGTAGTCCAAAATACTTTGTCTTACCTCAATTTAAGATTAATTCCTAAATAAAAAAGTGTATAGGGGAAAATTACCTTTATTTTCTAAGCAAAATATCCATTTTTTTAACACAATATGTTAAAATTATTAAAAATCTACTTTATTGTTTTTGACACTATTATTCTTCAATTAACGATTTACCAAAATTCTTATTTATTTTCTACTGGCTTCGTCTATCACCACATTAACTTTTTTCGCGATTTTTCCACTTAAACACGAACTGAATTAATAGAACCCAAAAGATAAATCAATTTTGATTGAATGTTAATTCTTTTTGGATGAAAAGTCTACAATTATATTTTTCTCAATAATTCATATTTTTTTGTCGAAAATTTCATTATTTGATTACAAATTTAATTATTTTGTTGGAAATTCGACAATTTTGGTAAAAAGTCATTATTTTCGGTGGAAACTTCAACTTTTTTGTGAAAAATTCGTTTTTTTCGATTGGAAAATTCAACATTTAGAATGATTTTTTGTTCCTTATTGTCTGTGAAATCTTTCTCGGTTGAAAATTCAACTCTATTGTAAAAATTCGTCTTTTAATTTAACGATTCCATTTTGGGTTGAAAATTTATATTTTTAATTTAAAAATTCCACTTTGCAGCGATTTTTTTGTCTATATCGTCTGAAAAATATTTTTGATGGAAAATTCAAATGTTTCAGATTGAAGATTGAAGATTGAAATATCTTTTTTCGGAGATATCAACTATTATACTTTTTGTAGAGAATTTTTTCTTTTTTGTTAAAAAATTCAACTATTTCACTAAAGATTCATCTTCCTTGATTGCAGATTAATCTTCTTTGTTGGAAATTCGTCTATTTGGTCTAAAATTCAACTTTTTTGTTAAAAATTCGTCTTTCTTTGTTAAATGCAGGTAGTTGGAAATTATGTTTTGTTTGCTGAAAAGAAATTTTTCGGACTGAGAATTTAGCTTCTGGTATTTTCTAAAATCAAAACTTTGAAACAAAAAAGATTACAATTCAAAAAAAAAATTTGCATTTTCAACAGATTTTTTACAAGGCAGTAAAAATTTCAAACAGAAAGATTCATTTAAATTTTCTAATCAAATATTTTTCAGTCTGAAATTAATTATTTTTAAAAATCCTAAACTGAAAATCGGACAACTTAACAATATTATATTGAAAACTCAAAATTTTCAAAAGCGTATTTTCCAAAAAAATTTTATTTTTAATGAATACTTTTGAAATCTAATAATTTCCAACGTTTGAATTTGAGAAATCATTGCCTTAATTTTTTATTGTCGTGCGCGAATGTCGAAGCTGCTGGTGGAGGTGAATGAGGTGAAAGGGGAGAAAGGGTTGAAATGGGTGGAGTGCAAAAATTCGGTTCGTCAAAATCCGGGATGTCTCGGCCTTGAGGATCCGGGTCAGCGATTCGAGGCCTGTTAAATGTGGACCTCTCGGTGTTTGGAACCAAACTGTAGCCTTCTTCCGCGGTCGATTGGGTCGTTCTACTTTTCAAGTATCTCTTGTCGAGGGTTCGCGTTATAACTGTCCACGAAACCAGATATCATTGTTATGGGCAAGAGCGTTCGGATACGCTTTCCGCTTCGCGATATGGAAAAGCTGGGAAAATGTGTACAGACGGGAAATTGGATAGATTGTTAATGAATAGGAAAACAGAGATCCGTATGGGTGGTATTGTAACAAACAGAGAACTTGTACGCTTGGCGGCAGAGCGATCCTTTGTACTAATATGGAATAAAATAATAAAGGGCCTTCCAAATCTACGGGGCGATTCCCGAGTCGCAGCCGCGTACCTTAGTAGTATACCCCACCATTGCGTCCAGCGCGTTAACCCTCACTAAGCCTCCTCACGCCGTACGCTATTCGCAGGCTTAAACTGCTCTAGAGGGGGTAGAGTCGGGATAAGCGTAACTGAGACGTAACCTTGGCGCATGAGAGGGAGAGAGACTGGACGCTTGCCCTCCACTCCCTCCCATGCTTCAGGGTTAGGCCTCAGCTACGCTTATCCCCACTTAAGCAGTTTAAGCGGTAAGGAGGCTCACTGAGCCTCCTTACACCATACGCTAATTGCAGGCTTAAACTGCTTAAGTGGGGTCAAGTATAGCTGAGGCCTCACTCTGGAGCATGGGAGGGAGTAGAGGGCAAGCGTCCAGTCTCTCTCCCTCTCATGCGTCAAGGTTACATCTCAGTTACGCTTATCCCCACTCGGTCCCCACTTAAGCAGTTTAACCCTGCGAATAGCGTACGCTGTAAGGAAGCTCACTTGCTTGTTCTTGCCTGGAATTATGTCTTAGAAGGCGAATATACCTAAGTTATTTAAGCTAGACATTGTAAATAGAAATTATAAAAACTATTGCCGGGATTCCCGACGAGAAAATTAAACTGTTGTGCCTTTGTGTTCTAGTTTAGCAACTTCCGATTGAGTTTATAAATCCAGAATTTGAAGCTTTCTAACTTCAAAAACGCGTGAAGTGAATTAGAATAAAAAAATTATCAGGAAAAATCTTGGATAAAAATGTATCTGTTTCAATTAAAATTCAACTTTTTTGATGGAAAATCGTCTTTTTCGTAAAATCGTCAAAGGAGATGTAGGCCGTTATTTCACAGTCTCTATGCATACTGAACACAAAGATTTTGGACAGATGTCAAAGATTGCACAAAGGTTTCAACGATTTTCGAAAGATTAAAAAAATTTCACAAATATTCTGCAAAGATTTTGGATGAATTTAAAAGATTTCACAAAGACTTGAATGATTTCACAAAAAATTCAGATATAGATTTCACAGTGTGCACAAAGATTGCAATGATATCCCACGGATTTCACAAGGATTTCAAAAATTTCACAAATATTACCAAATATCTTTAAAATATTTCGTAAAGATTTCAGATAGATTTCAGGAATATTTCTATGATTTGCCCAAGATTTCACAAAGATTTGAAATATTTTGCAAAGATATCAGATGGATTTAAAATATTACACAAAGATTTCAAGAATTTCCCTAAGAATAAAAAAATATCACAAATATTTCGCAAAGATTTTAGATAAATGTCAAAGATTTCACAAAGACTTTAAATATTTCAAAAAAATTGAAGATAGATTTTAAAGAGTGCACAAAGATTTCAATGATTTCCCAAAGATTTCAACAATTTCACAAATATTATCAAAGATTTCGAAAATATTTTGAATATTTCGCAAAGATTTCTGAAGACTTCAGAAAGATTTTAATGATTTCCTAAAGATTAAAAATATTTAACAAAAAATTCAATGATTTCACATAAATGTCAGACAGATTTTCAAGAGTGCACAATGTTTTTAACGATTTCCCAGAGATTTACAAAATTTCACAAATAGTTCGCAAAGATTTTTGATACATTTAAAAGATTTTACAAAGATTTTGATGAATTCTCAAAGATGTCAATAATTTTACAAATATGACCAAATATTTATAAAATTTTTCAATGATTTCACAAAGATTTCAGGTAGATTTCAAGGATTGCACAAAGATTCAAATGATTTTCCGAAGATGTCATGAATATTTTAAAGATTTTGGATAGATTTTCAAGATTTTACAAATACATCAATGATTTCAATAATTTCACAGACATCATTTTTTTGGTCAAGAAATCCATCTGTTTAGTGGAAAATTAATCTACTTAAGCTAAGGATCAAAGTATTTTATTTGAAATTCGTTTTTGATGGTTGCACAAATGTTTTTCATTATAAATTTATGTACTTTGCTGAAAATTATTTTTTTCTGATAAAAAATGTATCTCCTTGATTGAAAATTCAAGTATTTGGCTTAAAAATTAATCTCCCTTGATAAGGATTCATCTTTCTGTTTGAAAATCCAACTAATTGTTTGAAAGTTGAACTACATTGTTAATTAATAAAAAACAATAAGATTTTACCCCACGCAATCGTCTTAAGTTTTTTTTTAATGAGATGGTTGAGGGGGTAAACATTATACGGACCCTATAAAATGAAATTTTTTGTTTGAAAATTAAATTTTCATTAAAAAAAACGAATTTCCAATTTAAAAAGAATAATTTTCAACTAAAAATAGGATGGCTAAATTTTCAGTCACAAAATGCAATTTTGAATTTCAAAAAAGCAACAAATTTCAAATCAAAAACAATAATTTTTCACAGAAACAGATGATTTTTTAACAGTAGTTAAAATTTTAACCAAGTAGTTGAATTATCAAACCAAAAAAGATAAATTATCAATCAAATATTAAAATTTTCAAGCGAAAAAATGAATTTTTTACCAAAAAATGAATTTTCAATAAAATTGTTAAATTTTAAAGCTGAAAAGACGAATTATCTACAGAACAGTTAAATTTTCAACCACAAGTTTAAATTTCTAACAAAATAGTCAATCGTTCAGTCACATATTTACTGGTTTTTTAAAAAATTTCGGCTTTAATTGGAAACGAAAAATTTGATGATTAACAAAATAGTTTATTTTTCGCCAAATTGTTGAATTTGAAAGCCAAAAAGACGTATTTTAAGAAAAACAAAAAAAAGTGGAATTTTTGACCATAAAATATGATTTTTCAACTAAAGTGATGAATTTTCAACCAAAGAAAATAATTACTTTTCAGAAAGTGATTTAACTTTAAGTGAAGTAGTTAATTTTCAACCAAAAAAGATTAGTTCTCAACAAAAGATGTAATAGTAAATATTTCAACCAAGAAATACGAATTTTCAACAAAGTAGTTTGATCGTCAGAAAAAAAAGACTGATTTCAAACATGCAGTTGCATTTTTCACCCAAAAGGATGAATTTTCTAGCAAGGAGATTTTGGACATCTGGATCTGGATTTTGAACATAACATAACATAGAAGATGTTTCTAACCAAGAAACAGATAATTCAATTTTAACCAAATGAGGTGAATTCCGAAATGAAAATATAATGGTAGACTTTTCAACGACAATTATTTGGATTTTTTTAATAAGTGCTATTGGTTCTGTTTTAAGGGCATTTTTTTAGAAACTGTGAGAAAAAGAAGAATTGTTTGAAAAAATATTTAAAAATGGGAAGAATATTTTGGATTGTTTTCTTTTCCTATTTGGAAAATTTAATAATCTGTATGGATTAGCTTCAGAATCACCCACAAAAAAGATTTAATTTAAAAAATGTAAAGCGATCATTTTCCCAAAGTCTTAGAAATATTTTTAATTTGAAAACGACAAAAATGTAATCACTTTTAAATGAGAAAGTATATTCGAAGTAAAAACATTTTTAATACAAATGTGTGCACTCAACAAAATTTTTTTTTTTAATTACAAATTTTAGTTCACTGTAAAAATTTTTTAAATCATTTTTTCAAAAATCAAAGCAAAATCAAATACAAAATTGAGGATGTTTTTAATTTAATCCCTAAAAGTAGAACTAATTGTGTCATTATTGTCTCGGTATAGTTGCCTCATAATTAAAACAAGGCTTAAAAGTATGAATAATTCAATAACGAAATAAATTAATCAGCAAATGAAATAAATAATATTTCATGGATGCTTGAGAGAAGTGTCTGGCAAAAATTTACATGCTGTAAATTATATGAAGTATTTCCTCGAAGATAATTTTTTTATGATTTCTGATCATAAATGTAATAAGTATATCATAAAATAAAAGTTGAAGCAGTAACTTATCATTTCAAAAGCAGACCTACACAATACATACAATAGAACCAGCAACAATTTTTTTAAATTTCATTTTCTCATGTTCTTTTTCAACACAGAAAAAAAATCGACTTATTTTGAGTCGGATACTCCCCTAAAATTGAGACGTAACATTTTTCATTAAAAACAGACTCACGTTATTACTAATTATATTAAGTTTTCAAACAAAAGAAGGAACATCAAGTGGCCATGGCAATGGCTTCAACTGAGACTCGAAAAAATAAGTTGCAACAAAATTATCAAGCAAACAAAGATCAGCAGGCAATTGCACGCAATTTTAATTAGTGCAGTAGAGATAAGTAAAACATGAATCTTGCGGGATTTCCGAAAAGTATTAGGTATCGTAATAATAAGTAGAACGTCTAGAATTGAAATCAAGACAGATTACAAAAATTTCAACATTTTTTAGCAATATGTTGCAAACTGAGTTGCTTAACGTAGATAAGAGGCAAATAAAAACAAAGTTCAAAAATTAAAGTACTGACCGAACATAGAAAACAAAACAGAAGCATTAATCTTCTTCTGATTTTGCAAGTTGGGATACATTAAAATTTCAAAATAATTTTTGCATATTTTTAAATTTGGGCGCGCCATCAAATTGAAAAATTAGTAACAAATTAAAAAAAATTTAAAGGTGAAAAATGTACATTTTTCAAAATCTTTGACCAATCTTTCCAACTGAGATTTAAGAAAAATTTAAAATTTCAAAGCTGAGGTCAAATCCTCGATTTGTTATTAATTTGTTCAAATTTTCATATGTAAATTCAAATTTATGATTTTCCATATTTCAGATTTAAATGATTTAAAGTTGAAATGTTTCTAAATCTGTAAAATTGAAAAAAAAAGTAAAACATTGACACAATTAAAGCAAAAGATTTGTTTAGTCGAGAAAATTTCAGTTTTAAATTAAAAATATTTTTAATCAGTAAACACCTAACCTATTTCACGCTCGTTCGGATTACAGGTATTTCCGTAATACTAGCCCAAGCGTTGTATTAGACCGATCAATCATACGGCAAACTCCTTTATACTATAGACTAGACAATCCCTATTTAATTTATCATAAAAGTTATTTATTCATTTGCAGACGAAGTTCCAGTTATAAGTAAATAAAAACCTTGAATATAACTAGACTGAGAAAAAAGATCACTTGAATCAAAGAAATGTCATACTGAGTACGTCCAATTTTTTTTTAATTTGATAAATTGGAACTTTATTTTATTTTAAACAACTTAATCTAATTTGTATATGTTTGCCTTAAAATACTTCTGCGTCATCAAGGATCAATAATTGCACCTAAAATAAGTTGAAATGTTCATGCAGAAGCAGGGGTCATATATGGCCGCTGGGGAACCCCCGCAATGGTATTTTTTGATTTATATGAAACTTCAAGTGGGCGATGAGGGTACCAGTCCACAACTTTCTTTGTCCCGGGAGTTTCGTATATCATGCGAAAAATTGTTTGGACCACCCATATTGTGCAAACAGACTATTTGGACATTCCGACACAAATTCATTATAAACCTAATGTCGACAGATATTAATTTCTTTTAGAGGTAATAATTTCTAAACAGATGTATGAACATTTATGTTTTATGCAGTATTAATCAAGCATATTTCAGTAGCTTAGTAAAGAGTTTTTATTATTTACACTTTACAGGAATGAGAAAATAATCTTTAAAATTCAGAAAAATTCCTCATGTACCCGGATACCCTGGTATTATACCCAATTGTCCGGGTACACGAGTTTCCGTTTATTACCCGAAAATAACAACGACCTCGGGATACCCAGATCTTCGAAGTATCTGAATAAATATTCAACATTAAACTTGCCATGAAGTTCTAGCCCCTACTTTTTAAACAATAGGCATAATACAGTTTATATAAAAAAAAAACTAAATACATCCAAAGTGAATACACTCTTTCCAGTTTCCCTGTACTCACCGAAGATATCGCTGTTCTACGCTCACCGAATTTCGGTAAATCTAGACACGGACTTAATATAATCTTTCACCTTTTGATATCATGTTTCAATTTTATGATTACAGGACGTATATTTCAAATGAAACTGTTTTTAACATAGATAATTTTAAAATTGGATGATTTCCCAATTTCTGGACTTTTATGAATACGGGAGAATCGGTTATCACCGGCCACTGCTTACACCTTTTTATAATTAATCTAGCCGATGTCGATGGAAATAGTAGTAGAAAACAGCAATTATAATGTTAGTTCTTCTACTAACAACTCTAAAGTAGATATTCAAAGAGTCATCATATTAGAGGGCGGAGAAAAGCGATTTACGTGAGGACCTAAAAAGGTTATTCAAAAAGAGCGTCGCGTATCCCCGGCCACCGAGGAAATCATAATATTTCGACACTTTGTGTTGAAAATTAATCTTGAACTAAAAGAACCTTTAAGGAGAATACAAGTACTCACCGAAAATAAAGTAATTCTTCGGAGGTTCCTGCACTTCCACGAAACGTTACAAGATGTTATTCGTGGGTATTTTGGTTTATTTATCAATTGTCAACAGAAAGCAATTGAAATCATGCATTAAAAAATCTAGACAGGAATACTGGACACGAAGTGGCTAGGGCTATTCAACTGTGACATGTTACAAAAAAACATCTATAAATTAATAAGAAAATACCCCGGACTATAATTGTTTTGATGTTGGTCATTTTAGAACACAGCTTAGCATGGAAATCGTGGGTGCCATCTTATGAAAATTAAAAGTTTAAACATTCAAGGCTGTGTCCTTTGTCATAAGCAACTTATTTTTAAACCATTTTGTTGGTATTTCAACATTGATTTTCCATAATATCATTATCCTAACATATTCAGTAATGTTTCAAGTGTGTTAGCACATGAAATTTTAGAGAGGTGTTAGTCGAAAGGTTAATAAACAAAAATTACACTGAAAAATTGTACTTGATTCCTTCTTTCTATTTAGATCATATTTTTTAATATATAATGATCTACGATAATATTGATTTATCATCGCAGAAAGTACAGTTTATTCGAAAACATGAGTGGCCGGGGCTACCCGTCTCTCGCCAACTTAGTTTTCAAAATGCAATTTTTGATTGAAAACATCAGATTATTTTAGATATGAAAACCTTCAAAGATGTTAAAATTTTAAATTTCAAGTGTATAAATAAATTAAAAGAGTTGAAAGCTGAAAGCCTGCAGAATCTAAAAGAGCTCGACATTATATATTTAATAAAAGGTCAATCTTTGAAGAATCAAAAATTAGGAGTGTTCGAATTTGAACGTTTTTACATTTAAAGCAATCCGAACTAAAATGGATAATTTTACAATGATAATAGTGAAAATTTCGAGCTATGTTCACCCGCCAATCGATGAGAATTATCGGTCAGCAAAGAAAAATTGCTGTCATTTTCTTTACATAGCTCTCAAATTTATCTGGTATCGGATAAATTTTATTTTTGCGCGGACTGAAACACTGTTACGAAAGTATCTGAAGTTGCGATAAAAAGAACTCGGGGTTTTTCTGTGATGTCATTCGAATGTAAATTTACATATTGCGTAACTTTCTGAAATTCTTGAAAGAAATAAACAAGTCGCAGTACTTATGATATAGAAGGTTTTGAATTTATTCGAAGTCCCATTACTTATTATTTCTGACATAAAAGCGCTTCAATAAAGGTGAGTGCATATTGCATGTAATCCCGAGTAAAAATGCTTCGACTTGAGTTCGACTTGGCGATGTTATGAGTTCGTCTCCAAGACATCGATGTCTGGCTGCGTCTCAAAACTGAAAACGAGACATAACATAATGTCCTACTTTTATTGTCTTAGCATAGTGATTTCAAGTCGACCTAAACTTGTCTCAAGACGAACCTTTTTGAACTCAGAAATGGGACTGTCAACAGATGCGAAGGATTAAAATTAATGAATGAAAATTTTTTAATTATCAAATAAGCTATTTTTAATTCAAAAATTCAGAATCTGTGGGTCTGAAAGAGTATAACCCTAAACAATTTTCTTCAAAAAAATTAAAATTGTAATTTTTTCTATAGGGATTCCCTGAGCCGTTTGAAATACGTGAAAACAAACAACATTTTCGGTATTGTCGTCAAAAAAGTATAATACAAATGAAAATCTATAAGTGAATAGATTTAATACATATATATTGTGTAAAAATATACAAAATTGTTTACTTATTAACAAAGATTAGCATTTACGACAGTCAGAATGACCCTATTTGTCGGGACAGGTATGTACTCGAAGTTATAAACCGCTCGTCTTGAAATCATACAAATTTCACTCAAGATATAAATATAAATATGTCTTCAAGACATAGAAACTTGTCTCCAAGACATAAATTGAAGTTTGGCTCCGTCTCAATAAGAAGACATCCTGGAGTCGAACTTTTCGACTTCAGCATGTCTTGATTGGGGGCAATTCAAGTTGAAACCAAGTCGAAGAATTTTTACTCGGGATAATTACCCTTTTTTAAAGAATTCCTCTTTTCCCCCTGTTTTTAAGAAACTTTTCTTTTTGCTCATTCTAATTTTGGTTCGGAATTCATCTCGTTTAGTTAAAAATTATACTGTTTGCTTAAAAATTTAATTTTTTCTTTAAAATGTGAATTTTTGTCAAAACTGCATATTTTTTAATCAATAAATCAACTATTGGTTGAAATTAAAACTACTTTGTTAAAAATTAATTTTTTTGTTGAAAATTCATCTGTTTGGTTGAAAATTCGACTATTTAGTTGAAAAATTATCTTTTTCTAGTTAAAAATTCAACGATTCGGTTGAAAATTCATCTTTTCTGGTAGAAGCTTAAACTTATTAGTCAAAAATGCAACTTTCTTATTGAAAAGTCAACTATTTAGTTGAAAATTCATCTATTTAGTTGAATGTGGAACTCTTTTTTCAAAATTAGTTTTTGCTTGTAGATTTATCTTTTTAATTTTAAATTCATCTCATTGGTTTAAAATGTAACTATTTTGTTGAAAATGTGAATTTTTTGGCTGAATTCAACTATTTCGTTGAAATTTGAACTACTTTGTTAAAAATCCATTTGTTGTTGAAGCTTTATTTCAGTAGAAAATTCGTCTCTTTTGTGGAAAATTGAACTATTTGGTTCAAAATTCTATTTTATTAGCTGAGAATTAAGTTGTTTAACTGAAGATGTAACCATAATTTTTGTTTGAATGTTTATATTTTTAATTGAAATTTTATATTTTCTAATTGAAAAATCCACTATTTTGTTGAAAATTAACTTCTTGGTTAAAACTTAATATTTTTGGGTTGAAAATTTAATTTTTGTGTAGAAAATTAATCTCTTTTGGTTAGAATTTTATCTTTTTTGGTAAAAAACGCAACTGCTTGAGTGAAAATTCTTCTATTTTGTTAAAATCTCTTCCTTTTGGTAGAAAGCTAATCTTGTTGGTTAGCATTTCACCTTTTTGATAGTAAATTTAATTATTTTGGTTGAAAAATCAACAATTTGATTAAAAATTAAACTATATCATTTAAAATTTAACTATTTGGTATAAAATTAACTTTTTTCTTTAAAATTCATATTTCGGGTTGAAAATTCAACTGTTTTGTAAAAAATTCCTGTATTTTGTTGAAATTTCGTCTTTTTGAGTATAAAATTAATCTTTTTTGTTGAAAATTCATCTTTTTGTTGAGGATTCTACTACTTTGTTAATAATGCGGCTTATTTGGTTGAATTCAACTGATAGTAATTTTTTTGTTTTGTTTGAAAATTAATTTTATAAATTGAAAATTTAACTATTCTATTTTTGGTTTAAAACTTAGTTTTTTACTTGAAAATTCAACTATTTGTTTGAAAATTCATCTTTTTGGGTATAAGAGTCGACTGTCTTTAAAAATATTTGACTTTTTACCTTGAAAACTCTTTTGTTGAAAATTCGTTTTTTCTGGTAGAAAATTAATCTTTTTGGTTGAAAATTGATTTGGTTTTGTAGAAAATTCATCCATTATGGTAGAAAAGTCATATTCCTTGTTTGAATATTAATTTTTTCCCCTTTTTAAATTAAAATTAAAATCTTGTTTTATTTAAATATCAACTATTACATTTTTTGTTCAGAATTCATATTTCTGTAGAAAATTAATCTTATTGGTTGAAAATTAACTCTTTCGTTGAAAATTCAACTGCTCTCTAAAAATTCCGTCTTTTTGGTTTGAAAATTTTACTGTTTGAAGAAAAGTTTTAGTATTTTGTTGAAAATTTGTCTTTTACGTTGCAAATTCATCCCTTTTGGTAGAAAATTAATTATCTTTTTCGGTTGAAAATTTAACTTGAAATCTTAGGAATTTAATCTTTCAATGAATTTAATGTGGTATCTACATAAATTTTATTTGAAATAATTCATTCCCCTATTATTCCGCTATTTTTGTTAAATATCATCCTATTTCTATTAAAATCGATTAACGTCAACGAGACCTTCTTTAGATTTACTCGAAGCATGCTAGCTACTCATTTCAAAAAATTAAAATTGATTGCATGCAATTGGTTGATTCAACCTTCTTAAGTGCAAATTAGTTTCGCGTGAATATTGTCATTATTACCCACAGCTATTGACTTCGCACTCAGAGCCCATCATTTTATAAGCATTGATCGGGGAATTGCAACACTTGAAAGCGCTACTGGCGTTATAATTATTATAAAATACAGCAATTATTTTTATTCTACTCGTCCACTTTTATCTTGAAGGCCTCACATTTTTATATGACATTCTTACATTCCCAGAATGATCTGTTTTTTTTAAACATTAATTTCTTCTGAGTAAAAAACTGTACTTTCCAACTATAGAATGTGATTACAAATGACGGAAAGTGACTATGATTGATTATGATAAACAATGAATATTAAGAATGCTTGAAATTTTTATCAGAAAAGGCCATCCGATTATGTAAACATGGAGTTACCTCGTGTTGTAGGAGGCGGTTTAATGAACTGAGGCCCGAGAGTTTCTTACTGCCATAAATTTTCTGCACACTACAGAATGGCTAATAATGAAGCAGTAGTTCAAACAAAGTGGTTCGGAGATCATCACCGAAGCGCAGATCGCAGAAGTGCGTGACTCCAACCCGATCCTTGAGCGAAAAAGCTCGCTCGGAAGCTGGCCAGTCTAATGTGCCGGATCATTACTTCAGAGTGATGGAAAACAAATCACTTTTCTGACCTCACGTACAATTTTAAATTATAATCAGACTTCACAGCTCAAAATGCTCTCAAAACAGCGGAAATTGGGTGATTTTTCACGAAACTAGAGGAATAATAGGGGAGTGAATTCTTTTCAACAAAATTAATTAATTAATTAACCATATTGAATTCAATATGAAACGATTAAGATTTCTTGAATGTTCAACCTACAAATTGAGCTTTCAAGAAAAATGTTGAATTTTCGACAAAGAAAAGATTACTTTTTTACAGACTAGTTGAACCTTCAACAAAATAATTAAATTGTCAACAAAATAGTTTAATTCTTAATCAAATAGTTCAATTTTCAGCCTACAAAGATGATGTTCAACCAAATAGTTGAGTTTAGAAAAAAATTAATAATCAACTAAAGAATTGCATTTACAACCAAATAGTTGATTTTTAAAACAAACGGACTAATATTCTATTCAAAAAGACAAATGTTCAACAAACCAGTTTGGTTATCAACCAAATTTTTGAATCTTCAAGCCAAAACGACGAATTTTCTACAAAAAGGTGAATGTTTAATCTTAAAATATGAACTGTTATCGAAAAAGTTATTTTCAACCAAATAGTTAAATTTTCTACCATAATAGTTGAATTTTGAACGCATAAAGATTTATTTTTAACAAAATAGTTACATTTTCAAGCAAGGAGACGAATTTTCATCAAAAATTATGAATCTTAATCCAAAAAAATTATTTTTTAAAAAAGTAGTTCAACTTTTAACCAAGTAGTTGAATTGAAACCATGAAAGATAATTCGTAAGGAAAAATGTGCAGTTGATATTAGTTGATATGTAGTTGACTTTTTAACTAAAAAATATGGATTTTCAACAAAATAGTTAATTTTCTAACCAGAAAAGATTTTTCAGTCAAACAAGAAAACAAAATTAAAATTAATTGTGAAATTGTGCTTCCTTAGGACTTTCTGGAAATAAAATTGTCAAGCCATAAAAGCGAATTTTTTAGCAAGCAGATCATTTTTCAATTTAAAAAATATGGATTTTCCTATAAAAATTCGAATTTCAATAAAAACTCTAATAGTTGAATTTTCAACTAAAAGCAATAATTTTTCAACCAAAAATAGAATAGTTAAATTTTTAATTAGGAAAATTAATTTTCAAAAAGAAAAAAAAATTTGGCTAAATAGTTTGGGTTCTTTAAATTCATTCAGTGGTTCAATTATGATGTATATAATTTCACGTTTCACATTCCGCATTCCACTTTTAATTTTTCGCATGTCCTTTTTTCTGTTGTCAAATTCACGTCTTATTTCAGAGCTTAATTAAGGTAGGCTTCGATATATGATGTCAATTTAACAACAACAAAAAAACAATCATGCATAATCGACCCTAGTTCGCATTTAAGTGAAAAAATGGGACGTTTATTGAAAAAAGGAGAATTATTTTAAAAAGTGAAAAATGGGAAGATAGGGAAAAGAGTGCGAACACTCTATAAGACATATTAAACAATTTATTTCTTAATAACACACAACAGTTGTCAAGATTTCTATTTTCAATTATAATTTGCGACCATTAAATACTCGAGAAGTGAAAAGAGAAGGCATGATGAAAGCTTCGAACCAAACGTCAATTGCGCGAGGAAGGTTGAAGGTACCTTGTCAAGGTTCGTGAATACTGCAGGCGTGAGACTTGAAGCCGTCAGTTAGTGGAAGAATCATGGAAAAAAAGTACCTGACGCCTGTTAAAAGGCTCTTGCCAACCTTACAGGCTGTCGAGAGTGTCGGCCGGACGTATTGGCTGTTAGCCAAAGCTTCCGCGTGACTGCTCGTGAACCGCTTCAAGAGTTGTGAACCTTATTTATTATCACCGTTTATCGACCATCATCGCCCTAATGATCCAATTGCTCCGAATGTTAGTTCTTTGCTTAGTATTTATTACCTTACTGTGTTCAGCATAATCTGCAAGAAAAAACGAAAACGTCGACACGAAAGTTAATTAGAGTGGTATCAAATAAGTGGCTCTTTGAATTTTTACGGATCCTAGCAAATATGTATAATCCAGCCGAAAAAAATAGACATATTTTTTGTAGAGTCACAAAACTATGAATTTACCCTGAGGATTCAACTGCCAGTTTGTATTTCGAATCTTCAACACATCAGTGAGATTCACTGGTTACTCAGTACCAGTATTCAGTCGTATGCGTTATCGTCCATCAGCTGATTACTGATTACTTAGCATTCATTATTTTTGTACTAACCTTTGTATTATCGTTAAAAAATAACAAATTCACAACAATAAAGCGACAGACATTATATCCTCTGCTTATTGCAACCAGTTCATGTTTTGGCCGCATGTAGTGCTATATCACTGATATGATCACTGGTTCAATTTATCACTTGGCGTCACTTGTATATCTAAGTAACTGGTTTAGTTGATTCACTTACTGGTTCACCCAGTTAGAATCTGAAACTAACTGGTTTGCCAGTGATAACTCAAAATACTTATTCAACCAGTGAAAATTTCACTGGTTCAGTTAAAGAGAGTTCACCTGTAAACCTACCGGCAGTAAAATGATCAGTTTTTCTCCATTTTTCGAACTCCTGTGTTTTTCTAAATCTTTGAGAATTTAAGCTTTTCTTTCCTAATTTTATTCTGAGACGTTTAAAGAATATCCTGTAAAAGTTTCACTTTACAAAAACTTAAGAAAAAAGTGCGATAAATTGGCAAATATTGTGATTTTTTCAGAATGACTCTACAAAAAAAAATAGGTATATTTTTTTCAGCTGGGCTATACACATTTACTGGCGCCCGTGAAAATCCATACTGCCCCTAATTTTAGACCACTCTAAAGTTGATCCTCAATTGAGAGACCTGTAGAATCTAATTAAGAGCTGGAAATTGACAAAAAAGGAACTTTCTATACAGCAATTATGACAGGAGGAAAAGAAAAAACTCAATGGAGGTTGCAATGAAATGATCTCGTTGACTTGGGCAAAAAGAAGTAATAAACCTTATAACTACAGAAGACAAGAAGCGGTGACATGGCGTTGAGTGTTAAATTAAGTAAGGTTTGGTTCTTTTCCCCACATAATTTCGGTACTCAGATCGTTAAGAGTCTTTGCGGCGACCTGACCTGCAAAAGGTGTTTCGAGAAGAGAAAGAGAAAACATAAAATAAGTAGAGTGAAAAAGAAAGAGAAAGGAAGAGGGAAGAACAAAAAGAAGTTTTTTACTTTTGCGGATCCAAAATTAATGTTCACACTTCATTCATTACTGAGTGACAGTTAGTATACTTTTTATTGAAAGTCGTAAGTTAGTCATAACCGATATATTATTTCCAAAACAAGGAATGTAGGCGTGTAGGCGCTCATGACTTTGATGTGGCATATAAGACTTGACACTTGACAGTTGCTACTCATGAAAATTAATGGTAGGCAATCGATCTTGAGAATAGGATAATTCTGATGCGCAATTAGCTGATCAAATACAAAATCCGTAATCTGTTTAAAATCGCTGCATATCATATTGATCCAATTTCAGGACGAAATTGATCAACTGGCATTTATTGCAAAGTGGGGGATGAGGAAAGGTTAAGAAAGGTGAGAGGAAGTCCCTTTTGAAAAAGACGGCACGACATACGCGAATAAAAGACGCGTAACAGAGACGATCTGATGAATCTGGTGGGAGAGGGAAGTCGCTAAACGGCATTCCAAGCTGCCCATCCAGCGCCACCCAACGGTAACCAACGCACCGATTCGAACAGGCTTCCTTCATAGGGCGTTGTGCGGTTCGACTCTCAAACATCTATACAGCTGTGCACCTGCCGCGATTCACTTTGCACCTCTGATACCAGAACATTTACAAAAAATAACTACAAGTTTTATATTTTCTCCCACATATTGCATCTTCTGCTAAAGCAAATTGTGCCCTCCATAGAAGATAGATGTTAGGGATAGTCAATGTATGAAATAAACTTTTTCTTTTGATCACATTTTTTAGTGGATTTAGAGTGGCCGCTGGATTGAGAAACCGGGAAATGATGGGGCATTTTTTTAGACCAGGAAAAAAACCGGTAACTGATAGTTTTTTTTTTGACCAGGATTGTTTGAATTCTTGATTAGTTTTAGTAGAAACACGTATCCAGTCACTTTAAATGTCACTTGATATCGTATGAAATAATATTCTTCGACTCTTAAACATCATCTCTTACAGCTGTGCACTTGCCGCGATTCACTTTGCACCTCTGATGATACCAGAACATTTACAGCAAAAAACTACAAGTTTTATATTTCTTCGGATATGTTGTGTCTTCTAAATGTGCCCTCCATAAAAGATAGACACTGGATTGAGAAACCAAGAAATGATTTGGCCGGGTTTGTTTTAATTCTTCGTTTTAGTAGAAACACTTATCCAGTGTCACTTTAAAATTTAAATGTAATTTTATATCATATAAAATATTGTACGACTGAAGGAGATTTATATGAAACCAGGGTATCTACCTGAGCGTGAAACCGGAACAAGGCCGGAAATTTTATTCATCGGGAAAAAACCCCGGAAATGACTGGAAATTTGATTCAGTGACCGGGACATCTCATTTGATTGTACTAAAATGAATAGTAAAAGCGTTTTGATATTTTATTAATTTCAGTTTGTTCAATCACGAAACAGGAAGTGATAGGGAATTTAAAATTTGAAAATTGACTATTTTAATTTTTATGTGTCTTAATTTGTAATTGTTTAGCTCAAAAAGTGAGGAATTTGAAGATGTACTATATTGAATGTTTACTTTAAGCCTCTCAGCGAGTGACTTTTTTTGCTTTTGGAATTTTCGTAATTTAATTGAATTATTAAAATATAGTTGAATAATTTTAGATTAACATTTTAAATTGTTTTTTTTTACATATTTTGAAGCTACAGAATTAAAGTTGAAAGCCTTTTGATATTTGAACTATTATTATTGCAAAGCGATCAAAATCGAGTCATTTCAAATAAAATTTTTTTAACTTGATACATTTAATATTAGGAAAACTTATAGTTAAAATAGGGAAAACATAGCTTTTTTGTAAAAATTACCGAATTTCCTGCAGAGTTTACAGTGTTTTCAGTAATTTGATAAATTTACGGATATTTTCTATAACAATTACTGAACATTTTCCGTCAGATTGATATCTTCAAACTATAAACTCTAAAAAAAGGCCGGTGCATTTTACAGAAGGTATCCATAAATTGGTAAAATTACTGAAAATTTTGTAAACTCTGCATAAAATTTGGTAAGTTTTACAAACAAGCTATGCTGTCCCTATTTTAACTAAAAATCCGGTTATTTCAACACTCATTTTTTCCGTGCAAATGACTCATTCTACCATACCTAAAATGTGCACACCAGATAAAAATGATTTCTTCTCTTCCGGTTAGTGACAATTCGAATCTAGATCCAAAAGTTGTTAATCGAGTAAAACTTGGACGGTGAATAGTCGTTCAGGCCTGAGGCTACACCGATTATCGAAAGTCCGTAAAGGACTAATAACAAGTGCCGCCATTGAAAGAATAATCCGCGGTGTATGTGTGTAATAAAATTTACGACGAATTACGACAATTACTCCTGTGATCGTTCAATTCCTTCCTCTCAATTATGGGAGGGTTTAGAAAGGAACGTTTAAAAAAAAGTGACAGCTCTAGTTTCGGTGGACTCTTGCTACTTCAGGTGACAGGATGATGGCAGGGTTTAACTTCTGGTTCTAAAAGCATTACATTACACATCCGGCGATAATCATCGAGAAATTAAATCTTTAGTCTTCTCTTGGGGCAGAGATTCTCAAATCACTTTTTCAAAACGAGAGGTTTACCTAAATGAATTCTAATCGGATTCTAAGAAGCAAAAAATTAATTTAAAAGTTTCCTCAAAATGTCGGTTTGGATACTGACAGGTTGCCCTTCTTGGAATAGATGTTTACTCTTAATCTCATATCCGCATAGAGAAATCTAGGCTCTAGTTAGAATTCTATTTTGGTTTTGAAACTCCAGATATAATTTTCGAGGGACTTACTCAGGGTGAACGCAGACCGGGAAGACCGGGAATTAGCCTGGAATTTTGAGCACCGGGAAAAAAAAACCGGAAATTTTTTTGAAAACAGTGAATTTTTAGTTGGTTTTACTTTTGTAATAAATATTAATTTGGATGAAACAATTTAGATGAAAATTTATCCTTGTTAGTTGAAAATTAAATTATTTGTTTGAAAATTCAAATATTTTGTTTAACATTGAATTATTTTGTTCAAAATTCAAGTATTTTCTTAAAAGGTCATCTTTTTTGGTCGAAAATTCAACTGTTTTGTTGAGCATTCGTCTTTTTGGATAGAAAAGATGTTCTTTTAGATTAAGAATTAATCTTTTGGTAGAAAAGTCATATCTTTTGGTTGAAAATTCATCTTTTATGGTTGAAAGTTAATTCCTTTAATTCAAAATTCTACAATTATATTTTTGGTTCAGAATTCATCTCTTTGGGTTAAAAATTACACTGTTTAGTTACAAATTTAATTATTTTGTTGAAAATTTAACTATTTTCTTTAATAGTCTTTTTCGATATAAAATGTATTCCTTTATATTTAAAATTCTTCTTTTGTCAGAAAAGTCATCTTTCTTGGTTCAAAATTCACCTTCTTAATTGAAAATAATTAAACTGTCTTGTAAGAGTTTCATCTTTTAGGCTTGGAAATTCAACTATTTAGTTGTAAATGCAATTGTTATTGTTTGAAGTTTAATCTTTCTTGTTTCAAAAATCGATCATTTGGTTGAAGATTCATCTTCGTAGCTTGAAAATTCATCTATTCGGTTAAAGATTAAACTTTTTTGTTGGAGATTCAATTGTTTTGCTTGAAAGATCAACTGTTTGGTAGTAAATGCAGCTATGTGGTTAAAAATTAGTTAGTTTGGTTGAAAATTCATCCTTTCATGTTTAAAAGCCAAATGTTTTCTAACCCATTCAATTTTTCAGGTAGAAAACTAAGCTCTTTTGTTGAAAATTCTTCATTTTGGGTTGGAAATTCATCTTTTTTGGTTGCAAATTCCACTTTTTTGTTGAAAATGTCGACTTAAAATCTTAGGAATTTGGTACCGACTTCAATGTATTTTTTCCCTGCGAGAGTCATACTGGAATCGAATAAATTTGTAATGAGGGGATTATAGAATATGTGTCTAATTTAATGGTTTATGAAAATGTATGTAGACAAGTGAAGAAAGGTCGTTATCCGTAACCCTGACAAGAGGTGTACGTGCTACTCGAGCAAAACTCGGATCTTGAACGCCCCGTTAAATTCTTAACACAGTACCTCTTGTTCGGCGTCATCGTTAACTTTAACGATTATTCCCGATGAAGCGTTAACTGACTGTTGTTAGTGAACTGTCCATAAGAAGTATGATTGGCTAAGGAAGTTTCTCGTATGAAAATATTTTTGTCTCGGGTGGGCGAGTTGTCAATGACAGGACGTCAATTGACAGCGATGGATGCATACTTTCTTTCATGGAACATGTCGCTGGGAACATCACTTTCGACCTCTTGAAATTGTTCTTTGCTTTAACGTCTTGGAAAATAAAAAACAGTGTAATTCTGATTTGGGTTTGTGTTTCTCAGATGAAAGTGAAATGTCTTCTGATGTCATGCTCGATTTTATGATAATGAAGATTGTACACCTCGCAAAAGATTATGTTACATTTAGAACGAGAAATTTAAAAGAGAATAGTATGTAGATCGAATTGAGTGAGTGAATCATGCTACGCATCAATCTTGTGAAGTAGAATTTCTGTATATATTAGGGCTTCATACCTTAGGAGTTAGTACATCCAAGCAAAACACTTAATAGAGTTCGTGGTTAAATAAAAAAAAAAGAAGGCGAAGCAAATCAATGCAAACCAAACATCTTGTTAGATGATTTTGACTTATCTAAGAGCATCGTAACCTAAGAGATATTTCTATGTCAATTTATAACAATGAAATATTTCGGGCATTCATCACACTAGCAAAATATTCGACACGACCCAGTGAAAGTTGGCATAATTTCCGGCGCGTCACTTACTCATGACAAGCAATATTGATTGAAATCGCAACATCATTTTTGTTCTGCATGTGCGAAATGAGAATTCGACACAGATTTTATAAATAGAATATTCACGGATCTAAAGTCTTGCAGTTTCTCATACTTTATAGATTGGATTTAAATAAACGCTTCACTTCAATTTTTGAGATGACTTTTAATCTTGTTCAGTTTTTCCCGTTTAAAAAGCATGGGAAACTTCGAGGGATCGTTTGGCCCCTTTAAATATTATGGGATTGAGTTCGAACTTGGTGATCTTTATCTATCATTTCCATTCGAAAATAGGGGATGGCAGTTTGAATCTAATATCCAAAAATAAGAGCACCCTATTGTTTAGCCTCGACTTACCTATATAGTCGTTAATTATACGATTATCCCTAAAACACACGAAAGGGGTATAGTGGGAGCCCCTCGAGAATTTTGCGGTCCTCCTTCTCGAAGGGGGATTGAGAGATGGTCTAAAGTGTGGGGTGAAAAAAATAGGGGATGTTAGTCATCCCAGTTCTGAGCTAATTTTAGTTTGTTCTTTCCTTAGCTTCTTTATTTTAAAATTGGACAATAACGCTGTAGATACTTGGCCGTATTTTCACTGCATTTTCTATCAAAGAGTACAAAATGGCTTGGGAATGTTCAAACGATTCAGAGAGATAAAACATAAGCTTGATAATAAGTAGGGGAAGTTTTGTCAGTAGAAATTGAAAATAATAAGAAGAGAGTACGTATTGAATAAATGAGATTTTTATTTAGTTTTTTCTGAGAAAATTATTATTTTCATACTTTTTATAAGTTATTTTCATAGATGTAAATTTTTTTATTGTTCCGGGAAGCTAGAAAAGTCCTCCCAAAGATTAATTTTTATCAACTACACCGCATATCATCTGAGGGTTTTTCACTAATCATAAACTAGAATAAATTGAGAAGTCTAATTAAATCAAAAACCTTTGTGTATATTAATAGCCCTATTTTTTAGGAACACAATAAATTATCACAAAAATCATTTATGTAAGAAAGAAAGTTTTAAGTCAAATTTGTACGGGGATTATAGGGAAATGTACTGGAATTCTATTATATGTCGCCGCTGGACACCCTGACATAGTTGTAAACTATTGGCCGTGTTTGTATCCAATTTTGTTATTTCAACATTTTTAAGAATTAAAAATATTTCAAGGGATTTCTAAAAGTTGCACGAGATTTCAAAGAATTCAACAGATTTCAAGGGATTTTAAGAGATTTCAAGAAGTTTTATCTGATTTCAGAGGATTTCACAATTTCAAAATATTTGAAGAAATTCTGAAAGATATTAAAAATTTTAAGATGAATTACGACATCTCAAGGTATTTCATGCGATTTGCAGAGGTAAAAAATTTTGTTAGATTTCAAGGAATTTAAAAAAATTGGAGACTTTTCCAGAGATTTGAGAGCATTTCAACAGAATTTAAAGGCATTTGAAAAGATGTCAGTTGATTTCAAGGAATATATGGGATTTCACAGGATTTTATCAATTTCAAGGGATTTCCAAAAATTTTAGAGGATAGGATTTTTTTTAATTCCAAGGAATTCAGCAGGATTTCAAAATTTTAAAAGTTTTCAAAGAATTTCGTAGGATTGCAGAAAATTTCAAACAATATTTAAACCGTATCCGAATTATCAATCACTCAGAGAAATATTTCTTTTGAATTAAAGAAACTATTTTTTTTTTTAACATAATTTTTTAATTTATCCAAAAATAACTTCAAAATTAAGAAAATCATTGAAAATGAAAGAAACATTTTCATTGGAACAAAAAACTATTTCTTTGAACCAAAGAAATATCTTGGAATCAAAAGCTTTGACTGAGTGCCAATTAATATTTCTCTTTGATTCAAAGAAATTTTTTTGAATTAAAGAATTTTTTTCTGAGCGATGCTACTTTAAAGATTTCAAATAATTCAAATTAATTTCGGGGAATTTGTATAAGGGTTTCTACTTATTTCAGGGATTTCACCATACGGATTTCGAGGGATTTGAATTATTTGAAAGGATTGCACGCCTTTTTATGAGGGATGTATATTGTATACCAAATTTCAAAAACAGTTAAACCCTTGATTTAATATTTAAAAAATTGCATTACACTATTTTGCTCCTATTTCTCAACATTTATGCTACTATTGACGCGATTTCGAATTTCTTCAATGAGTCAGATGCCTGTATGAATATACTCATCCCAACGAGTTTCTTTTATTGCACTTCTCCAAGTCTACTCCAACCAACACCAGAGGAGAAAGCAGGCTGAATTACCCTATCCCGTGAGACTCCTGAGTGCCCCAGGAAGATAAGAATCAAGGATTCATTTTTTTCTGAGTTGTGGCAAGAGGTTGACCCGAGGCGACCCGGGCCGGGTCGGCAGCACGTTTGACGCGCGACGTGCGAGTGACGTGTGCCATGTGGCGCTGTTCAATCGGCGGAACTCGGTGAACGTCGGAGTCCGCTATTCGCTTCGGGGGGCGTCCCTATCCTTATCCCCTTGGTGGGTTCTCGCGAGGAGGGGGCACCGGCGGCGGCGTAAAGCTCCACGTGCTGGCTCGTATCCACGAGTAGAATTTCGGTCGTCACTGTTCCGAAGTAGTGTGGTACCATCACCGGTACCACAGGACGTAGCTAATCGACGCCGCGAGACTATAAGCTGGATAGGGTAGGGTAGGATAGAATAGAGTAGGGTAGGGAACACGAGTTGGTCGCGATGACGTGGTACCCGAAGGTGGTGGTTGGTGGTAGCGATGGTAGTAGGTAGTAGCTTCTACTAAGAGCATATTGAAGCACCTCCCGTTTCTCAGTCGAGATACCGCGGTAGTGGTTCTCCCGAATCAAATACCCCAGTCAACATTCGACGACGGCGGCGGCGACCGGGACGCCGATCAGCTGTTCGCGTCGCTTCTTTTCACCACCTCTAGTCACCCCAGCCCCAAGTTTTCAACCCCAGATCCTAAAGACAGATTCGAGATTCGGACGAAGGAGTGAGGAAGATGAAAAGGGAAGGTGCTAATCTTGATGATTGGGGTTGCTGATCATGATGCCAGATCCGGATTTTAGTGTCAGTGGAGCCAGATCATAGTGCCTGTAGATCCAGATCATAGTGTCTGTTGATCCAGATTATAGTGCAGAAGGTCTAAATTCTAGTCTTCGAGGAAATTATAATTGAATGTGGATATTGGGGGGCTCAGGAATTTAAAATCTATTCTTCTTCATATTCGTTTTTGATGATCAATACTTTATGAGAAAGTTAGGATCTTTTGAGGAGTTTCTTAAATTACTGGAGTTTGTTTTGAAGACTCTGCCCAGATTCGTGATGTGTGTTGAAAAAAAGTGTGAAGTTTAGTGTTACGTGATTGATAAAGTTGGAAGGATTTACTGCCTGAACGAGTTGTTGTTCTCCAGTGCCGACAAACTGGAGATCCTTGGGATGTTTCCGCCGCGGACGGAAACGTCCACGGCTGAGAAGCTGGCGCTCTGCTATGCACCTCATGTGGACATGACCACTGTTATCGAAGTTGAGGTGATAATTTTTTGTTTATTGTACAATTTATCATCCACCTAGATACACAAGGTCTTTATGTGAAGGATATTTATTTATATCTTTAGAGACAAAATGACAATGAGGTTAACTACTTTTTTATTAAATGAAGATCATGTATAGATACACTGAGAAAAATGTTTGGTTGCTATAGAAACAACAAAATATTTTTGTCATTGCAATGAAAATTTCGTCCAATCAAACAAAATGTAGTTGAAACAATAAAAACTTGATATTTGTTGAAAGTACCAAATTTCTTGAGCCAGCCAAAGTTTTTTTGAAGTAACAACATCGTTTTATTGTCCCAAGAAAACATGTTTGTATGTGATAAAGAGCTTCAATTTTAATATAAAATTGTCATTATTAAATTTGTAAAGTTTTGACAATACTTATCCTAATATCTATAGATAGAAACAAATATTATATTATAAATCAGTACAATGTCGCTAATCTTGCATCATAATCCAATTTCTGAATGTAGGCTTCATTTTTTTATCATGTCTTTATCAGATAATGTGATTCACTGTAGTATAATACATCCATTGGATAAATATTATCATATTTCCTTGCGCCATATTTATTATTGTATGCAAAATTTCCAGAGACAGTGAAAAATGTTACGTTATGAGAGAATGCGCTAAAAATAATATTTAAACCCAGTCATCTGAAAGTAGCTTTCCAAAAATAAATTCTCTCATCAATTCAAAAATTACATTCTCGTGTCAAAAATTACAAAAAAAAAACAGAATGAACACATAGAATAATAAATTACATGACTACTGCCTTGTTGTTTATTCTGTCCATATTATTATCAATTATCAGTAAATTGGTTCTTTTTTTAGAAGACTTAAATCGACCTTTTTAGTATTAGAAAATCTACATTTTCTAGGTTAAAATTTGAATTTGACCATTTCCAATTAACGTTTGTAATAAGAGGCGCAGAGTAAAATCCCGATTATTATTAGTCAATCTGTATCTTTACAGTCGTTAAAACTAAGAATTAGGGACAGACATAAATTGACAGATTGTGTGGCTCTAAAAAAATAAACTGGATTTGATTTTTATGAATACAGGGTAACTAAATGTTGCTAAAATATTCATAAGTCATTAGTAAAAATATCTTTTAAGTATTTCAAGCATTAGACGTTTTTGACATGGGATTCATTTCGTAACAAGCATGGGTCAGATTTTTTTTCTTTTCTGAAAGCCTTGAGGTGGCACAAGTTACCAGAATGATTAGAAGTTCTGATTCCCACAAGCAGCGTTAACGTCCAAAAATTGGAAAGTGTATGCAAGAAATTCTTGTTTCACAATGATATGTCCAAACTTTCACAACGGAAAATTTAGTCATTTGGCACATGACATGTTAGACACATTAAAAAACGTTCACGATGCTTAGGGTTTCTATATCTTAACGGACCTACTTGTTAGGACTTCAACGTAAGCATTAAATATCGTTAAGCTCTGTCGACATCAAATTCTTTTCGCCCGGCTCCTCATTAGATATCGCTACCGATCTTTATCAATGATACCGTTACTTTTGATTTCTTGCCCAAATGACACTACTAATTTGGATCAGATCGGCTACTAGATTCTATAACTCTAAATTTACTTTACGATTTTTTTCTACGGATTAAGTATTCAGAGAAGGTCAAAAAGACTATCGCTTCTGTGATCCACTTGAGACAATTCTAATGAATTAGATCCTGCATTTTTATTTTAAGGGGTTTTTACGGAAAAAAATTTGGTTGATATAGTTTTCTCACAATCAGTCCTTCATAAAATCTATCCTCAATACTGTAAACATTTTTTTTAGATAAATACATTCAGACTTGGTGTATGAAGATGTTCTAGATGGTATCTGCTTCCAAACGCGTTTGGACATACGCCTACATCTTGCGGAACCTTCTTACCAATATCCGGATAGTATCAACGATAAATGTATACAAACAAAGTTTTACGATGTTCAGATCGTAAGATTACAGCAACCAGGTGCCTACAAACCTAACCTCTAATTTAACACTTTTCTTGAAGTCTTCGAATCTAATCTTTAATACCCTTTTGAAAAGACATAATTTATAATACATATAAAACATTATCGCAGGAAAATCGGACATCAGATAATGATGATTTATATGATTATAAAATTATTATGCATACTTCTCAGTAGTCTTGTGCTAGATATTTTCTCCATAAATCTATAAAGGTAATATTTTCCTAACAAGTTTTGATGTCTCGTCAAATTTGTGTGAAGGACATAAGGGGTTTAAATGTATAGTTTTCTATTCCAAGTAAATATTCTCTGCAGTAATAAAATCATTTTACGATCCAAAGGGTATCATTTTACGCGCGGTAAAATGTTATTCGACTTCAAAACAAGGGAAGGCAATTATTTATTGCTCGAGGTCTATACCAAAAACAACTGTGGAAGGTGTTTGGTAAGATTATGAGAGATTTGTAGTAGCCAAAATATTGTGAATTACTTTATAAAACGTTTGAAATAAAATCAAGCCGGGGGTATTGTTTTGTTTATATCAGAATTTACACTCCTTCTACTTTTCCTCTTTTTCAAAGAATTCCTCTTTTTCCCCTGTTTTCAAGAAACTTCTACTTTTCTTCGTATTTTCGCTTAAATGTGAAATGAATTAACATAACCCAATAAAAAATTCAATTATTTTTGGTTGAAAGTTAATTCTTTTAATTTAAAAGTCTACTATTCTATTTTTTGTTCAGAATTCACCTCATTGGATTAAAAATTCCACTGTTTGTTTGAAAATATAATTATTTTGTTGAAAACTCATCTATTTTCTTAAAAGGTCATCTTCTTTGGTAAAAATTTAACTGATTTGCTGAACGTTCATCCTATTGGATGAAAAATTCATCTTTCTTGGTTGAAAATTAAATTTTTCGTTTAAAATTCAACTTTCTTCTGAACTTTCTTCTTTTTTTTCTTTAGATTGAAAATTTAATTTTTTGTTCAAAAATGCAATTTTTTTCGTTTAAATTTTATCTTTTTTGTTATTTGGTAAAAACAATAAATTTTCGACAAAAAAAAAGGAGTTTTCAACAAAATAGTTATATGTTTTCAACCAAAGGGATGAATTTTCAACTAAAATGATGAATCTTCAACCAAAAAAATGAATTTTAACAAAATGGTTCAACGTTTAGCCCATTAGTTGCATTTTCAACAAAAAAGGATGAATTCTCAACGGGAAATGTAATAGCTGATATTTCAACTAAAAAATACGAAACTTATAAAAAATAGTTGAATCCTCAAACAAAGCAGATTAATTTTTAACCAGTTACATTTTTAAGTGAAAAGATGAAATTTCTACCAAAAAGATGCATTTTTGGACCAAAAATACGAATTTTCAACAAAAGAATTGAATTTTTAACAAAAAAGATAAACAATTGGTCACCCGAAAATGATATAGTTAACTTTTAAGTTAAAAAAAAATATAAAAATTTCAAACAAAAATAAATTTTCAACAAAATAGTTCAATTTCAAGTAAAATAATTAATTTTCTACAAAAAAAAAACGAATTTTTAATAGAGGATTTCAACTTTCAAACAAGAAGTTGAATTTTCAACTAAAATAAATTAAATTCATACCAAAACAGATGAATTTTCAAACTGAAAAGACGAATTTTCAACCAAGAAAAATTGTTTATCCAAGATGCAAAAAAAACTTTAACCGAAAATTGTTGAATTTTCAAGCCAAAAAGAGGAGTTTTCTACAAAACTGTTGTATTTCTAAATAGAAAAGATAAGTTTTCAACAAAATTGGAAAATTCGTCTTTTTGGTTTGAAAATTGTTCTGTTTTCATAGAAATTTGATCTTTTTTAGTTAAGAATACAAATGCTTGATTGAAAATTAATATTTTGGGTTAAAAAATTAAATTGTCTTATAGAAATGTCGTCATTTTGTCTTGAAAATTAAAATATTTTGGTTTCATTTTTTTCTGTCTTGACTGAAAAATCTTTGTTGTTTTAAAGTTGAACTTATTTGTTAAAAATTCATTTTTTTTTACTGAAAATTTAACTATACTATTTTTGTTTAAAAATTTATCTTTTTATTCGAAAATTCAATTTTTCGGTTTTAAAAGTAAACTGTTCTTTAAAATATTCGTCCTTTAGCTTAAAATCTCAACTCTATTGTTGAAAATTAATATTTTTGTAGAAAATGAATTTGTTTTGTTGAAACATCAACTATTTTGTTGAAAATGCAATATTTTTCGAATAACAATTTAACGAATTTAAAGAATTTCGTATTGAATTCAATATGGTACCTACATTAATTTTATTCAAAAGAATTTTTCCCCCTATTACTTCCATATTTTTGTAAAACATCACTCTATTTCCCCTGTTTTGAGAGTATTTTTGGCTGTTAAGTCTATTACACTCAAACTTCATAAATTCTGTTCTTATTCTGCAACAGGTGCCGAAATTATTCATTTATAAATTCGGCTTTGAAAGAATTTCAATATCACTTAAATATCCCAGGATAATTAATTTTTCGAGTCTGAGTTAGATTGTCAAATATCGAGAAAATTGGCGAACCCATTATTGTCTGACATCCAATATTTTCGACGTCTGATTATTTTATATTCTTGAGATTCGATTTCAGATTTTGAATATAAGAAAATTTCTTTTTCCCAAATCCTGAAATTCATAAAAATTGTTTGACTGCCATTTTTCTTGTCTAAGTATTAACTTGAATGTGAAAATGGCGGGATTTATGACATATGTTTAAAAAAATACTTCACTTATTCCATAGGGAACCTGCAGTTTATCATCTCCAATAACATCTTATCGGGTTATCGCGAGCGATACGATCTTTCGAGTATCTTATGATGCAGTTATCCCTGGTCTGAATCGGAACACAGGATATATTTTCTACCCAGAAGCTATTGGTGTTGCGACAGGTAGTCCAGGATTTGCATAGTTTATGCCCATTTGTAACTAAAGTCTAAAGGCAGTACTGCCGGATTCTTGTAGGCGGTGCTGAAGACGATCTTTTGAGAATTATTTTTTACATCTTTTCCTCCTTCTTGTGGCCCAGTAGCAACTCGCTTTATGGGCCAGACCGATTTCTCACTTATCCCGGAAAAAACGGACCTGTTGAATTCAGAACAAATCTTGTAAATCATGCTTAAAGATTTGCAGTACACGGTACGCGCACCTCTTGTAACTCCCTGGAATTTACTACCGAGAGCCTTATGAATAGCTGCGATATACATATATTTTGCATAAAAAGGTTGATACTAATTTTTATTATACAGAGAAGATCTCGATCTCCGTTTTCTTGAAATTATTTCAGGATCAGTGATCATGCAAATGAGGGTCGATGACAATGTTATTTTTTCAGTATTTTAGTAAACTAATCTTCAAGAAGGAAGACGGAGAAAAATGGATATTAAGGTTCAATATCTGAATTTTTAACTATTGGACAACGATTGAAATACGTATTGAAATGACAACAAATATAAAAATATTCAGATATCAAGCTTTAATGTCTGGATATTAGATTTTAATACCAACTTAATATCTAGACTTATAGTTAAAAATCTAGATACGGAGTCTGAATATCCATTTTCTCTGGGAATATTACTATAACCTGACATCCTAATTGCTAAAAAGCTTTCGTGATATAAGTTCGCTTTGAAAAATGTAATTCAATAGATCGTTATAAATGAGAAATCGCAAAGTTAACTGCTACATGAAACTTTCAAAATTGATCGAAAGCCCATTCAAACATCAATCAATTTTGTAAACTATTATGTTGGTTACATAGAGTCTTTATTATTTTCAGAAGAAAACTTTCGTTTGCATTCATGTGTTACATGCTTTAAAATAAAAGGATTTCTAAAACGATAATATTCAAAGAGTTTACACTCTTTTCTCGTCAATCTCCCTTTTTCCCTCTTTTTGAAAAGAATTCTTTTTTCCTTTGCTTTCAAAAAACTTCCAATTTCTCCTCTTCTTCACGTTCTTTCGCTTAAGTGCAAAATGAATTAGTAGAGCCCAAGAAAAAAAATCTAACTATTTTGGATTGACAAGTCTTCTGTTATATTTTTGGTTCAGAATTCATTTTTTTTAACGAAAATTGAACTGTTTCGTTGCACATTAATTTGTTGTTGTTGAAAATTTAACTATTTGTTTGAAAATTAAAGTATTGTGTTGAAAATTGAATATATTTCGACTTGATATCTTGAAAGTATGGTATCTACTTTAATTTTATTCCAAAGAATTTATTCCCTTATTCTTCCCCTATTTTCGTGATAAATAACTCTATTCCACCCGTTTGAGAGCATTTTGGACTGTGAAGTCCGTTCTCAATAAAAATCTGTTTCTTTTAATTGTCATTGGTAATAATTTGACTATTTTTTAGTCAGAACAGAAAAGAAATTGATTGCACTTTAATAAATACAAGAATTAGAGACTGCGTGGCTCAGATGGTAGCATGCTTGGATTATATTCAGACATTTTTTTAAAGAAACTATAAGATTTTTTTCCTTAATGCTTCTAATGTTTTTTCTAATAGCTACCTATTGCTCAAGAAGATTGGAGAAATCGAAGTGATTAATAACAATCATTGAAGCCTCCTTATTCTTCCGATCCCACATTATGAATGTAAACAAGCTGTAAGTTGATCAGCGAAAAGAAACCAAGACCCTGTTTCTACAAGGTTCCGTCTCATCAAACATGCGATTGAATTAATATATGACCTATCCATCTTTCCAATTCCACACAAAACATTAGAGCAAATCCGCGTAGTTTGAAAGCTTAGGTAGGAATAGGAACGATAGAACCTGTTTGGCTGGAACGACTATGAAGATAATTCGAATCCCGTAGTGGCTCGGCAATAATCGACGTTTTGTACGACGCTGTAAGAATGGATTTATTGACAAGAAAAGGCGGAAAACTTGGAAAATCACATTCGTAACGAGATAAGCGCTCGTTAACGTGACGCTGAAACAGATGCCGTTAAAGTCACTCGTAAACCGGCATTCGTTACGAGAATAGTGCCTAGCACGTATCCTGTTAATTACTACCATCTAATAAATATTATAGTCGATTAACGTCCGAGAAATCATACCCGATCGACGAGTATTATCCTATAGGTATATTAAAATAGTCAAATAAAGTATTATACTAATGTAGTGGAAAATTGAAGCACTAGGTGTAAAACAGGCTGTTAATTACTATAGATTACAGTTTCATTATGATTTATGTTGATACGAAAAAAAAGTTGAACCATTCGAAATTGAAACACTATGGACTCGATTTTAACGTTTCTATGTTTTCAAGAAACATCTCATTTTTTCGCTTCAATCCTAACTGAATTAATAGAATCCAATAAAACAAATCTAGCAGTTGAGAGTTCATCTCTTTTGATCGAAAATTCAGCTGTCCTTTTGAACATTTGTCTTTTTTGATAGAAACTTCGTCCTTTTTATTGAAAATTCATACTTTTTCAAAGAAATCTCATCTTTTTGGTTGAAAAAAAGGTATTCTCCTACTATTCTCCTATTTTCGTTCAAATCGCCCTATTTCTACTGTTTTTAGAGCATTTTGGGCTGCGCAGTCTGAAATGAATCTTATCAGTACAGAAAAAAATCAATAAATGAAGATAATGATCTATAATTGATATTTTTTTCTTGTTTCAGGACCGTTTAACGGGACATGGTGGCATTTCCTCGTTAGGCAGCGGAAATTCGTCGCCCTATTCAGGTGGTCATCACCATGGTCATCGGGGCAACGGTAACGGAGGTGGAATGCCTCATCATGGGGGCGCCTCCTTGCCAACAGCTTCCGACTTCCAGCCACCTTACTTCCCACCCCCATTCCCATCCCATCACCACGCACCAGCGAGTCCCCAACATCCGGGACTTGCACAACCCCAACACCTGGATTACCTCGTCGGTGATCCCTACACACAAACCCTAAACACCCTTCACCAACATCATTACAATCACCTGAGTGCGGCTGTCACGGCGGGCCAAAGGAGCGGAGACCTCAGAAGGGACGCCGAAAGCATCCACGTGGTGAGAACTAATCTTGAATATTCCGCATGCCACCATAAATTTGATAAGATCCTCCACTACTAATGCAGGAACTTTAGTGGAGATAATATTCATGACCTAGTATCTAAATTAAAATAGTCGTATTTTTGAGGAATCAAATATGATTAGGACTTGATATCATTTTGAGGATATCAAATTCAGATTGGGGGGGGGGGGCGTCCATTATTTTATTGCGTAAGACTTTTTCGGGGTCGAAGGGGTCCGGAAAATCTTACGAATCCTTACTCAGGGAGAGGGGGGGGGGGTCTGAAGGATATATTACTTTTTATACTATTAGACACATTAGGGTGATTAAAGACAAAAATTATCTTCGAATCTGAACACGTATCCTAGCCTAAGTCTTACCTTTTCAGTCCACAAATTTTTCAACAAAAAAGTCGTAATCGCATATGCGTTGAATACATGTCTTGAAAATGAATGTATCGAATAATGCAAAATTGTTAACTTATTTTTAAGAAAAATAATAATTTTTTCTTAAATTCTCACATTTTTCTAAATTAAATAATTTTTTTAATTCACTTATTGTATTTTGTAATTGGCACATCACATATGTATGTTAAATTCTTATAGAAAAATGTGAAAAAAGTAAGAAAAATGTATTATTTTCCTTAAAACTGTGTTTCACATTTTTCGATCAATGATGTACATTGACGGTAATGTAAAAGAGGATAATTCTTTCAAGACATTGAAAAAATAAAAACAACAACAAATCAATTAAAAAGATCAAATTTTTTTGTTTAAGAATTTTTTCACTATAAAAAGATACAACTTAGGGTAGTGTGCGTATTAAGATTCGATTGAAATCATGTTTTTTGCCTTATAAAGTGAATCACCCCAATACACATTATATCATTATTTGTTGTATTCTCGAAATCTGGTGTAAAACTTTAATGAAATCCCGGGAATTCTTTCAAGAATTTTATAAATCCCTGAAAACTATTAAGCTCCATGGAAATCCCTCAAACCCTTTAAAAAGCATGAAAATACTTGAAAATCCCTTGAAATATAAAAAAAAACGTTTGAAATCTTTGAAAGTCCGTGAAATGTTTCGAAATTTCTTGAGATCTCTTGAAATCTTTGGAATCTTTGAAATCCCTTTCAAATTCATTGTAATTTTCCAAATCCCTGGTAATCTTTTCGAATCCCTTAAAATCCCTTACAATGTATTAAAATCCATTAAAATCTTTTGAAAGACATAAAACTTCCTCGAAATACCTTAGAATGATTGAAACCGTTTTATAACTCTTAAAACTCGTTAAATTCACTTGAAATCCTTTGCAATGTTTTGAACCCTTTGATACCTAGTGAACTCTTTTTAAAATTTTATAAATCCCTTAACATTTTTTAAATCAGGTGAAATTTCTTTAGAATCCTTAAAATCACTTGAAATCTTTAAATTCCCATAAAAATCCCTCCTAATTCTTTTAAATCCATGAATGTCTCTTAAAATATTTAACAATTCAAATCAACGATACTCTATTTTACCGCTTAAAATCTCTTAAAATCCTTCGAAAATATTGCAATACTTTGATATCCCCTGAAATCTTTTGAAATTTTATGAAATCTCTTTGAATCCCTTCAAATTTTCGAAATCTAATTTAGGCCCCTTGATATCCTTCAACATTCGTGAAAATACTTCGGTATCACATGAAATCCTTTGAAATCCCATGACTTGTATTGAAATATTTCGAGACCTCTTAAAATCTCTTGAAATCTTTTAAAGTCGCTATTAATTCCCTAAAATCACTCAAAATCTGTGGAATTCCTCAATCGAATTATTATTGGAGAAGAGGTAATCTCTAATCTATACAAATTTTCTATATTTTATATGGGCATGTGTTTTATTACTATGCCCTGTCAAAGGTGAAATCGAATTGATGTTCGAATACCGTTACAAAATCTTCAATCGCACTCTTTGATAGGCATTCGTCGCTTGTGTATAAGCAATAAATGCATTCAGCATTTCATTGCTCGTTACATTCCTCATTTGTAGAAATTATGAAGTAATCGAAGCGATAATGTTTGAATAATGGTCATGCATTCATTACTATAGTAGGCTATTACTCGCTTTAAATCTAAACGTCCTGTTCTAGCATGGTGCAACAAAAAGTCATTAGATCTATCATTAACCTAAAATAATTGATTTAGCTTTTAAATATCTTTCAGTACTAAAACAAGCTGTAATGATACGACTCTATAATTATTTTTATTTGTTATTTGTAAACTTTTTTACCAATTCAACCTTTTCTACCAATTATATCTTTCCTTTTATTTACTTCTAGAATGAGCTTTAATAAAAATGTAAGCAATATTCTTTAAAGAAGACGAGAACAAAAATTAATTTTAATTTAAAATCTTCATAGTTTGAAGCTATTCAGAGGGCAGAGATATTTGGTTCCTTCCAAGATAAACCACGAACTCGCATAGTTAACAGTAGTTGCGCAAACTTAGATGAAGTCTTATATATGAAACATAACCACGCAACGTTCTTTCATCGAGAAATAATATATTAGATCCATAATTCCAAAATACTAGACATTTACTAATTTTTTATATCAAAGAGGCCATCCATAAACTACGTTACTTTTTTAAGGGGGAAAGAGTATCGAGCAAAAAACTGAGATTGGTAACAGATAACGTTTCCTGATGATAAATTAGAAAAAAATTTGTGAATTTTCTGAAAGATGGCCCTGCAACGGTACAATTCGAAAATAACTTATTAGGTTTGGAAATCACTTTTCATATTTCGGACTTCACATTCTTTCAATTATTCCCTTCTTCTCCCCTTTTTGAAGAAATTATTCTTTTCTCTCCTTTTTTAAAGAAACTTCCCCTATTGAATTCATAGAGCCCAATATGAAAATCCAACTATTTTTGGATAAAAGTAAATTTGTTTTGCTTGAAAAGTCTTCTATTATATTTTTGGATAAAAATTGATCACATTTGGTTAAAAATTTTATTATTTGATTGAAAATTCAATTATTTTGTTGAAAATGCAACTATTTCGTTAAAAAGTCTTTTTTTCGTCAAAAATTAACTACTCAGTTGAAAGTTTAACTTTTTTGGTAAAACTTCATTCTTTTGGTTAAAGATTTATTTCTTTGCTTGAAAATTTGACTATTTTGTCAAAAATTCGTTTCATTTTTGGTTGAAAATTATTTAGTTAAAAATTGATCTTTTTTAGTTAAAGATTCACGTATTTTGTTGAAAATTCGTCTTTTTGGTCCCTAATATATGCTTAAATTAATTGGTTACATCAATAGCTATAATTTTTTTATCCTTTAAATTACCAAAAGTTATAATAGTTCTCAAATATCCGGTTAAGGTATCCTTTATTTCAAAATCTATAAAAAGAATTTCTGTTTTAAATTCAAAATCTATTGGTGGATCGTTTACAAGGAAGTTTTCTTCCATGTTTGGCATACTAGTCTCTGCGGAGTAATTTACTTATTAAGTTCCGGGCAAACCTTAGACATTCCCTCAAGGTGGATGCCACGGACGTTTCCTTTGAGACAAGCATGCCAAGAATTACAATGCCTGACATAATGTATGATAAGCCGAAAGGGTGAACCATTCCTTCCGCTGGAAGTTATCATACAAATTTCGCGAATTTATGTGGAAAAAATTTACACAAGGAGAATATTTAGCATTTTCTTCAAATAGTATTCAAAGCCTCAACATTTATTCATGCAGGAAGAATTTTGAGCAGGCTACGAGTACATATTTCAATACGCTCGCGTCCCCACAAAAATGGTATCGATTAGTTATGACGAGGTCAGGGAGAACGTTTCCTATTGTATGAATTTTTGATACAAAAAGAATTATGATAATGTCAGAGTCCACAATCTTTCCCCTATTCCGCTTTTTAAAAGAATTCCTCTTTTTCCCCCTGTTTTTAAGAAACTTGGAAAATTAATCTATTTTGTTGAAAATTAATTTTTCTGGTAGAAAATTAATCTTTTTGGTTAAAACTACATTAATTTTATTTCAAAGAATTTTTCCCCCTATCATGCCCCTATTTTTGTGAAAAGTCACTCTATTTCCTGTGTTTTTAGAATATTCTGGCCTATTCAGTATCAGTTTTATAATTAAGATATTTCAAAAACTAATATTTAACAACAAATAATTAAAAATAAAGAAGAAAGCTTCTCCTCACAAGAACCCCAATTCAAGTTATGAAAACAAGATGCATCATCTTAAATATTTTTTATTCCTCTATTAAACATGAGATATTTACGTTCCATAAACAGAAGAAAATTTGTAGCATGGTACCGTTGCGAGATATAAGTAAAATAATACCTTCACCTGCTGGGACACGTAATATTGCGCCATTTATCACCCAAAATCTTGAGATCATCTTGCAGAAAAGAGTAGGTTCAGCCAAAATTATGTGGTAGCGAAATGACAGAATTTTTTGAATATATTAAATTAATCGTCTCCAGATGACAAGTTTATTAAAGTTGGTGCAGTTTCTGACAATTTTGCTTTAACGACAATAATAATTTTTGATATTATAATTAATATTTATTAATATAATTAATATATAAAGTGCTCCTTTTGGCAGTAACTTCTGCTCTTCCGCTCATATTTTTCGCATCTTGCGCCTAACGATTCACCTGGGAAAGAACATCTTTTCGGGATGATGTTAACGACCGCGACATTCGTCGTCAAGGAAGATTTACGTGCAAGTGGCTATCGAATCCTTTCCAAGTTAATTCAATCTCTATATTACACCGACAGAAAGCACAACCCGTTATTCGCGAGCGAACGTATATTACGCTTAAGAAACGATACCGGGACGAAGAAAGTATTCTAAGAACCAAAGGAGACTGCAGGTTCGGAATTTTAATCGTGGCGGCAACCAGGGAAAAACGGGAGATTATTTGGACCGGCCTGCGATCATGCTTCAGTAACAAAAACTATTTTATTGCCTACTAGTTGTTGTCGTTATTACGAATATTCGAATAAGAAGTGCCAGAAGAGGTCTACCATTTTTCTATCCCAAGTTTTTGTTCTTCCAAAATAATATTTCAAAATTGAGGCCCTGGTTCAAAGAACCAGGCATAACTTTTTGGCGCCTAGATGGGGGGGGAGGGTGCACGATGCCAAAATTCAAGCCGTAAAGAGTCTCGCTACCTCTGCGCGCCAGAAAGTTTTAACCGGTTCTTTAATCCGGGCCGTCAATTACGATTTTTATTCGATCATATATTACATTTTTTACTTCTGTGTTTTTTTAATTTTACAGTTTCTAGATTGTTACGATATGTAAAATTATTTTATTGATAACGCTTACAATTAAACTGTAAAACATTAAGTGGTGAAATTGAAAATTATTCAATTTAAGCACCATTGAAATTGACATTATATTTTTTCCAAATTTCTTCATCGATTTAATTTCGTTAACGCATAAAATAAAACACAAAACATGCGAACATAATATTTTAACAGACATTACATCTCTAAATGCTAGCTCTGATAACAGGGCAATTAGGTGATTTTTCACGAAAATATGGGGATATTAGAGGAATAAATTCTTTTAAATAAAATTAATGTATGGGTACCATATTGAATTCAATATGAAAAGCTTAAGATTTCAAATCGAAATATTGAATTTGCAACAAAATAGTTGAATTTTCAACCATAAAATATTAATTTTTAACGAAAGAGCTGAGTTTTTAACAAACAAAAAAATTACTGTTTAACCAAATTAAATAACGAAATAACAAAATTTTTCAACTAAATAATTAAATTTTTAACAAAATGTTTGAATTTGTAACCACATATAGATGAATTTTTATCCTACAACGTTGAAGTAGTTTTGAAAATATTCAGTAATTTTACATTTTTCTGTTTAAAGGCTACACAATAAAATAGTTCTAATTTGGTGGTTTGTACTTTAAAATCGTACATTTTTTATTTTTAAATTAAATAATAATCTGATAATTAAAACTATTCAACTTCAAAGGCTTTCAATTGAATTGCTCCGCATTAGATTCGTTAATCTGAAAGTTCTATTTCGGAAATTCTAAGTGATAAGTTGTTTAAATTTGATGGCTACAATCTGAAAATTTAATTTACCGTGATCGCCTCTAATTTTGAAACTTTTCAGTTCCTAATATTCTTAACTCAGACATATTTTTAATATAGAATTTTTCAAGCTATTGCTACTTGAAATTTTTTATTTCAAATTCTTCATTTGCGAGACACCAAAAGTGCTTTATCGGGAAAATCGGAAAATGACCGGGAATTTTGTTCACCAGGGAAAACCCGGGAAATGACCTGGAGTGTGATTCATTGTGAATTTTATTACTCTAATTGTAAGTTAAAACAGGGAATTTATAAAACAATCGTAATTCTCACTTAGAATTGGGAATTTTCGAAAAGAATTATTATTCGACTTGGAACAGAGAATTTTTAACATGGAACGAGAACTTCGGAAAAAATTTATATCTGACATAGAAGAAGTGAATAAACAAAAAATCCCTGTTCAGAATTGAAATTCTTTTAGAAAATCCACTGTTCCAAATCAGAATTGTAATTAATATGAGCAAAAATGATCTGATATTCCAATTCAGAATTATCATTCCTTTTCAAAATTTCTTGTTCTAAATCAGAAGTCTTAGAAATCCCTTAAAATGTTTAGAAATCTTTTGAAATTTTTAAAACTCGTTTTACATCATTTATAATCTTTCAAACTCTTTTTAAAATTCAAATAATCGGAAAAAATTAAGAATTGCCCGGGAGAAAACCGGGAATGGAAAATCATCCATCGGGTAGATGTCCTGTTAACAATAATTCTTCGAATGAGCTTTCACATTGTTGCGGGGAGTGAGGAAACAAGAGCAGATAGAATAAAAAGACTCGAGTGCTAATTAACGAACCATGAGTCAAGTGAGGACTCGCTGTGGACTAACATCGCGTTAGTTATAAATTGATGTAACCACGCCACGCCAGTTGGCTAATGAGATGAAACGTGATCGCCTTTCTCTCGTTAAACGACGGCCACGAAATGAAATCACGTTGACTCTGTATTTTTGCCTCTGCGATATGTACCCGATACCAGTACCTACAGTCTACACCTATTATACCAATGAAAACTGCTTCAAGCCTGCTTCTTCGATAAACATCGAAATTAGTTCCGTATTGATCTTGATTCAATTCATCTCGCAAATCATTCAATTACAAATTCCATACCTTTTTTAAGACCAAATCTAACTTTAATACTTGCTTCAATAGCACTTTATGAAAGAGATCCAAAAATTTTCAAAGGAGACTCATAATAACCTATTCCCATTGTTATTAGAGTAAAGAATATGAATCTCACTATGGGATTATCGGTCAGTTTGCGTACTTTTATGTGATCTATAACATAATGACTTTGTGAAGCTCTTCGCCTGGAGTGATTGCTAAAGAGATTGATCAGCAAGCTGTGACACTGGAATTCTAGATTGATCTAAAATTTATACCCGTGTCATTATTTTTATAAGGGAATTATAATTTATAAAAAAATTTATAATTTATACCCGGACATTCCTGTGCAGACTATTAAAAAAATCCAACTCTTAACAAAAAGACCTGCAACATACTGGGCTGTAATCATCTTAAGCCTAAGAAAAAAATCAGCTCCCTCATTTTTTACTAATAATAATAATGATTTAGTAAATATCAATCACAAATCTCATGATTTTTTTTGAACATTTTATAAATTCTTTAAAAAATTTTGAATCATGTGAAAATTCTTTAAAATCCTCTGGATTCCATGAATAACATACATTATTATTATTATTATTATACCATTAAGCCGTTTCCCTTTCGGGGTAGGCGTGAATTGCTCGGTTGGAAATTAGTGATGTGTGGATGGGTATATAGGTGTTATGTGTTTTCCTTCTTCTACCCACGCACACACACACACACATATATATATATATATATATATATATATATATTCATAAGAGAAAGAGAGACGAGAGACGGAATTCAAATTATTAAATTGAACCTGAGAAACATGAAAATTCACATCTATCAATTGCTAAAGCAACTTTATTATTTCTGAATAAATGATACCTGAGACATGATTGTATTTGCATAAAAACTTTGAAAACCGATTACTTTTAGCACGAGAGGCTGAGAAAAAGACGTCACTTCACTGAATTCAAACATTTTTAAACCTAGAAAATTTAGAAAAAAAAATATAAATGTTGAGAATAAGCACTGATCAATCAGTGACACCTGAGTCCTTAATCCCTCGTAGGTATGAGATTTGACGTTCAAAATCAGAACGAAAACCACTCAAGCCACTCCCCAACATTTTTTCCACATTTTATTCACTCTCGACTCATGTTTGAAGTATCAACAAGTGGTTCATATTAATTACGAATGCTTTGTAACAGAGCAAACGTGATACTTAACGTCAGTCGCTCCAAAAATGCGTTTCGGGTCTCAGGTGTGTTCGCTCGGTGTTCGGTAGGGGTCGTGACGCAGTCACTTTTGTTTGACATTCTGAAGCGTCGATTTGACTATACTGATAGTGAGTCTAAATCACACGTGGGTGTTCAATTAGACTATAAAATTATGGTCTGTCTGACTATGAAGAAAAAATTGTGGGTGGTACTTGGTACTATGTAGAAGATCAAACTGACCATCTAAATTTTGACCCTTCAATTTTGACTATCCGGTTTTCTCCGGGCAATACTGAGAAAGTCCTACATATTTATAACGTAATCAGTCGTTTTCTATCGATTGACAGCAACTGATAACACAACCCTCAAATAATCTTATGTTTATATTTTGCGGATTTTCAACTCCTTAACTATTTTAAAGGAAATAAAACGCGTGGTACCATACTGTGCCGCTAGCAGCTGATGGGTTATGAGAGTTTTACATCGGATTGCGCGACCTATCATAGAAGTGAGAAAATTACTGGTTTACCTACTATAATTGAAAAGGTATGCTTTTAATCTATTTTCCCGCAGAAAATACCAACAAAAAAACGTACAGTCGTTTGGAACCAAACTTTGCACATTGATGAAACAATAACAAATATGGAACCCGTGTTCCATATTTTGAAAGGTTTGAAAGGTTTAAGAGGAGAAGATTAGTACTTTTAAATTCCATATTAGCTTTTGTGGTAGACATTTTTCTTATTCGGTTACATAACCTCAAAAACTGCTAAAAAAACGCGTTTGTTGCACATTTAGGTTAGGATATCTTGAAAACCTGACGTACAGGAGCAATTTGAGCTCGGATTCGGATTCAGCGCATCAAAGTCCTTCGAAAATGTTAGGTCTGGTCTCTGGCTTTAAAATTTGTCGGCCTGTGTAAATTGTTCGTTGTATTAATCGCGCATTGGCATCACTGTGATAGGAAAAGTGGCGAAAGAAAAATAGTAATGTGTGCGTCAAAATTTATTCATCGGCATTCGCAATGGCCTCTACCATAAAAGTAAACCTAACCTGAAAAAAACATTTGCCTAAAGGAAGGGGGAGCATTGCCGTGAACTACAGTTGTTGCTACGTCCGCTTGGTGTCGCTGATTCGCATCGCCATAATTTCTAAGTACCCTTACGAAATACATTGGAGTGGGCATAGTAGTAATTGAACTCAAGAAGAACGTGATTGCAGAGTCGAGAGTGACCGTGTACGATCAGCACAGAACAGAGCACATGAATCTGATGATACTTTGACGCGTAATGAACGGAATAGGATTTCTACTGCGTCATCACGTCGAACAGATCAGTGGGCGGACCTGGAAATGAAAGGTTACAATTACAAACCAAACACTCAACACTACTCACACCCGACAATCGCTATCAGAAACGCAGAATCAAAACATTTCCTGTCCAATATCAGGAAACACAATTCATGATTCTAAATCACATCTTTTGGAGCAACGAAGATCGTTCATGTAAAAGGATTCATGCCCACATTATTAATTCAAGAACAAGTGTACCATACAGCCTGATCGCTACTGCCGCTTCCTAATGAAGATTACACATTCTTACAGATTTATTTCGAGGATAACACATATCGAGAATCTAATCGAGAATTTACTGCGTTTCCTGGAGTCAATCGAAATATCGTGAGTAGTTTGCAACTATTTTTCCATGAAAAGAACGCTATGGTAAGGATTTTTGAAACAGCTCCAGAGAAAATGCCTCCTAATAAATACAAAGTTGTGATCAATGTAGACAAAACACCGATAGGTTAGCATACGAAGCGATTTAGCGCTTTAATAAACAATGGAGTTGCTACCGTCATAGTTAGAAATAAGTTCGACCGACGCGATATTATCATTGCTAAACGTGGAAACACACTGCAAAGAATTTCAGAAACTCACAGATCCTACAACGCTTTGCAATATCCACTCATTTTTTGGGAAGGGGATGATAGATACCATTTCAGCTTGCGAGAAACAAACCCAACAACCAGCTGTAGGAGGCGAAAAAAAATTTTCTCGATGAACTATTACGCTCACAGATTAATGATCAGACCAAAAACATACAATTATATTTCACGATGCGGTAACCTGTTCCATCAAGATATTGTTGACGTGTATGTGAAAACAGAGAGTGAAAGACTAATTGCAGCTCATCCAAAAAATGCTTCAAACCGACAATTGAATTCACCTTCGGGACGCGATCAACCGAAATGGCACCATCGTCATTTACAGGAAGTCCTCGACATCAGCATGAATACGTCAACATGCCAGAAATAGAAACTCTGCTTTATCCTCGGCAATTAACAAGTTATAGACATGACTTGACTGCAAGAATTTTTAAACAGATATTCATAAAATTGATGGACGCTATGAACAAAACTGACATTTCTAGAGAATCTCGCTGCTGGATGTATGCGATAAAATTACAAAAGAGAGCTCTTCTACACGCACACATCTTGATTTGGCTTGAAGAAAAAGTTCATCCTGATTGGATTGATGATGTTACCTCGGCTGAACTACCAGATCCACGAACCGATTCAATCTTTCTTCGAAACATACGCTCTTTAATGATTAATGGATCTTGCGTAGTACTAAATCCAACGTCGCCTTGCATGAAAGATGGAAAATGCACCAACGGATATCCTCGCGATTACAAACAATAAACTCAGACTGGAGATGTCGTTTATTCAAAATACCGATAACGAAAACCAGAAGACGGTGGGCATCTTACTACTTTGAAAGTGAAGAACGGCGAAATAGAAGTAGATAATAGATGCGTCGTACCATATTCAGCTTTATTTGTGCAAATTTTTATTCTTCTCCTTGATGTCGAGTCCTGCAATTCAGTGAATTCGATCAAATTTTGTGAGTACGTCAATAAAGGAAGCGATAAGGCTGGTTTAGGCGTCACAAACAACTATGATGAGATATCACAGTGCCAGGTGGGACGACACATAAGTTGTATTGAGGCAGTATGATGAACCTTGTGTTTGTAGATTTCGTGGTCTATCTTTGAAATGAACAAACGCATTTTTTTCACAGGAGAAAATGCGATCGAAAAAGCAACAAAAACCCACCCAATACAAATTTAACGGCATTCTTGATGTTATGCCAGAAAGATATCTTTGCGAACACTTTGTTATACCTATAGGTGCCCAAGTGCTATACCTAGAGAGCACTTGTTCCTGAAACAGATGTCCGAAAAAGCGATGCGTTGGGGCACGTTTACACAATACATCCCAGCAACGTAGAATGTTAATATTTGAGAATCCTGCTACATACAGTCAAAGGGCCAAGGTCGTTTGACTCTTTACGGACCATATATGGGAAGGAATGCTGTGGGACTAGGCAACAACATGGAATTACAGTGTGCCACCCGAGTGCACAACCTAGCATTGATTGACATCGAAGACAAATGCCTTTCGATATATAATAAGACTGTCGAACAATTTGGTTGGAAAGACCTACGGGAGATGAGGATCAAGAGCTCGAGCGAGATATACTCCGGAAAACAAGTTATGACGTACTGTCATTTGTACTGGCGACCAAACATCTGTTAGTGCCAGATCAGAAAATAGCATATGAGGCTATTATGCAAGGAATTTATAACGACGAGGGAGGTCTTATTTTCGTAGCTGCACCAGGGGGCAGGAGAAAAACATTTCTTATCAATTTATTCCTTGCTAATTTCAGAAAGAATCAGAATATTGGCCTAGCAATGGCGTCGTCAGAAATCGCGGCTACGTTATTGAAATTAGGACAAAGGCTCATTCAGCCCTCAAATTACCGGCTAATCTCGCATCTTCTGACTCTCTCGTTTGTAACATGAGTAAAAGTCTATTTTAGGTAAGAATTCTGAAACCATCGAAAGTTATTGTATGGGACGAATGCACACTGAAGCATAAGAAATCTATAGAAGCACTTGGTAAAACTCTCTAATACGTCAGAGGGAACAATTGAACAATGGGTGGAGCACTTCTCCTCCTGGCAAGAGAGGTTCGTCAGACCCTGCAGTTTATTCAGAAAATTACATGAGCAGACGAGCTTAACGCATGTCTAGAATCGTCATACCTTTGGAGGCATGTGCAAAAGATCACATTATCCACAAGCATGCGCGTTCATCTGGGGTAAAACCTTGCGGCGCAGGCATTCGCACAGCAATTACCTTAAGTGGGCGAAAGAAGGCTTCCACTCTTCAATAACTAAATTTCACATCCAGAAGATTTTTGTAACAATGCTGATTCAGTTGAGGAAATGTTTAGCAAAGTTTTTCCCCACATCGTACGCAACTATAAAAACCACCAATGGCTGCGTGAACGTGCCATTTTGTTTCCGTAAAATGACATTGTCATAGAAATCCATATTCGGATACAGGATAAACTTAATGGAGACTTAATGAAGCACTAGTTTATTGACTATAAAATCGATCCAGAGCTTGCAGTAAATTACCCAACAAAATTTCTCAATTCGATGGAACCATCAGGATTTTCATCTCATTTGTTACAACTAAAAATGGGATCACCGATGATATTTCTTCGTAATTTAGACCCAATTCGATTGTGCAATGGAACCGGGTTTGGTGTCAAAAAGCTGCTACCTAACATTCTTGAAGACTATAGCCATCCGACATGCCATTCGATTTTAAACGTCTCCAATTTCCTGTCTCATTGGCCTTTAAAATGACGTTTAGAAAAGCCCAAGATCAATTGTAGAATGTAACCGGAGTAAATTCAAGAACATCACGCTTTTTCAATAGCCAAAGGATTTATGCTAAATTGGTTCTACCTATATAATCATTTCCTGATTATACTTGACAGAATTTTTAAACATAAGAGTGTTGAAAAAATGTTCGAAGTAAGCGTCGGTAGTACATAGTTGCAATTGATAAAGACTGACTCAGAGGCATTGTACATATCAACTCTAAAGATGATTTTATAGTTTTGAGATATATGTTTATATACTACGAATGTTCCACTGTTGAATCAGGCGACAAAGTACTGTATAAGTGTGACGATAAAATATTTCATTTAAAGTAAGCGACTCTTCAATACAATTTATATATTTTGCGCGAATTTTATTATTCTAATTTCTAGTCAGTCGTTTTCTAACCTAGTACGACCGTCACCTATTGTGATAGGTAGCTTGGTCGCCGACCAGAATACATATGTAATGGCAATGCGGCCGCCGCGGATGGCTGTTACCGCGTTCGTTTAAGACGTACACTGCGAGAGAGCTTTTTCATCATGAAGGTATCGAATTGTTTCATTCTCAGCGCTTTAGTTTAGAATTGTTAAGTGTCCAATTTTGAGATCGATATTTATTTGTTTTGTTAATTACAAATTTTTCTTTTCTTTTACAGAATTAAGTGCCGTGAGAAATCAAGGATCAAGTTCAGTATCCGATAGACTGCATGAGGTGGCCCGCAGAAAGGCTGGACGCCCGCGCGGTAGTAAGAGCAGGCGCCAGGACGGGAATATTAAGGGGGAATTTCGAATTAAACCTTATTATCGCCAGCCCGTTGTTGTTACAGGCCCTTCATGGGGGTTTCTCAAGCATATGGGTCACAGCATTGAAGTCTGGCTAGATGATTCTAGGAAAAGAATAATTAAAGCTGACTATCCGGGAAATCATTGTCCTACTGGACTAGATTATCAAACAAAAAATTTTCTGGTCCGTCTTGCTACGCTAAGTGGAGGCCTGCAAATTGTGGAATATGTAAACCAAGATGGAACACTCATGGGAGTCAGAGCACCGAGACCAACGGGTGAGGGGCTATCCATAAATTACGTGACAGATTTTTCGCTAATTTTTCACTGGTAGAAGTCATTTTTAAAATTCTAGAAAATCTTTGCATTCATGTAGATTTTTTTGAATATCCGAAAATCTTCTGAATGGTTTCAAATCTTTGGTAAGACAGTGGAATATTTCAAAATCTCTTCAAATCCTTTGAAAATCTTCAATTCTTGTGAATAAATTATTCGAAATTTCATTCGAATATTATAAAATCTTGACATTTTTTTAAGCTCTCGAATATTTCTTCTAATCATTTCTAATACCCTAAAACATTGAAAATTCTTACAAACCTTTGAAAATGTTAAAAATCTTTGGAATCACCTTAAAATATTCGAAAATGCAATTCGTTTAAAATCGTTTAAAATTGTTTAATCCTCGTTAAAAATTTTCTGAAATCTCACTAAAATATTATAAAATCCATTGAAATCCTTCGAAGTTACATAAAATTTGATGAAATTCCTCTACATTCCTTGAAATATTGAGATCCTGGAGAATGCATTAAATTACTATATTAAGATCCTTCAAAACCTGAAATAATTTCAAATGTTTTCGGAAATTTTATAAAATTTGTTGAAATCCATTTAAAGTCTCTTAGCACCTTTTCAAAAACTCTAAGACTTTATAGGTCCCATAGAATCTTTCCAAATCTTTCGAAGTTCTAGGAAATTCTATTGGCCGCATGCAAATTTTTTAAACCTTTCAAAATCATTATCTTTAAAATTTTTCAAATCTCTTGAAAATTCCTTAGAAGTCTTTGAAATACCCTAAATTTATCCTTAATTCCTCAAAATTCACCAGGACTCTTACAAATGTTATGCAATTCTTTCAAATTCAAAAGATCGTTAGTCACATTATTAATGCAAATTAGTCTCTTCTGATCACTCTATCAATTTAAATAGGTCCCTTTTTACATCCTCGTCATTCAGGATTGAGAAAGTATCATAATTGTCCAAAATCGCACACCTCAGATTTTCAACAGATTTCCACGTTTTGAGACTCTCTGAAGCCGAAAATCATGTTTTGATAATAGTGTATGCCTGAATGTCCGTCCGCAAATACGATGACTAAATTTTCGTTTCAACGAAGATTATCAAGTAAAAATGTTATAAAAAGAATTGTAGCATTTCAAACGACCTGTAGTCTTTCCTCTGATAATTTTTTGATGAGAGTTGATATTTGGGTTTTATTTATCGAAAATACTATGGAAAAAATAGAAATTTCAAATTTTGACGCGAATATTGTGAGATACAAAAAAAGTTCTGAAGCTGAATTGTAGCTTTTTAAAGGAACTATAATTTTTTCCTGAAATAATTATTGATAAAACTTGATATTTTGGTTTTGTTTATCCAAAATACTGTGAAGCAGCTGTGAGCATGCAAAGAATTCAATTTATAGCTGGTGAGAAATGTTATACAGGTATATTTTTGGGATTTTATCCAACTATTATATGGTGTATCTTTTTAAGAGTGTTTCTGTAATGACTATAAGCTCTTATTTCTATTGCAAGGGATCTGCCTGTAAATTTCCACGCAATATAACTTGTATTTTAAGTGTAGGATTGCCTATAATATCTCGGTGACAAAAAAATAACACCTTCCGTGTGAAGCGCCCATTTCCGAACTCGAAGCGTGAGGTAACCCATTATCGAGCGCGAAACGTGACATTCAACAGACGCGCAACCTAGGCACGCTCAAACCTGCAAGTAAATTAGGCTCTGTCAGCCGTGTGTATTCCTTGCTTATTTTCAAAAGAAAGAATTCTTTGGAAGCTCCTTTGTTCAATCTACACCTTATAGAGTTTAATTTGATTATTTATTTATTGATGGTCATAAAAAAGTCTTGTAAACTATTTTTCAAAAGTAACTGAAAAGTGACGATTTTTCTAGTTACTGTTTCCAAAAACGTAACTAGTTACCAATGCGTTCCTTATTTACAGAAGTTACTACATTACCACCCCAGGTTGAACCTTCTGATAGAAAGTTGTTTCTGAAGTTATCCAATTGTCTCTATTACTTACTGAACCTTTCTGAGATCTGCAAACGATTGATTCCCAAATTTATGATATCAAAATCAATATAACATTTTCAGCAGTAATTTTTTGTTCAAAATTGTTTAAAACTTATGACAGGAACGAAAATCTTCTAATGCAGGTGTCATACGCAAACCTATCCGAAATTTCCTATCGGATATTTTTACCGCGGACTATTGTTACCCAGAAAACTAACTTGTCAAATGAAACTATTATCTTTCCATCACAGTTATTTGATGCTCAAAAATCTTTTTTTTTAGATCACGTTTAATTTGTTTTTAATCTGTTTGAATTAACAAATCTTTATTTTATTTTCAAGCTGCAAACGTTATGGAACCTAATAGTACACAATGGTTTATCGTTTATTTGGGCAAATACTTTAAGGTAACGCTGAATCCTCAAAACTCGGCAGTGGAAAGCATTACCCTAGCATCTAAAAATGAACATGAAGTTGCACGAGGTCAAAGAGCCGAAAAGGTTGATATGGCTGGCTTCAAATTTGCTGTGGTCAGAGAGCCCCCTCATTTAGATATTAGGGGAGCTGAGCTCTCCAAGAGGCCAGCTCCATCCATTTCTGTACATAATTTTCATGATTTAATTTCGTAAATAAAAACGTGATAAACTAAAAATTAATATTATTATGTACCGTTAGGTTGTTGGACATCAAAAGTAAATGTTCATTGAGGTAATCAATTTTTCTTTTCTACCAATCGATTTTTTTTAATAAGCCTCCGACTATTTTAATTATGAAAGGATGCGGATGAGCATATTTCATTTCCGTCGTTAGTGTGCACATAGTGTTCAAGTAAAGCTTGATAAATGCACTGAAAATATTTTTGTGTTAACTTTTACATCACTTAGTTCGGTCAACCGAGGACATTACGGAATTTGATTAAAATTTAACTTTCAGTCATGTAAAATTTATTAGGGTAATATTTTGATGGGTAAATATAAATTATTGATCAAAATTCATCATAATTTAATTCAAGATACAGTAATGAATAATACAACTCGATAATAAAGATTACCTAGCAATTGAGTAAAATGAGATGCCGATTACCTAACAGTTAGCTTAAATTAGATGAACTGTTAGTGACAGTTTCAAGCAAAGAAAAAAATTCTAACTTTCTGAACATGTGAATTGCACATGACAGTCATGTAAAATAGCGTGCGCCCGCGGAAAAAAAAAACATTTTTGCTACGTCCAGATTCTGTGGATGGTCATCACTACTACACACATACTTGCCCGTACAATACAATTCATAACTATATCGTTGGTATACATACATAATTCAACTTAAATAGTTACATTAAATTACTGAACATTACATGCAATTGATATCTACCCCCTTGATAGATTGATAGATCGTTGACAGGGAACGTGTTCTCGTTGAGGAGAGGGGGTAGGGAAAGGAAGAAGGAGCTAATTGACTCGGGGTGGTTGAGGAACAACGTTAGCTCTAGCGCGCATACTAGGGGTTTCCAATTTTATCCCTACACTCTGCCTCCATTAACTGAAGTTTGGTAGGACTTACGACTTGACTTGATTCTCCACCCTACGACGACTAGCCACCTAATTTGGACATGATTTCGACTCGCAAAGTATATTTCCTGCATAAATGTGATATTTGGGAATACACTTTAAACAATGAATAATACAAACAATGAAATAGCCTCGGAATGGACTGAAAATTTGATTGACGAAAGGCACGGACCCGGTAAAGGCAAAGGTAAAGTTTCAGGTGGTGAATAGAGACTGAGTGTTTGGAATGCTAGAGGGGTGAATGATCTTGAAGTTAGAAAGATAGAAAATAGGGTGTCGAAAGGCGGACTTGAATTATGGTCAAGAGTATATAATGAATCACATTGTAGTCAATGGGTTGATTCGATTGTAAATAAAAGATCAAGGCAGCATCTCAAGGATCAAGGATTTATATCTTCCAGATTGTTGTGGGTTAAAATGAAATTAGGAATCAGAAGATTATTTATCATAGCGTTCTATGCCCCAGTTGATGGTGATCTGTGCGAAGTAAAAGACGCCTTTTTTGACACTCCATATGATACAATAAGTACTTGCAATCATGGTAAAAGAATCATTCTACTAGGAGATATAAATGGATGGGTTGGCGTCCAACGTCAGGGTAAAGAAAGGGTGCTAGGTAATTTTGGGGACCTAAGAACAAATAATAACGGAAGAAGATTAGTTAGCTCATGCTTCGAAAAAGCCTTATTTATTACAAATACTTGGTTTAGGCATAACATGATCCACATGTATACCTGGTGTAAAGAAGATAGCCACAGTATAGTTGACTTCGTTTTTGCGGATGAAAGACTAAGAGAGCTAGTAAGAGATACAAGGGTTATGATGGGTTCTGAATGCAATACTGATCATTACTCTCTAGTCTCCAAAATAAACGTAGGTCAGGGATGGAGAAGCAACTTGTATGGCGCTAGTAAAAAATAAAGATGTAGGAGACGCATCGGCTATAATTCAGGAGTTCATTATTAGTAGTGCGACTGAAGTGTGTGGTACTGCGATTGTAGGAAGAATGTCTGTTGATGTATGGTGGAATAATGAAACGCAAGCAATGGGACAGGAAAAGAAAGAGGCGCATAAGAAAACGCTGAAAATCACAGGCCGTAATGATGAGGAGAGAAATAGTCTTGAAAATGATTACAGACACAAAAAGAGGAAAGTAAAACTACTAGTGAAGGAAAGTAAAGAAAAAATCAAAACATAAGAAGAGAAGGAAATCCAGAACGATATTGAATGAAGCAAGAAACTATTTACAAATGGGCGTTGAGCAATATGAAGGGAAGTAAAAGTACAGTTAGACAGCATGAGAAACAGCAAGGGTGAAATGCTATATAATACAGACGGGATACTAGACGCTTTGAGATACTTTTTTAAGGAATCATCAGGAGGCGAAATTGTAGGGCATTGCAACTGCGATATAGAATAGAATACGTTAGAAAACTCAATTGAGAGAGTATGTGCCTCTGAGGTTAGGGATATAATTAAGAATTTAAAAAATGGTAAGGCTGCTGGTTTAGACAGTATTAGCACTAAAATGCCTGAATTTGGTGGTCGGTAGTCGGTTATCGTACTGATATACGAAGGAAAGAGATATAAAAGCAACTGCAATAATTACAGAGGTATAAGCTTATCAAGTATATATCCTAAGAAAAATATATTCAAAAATACTTATTCGTAGGGTAATGAAAATAACGGAGAAAAACATATGGGAGGTCGAAATTGGATTTATGGCAGGAAGATCATGTACAGATCAAATATTTAGCTCATGACAGATCACAGAAAAAAGTTTGAGAGTAAAGAAAAAAGTTTTCTGTGCATTTGTTGACCTATAAAAAGCATTTGACAAGGTAGATAGAAGTAAACTTTGGGAAGTCCTGAAAGAGTACGGAATCAATGGATGGCTTCTACAAGCAATTAAAACAATATATGCTGGGAGAAAAGCGAGTGTAAGGATGAATCGGAAACTGAGTGACGGGTTTGATGTTATTCAAGGTGTTAGGAAAGGATGCGTCATGTTTTCATGGCCATTTATTATATTCATGGAGAAGTGTCTGGGAATGACCATCTTCAACGAAGAAGGTGTGGATTTCGGGACTGCGAGGGTACGTGGGTTAGCATTCGCAGATGATGAGGCTGTTACGGCAGAGTCAATCGAAGACTTGCAAAGAATAGTGAGCAAATTGAATACATGTATGAAGAATATGGGCCTCGAAACTGACGTGAATGAAACAAAAATTATGGGGTTTGAAGGAAAGGGTGAGAAAACAATATGCAAGATTGCCCTAAACGATGAGAGAATAAAACAAGTTGATAAGTACGTATAAGTTGGTAGCCTATTCACAAATGACCCATTATCAGAAGTAAAAATATATTAAGTAAAGCCGCCTGAAACTTTCCTCACGTTACATTGCGTTTTCCAAAAACGTACCGAATCTTTCGTTTCCTTTTCGTTACATTTTGACAGATGGGAAGAAAATCAAAAATGAAATTGTTATAACGACATATTTTATCCTTCTGCCTCTCAATATTTGCATAAGATGCACAAGGATTCGAATAAACTAGTTTCTACAATTATGCGTAATTAAAAAAGTTTGTTAGAATTTCGGTTTTTTGAATAATTTAACCGAAATCAAGTGAATATAGTTACGTTCTGGCAGTATAGAAACAGAACGAAAATAACGAGAGTATTTTGTTCCGTTTCGTTCGGGTCACTGATTCAAATATCTCTCAGTAACAAAATTAAAGTTTTCAAAATTATTGTATTGATATCTGAAACAAAGTGAAATTTCCTTCTAAATTTGTTACATTTTCTCAAATAAAACTACTACAATTTAATAGAGGGTTAAAAATGGTTCTACCTAAAAATCAGTCTGCAATTTATCAGTGTAAAAACCTGACCACTTCTAGCTAGGCATCCATGGGCAAACCTCAGGATGGAAAGCACGAGAATTTTGTACTGTGTGAACTGCTTTCCTATTCTGTTTTGTTTTCACTAATAAGGCTAAAGACTCGTAAGATTGCTCGCATCAAGAGCAAAAAGAAAATTCATTTTGATAAATACAGACAAGTTTTTGGTATACAAAAATTTAGAGTTCCTTCGAATACGTCTCATTTTCAGAGGAAAAATTGTATATCTTCCAATTTAATTTTCGAAAAAGAGAGCGAAAGTTTTGCATTTTCATCTAGATTTTCAAAACATGTCGCATATTGTTTCATTTTTACAGAGAACTTTCTTTCAATTTTCATTTCATTTTTACACACAAATATAATGAAAATCGAGCAGAGGGAAGGTGTCCATGACAGATGATACTCGTACTCAGAGAATCGAAAGAAGTGTCTAACAAATTGTTGAAAATACGACTTTTTGGTTTAGGATTCTACTATTTTGTTGGATATTCGTCTTTTCTATTTGACTTGAACTGTTTTTTTTTATTAAACATTTTTCAGAAAATTCCACAATTTTTTGGAAAGTCATTTTCTTTGTTTGAAGATTTTTCGTTTCAGTTACAATTTAATACTTGAGATATGAAACTATCTATTTTATTAGCATAAGGACAGCGTGCAAGGTTTAAGAATTTCATTTATCAGGTAGATTTCTATGAAAGTCAGTACGAGGAAGGATTTCAGAGCACTGAACACAAATTTAGGGTGGATTTTTTTAAACTCGACACTAAATTTGTGTTCTGTGCTCCGAAACCCCCTCGCACTAACAAATATAGAGATTGTTCAATTTTGCGTTAAATTGTGAAATTTTTGTATTTCTGCCCCAAATTTGGGTTCTGTAATACTAAATTCTTAATTTTTTAGTAAAACTTTTGAATTCTGATGAGAAAAATTGTGGGATTTTTTGATTTCGAACCAAAATTTGTGTTCTCTGCTCCGAAATCCCTCTCGTACAGAATTTCATAGAAATCTACCAAATTAATCAAATTTTTGGTACAATTTTTGAATTTTTAGTAAAATTATAAAATTTTTGTATTTCTACACCAAACTTGTGTTCTGTGCTCCGAAAATCCCCCTCGCGCAACCCTGGCGAAAGTATCAGACAGGAATTTCTTCCGAACCAAGCTGAATCATTCCGGGATCTGTATCCGAACCAATCCGAGTCAGTTCAAACCAATCCGAAAAAAGTTCTACATTTCGTTTGACCCAAATCGTTTAAAAATAATCCGATTCAATTCGGTTCAATCCGAACTCCAAAACGAATCAACCTAAATAAAATTTTCTTTCCAAATAAATCCGAAATCTGATTGATATACACTAAATTTTCAATCCGAATGAATCCGAATGAATCTGAGTTCGGGTTGAATGGGATTCATTCGGATTGATTCGGATGACTTCAGATTGGTTCGGAATTAATTCCTATCCGATACTTTTGCCGGGTGACTTTCATGGAAATCGAGAAAATTAATAAAAATTTGTAAAATTGAGTAAAAGTTTTGAGTTTTCGAATTTTTGCCCCAACTTTGTGTTCTGTGCTCCAAAAATCCCCCTCGTACTGACTTTCATGGTAATCTACCAATTCATTAAAGTTTGTTGTAAAATTGTCGAATTTTGAGTAAAATTTTGAAGTTTTTATATTTTGACCACAAATTTGTGTTCTGTGCTCCGAAACCTCCCCTCGTACTGACTTTCATGGGAATCTGCTAAATCAATAAAAAAAATTTATTTTTGGGAAAATTGTTCAATTTTGCGTGAAAATTGGGGAACTTGTTTATTTTGAAGCCTATGTCGGAATTTTCAATGGGGAATATAAATTTAAAACGTATCTAATTGAAAAAATGGTTAAAACTTTAGAAACCAATTAAAAGAAAAGAAATAATGAAAGGTTGGTGAGACCTCAGCAAATTTAAATTTTACAAGCTTGGTTGATTTTACTGATAATAATCTTTACTCGAGATAAAAAAAATGACTATTTTATTAGCATAAGGACAGCGTGCAAGGTTTATTGAATGTTGTTTTTAACTTTACCAGTTTTTTCTGGCTTAAAAGATATCGTGATGCTTTTACGACATAGTCTTCACTCATTAGAAGTTTCCATAATTCTTCAGGTTTTTTGCGTAATAATAACCGACAATAATAAGTATATATAGCAGTGAACATGTTCCAAATTAGCAGGTATCGTTTACAAAATCACCTAAACAAAATGAAGATCCTTATCGGCACTCTGCTTTTTAGCATCGTAGCTTTTCTAAATTTTGATGGTAAATATACTCAATATAATATAAATCTCAATTTAAATATGAAGTAATATTACATATAGCAACAATTGAAGTTTTTTAAATGCTAGGCTATATTATTCAAAATACGCAGTTATTACTTATTGAACCCTTGTAAATTAAAATCAGTTCGAGTCTGATATTATTTCATTTCTAAGGCTTTTGTTAATTATTAATTTAATTCATACTATGTCATACTATGAATATAGTTTTGGGGAAAAATCTTTTTATTGATGTAACATGAGAGGCCATCCATAAATTACATAAAACTTGGCGGGATGGTCTAGAATATGAATACAAATATGAATACTAAAAATTTCAAATGTAATCCAAATAATTGTTAGTATGTAATATAGTAAACTATATATTATTATTTACTTAACCTGTTTGCTGCTTCTGTGTGATAAAAACGAGGCGCTAACTCAAAAAACAGGATTTTCGGTTTAGATTTACACCTCGAAACAACTTTTTAAAGATTAAGGTATAGAATTGTTTCATTTTAATTGCTTCAGTTTAGAATTGGTGAGTGACCTATATGAAACATCTTTATTTTATTTTTTCCTAATTACAACTTTTTGTTTTCATTTACAGAATTGAATGCCGCTGATAATCAAGGATCAACTTCAGCAACCGGTGGACAGCATGGAGGGGCCCGTCGCGGGGCTGGCCGCCCGCGCGGTCGTGAGAGCAGGCGCCAAGACGGGGCCATCAGAGGGGAATTTCGAAATAAACCATATTTTCGCAATCGCGTTGTTGTTTTGGGCCCTTCATGGGGAATCATCGAGCATATGGGTCGGAATATTGAGGTCTGGCTAGATGATTCTAGACAAAGAATAATTAAAGCTGACTATCCGGGCAATAGTTGTCCTACTGGCCGAGATTATTTAACTAAAAATTTTCTAGTCCGACTTGCTACGCTAAGTGGAGGCCTGCAGATAGTGGAATATGTAAACCAAGATGGAACACTTATGGGAGTCAGAGCACCGAGACCAACTAGTAAGGGGCCATACATTAATTATGTAGCAGATTTTTTACAAATTTTTTACCATCCCCCTCCTTCATGTGAAGAATTTTAAAACAGGATGGAAAATCCAACAAAGGCACTATACGCTCCTCCGCCTCTCATTCCACTTAAAACAGCGGAAACGTCCCGCTGTGTAAAAACTTCAGTTTTTAAAAAGTTAGGCCTGAATTATTAAAAACTTTATCGAATTCTTCCAATTTTTCTTGAATTTCTCTGAATTTATATAAATTTCATGTTTCTTTAATTTATGCTTCATTCTATCAAATTCACTTGGACTACTGATAAATTTCAAGCAATTCTTTCAAATTCAAAAGAACTTTAGTCACGTCAATAATGCACATTAATCACTGTCTCAAGTTAATTTTAACAATTTATTTACTGATGGTCATGAGAAAGACTCTCGTAAACGTTATTTCAAAAGTAACTTAAAAAGTGACGATTTTCGTATTTGCCGTTCATAAAAAAAGGAACAATTTACCAATTCTTTACATATTTACAAAAGTTACTTTACCGCCCCTAGTTCAAATTTTTGATTGAAAGTTCTTGCTGAAGCTATACAGTCGTTGCATTGATATACATTCTGAGCCGAATTGCTGTTAATTTAATTTATAATCAATGTACAAGAAATTTGCACCAACTTTAATCTTTTGATCAAAATTAGTAAAAGCTTCTGATAACAACAGAAATCTTCTAATGCAGATCTCGGAGAGAAGCTGAAAGATAATCGTACACAAACCTATCCGAAATTTTTACCACGGACTATTGTTACCAAGAAAAGTAAATAGTTAAATGAATCTAGTTACTTCCCAGAACTGTCATCTGATGCTTAAGAAAACCCTTTTATTTAAAGAAATAATATTTACTTTTTTAATTGATTTTCGATCTTTTTGAATTAACAAATCTTTATTTTCTTTTCCAGCTGCAAACGTTCTGGAACCTTTTACTACACAATGGTTTATCGTTTTTCGTGGCAAAAAGTATAGAGTCAGGATGAATTCTGAAAACACAGCGGTTGAAAGCATTACACTAGCATCTAAAAATGAAAATGAAGTTGTACAAGGTCAAAGAGCTGAATTGATTGACATGGCTGGCTTCAAATTTTTTGTGGTCAGAGGAGGGCCTCTTGGTGAAGTTATGGGAGCAGAGCCCTTTACGAGCTCAGTTTCACCTTTGATATCATGATTAATTATTGCATTAGGAGTATTCTGTACAGAGAGAAAATAGCAAATATATGAAAACTGTTCATTATTTTTTCGATGTATATTCCTGAATACAACATGGCTAAAGAAAAATTACTTCACTATTGTACTGTGAAGTTTTTGAACAGCAAAATTAAATGTTCACTGATGCGTTCAATCTTGCCCTCCTACTAAGCGGTTGTTTGTATAAACATATCTCCAATAATTAGTGTTTAATTGGAAATTATATTTTTTGTTGACATTTTTATTCGACATATCTGGAATATTCAAAAAAAATTTTGAAATTTTGTCAAGAATCATGTGAAATGTATATTTATGTAACCTTGAAATAAGCGAGCAAAATTCTTTAAAAAATAAATAGTTATTCCAAATTTTTGTTTTGTATACAAATAGTATATTGTGTATCAAGGGCGTAAAGAAGGGAGACTGTCGGGTATAGCAATACAATTTTTTCAAATAAAAATATCAATTCCTTCATGTTCTCACTTGCGGGGTGCAGTGTATGTGTATCGGGCGTAAAGTTTTATGTAGCGGGCGTAAAGTTTCATGTAGCGGGCGTAAAGTTTGATGTTGGCCCGGTGGCGGAGTGCGCATGTGCGAGCGTCACTGGGCTGGAAGCGGCCACATTACGCCTGCTTCACGTGCATGCAATGGCGCGTTTTCAAGGGGGGTCAGACAAAAAAGAATTTTCGTTGTTTAGTTATTGCTGTTGGGTTGTGAGTATAGTTTAGAGTTTTGCGAAGGTGACTGGTATGATTTTTTTCATTCGCAGATTTTTCGGCAGTGTTTTGTGAACCCCGCAAAATCGTTGACTTTTGATATATATTCTTTGGTTTTGTTTATTTTCTTTATTTGTAATCACGGGCAGATATCGGTGTTATGGGTTGTTTTCATACAATTTAATTTGTTATTTTTAGTAAGCTCAAAACTAGCTCAGGCCTATGGTATATGTTTTCTCGCACTTATTCCATATTTTTTTCTCTGACTTTTTTTAAATGGTCAAGTTGATTTATTATAATATTTTTTTAGTGTTTTGGGGAGGCCAAAAATAGCCCGAAATTCGGATATGCTTACATTTAGGCTGGGTGCGTAAGTTATTTTCAGGTTAATTTTGGGGAGAAGGGGAAGTTTTTCGAAAATTAATATTCGCAGTTTTGCAGAGCCCAAAAAAGCCTAAAATTCTAGCGTTGTTAATTTTGTTAATTTTTCAAATTTTATATAGTGAGGGTGCTGGCTGCCAGAACCTCAACCAAAAACTCGGTTTTTCACTGCGAATTAAAAACTTTTTACTTTAGTGATCAACACTTTGCAAAATGCTATGACCTCCATATCTTGGGCAATTTTCACGATATTCAGAAAAATTTCATGGCGCATAAGAGCGCATTTGAAATCCAATACGAAGGTCCCTTCATCACTGCGAATTAAAAACTTTTTATTTTGGTGGCCGAGACTTTGCAAAATGTTATGACCTCCACATTTTGGGCAATTTTGAAGATATTCAAAACAATTTCATGGCCACACGTCAGTCCCTTCATCACTGCGGATTGTAAACTTTTTAATTTGATCGTCATCACTTTGCAAAATGTTATGACCTTCATATCTTGCGCAATTTCGAGATATGCAGAAACTTTTTATGGCACATATGAGCGCATTTGATCCCCAATACGAAGGTCCCTTCATCAATGCGGATTAGAAACTTTTTATTTTGGTGGTCAACACTTTGCAAAATGTTATGAATGTTAAGTTATTCAGAAAAACACAACTTTTTAGCATTATTCAAAAGCAATATTATTAAAAGTAATATTAAATTGTTCAAATAATTGGTTTTGCCAAATTGAACAAATTATTGATTGTGCACACAAATCTGGTACCGGCACAACCAAATTATCGGTACCGGTAACAAAAAAATTACCGGTACCGACATTTTTTTTTTACTTTTTTTTCAGAAGAAAATTTTAAGGATAGAGCCCATGGTACCGGAAAAAATATTTAAAAATTAATTTTTCTTCAATGTGTTTAATGCTACTGTTTGATCCTCAATATCGGCCATTTTGCTAGTTGATGTCCCAGACTAACAAGCATTAGAAAAGGTTAGGGTAAAACTTAACTTATTTCTGTGACTAATCACAGAAGAAGAATCAGAGAGATGCAGGGATAGTGGTCTGATCAACATTATTGCTGTGACCAGTCACAGGTGTGCCTCCCGCCTTCACGATACGTTGGAAGGGGGTAGGGGTTTGACATTTCATTCGATCGAAATCGGTTCAAAATTCATTTGGATTGAAAATTTAGTTCAAATTGGAAGTTTGGATTGAAGCGGATTCAGTTGGATTAATGTTCAACCAAATAGGATTGAACGAAATGTATAACTTCTTTCGGATTGGTTCGGACTGACTCGGGCTGGTTCGGAGACAGATTCCACACTAATTCAGCATGATGCGGAATGAATTCCTATCCTATACTTTCGCCAGGGCAGTCAAAGGGGTACCTTCTCGCCCCCACGAAGTGTTGGAAAGAGGTAGAGGTTTGACCAGCAATATTTCTATGACCAATCACAGATGTGCCTTTCCGCCACCACGATACGTTGGAAAGTGGTAGGTGTTCGACCAGCATTATTTCTGTAACCAGTCACAGGGATACCTTCTCGCCCCCGCGAAGTGTTGGAAAGAGGTAGAGGTTCGACGAGCATTATTTCTGTGATCAGTCACAGGTGGGCCTTTCCGCCCAACGATACATTGGAAAGGGATACGGGTTCGACATTTCGTTCGATCGAAATCGTTTTAAAATTATCCGTTTTAGTCCGATTCAATCCAAATCAATCCGAAACAAATTATCAACCCGAATTAATCCAGACTCGCATTGTCATAACGCGATTTTCAATCCGAATGAATCCCAATCAATCCGAACTCGGATTCATTCGGATTGAAAATCGGTTCAGGTCAATCCAAGTTCTGATTGATTCGGATTCATTTGGATTGAAAACTTGGTTTCGGTTAAACCGGATTCAGTTGGATTAACGTTCAACCGATTCGGACCGAAATAATGTAAAACTTTTTCGGATTCGTTGGGATCGATTCGGGTTGGTTCGGATACAGATTCCGGAATAATTCGGAATGAATTCCTATCCCATACTTTTGTAAAGAAAAGGGGCAGAGGTTTGAATAGCATTATTTTTGTAACCAATCCCAGGGGTACCTTCGCGCTCCCACGAAGTGTTGCAAAAAGGTAGGGGTTTCGCCCACACTATTTCTGTGACCAGTTACAGGGGAACCTTCCCGCCCCCACGAAGTGTTGAAAAGAGGTAAAGGTTTGAATAGAATTATTCCTGTGACCATTCACAGGAGTGCCTTCCTGCCCATACGAAGTGTTGGAAAGGGGTAGCGGGTTGACCACCATTATTTATGTGACCAGTCACAGGCGTGGTTTCCCGCCCTCACGAAGAATTGCAAAGGGGACGGGATTTCGACCAGCATTATGTCTGTGACGAGTCACAGGGGTGCCTTTCCGGCCCCAGAAGGTATTGGAAAGGGTTCAGGGTCTGACCACCATTATTTATGAGACCAGTAACGGGGATGCCTTCCCACCCCCACGAAGTGTGGGAAAGGGGTTGGCATCTGACCTCCATTATTTATGTGACTAGTCACAGGGGTGCCTTCCCGCCCCGCGAAGTATTGGAAAGGGGTAGGGCTTTGACCAATGATATTTCTCTAACCAATCACAGGGGTGCCTTCCCGTCCCTACGAAGTGATGCTACTGGGTAAGGCCTCGAACAAAATTATTTCTGTGCCCAGTTACTACGATACGTTGGAAAGGGGAATGGATTTGACATTTCGTTCGATCGAAATCGGTTCAAAATTCATTTCGATTGAAAATTTGCTTCAAATTGGAAGTTCGGAGTGAACCGGATTCAGTTGAATTAATGTTTGACTAAATTGGATCGAACGAAATGGCGAAATTTTTTCAGATTGGTTCGAACTGACTCGGGTTGGTTCGGATACAGATTCCATACTAACTCAGAATGATTCGGAATGAATTCCTTCGCGATTCTTACGCCAAGGCAGTCACTGGGGTGCTTTCCCACCCCGAAAATTATTAGAAAGGGGTAGAGGTTCGACCAACATAATTTTTCTAAATCACAGGGGTGTCATCACGTCCGCACGATACGTTGGAAAGGGGTAGGTGTTTGACCAGCATTATTTCTATGAACAGTCACAGGGATACCTTCTCGCCCCAACGGAGTATTGGAAAGAAGTAAAGGTTTGAATAGCATTATTCCTGTGACCAGTCATAGGAGTGCCTTCCCGTCTCCACAATACATTGAAAAGGGATAGAGATTTAACCAGCATTATTTCTGTTACCAGTCACAGAGTTGCCTTCCCGCACCCACGGAGTGTGGGAAAGGGGTCGGCGTCTGAACACTATTATTTATCAGACCAGTCACAGGGTTGCCTTCCCGCCCCCACGAATAGTGGGAAAGGGGTCGGCGTCTGACCACCATTATTTACGTGATCATTCACAAGCGTGCCTTCTTACCCCCACGAAGTATTGTAAAGTGAAGAAGGTTTGACAAGCATTATTTCTGTATCCAGTCACAGGTGCGCCTTCAAGCCCTCACAAAGTGTTGGAAGAGGGTAGTGGGTTCACCACCATTATTTATGTGACCAGCCGCAGGCGTGCCTTCCCGCCCTCACAAAGTTTAGCGAAGGGGACAGGGATTGACCAGCATTATTTCTGTGACGAGACACAGGGGTGCCTTCCCGGCCCCCCGAAGTATTGGAAAGTGTTGAGGGTCTGACCACCATTATTTATCAGACTAGTCACAGGGTTGTCCTCCCGCCCCCACGAACAGTGGGAAAGGGGTCGGCGTCTGACCACCATTATTTACGTGATCATTCACAAGCGTGCCTTCTTACCCTCACGAAGTATTGTAAAGTGGAGAAGGTTTGACAAGCATTATTTCTGTATCCAGTCACAGGTGCGCCTTCAAGCCCTCACGAAGTGTTGAAAAAGGGTAGTGAGTTCACCACCATTATTTATGTGACCAGTCGCAGGCGTGCCTTCCCGCCCTCACAAAGTTTAGCGAAGAGGACAGGAATTGACCAGCATTATGTCTGTGACGAGACACAGGGGTGCCTTCCCGGCCCCACAAAGTATTGGAAAGGGTTTAGGGTCTGACCACCATTATTTATGAGATCAGTCACAGGGGTGCCTTCCCGCTCCCACGAAGTGTTCGAAATGGTTCAGGGCCTGACCACCATTATTTATGAGACCAGTCACAGGGTTGCCTTCCCGCACCCACGAAGTGTGGGAAAGGGGTCGGTATCTGACCACGATTATTTATGTGACCAGTCGCAGGCGTGCCTTCCCGCCCTGGCGAAGTATTGCAAAGGGGACGTGTTTTGACAAGAATTATTTCTGTAGGCAGTCACAGAGGTGCCTTCGCGCCCCCACGAAGTATTGGAAAGTGTTTAGGGGCTGACCAACATCATTTATCAGACCAGTCACAGGGTCGCCTTCACGCCCCCACGAAGTGTGGGAAAGGGCTCACAAAGTATTGTAAAGTGGAGAAGGTTTGATAAGCATTATATCTGTAGTCAGTCACAGCTGTGCCTTCAAGTTCCCACGAAGTGTTGGAAAAGGGTAGTGGGTCCACCACTATTATTCATGTGAGCAGTCGCAGGCGTGCCTTCCCGCCCTCGCGAAATATTGCAAAGGGGACGGGGTTTGACAAGGATTATTTCTGTAGGTAGTCACAGGGATGTCTTCCCACCCCCACGAAGTATTGGAAAGTGTTAAGGGTCTGACCACCATTATTTATAAAACCAGTCACAGGGTTGCCTTCCCCCCCACGAATAGTGGAAAAAGGGTCGGCGTCTGACCACCATTATTAACGTGATCATTCAAAAGCGTGCCTTCTTACCCTCACGATGTATTGTAGAGTGGAGAAGGTTTGACAAGCATTATTTCTGTATCCAGTCACAGGTGCGCCTTCAAGCCCTCACGAAGTGTTGAAAAAGGGTAGTGAGTTCACCACCATTATTTATGTGACCAGTCGCAGGCGTGCCTTCCCGCCCTCACAAAGTTTAGCGAAGGGGACAGGGATTAACCAGCATTATGTCTGTGACGAGACACAGGGGTGCCTTCCCGGCCCCACGAAGTATTGGAAAGGGTTCAGGGCCTGACCACCATTATTTATGAGACCAGTCACAGGGTTGCTTCCCGCACTCACAAAATGTGGGAAAGGGTTCGGTGTCTGACCACTATTATTTACGTGACCAGTCGCAGGCGTGCCTTCTTTCCCTGGCGAAATATTGCAAAGGGGACGGGGTTTGACAAGAATTATTTCTGTAGGCAGTCACAGGGGTGCCTTCGCCCCCCTCCCACAAAGTATTGGAAAGTGTTTAGGGGCTGACCACCATTATTTATCAGACCAGTCATAGGGTTGCCTTCCCGCCCCCACAAAGTGTGGGAAAGGGCTCACAAAGTATTGTAAAGTGGAGAAGGCTTGACAAGCATTATTTCTGTATCCAGTCACAGGTGCGCCTTCAAGCCTTCACGAAGTGTTGAAAAAGGGTAGTGAGTTCACCACCATTGTTTATGTGACCAGTCGCAGGCGTGCCTTCCCGCCCTCACAAAGTTCAGCAAAGGGGACAGGGATTGACCAGCATTATGTCTGTGACGAGACACAGGGGTGCCTTCCCGGCCCCACAAAGTATTGGAAAGGGTTTAGGGCCTGACCACTATTATTTATCTGACCAGTCTCAGGCTTGCCTTCCCGCCCCCACGAAATGTGGGAAAGGGTTCGGTGTCTGACCACTATTATTTATGTGACCAGTCGCAGGCGTGCCTTCCCGCCCTAGCGAAATAGGGCAAAGGGGACGTAGTTTGACAAGAGTTATTCCTGTAAGCAGTCACAGGGGTGCCTTCGCGCCCACAAGAAGTATTGGAAAGTGTTTAGGGACTGACCACCATTATTTATCAGACCAGTCACAGGGTTGCCTTCCCGCCCCCACGAAGTGTGGGAAAGGGGTCGGCGTCGGACCAGCATTATTTATGTGCTCATTCACAGGCGTTCCTTCTTGCCCTCACGAAGTATTGTAAAGTGGAGAAGGTTTGACAAGCGTTATTTCTGATGCCAGTCACAGGTGTGCCTTCAAGCCCCCAAGAAGTGTTGGAAAAGGGTAGTCGTTTGACCAGCATCATTTCTGTGCATGTCACAGTGGTTCGTTCTCAACCCCGCGAAGTGTTGGAAAGGGGTCGGTGTCTCACCAACATCATTTATATGAATAATCACAGGCATGCCTTTCCGCCCTCACGAAGTTATGGATAGGGGTCAGTGTCTGACCACCATTATTTATGTGACCAATCACAAGCGTGCCATACCGCCCTCACGAAGTATTGCAAAGGAGACTGGGTTTTACCAGCATTTTTTATATAGCCAGTCACAGGTGTGGCTTCCCGCCCCCATAAAGTTTTGGAAAGGGGTCGGTGTCTCACCAACAACATTTATATGAATAATCACAGGCGTGCCTTCCCGCCCTCACGAAATATTGCAAAGGGGACGCGGTTTGACCAGCATTATTTCTGATGCCAGTCACAGGGTTGCCTTCCCGCACCCACGAAGTATGGGAAAGGGGCCGGCGTCAGACCACTATTACTGATGTGACCAGTCGCAGGCGTACCTTTCCGTCCTGGCGAAGTATTGCAAAGGGGACGGGGTTTGACAAGAATTATTCCTGCAGGCAGTCACAGGGGTGCCTTCGCGCCCCCACGAAGTATTGGAAAGTGTTTAGGGGCTGACCACTATTATTTATCTGACCAGTCTCTGGCTTGCCTTCCGGCCCCCACGAAATGTGGGAAAGGGGTCGGCGTCGGACCAGCATTATTTATGTGATCATTCACAGGCGTTCCTTCTTGCCCTCACGAAGTATTGTAAAGTGGAGAAGGTTTGACAAGCGTTATTCCTGTATCCAGTCACAGGTGTGGCTTCAAACCCCCACGAAGTGTTGGAAAAGGGTAGTCGTTTGACCAGCATCATTTCTGGTCATGTCACAGTGGTTCGTTCTCGACCCCGCGAAGTGTTGGAAAGGGGTCAGTGTCTCACCATCCTTATTTATGAGAGCAGTCACAGGGTTGCCTTCCCGCCCCCACGAAGTGTGGGAAAGGGGCCGGCATCAGACCACTATTACTTATATGACCAGTCACAGGCGTGCCATCCCGCCCTCACGAAGTATTGTAAAGTGGGCAAGGTTTGACCAGCATTATTTCTGTATCCAAACGCAGGTGTTCCTTCAAGCCCCCACGAAGTGTTGGAATTCTTAGTGGGTTGACCACCATTATTTATGTAAACAGTGGCAGGCATGCCTTCCCGCCCTCACGAAGTATTTCAAAGGGAATTGCGAAGTGTTGGAAAGGGGTCGGTGTCTGACCACCATTATTTATGTGACCAAGCACAAGCGTGCCTTCCGGCCCTTACGAAGTATTGCAAAGGGGACGGGAGTTTGCCAGCATTATTTATGTAGCCAGTCACAATTGTGTCTACCCGCCCCCACGAAGTGTTGGAAAGGGGTGGTGTTTTGACCAGCGTTACTTATTTGACCAGTTACAGCAGCGCGCTCATGCTCTCGCGAAGTGTTGAAAGAAGGTAAAGGTTCAATAAACATTATTTCTGTGACCAGTCACAGGCGTGGCTTCCTGCTACCACGAAGTGTCGGAAAGTGATTGGGATTTTACCAAAATTATTTCTATAACCAATCGCATGGGTGACTTCTCGCCCCTACGAAGTGATGGAAATGGGTAGGGCCTTGAACAGAATCATTTCTGTGACCAGTCACAGGGGTGCCTTCCAGTCCCGACGATACGTTGGAGAGGGGAAGGGCTTTGACAATTCGTTCGATCGAAATCGGTTCAAAATTCATTTTGATTAAAAATTTGGTTCAAATTGGAAGTTCGGATTGAATCGAATTGAATTGGATTATTGTTGATTAAATTGGATCGAACGAAATGCAGAACTTTTTTCAGATTAGTTTGGACAGACTCGGGTTGGTTCAGATACAGATTCCATACTGATTCGAAATGATTCTGAATGAATTCCTATCCAATACTTTCGCCAGGGCAGTCACATGGGTGCTTTCCAGCCCCCACAAATTATTGTAAAGAAGTAGAGGTTTGACCAGCATTATTTTTGTTAAATCACAGGGGTGTTATCACGTTCCCACGATACGTTGGAAGGGGGTAGGTGTTTGACCAGCATTATTTTTGTGAACAGTCACGGGGATACCTTCTCGCCCCCGCAAATTATTGGAAAGGTTTAGAGGTTTGACCAGCATTATTTTTGTGACAAGTCATAGGGGAGCCATCATGTCCCCACGATACGTTGGAAAGGGGCAGGAGTGTGACCAGCATTATTTCTGTGACCAGTCACAGGGTTGCCTTTGCGCTCCCACGAAGTGTCGGAAAATGGTAAGTGTTTGGCCAGCATTATTTCAGTGACCAGTCACAGGGGTACCTTCCTGGCCCTACGAAGTGTTGGAAAGAGTTAGAGGTTTGCATAGCATTATTTCTTTGATCAGTCACAGGGTTGCCTTCCTGCCCCTACGAAGTTTTTAAAAGGCGTAGTGGTTTGACCAACATTTTTTATGTGACCAGTGAGAGGGGTGCCTTTCTGCTCCCACAAAGTGTTCGAAGGCTGTAAGGGTTTGACCAAAATTATTCCTGTGACCAGTTGAAGGGGTGCCTTTTCGCCCCCACGTAGTGGTGGAAGGGTGTAGTGGTTTAACGAAAATTATTCCTGTGACCAGTAGCAGGGGTGCCTTCCTGTCCCACGAAGCTTTGGATGGGTGTAGGGGTTTGACTACCATTATTTCCGTGACTAGTCACAGGGATACCTTGCTGACCCACGAAGTGTTAAAAGACGTAGATGTTTGAATAGCATTATTTCCGTGAACAGTCAAAGGGGTGCCATCCCGCCTTCACAATTCCATGGAAAGGGGTAAAGGTTTGACGAGCATTATTTCTGTTACCAGTCACAGGGCTGCCTTCCCGCCCACTAAAAGTGTCGGAAAGGGGTATTGGTTCGACCAGCATTTTCATAATGCCAGTAACAGGGGTGCCTTTCCCCCCCACAAGGTGTTGAAAGGGTGTAGGTGTTTGCCTAATATTATTTCTGTGCCCATTCACAGGGGTGCCTTTCCGCTCCCACGACGTGGTGGATGGGTTTAGGGGTTTGACCAACATTATTCTTGTGACCAGTAACAGGGGTGCCTTCCCGCTCCCCGGAGCGGTGGAAGGGTGTAGGCGTTTTACTGCCATTATTTCTGTGCCCAGTAGCATGGGTGCCTTCCTGCCCCTACTAGGTGCTGCAAAGGGGAAGGGTGTTGACCAACATTATTCCTGTGGCTAGTCAGAGGAGTGCCTTCCTGACCCACGAAGTGTCGCAAAGGGCTCGGGGCTTGGCCACCATTATTTATGTGGCCAGTCACAGGAATAGCTTCCCGCCCCCAGGAAGTGGTAAAGGACGTAGAGGTTTGAATAGCATTATTTCGGTGACCAATCACAGGGCTGCCATCCCGCCTTGACAACACACAGGAAAGGGGTAGAGGTGTGACCAACATTATTCCGGTAACCATTCACAGGGCTACCTTCCCGCCCGCACAAAGTGTTCGAAATCGGTAGTAGTTTGACCAACATTTTTTATGGTACCAGTAACAGGGGTGCCCTTCCGCCCCCACAGAGTGTTGGAAGGGTGTAGGTGTTTGACCAATATTATTTCTGTGACCAGTCGCAGGGGTGTCCTCTCGCCCCACGAAGTATTGGAAAGAGGTAGTGGTTTGACCAACAATATTCATGTCACCAGTTACAGAGGTGCGCTCATGCTTTAATACCATAAATTCCGTGAATTACATAAATTCCTGGAATTCATGCAAGTCAATGTATTTCTTGAATTTCATGAATTTCACGAATTCCTTTAATTAACCAAATTCCGTGAATTCCTTGAATTCCATGAAATCGTAGCACTCCATGAATTCTTATAATTCCACCATATTTGTGAATTTCACGAATTCCGTGAATTCCATGATTTCCTTGAATTTCATAAATTCCTTGAATTGCATGCATTCCTCGAATTCCATGAATCCCTTGAATATCGTGAATTCCTCGATTACATGAATTCCTTGAATTCCATGAATTTATTGAATTCCGTGTATTCCTTGAATTCCTTGAATTACATGAATTCCTTGATTTCCATGAATTCCTTGAATTCCATGAATTCCTTGAATCCCATGAATTTCTGGAATTCCAGGTATTCCGTGAATTTCTTGAATTCGATAAATGCATTAAATTCCTTGAATTCCATGCAATACTAGAATCCCACGAATTCCGCAAATTCCCTAAATTCTATGAATTTCACGAATTCCTTGAATTTCATGAATAACATAAATACGTTGAATTCCATGAATTTCCTGAATTTCATGAAATACCTGAATTTTTGGATTCCAAGTATTCCTCGAATAACATGAATTCCTAAAATTCTACGAATTTCGCAATTCCTTGAATTCCGCGAATATTCAGAATTACATGTATTCCTAGAAGTCCATGGATCCCATGGATTCCTACAATTACACGAATTCCATGAATTCCTTGAATGACATGAATGACATGAATTGCTTTAATTCCACAAATTCCGCAAACTCCATGAATTCCACGAATTCCTGGAATCCCATGAATTCATAGAATTCCATGAATTCCTTGAATTCCACGAATTGATTGAATTCCACAAATTCATTGAATTCCACGAATTCCACGAATTTCTCGAATTTCGTGATTTCCGCGAATTCCTTGCATTCCAAAGGGTTCCTTGAATTCCAGGAACTTGTTGAATTCCAAGTATTTTATGAATTCCTAGAATTTCATGAATTCCTAGAACTCCATGAATTCCATGAAATCCATTAATTCCAAGAATAACATGAATTCCGAGAATTCTATGAATTTCAGAATTTCTCGAATTCCTCGAATTTTCAGAATTACATGTCTTCCTAGAAGTCCATAGATTCCATGGATTCCTCCAATTCCATGAATTCCACAAATACCTTGATTTTCATGAATTCCCTAAATCCACGAATTCCTTGAATTCCACGAACTCCTTGAGTTTAATGAATTCTATAAATTCCACGAATTCCGTGAATTCCATGAATTCGTACAATTTCATGAAATCTTAGAATACCATGAGTTCCTAGAATTCCATGAATTCCTTGAATAATTTTAATAGTCTAAGGTACTTCAATTCCATAAATTTCGTGAATTCCATAAATTCTGTGAATTCCGTGAATTCCGTAAATTCAGTGAGTTTCGTGAATTCCTTGAATTCCGTGAATACCTTGAATTCCCCGAAATCTGTGAATTTCATGAACTCCTTGAATGTCGTGAATTCCTCGAATACCATGAATTCACTGAATTCCGGTTATTCCGAGAACTTCATGAACTTCTTGAATAATTAGAATTCCTTGAATTCTTAGTATTCCATGGACTACATGAATTCATTGCATTTCATGAACTCCTTCAATTCCATGAATTCAATGAGTTCCATGAATTCCACGAATTCCTTGAATTCCATGTATTTCTCGAATTCCCTGGATTCCATCAATTCCGTGATTTCAATGAATTCCATTAAATTCTTCAGTGCCTTGAATTCCTTGAATGCTATATATTCGTCGACTACCATGAATAATTCGAATGCCACGAATTTCATGAATTCCATGAATCCCATGAATTCCGTGAAGTCCATGAGTTTCATGAATTCCATTAATTTCGCGATTGGTATGAATTTTATGAATTCCATGAATTTATAGAATTCTATCAATTCCTAGAAACTCAAGAAGTCCTAGAATTCCCAAGATTTCACGAGTCCCTTGAATGACACAAATTCCTTGAATTTCACGAATTTCTTGAATTCCATGAATTCCTTGAATTCCATGAATTCCTTGAATTCCACGAATTCCTTGAAACATATGAATTCCCTTAATTCCACGAATTCCTTGAATTCCTTGAATTCCTTGAATTCCAAATATTTCTTGATTTTCATGAATTCCTAGAATTCCATGAATTCCTTGTGTTCCATTAATTCCTTGAAATCCAGGAACTGCTTGAATTCCAAGTATTCTATGAATTCATAGAATTCAATGAATTCCTAGAATTCCATGAATTCATAGAATTCCATGAATTCCTATAATTCCATGAGTTTTTAGAATTCCATGAATTCCTATAATTCCATGAATTCCTATAATTCCATGAATTCCTATAATTCCATGAATTCCTAAAATTCCATGAGTCGTTGTATTACTAAAATTCCACGTATTTCGTGAATTCCACGGATTCCCCTAATTCCATGAATTCCTTAATACTATGAATTTCTTAATTCTATGAATTCCTCGATTTTCTTGACTTTCACGAATTTCCTAAATGAAATGAATGCCATGGACTCCAAGAATTCCTTGAATGCCAAGAATTCCCAGAATTCCATGAATTCTTTGAATTTCATGTATAGTTTGAATTCCATGAATTCCTCGAATTTCTTGAATTTCCTGAATTCCATGGATTCCAGCAATTCCGTGAGTTCGATTAATTCCATTAACATTCTAAATGCCTTGAATTCGTTAAATGCTATGCATTCGTAGACTGCCATGAATAAATTGACTTACATGTATTCAATCAATCTGTTGAATACCATGAATTTCGTGAATTTCATGATTTTCGCGAATTCCATAAATTTCCCGAATTCCATAAATTTCACGAATTCCATGAATTTCACGAATTCCATGAATTTCATGAATTCCATGAACTTGTAGAATACCATGAATTCCTGAAGTTCCACAAAGTCCTAGAATTCCTTAAATTCAACGAAGTGCTTGAATTCCACGAACTCCTGGAAATTCCACGAACTACTTGAGTTCCACGAACTCCTTGAATTCCATGAATTTCTAGAACTCCATGAACTAGTTGAATTCCGCGAATTCGTTCAATTCCACGAATTCGTTCAATTCCACGAATTCGTTCAATTCCACGAATTCGTTGAATTCCATGAATTCCTTGAATCCCATGAATTCCTTGAATTCCACGGATTCTTCAAATTCCATTAGTACCTGGAATTCCATTGATTCCCTAATTCTATGTATTCCTTGATTTCCATGAATTTCACTAATTCCGTAAATTCAACGAATTCCATGGATTCCTAGAAATCAATGGATTTCTTGAATTACATTATTTTCTCGAATTCCACGAATTCCTTGATTTCTACGAATTCCACGAATTCCTTGATTTCTACGAATTCCGTAAATTCCAGGAATTCCTAGAATTCCGTGGATTCCTAAAATTCTACGAATTCCTTGAATTCCATTAATTACGTGAATTTCATCAATTCTTTGAATGCTATGAATTCCTTGAATTTCATCAATTCCTTGAATTTCATCAATTCCTTGAATTCTGTGAATTCCTTGAATTTCATGAATTAATTGAATTCCAAGAAGTACACGAATTCCTGGAATTTTATACATTCCACGAATTCCGTGAATTCCATGAATTGCTTAAATCCCATTAAGTCCGTGAATTCCTTGACTATTATCAATTCCGTGAATTCCTTGTATTCCGTGAGTTCCTTGAATTTCAGAAATTCCTTGAATTCCACGAATTTCATGAATTCCTTGAATTCCATGAATTGCTCGAATTCCATGAATTCTTGGAATTCCGTGATTTCCCTGAATTCCATGAATTCTTTTCATTCCGTGAATTCCATGACTTCCTTGAATTTCATCAATTCCTTGAATTCTGGAAATTTCTTGAATTTCATGAATTTCTCAAATTCCATGAATTTCTTGAATTCCATGAATTCCTTGAACTCTGCGATAATAATGAAAACATATAATTCCATGAATTCCCTGAATACCATGAATTCCTTGAATTCCATGTATTCCTTGAATTCCATGATTTCCTTGATTTCCAAGGATCTCTTGAATTCTATGAATTCCGTAAGTTCCATGAATTCCTCCAATTCCATGAATTCCTCGAATTCCATGAATTTTTCAAATTCCATAAATTCCTTGAATTCCATGAATTCCGTGAATTCCACGAATTCCAAGAATTCCGTGAATTCCTTGAATTCCATGAATTCCTTGATTTCCATGGATCAATTGCATTCTGTGAATGTCGTGAATTCCATGAATTCCGCGAATTCCGTGAATTCCATGAATTTCGTGAATTCCACGAATTTCATAAATTCCGTGAATTCCTTGAATTCCATGAATTCCTTGATTTCCTCCAATTCGATGAATTCCGCGAATTCCATGAATTCCTTGAATTCCATGAATCCCTTGAATTCCGCGAAATCTATTGAAAACATTCAAATCCATGAATTTCGTGAATCCCATGAATTCCTTGAATTCCATGAATTCCTTGAATTCCATGACTTCCTTGAATTCCATGAATTCCTTGAATTCCATGAATTCCTTAAATTCCTCAAATTCGATAAATTCCTTGAATTCCATGAATTGCTTGATTTCCATAGGTCCCCTTCATTCTATAAATTCCGTGAATTCCATGAATTCCTCGAATTCCATGAATTCCCTGAATCCCATGAATTCCGTGAATTCCATGAATTCCGTGTATTCCATGAATTCCTCGAATTCCATGAATTCCCCGAATTCCGTGAATTCCGTGAATTCCATGAATTCCTCGAATTCCATGAACTCCCTGAATTCCATGAACTCCATGAATTGTGCTTGAATTCCACGAATTCCTTGAATTTCATCAATTCCTTGAATTCCATGAATTAACTGAATTTCATGAATTAATTGAATTCCATGAATTCCACAATTTCCTTGAATTTTTTATATTCCATGAATTGCTTGTATCCCACGAATTCCTTGAGTTCCACGAATTCCTTGATTTCCATAGATCCCTTGAATTCTATAAATTCCGTGAATTCCATGAATTCCTCGAATTCCATGAATTCCCTGAATCCCATGAATTCCGTGTATTCCATGAATTCCTCGAATTCCATGAATTCCTCAAATTCCATGAATTCCTCGAATTCCATGAATTCCGTGAATTCCATGAATTCCTCGAATTCCATCAATTCTTTGAGATCCATGAATTACTTGAATTAATCGAATTGCTTCAATTCCTTGAATTCCATAAATTCCTTGAATTTGATCAATTCCGTGAATTCCTTGTATTCCATGAATTCCTCGATTTCCATGGATCCCTTGAATTCTACGAAATCTGTGAATTCCATGAATTCCTTGAATTCCATGACATCCTTGAATTTCATCAATTCCTTGAATTCTATGAATTCCTTGAATTTCATAAATCTCTTGAATTCCATCAATACCTCGAATTGCATAAATTCCTTGAGATCCATGAATTACTTGAATTAATCGAATTGCTTAAATTCCTTGAATACCATGAATTCCTTGAATTTCATCGATTCTGTGAAATCCTTGTATTCCATGAATTCCTTGATTTTCATGGATCCCTTGAGTTCTACGAAATCCGTGAAATTCATGAATTCCTTGAACTCCATGTATTCTTTGAATTTCATCAATTCCATGAATTCTATGAATTCCTTAAATTTCATGAATCTCTTGAATTCCATGAATTCCTTGAATTTTGCGAAATTCAGGAAAACATCTTATACCATGAATTCCGTGAATTCCATGAATTCTGTGTATTCCATGAATTCTTCGAATTTCGTGAATTCCATGAATTCCATGAATTCCATGAATTCCATGAATTCCTCGAATTTCATGAATTCCCTGAATTTCGTGAATTCCTTGATTTCCATGGATCCCTTGAATTCTACGAATTTCGTGAATTCCATGAGTTTTGTTAATTCCATGAATTCCGTGAATTTCATGAATTCCGTGAATTCCATGAAATCTTCGAATTCCATGAATTTCTTGAATTCCATTGATTCCTTGAATTTCATCAATGCCTTGAATTCTATGAATTCCTTGAATTTTATGAATTTCTTGTATTCCATGAATTCCGTGAATTCCGCAAAATATACGAAAACAATCAATTCCAAGAATTCCTTGAATTCGATAAATTCTTTGAACTCCATCAATTCCTTGAACTCCATGAATAACTTAAATTCCATATATTGATTAAATTCCATGAATTGCTTGTGTTCCGTAAATTCTTTGAAATCCATGAATTCTTTTAATTCTATGAATTCCTTGAATTACATGGATTCCTTGAATTTCATTAATGCCTTGAGTTCTATGAATTCCTTGAATTTCATGAATTTCTTGAATTCCATGAATTCCGCAAAATATACGAAAACATTTAATTCCATGAATTCCTTGAATGCCATGAATTCCTTGAATTCCATGAATTCTTCGAATTCCAGCAATTCCTTGAATTCCATGAATTAATTGAATTCCATGAATTTCATAAATTCCTCGAATTCATTGAATTCCATTAATTCCGTGACTTCTGCCGATTTTCATGACTTCCTTGAACTCTTTGAATTCTTTGCGTTCCGTGAATTCCTTAAAATTCTTTGAATTCCATGATTCCGTTAATTTTATGAATACCTTCAGTTCCTTGAATTCCGTAAATTCCTTTATATCATTAAATTCCTTCAATTGCACGCATTGCTTCAATTTCATGAATTGCTTGAATTCCATGAATTTCTTGTACTTCATGAATCCCTTGTATTCCATGAATACTTTGAATTCCATGAATTGCTTGAATTCCATGTATTCCTTGAATTCATGGAATTCCTTCAGTTCCATGAATTCCTTGAGTTCCTCGGCTGGCTTAAATTCCATTAATTCCTTGAATTCCATGAATTCATAGAATTTCATGAGTCCCTTGAAATGCATCAATTCTTTGAATTTTATAAATTCGTTGAATTCCATGAATTAGTAGAATTCCATAAATTCCTTGAATTTCATGAAATCCTTCAGATCCTTGAATTAATCTATGTTCAGTGATTGGAATATTATCCACACTGTGAAATTTTCTTCGACCGTTGTTATCAATAAAGAAGTCAACACGGATAAATTGATCAAAAATCGCTCACATTTTGTCCATATAAGATGTGTAGTTTTTAACATAATTTATTTTGAAGAGAAGCCCGCCTCAAAAATGGGTATAATGTTCAATATTTGATAAACAAAAGTGCCATTTTCGCATTATTCTTTGAGTATTTTTGCATATAAGAAACTGTTCTATTCCGAAGCCTGCACAAATTGATAGAGTATAAATTGGAAAATTAAGTTATTATTATTTTTCTATATTTTCCCCATGTAGAGAGCTGAGCATTGTTTAATGTGTCCGAAAATGTTGCGATGCAATAATAATAGTGATATCGTTTTTCAAGCATAAAACCGTAAGCATAAGCTTGATGTCGCTGAAGTAGATAGTGCCAGAGGTGAGGTGTGTAGTGCCCAAACATTACCGATATTACAGTTTTCGCAAAGATCGGTTAGAATTTGATTTTTCGTTTTATAATAAAGAATATACATTTAAAAATGGATTGAAAAATGTTAGACTATTTAGTACGAGGTTATCAATTTATAAATAAATAAAAATAATTATATATACGAGCCACGAAACAAGAATAGACCGGTAGTGACCACTGGCGGCAAATCCAGGAACTAAAAACCCGGGTTTCCGCAGAATTTTTCTTGCTTTATTTTGCGTCAGTTTCAGCGAACTTGTGTTTAAAAAAATGAATAAATCAATCTTTTTTCACGCGTATCATGTTTTTTATTAGTTTCTGCATGGCGGACTTCTCCTATTTTGAGCATCAAACATTGTTAGAATTAGATAATCTAAGGTTTTGTTAATAAAAAAAAAATTGCTTAATAAGTTTTATTTTCAAGAGAAGACAACCATCGATGTCGGCCTACTTTTTACAATGCAAAAAACGAAAATTTAATTTATGCATTATTTTGCGAGTGTTTTGGCAGAAACTGATTTGAGGAAGTTACCGTTTCACCTTAAAGTAGACAATCTGATGTTAATAAGTGTCTTTGTTAAAAAATCGGGCACTTGAATTGTAGAGTACGTTTCTCAACTTGACATTGACCATATTGCTTTTTTCATCTGATAAGCTCTTCATTGTACCCAATATTGAATGGAGCACGTACTTAGAATATTATCTGCCGTACTCTTGTGCGTTAAGAAACAAATGTGCGACGAATCCCCGAAATCCGCAGCTTTATTGCAATTTTTGTTTTTCCTTATACACACTAAATATTTCCTGCATTCTTATTCTATATTTCATAGCTCTTTACGTAAGAAAGCCGAGGCTTGTGTTTTTCTTTCTTTCTTTTATTTATTAAACAAAGTTGCCGTATCATTTTTTTGTGATGAATTACTTTCAGGAAATCCCTTTTGTCTCCTATATTTGTCCGAAAATTCTTTCTCAACAAAAGATATAGTAATTTCACTTTATTACATGGATGCTGAAGCTGTCGCGATCAAAGATAGAAGAATATGGTTTCACAAAGCCCATAAAAATCATAAAATCCACCAAGTCTTTATCTAGAGCTCTACCTATAACAGATAGTTTGTAGCATTCTATTTAGGTGTTTTTCCATACCTTCGTCTTCCGATAACCTTAATTTGCATAAACGCTCTAAATAAAATGCCTTATTTGACGCAGTAGACTTTTGGTAATAATCCTCAATAGAATTTAAAGCTTATAGTGCAGTTTCAGCATTCCTTACGTGGATTAGTTGATCGCTTTCCATAATTAAAGTGATTTTCGTTCGAGTTCTGGCATCCTTCGTCTTCCAAAATTCCGACGAATTTGCAGGAGTTTCATCACTGATGACTTCTCATAGATCATCAGAAGTCAGCAACAGTTTCAGTTTATATTTCCAGATCTGGTAATTTTCATTGTTAAGGTTCTAAATCCTGTAATATGTACATGTAGACACTGTTCAAATCTACTCAGGAACCAGAATATCGTGCTTAAGTTATTCGTAATTTGCGATGCACTAGGTATTTCAATAACATAACATGCCTGCTTAAACCAGAAATTGTGGACGACATGCCGAACATACCCATTCGAAACATTGACTTGAAATATCGGACGAAATAAATACTAGCTGATATAAAATTCACAAATATTTGCTTTATAGATTTGCTGATCAGCGGAGGCTTATTTCGGAATCTGTTTTTGTTGGGCAGATCTAGCAGTGGGACGATCAGTTAGTCCTTCAAAACATTAATCCTGGATGGATTATAATTGATGAAATAAAATTTCTTTCTTCATCATATAAATCAAAGATGGTGTTTAACTTGATTACTAACCAACAGATTCATAATGGGCTCCAGCGTTTCTAGGAAATTGAGGATAATGCGATCAAAAAAGGTACCTTTAAAACGACACAGGTAATACTTGTTACGTAAACTTCACCGCAAAAACAGATACGGATACGGTTCATTGGTGCCACGGCTCTCAAAGAACAGGACAGTGAACTGGGCATAAAACTAAACACTTTAGAAGAAGTACAACTGACAATTCAGTAGGTTATTTACCGCATTACGATATTCCAAAGCCAAGCAGCAGGAAGACAAAGCTTTTTGTGGTCTTCGATGGTTTAGGATCTAATAGATCAGGACTATAGCTTAATCTCAACGTATTCGCCAATATGCAATAAACTTATCAGCAGACATAAGACAAATTTATAGCCAAATACAAATTTGTGAGGACCAAAATAGTGTTTTGAAAGAACAACGAATGAAGAGCAGAAAAGTTAATTCAGCTCAATAAGGACTGAAAAACGTTGGGGTATCCGCGAGGATAAATTGAAATTCTTCCAATAACATCAACGATGCAAACACTTGACTATATTTTAGAAATTTTTAATGATTTTCAATAAAAATTACTATAATTTTACTCGAAAAAAAGAAGTTTTGAGTTATTGGCACAAATTACAGTTTTCACCAAGAAAATTGATGATGATTGTCGAAAGTACTATTTTTATTTTAAATTTTTGCCACTTTTCATGATTATTATGCAAATCATTATCTTCGACAAAAAAAGTAGCTGTAAACACTGTTTGCATTTTAGATTTTTTCAAAATTTTTCAGATTACTATGCAAATGTTAACTACTGCCCAATAAAATAACTGAAAATACTATTGCATGAAATGTTGAAATATGTGAAGTAATATAAATCACTTATCATAATATTATTCGACAGTCGGATTTGAAAAATTTGCCATTTGAAGAAATTGTAAGAAATAATATCGTTTTCTCGACAGAGATTTTGTTCTTGAAGTATATAAAGGAGGGATCCTTGTCAGTTCTGAACATTAGAAATTCTCAGGATCTCTCTCTCTCTCTCTCTCTCTCTCTCTCTCTCGTCACAACCGTTCCATTCATACAGAATAGCATAAAGAAATTCTGATATGTTGGGTCAGTAATCTGACTCAACATAATGATGAGGAACAAAAATGATGACGCTGGGAGTATTAAAATGTGTAAGTAGCAAATAATGATGGTAATTTTGATAAAAAAATGACTTTTTCGGAAATCGGTAAATGGTGACTCTAATTTGATATACCTATAAAAACATCGAAATACATGAAAAATAAGCAAGTTTCCGATATAAAAATGAAAAATGATAATCGAATCTGGTATTTGACATTCTGAAATCTGCAAAAAAGGCAAATTGGACAGTAAGCGTTAGTACATCCACTACACTCGTAATTGTTATTATAGTATCAGATGAATCCACACTAAATAAGCACAAGCATACACACACATACGTGCATTTATACATGAACTAATTTTTTTAACATTCAGGAAGCTGAATAATGTATAACTCTGATTTTCTGGTCCGAACCCATGGTATATCAAATTAGAGCCACCCGGTACAAAATTTTCATGTTTTAAAAGCCTGAGCACCAAACAGAAGCACCTTCATATCTACTGAGCAATACTATTCTACTAACCCTACTTCATTACTGCATTAAACACTTATTAGAAAAACTAAATTTCCGAAATAATGAATAGACATTTAAGACCTAACTGGAATGAACTCAGGATATCCGATTTTTTATTTTTCTGCCTCACACTTTTTGTGAATCGAATGAAACAGTGAAACTGTCACTATTTTCCACTACTCTGAAGTGCGTTCAATTCCCACTGTTACCAACTTTGTACATGTTTTAGTTTTATAGAAATCCAGGTGGCTCAAATTCAAGCCCTATATCAAATTCAAGCTATCTCCTCTAGTTTTAAAAGTGTTACGTATCTTAAAACAAAAAGTTACGTTTTTTTATCTTTGCGTACGTGGATTTATTAATATCAGTGTTTAGTCGTACTACAAAATTCGGGCTTTTTTTAAGTTGAGAGTACTGTACAGATCGCCTACTTTCACGACTCACATTATTCGTACCAAAACAAATCTGGCTACTTGTGCCGAAATTTTGGTACTCGTAGCCACGGCATTCATTACATAATAATTGAATAATATAAACGAATCTAATCAAATCTTTATGGGTAAAAAAATTTATATATACCGAATATACAATTTGTAAATTATTATGTATATATCATTTTTTCGCAGCAGTAATTTGTTTTAAAATCTAATTCTAATAAATCAAAATAGGATCACAATATACACACACATGTGCATGATTATAAAATAGGTTAAACCACTGACGCAGGGTCCACTGGGAGCAACTGCCATCTATGAAAATGACACCCGCACCCAATCGAACTACGGTAAATCACACTTATGGCCACGTTTCACGACCGTGATGTGAGTGACCACAGGGCACAAAGAAATCACAACAGCAGGTCGGCGAAACCCTCGTGTGTCTTGGGGAAACGAAGCGCCCCAAGGATGACAGCTTACTGCATCCATTTCGCAAGTGCCTTGTCATATTTTTGGCACCCAGGTATGGCCTCAGGGTTACAAACTAGTAATAGTTTCGCACCTCCGAGAGTGCTGATCACCAGGACAATTGAAATTATCTCCCTCAAAACGTTCGGCAGGGCAAGGTCACGCCCAACACCGTAAGAGCGACAAAGATGGTAATAAAGGACCCTTAGGGCCGCAATATATCGGTAGAGATACGTCGTTACCGCGTGAGTATAATACCCGAATAGTATCTGTTCTAGGTACTCAGATTGTGTATGAGACGCTCAGCACCTATCGTTGGAAACTTCTTGACGTAAAATGCGGTCACATTATAATAAAGTGGATATGACCCCACCCTGGCATGTGAAAATGAAACCCTCTGCACCAGAATTATGTCCCGATGATCTGAGGAAAGCAAAAGTTTGCACCTTTGAAAAGGGGTGATTTTCTGCATTTTTGTAAAAGTTTCCGAGCACTTTTTGTCGAGGAGCTGTTAGCGGAATTTTTCAACCTCCGCTTTATTTATTTGGGCTTTTAAAAATGAGGCATCTAGATGGAGTAATGCATTTTCCTCACTTCTGATGTTAAAATTCAGGTCAAGGTTCTCGGCCACCTGATCCGCGGCTTTGTAAAGGAACGCTCCTTTGCCAATCATCTCTGGTGGCGATGTCAAGGGCTGAAAGCTCGATCTTCGTGCATTGAGCCACCCCAAACAAGTAAAGCAGAACCGGGACGGCAAGCATGTTAGTCGCATATACCTTGTTCAACGTCGACAGACATGTATACCAAATCCGATAACTTATTTGAACATACTATATAAGATCTTCACAGCTATGCTAAACGACAGGATTTTTCGAAGAATAAAGCCTGTGTGGAGAGAGTTGTATGAACAACGTGGTACTAAAAACGGTGTAGCAGGCTGCCGTGAGAACCTGCTTATTGAGAGGTACATCTGCGAAGACGCAGCAACCCATCAGCGCGTCCTGTCAATGGCCTGGATTGACTATCGGAAAGCTTTTGATTCAACCTCCCATAGACGTATCATCTGTCTGTTGGAAAGCTTGAAGGTTCATCCACACATAGTGAGATGCCTCAAGAGATTGATGACTCTTTGGAAAACTATAATTTTGTTATCTCATCTGAAAATTATCGTATTGCAACGAACAACGCTATCTTCCAGAGCGGCGTCTTTCAGGGCGATACGTTGAGCCCTCTGCTCTTTTGCATCACACTTCTGCTTCTATCTCTCGCACTACTAAATTTTCCTAGATACTTCTGCGTCAACACTAAATATCGCGATTATAAGGTCACTCATGTATTTTGTATGAATGACCTAAAGGTTTATGCTTCTGGTGCAAGCCAACTTCAACTTACTTTAAATATCGTCAAGGGGTACACAGGAGAGATTAGTATGCACTTTGGATTGGAAACGTGTGCCAAGATTAATCTGAAGAGAGGAAAGATTACGGGCATTCCCGAGGACCCTTAGCTGGTGGATATAAGTGACATTGAACATCTGGACACTGGAGAAATCTATACATACCTGGGCGTGCCTCGAAGCCGAATTTAGGACATGATATCCGTGAAGGAGTCTCTCTGAAGCAGATGCAAGCATCTTCTTAGAAATTTGTGGTCTTCAAATCTTTTGGCTTTGAACAAAGGTATCTGCGACTAACATGCTTGCCATCCCGGTTCTACTCTTCTCATTTGGGGTGGTTCAATGGTCGAAGAACGAGCTGATAGCCCTTGATATCGCTACGCGTAAGATCATGTATATGCATGAGAGCTTGCTTTTCTGAAAATGGCCAAGAAACACGAGATGATTGGCAAAGGAGAATTAGCCTTTACTGAGCCGCGTAGCAGGCGGCCGAGACCCTTGAACTAAATTTTAACATCAGAAGTGAAGAAAGTGTATGACTTCATGCAGATGATTCACTTCTAAAAGCCGAAGAAAAGAAATCAGAGGTAAAAAAATTCCGCTAGTCGACCAGAAAATGCATGGAAACTTTCACAGAAATGCAGAAAATCAGTCCTTGTCGAAGAAGTAAACTTTTGCTTTCATCAGATCATCAGGGCTTAATTCAGGTACAGAGGTTTTCATTTTCGCATGTCAGGATGATGTCATTTCCACCTTTGTATACTGTGCTACATTTTACGTCAAGAAGTTCCCAGCGATAGGCGCAGAGCGTGTCAGGCACATGCTGAGCACCTAGAACAGATGCTATCTGCGTGTCCCACTCACGCGGGAACGACGTATCTATACCGACATAATGCGACCCTAAGAGTGATTTATTACCATCTTTGTCGCTTTTACGGTGTTGGCCGCGACCTTGCTCTGCCGAACGCTTCTAGGGAGATAGAGTCATTTGCCCTTGTGATCAGTGCTCTCGGAGGTGCGAAACTATCACTGGTTCATAACCTTAAGGCCATAACCACGTGCCAAAAATATGCCAAGGCACTTGCGAGATGGATGTAGAAAGCTGTTACCCTTGGGTCGCTTCGCGTCCTCAAGACATGCGAGGGATTTGCTGGCCTGTCGTTGTGATTTCGTCGTGTCCTGTAACCAGTCATCTTATGGTCGTGAGACGTGTTCATGGGTGTGATTTACCGAGGTTCTACTGGGAACCAGTGTCATTTTCATAGGTGGCAGTTGCTCCCAGTGGGACCCTGCGGTAGTTGCTTTTGACATTTTTTAAATTATATAATGATAACTTATCATTCATAAGTAAGTGTATTGAAGTGTATCGAAGTCTTTTAAAAATAAAATTTCAAATGTTAGAATTAAGCTTAGGTCCACTAAATTCAACACCAAAAGTGACAATAAAATTTCTGTAGTTAATATTAAATCTAACCGATAAATGAAACGCCTACTAATTATTAAATAAGAATTCGGATAGCCAAATCATTGTTCTTAAAAAAGTGTATGTAGTATCACAATCAGTAGAATAAACAATTTCGAAAAATAAGTTAATGAAAAAAATTTTCATAATCATCATTTGGTTCTTAGTAGGTATAGGGGAAATTTTTTAAGATTCTACAGCGCGAAAGTAGCCGAGCATGAGATTTACTGACTTTCGAGCTTTAGATTAAGTAGATAGGTTCAAATCCTTGCAATGCATGGGAAATTTCATTTGTCATATTTCTTTCAAAATTCGATATATTTACCAATTATAAATAAGTTGGTATATACTTGTGCAAAACCTATCAGTAATTATTTATTTTTTACATTCTCATTCCAATGAAAAGGTATTGATTTTATGTAAAATTTGGCATAGTCGGTTTTCATCAAATCTCCACGTTTTGAGACCCCCTGAGCCAGAAAAAATGACTTTAAAAATAAAAAAATTTAATGTTCCGGGAGACGACACAAGGGAAGAAAAAAAATAATAAGCAAACTTGTTCACTGAAATAGGATGTACAAATTTATTATTCATAATTTTTAGAAAGAGCGAGTAGTTTTTTTTCAATTGTGAAAAATTAGAATAAAAATAAACAAATTCAATTTTTGGAAAAACGGCACAAGAGACGATAAAAAAATGAAAAGACAAAAGTTGTTCTACCAAAAAAGATCTGAAAATTTGTTGTTGCCAAAATGCATCGAAAATTGAACATTTACTTTTTGGAAAAATGGCACAAGCTACAATAACTTTTTATTTAACAACATTTTTCGCCTAAATTATATCCACAAATTTGCTTAGAACCACTTTACAGAAGTATGCTTTTTTCAGTTTAAATCATAAAAATTAACGTTAAAAATAAACAAATTAAATCTATGGAGGAACGACACAAGTTGCAATAAAATGTATAATAACAACATTTTTTGTATCGGATGCACAATTTTTTATAATTATAAAAACAAGACAATGAAAATACGTATGTATCACTGCCAATGTCTACTGTGAATTGTGATAATATAAATTTATTGAAATGCTAGCTTTTTCAGGGTAGCCGAGAATAAAAATTAGTGCAAAATAAGAAGCAAATATTGAAATAATCATGAAATATAAAATTTGTACATTATTTTGGAAAGTCTGCATAAGCAGTACTAGCTCGAGATACAGAAATAAATATGATATACATTTGATATAATAATGTTGAACATAATGTAGAAAAGTTCAGATATCCCGCCGGGATCTTAGTGCATATGATGACACCTGCCCACCCAAGTCTTGGACGTGAGTCTTTCAAGCCCTCGCACAAAGATCCCGCGTGGATCCCGTCGGTTTGTGTTGACTGGGAATTGTTTGGTAAGTCAGCGGTGTGATATATTGAAGTCAGCTGACGAGCTGCAATTGCAAGTGCATTTTTTGAAACGGTTTTATTTGACGAATATTTTTAAATTTCAAACTCATTCTATTTGGCTTAGATATAGCAAAATTGTAGTGATTTCTTGACATTTATTGAGTATCTGATATTTAAATTCCATTCTTAGCCAAATTTTGAGAAATTATGTGTTGTTCTGGAAATAAAAGTTCGGTATGGTACTCGTGAACTGTGTTTTGATTGCTCTTAGATATGAATATTGTATTTTCAGCTCCTTGGTTGTGGTAGAATCACCTTTGGAAATAACACACATTGATAGCATGTTATCGGCGCATGAGCCTATGCAGTATTGTTTTACGTAATTAAGAAAGTAAACGAAGTGGGTCTTCAAGGAGTTGGTAACGACAAAGTGCTTCACTTATGTGCATATATATAAAATCCAAAAGGATTTAATTTTTTTTCAATTCTCAGTTATGTATCTCGCCCGGCGGTTGTAGGGAATTCTTCCAGTTCTGAGGATTAATCTTTCAATCAGAATAAATCAAAATTATTTCGTGTGCAACCCGTGCAAATACGTAAGGCATTGCAAACGGATTTTTTCCCAGAAAAAGATTTTGCCGTGACATGATTGTCAAAAAATGTCTGCCAGTGAAAATCTCTATTACAACAATTACATTTGATTGTAATAATATATGGATTTTCGCCATTTGTTACACAAGGAGTCATGGACAGGCAAGCAGCACATTAATTTGAGTATCTATGCCCAGCAGAGTTGAGATGGCTCTTATTGCATGGAATGAAAACACCCTGGCTACCTGCCGCTGCCGGTCAATTAAAAATAGGGTCAAAATGGTTATTATCCACCATTATAATTAGGTTGTGTAAGACCTTTTCGCCTGTTTCGGTAACCAAATCAGTCCCGTTGTAAAGGGGTTATTTAACGCCCTTTCCAAAAGTAGAAAATTCATAGATAATAACAGAAATCCTGTCAGGGACAAGATACAATTAGAATATACGAACTTCGTCGATCCCACAACCGTTTTCGGGAATCGCTATACCTACATCGTGCACGAGTTGATCGGCTAGCGTAATCTGTAGGATACTATTGCCCTTTCTAACCAGCTCATAGTGACGGACTAGTGCACCAGAGCGAATTGTCCCTCTTTCGGCGTGAATACGCGACACCACAATATAGTGAGGCGGACAGGGATTATCCCTATTAACACTTGTTAGGATCGAGCGCTTGCTAATATCGCTATGTGTTACAAAACGTTTTTCTAACCAGCGCCCCTCTCACCCTTAACCCAATCGAAGTTTATTATAAATGATTGGTCAATGACAAAGTCTTCGGTACTTTGTATTACACTAATCAAAATTCTCCAAAACTCATCAAATGAAGGTTCACGCTCCATTCTGAATTACCAACCCCAACCCTCTTTTTTTAAAAATCTGAATTAAATTTAATGCCGACCCTGTCACTATTCGAGACTTTACTCATTAGGTATAAATATAGAATGCCCTAACAGCCTTTTCGTAATACTCGACGACCTTACTGGCCCTGATAATTTTTGGTGCATTAATGTGGACTTTAATTTTGATCCCATTAAAGTAAAACTTTGGATAAAAACTTGACCACTCATACTCTATTTCATAATAATTACCCCCCTCGCCTGGTGGTTGTTGTTATCATTCCTCATGTTGCTGTCGGTCGTTGGTGTTTTTGCTGCTTGTGTTGTTCGCTACTTTCATCTCCAACAATGGCCCAAGTGTCGTGCCAAAGGGTGGACCAATCTTTTCCTAGCTACTCATCGGAACAAAATGTAGCCGAATCCAAAATTCAACCTAGAAAGTAGTAGTATCGAGGAGTTGGAGCGTGACGTAACTAGATCTATGAAGGACTGGGAACTGTCCTTTATTCCTGAGAAGAGCTCGTGTAAGGAAGCATTTGGTGGAGAACTAGACGTGACGGAGGAGCAGTATACTAGCCTCTGAAGTGAGGTGAGAGGCGATTAGGTGGGATTTAAGAAGTCGATGGAGAGAGGGATCAGCCTGATGTTGAAGATGGGGAACATCCTGAAGAAGATGAAGGATTATTGTGGTATGAAGTATGCACAAGCCAATAACAAAAGGGTTAGATGACGCGTTTGAGGTCATAGAGGAAATGAGGAATCATGCAGGGTGAATTGACGGCTGGTTCAACAGCTTCGAATACCAGTTTGGTGAGTTTTTTCACCAAGAAGCTACGAGAGGCCAAGAAGACAGCAGGCAGTAAGGTCACGGCTTCAAAGGGAATTCAGACGGAAGCAGACCCCGTTCCCGGTAAGAGAGAGAGAGGGAGCCTAATGTGAGTTCCCAGGAGATGACAGCCCGAAGGCCATCGGCTGAGAAGCTGAGGACCCGCATCGTTGGAGCGGGGACACCAGCAAAGTAGCAGGAAAAACAAAGGCCGACATCTCCCTCTGAACCACGAAAGAAAAAGAAGGCCCCGAGACGCGCTCGACCGGAAGCGGTTATGGTGAAGCTGGCTCAGGGGCAAAGCTACGCGCAGGTCCTCAAAGACATGAAAAACAAGATCAAGCCCGACAACCTTGGTGTTAGGCTGACAAGGAGCAGCGGCGTCCTCATTGAGGTGCGAAGCGAGGCAGAGGACATGACCAAACTGTCCTCTGCAATCAAGCAAGTAGTCAGAGAAACGGAAAACGTGTGCGAGATCGTTCCCCGCACCGAAGTCGAGATCCTAGATCTAGACGAAACAACGGAGGAAGAGGAGATCAACGACGCTCTGAAGAAACACTTCAAAGAGAATCAGCTGGAGACGACAGAGTTTGCATGACGAAAAAGGCCTGCAGGGGAACCTTGAAGGCCTTTGTAAAGCGCAGAAAGGAGTTGGCCGCAAGGCTAGCTTGAACAGGACACCTGAAGTTGGGGTGGGTTTTTCGTAGGGTTAGCAAGAATACGCAGTCCACAAGGTGCTATCGCTGTCACGGCTACGGCCACCTGGCAGCGAAATGCGAAGGTCCAGATCGGACAAAATGTTGCTGGAGATGCGGCAAAGAGGAGCACAAAGCTGTGGGTTGTAACAGCTGACCACAATGTTATCAGTGTGCTGGAAAAGAGGGAGGACCCCGGAAAGACCATCTTCCAGCGACCATGACACCGCTAAGTGGCTAAATGGCCTTACTCCCATGTTCCTGAAGTAATGCGAAAGCGGTTCCGGGAACATGGGTTAGTACGTACGAAGGAGTTTGTTAGTCGGTAAGGATAGCAGTCACATACTCACATTCATTCCTTGATGGATATAAATTTCATGGTCTCTAAAGTTCGTATGCGATTAGTGCATAAATCATTTAAAATTCCCTCGTCCTGAGACACCTCCTCCTCGTATAGCAGCTCCACCTCTTCCTCGTTCGCTTATGTATTCTTCTCCTCAGTCGTCTCTTCCACATCAAATTTCTCTGCAACCTCCTCCTCTACCTCTAAATGATGCTCCTCAGCATACGCTGAGTGCAGGAGAGTAGTCCTGATGACTTGGTCCAGATGGGGCCTCGATTTGAGGACACTGAAGTGGCATCGCCACTGCCTCGTTGAACACTATAATTAAAAGAAGAAATTATCACGAATTCACGTAATATTTTGAACATCTGTTAACCCATACACACACACAAAGGTAAACACACACCATAGGTTCACACACGCACCCAATAATGCTAAAATCACTTACTAATATTTTGAAAATTTATATCCGCGAATTTTCCACTTGGTTGTATGTAATTATTGTAGGCGAGCTTCAACGAATTGCTTAAAGCTAGCAAACGAGATGTGTGGAATATCTCATCAGTATTACACGTATGCAGAATATTCTGGATATGCCATATACATTCCTTACTCGTCAATCGACCACTAATCTCGATCAGCGCGCGTATGATTTCTTCCACAAGATCCATTTTCACTATTAAGATTTTCGGAGACGTGTAAAAAAGTGGCCATGTTCAAGAAGTTCGAACCAAAAATGAGCCGAGAGGACTAGATTGTGACCATTTAAGAGCAGTTGATATTTACCCCTTCAACTGCATAGTTTGTATTGCACCTCCTCCATAATTATGGAAACTCGTCCACTGCATCTCAGGCATTGGTTACAGAGGTATGAATTCCTAGGACAATGAGACACCAGTACTTGACTTACTGCAGTATCTCTGTGTAGGGGGTGCCTACCAACCTTTTGAAATTCGTGCATCGACACTCTTTACGAGGTGGTCGTGCTTTTCATGAACCACACACACATTTCAACCATTTTAGGTTATGTTAGTGCTTGCAGCGGAAATTTGCATTTTTAGTAAAAAATCATTAGATTTTAAAGAAGATTAAAATTATGGTTTAATTGTAGCTTTTAATCTAGTAGTTTTCACCACAAATATCGATATGGGTTTCAAAAAATATTTACAATTTTGGAACGATTTGACTGCATGTTAACGTTTTTCACCGGAAATCGGTTATTTTAAGGAAAATTATTTGAATTTTAAAGATTCATAATTGTGGAACTATTTGAGGCTATTTCAACTAAAATGCATTTGACTTTAAAAGTTAAACTTAAAATTTGTAACAACTTTAGGTTATCTTAGTGTTCTTCGTCGGAAATTGGCATCTATTTAACCAAAATGAAACGGTTTGATTGTCTATAGGTATATTGTATAACAATATTATATATTACTTGTGAATTTCTTTGAGAATTTTGACGTTCGTTTTTGGCTTTAGGGTCAGAATCATTGAAAATAATTAAGTTTCTTCAAACGTTTCGGCACATAATGGTGATTCTCGTCAGTAAATTGGATTAAATCTGTGAAAATTACATAATTCCTTGTAGCTACGCAGTTTACAATTGAAAGTGTTATTCTTTGGTTGATATTCTTTGAAGATTTTTGCAGCGATGATGACCCTTGATGGGTAGGAGTTCGTGCTTAGTAAAGTGGAAGTATCAGCGTGAATTCGATTATGCACCACATATCGGGTAGCTTTCGACTCTCAAAACAGGTCCCTAAGCCAAGACGTCAACTACCGTGTCGAAAGCCTGTCACCATACCCTAGTAACAGGGTATGGTGACTCATACGGTGTCCTGGGATACCGGGCGACCTCCCAGTGTAAATTGCCTCATCCTGACAAGCAGAGCTCTGTGGGGACGGACCCTTTAGTTTCCTACCTGCTCGTGGGAACAAAATGAATCCCGAAAACTCTACAAACAAAAAACAAACACATGGAGGGGAGTCTTCAATGACCCACTCAATGAATACTTCTTATCTCGAGAAGATGTAAAAAAACGAAGGGGATTGAATTCCCTTCAAATCAACAAAGGGCCTGTACGGTTTCTAGCACCTCGAGTGCTACAGTTGGGAATGGGAATTTAGGAAGTCCCATAGAAGAGGCTAAAGCCACTGAGGATGCTGGGTCCAAAAAAGGCCCTAAGAAAAAGAAGTATAGCAGTGCTGCTAGAAGAAGGTACCATCGCCAGCAACTTCTGTTGCAAACCCTGTAGGAAGGCTAGCATTCAAAGGTATTGGAAATTTGAATACCTAAGAATGCCATTTCTGTCCTTTTTTAAATTCCTGATTAGGCAGCGATAATATTTCGATTCCAATCCCTTTCAAAAACGATCAGAGCTGTCAAATGTAACCGGAAATTTCATCACAGCTACCTGTGTAGCAATCAATCTGGACAAATTGAAATGACTAATACTGTGTTTCTAAATGCTTTCAACCCAATTATTATTCGAAAAACAGTGAATATGAACAGAGAAATGTGCGAATTTAAAAGGCATTTGAAATGTTCTATTTCATGGTCGATTTGGGGTATCCAAAAGTATTTAGAAAAAAATTTTTGCCACTGGGTACAAAAAGGGATTCAGTTCAAGAGATAGCTTCTCCTGTTATGAGGATTCCAAACGCGAGGACAAAAATGGTATCAAAAAGGATTCAATAATTGTCATGTCACCATTGAACAGGAAATTTTCGAATACTTTACAATGCAGGCCTTCTTACTGGGAAGCAAAACAACCCCTCAACCATTGACCACTAAAAGGTCCCGTTCTGATGGAGGCAATTCTACTCAAGGCAGGAAAGCTAAGAGAGGCAGGGTTGTTAATCCAAATTACTCATACTGCCTCACCCTTCAAATCTACGTAAAATTGGCTATTATACCTGAGGGTTTCCTGCGAGCAAAGCTCAACTCAGTACAGGCAATGGCTATTGAGACAGCCCTTGAGATTAATATGGCCGGGGTAAAACCTGGTGACATTATCCTGAGGTTTGAGGACTGCCGTTATAAAAACAATTTACTTCCCGTCATCTGCGAAGATAAGATGTCTAGGACATGGCTCATTGAGGACCTTCTCAAGCCTGCCAAATTTATAGCATGGATACCTTGAACTTCCGAGGAACCATTATTCATCCTCAAAAGGTTGGCAGTCCAGAACCCCACGTTGAAAGTGGAGGATTGGGCCATTATGGATGCCAGGAAAGACGGCAAGGTACCCCTGTTGGTCTTGAGTGCAGACCCCTAAGTGTCGAAAGCATCGAGAAATTCAACTGCAGACCGCATTTGTGATTGAGAAGGATCCAGATGAAAATACTTTCGAAACCGGAAGAGTCTGCGAGGACAGTGGAACAGCAGCTGCCCTCGGAACAAACGATGCATGACGCTCATTCTTGAATAAAAAGCGTAAAATTCCGCATTTTTAAAAAAACATATCGCCAAAATGCCTGGTGACGAGAATCCAGTAACAAACGAATCCACATTTGACGGCGATATTAATCATACACTTAGTGAAGCCATGGTAACATCCACGGTCGAGTGTTTTGCTATACAACAGGGGGTTGTAAACATCTCTACTTATGATGGGAAGAAAACATGCCTGTTAGAGACTTTGTTCAGGACATCATCAATGGGGAATCTCCAGTGCCAGAAAATTGTTAAAAACAATACCTCAAAGCCCTTTAAGTCCGGTTAAAGGGAGTGGCCAGAGATAATAATCACGGAAAGAATTTTGCCACAATCAATGATTCATTCAAACATTGAAAACAACGTTTTGCCCGACGTAAAACCGATTCATGGTATTTACACGAAATTTGAACCATTAGAATGAAATGAGAGGAGAACGTCAGTGAATTCTTTAATTACGTGATTGTTTTAAGATTAGGAGCTCAAGCTGTACTCAAGGATAAATCTGCCAACATTAAGCAACTTTTAGTCCCATCAAATGACTGCTGTCGAAGCTTTCCAACGCAGACTGCCGTATAGTATTTCAGGCTTGGTGGAAGTATGCAACTTATCAAAGATAGATAATGCTCCAAAAGCCTCGCTGGAGTACGAAGTGAGACAACAATTAAAGCCTCAATATCCTACAAACTATTATCATGATTCAAGATATTGTCAGCCTAATTATTCAGGATCACAAGACCGTAATCCTAACGCGGTAAGAAGAAGTTGATTGGGATGCATAGACTGGCATTTAAAAAAACTGATATTCCAATGCTTTTAAATGCGTATCAATTGCACTTTTGTCCGAAATGCCATTGAATGCGTTTTCTTGTATAAAACTCGTTTCATTTCAATAATTTTCAATGCGCATAAACTTCAAGGCATTAAAGTGATTTGTTTGTAATGCGTATGAGTTTATGCCATTCAATGCCACTCGGCGAACTGCCAAATTGTATGCTATGCAATGCCTTCCACAAACCAAGTATCGGACCGTGTTAATGCCATTTAATGCTGTGAACAAAATAATAAATAAAATCTATGTCGGTTAATGCGATTTCATTATTTTTCGGACAAAAATGCAACTGGTTCGCATGTAAAGGCATTGAAATGTCCGTTTTTCTTAATCGCAGTCTATGCGTTTCAATAAACTCGCTTTTCTCGGGATCCCGCATGTCCGTTTTACGACAACTTCCGACGTCTCATTTTTCGAATAATTACATTTCACCTTATCAATATCCTTACATGCCGTATAATCCTTATCCTTATTATCCAACTCTGCCCATGCAGAATAATGGATATTCCAACTCTAATTATTCCCCGTGAGGAATAAATACGTCGCCCTCTTCACGATCTCCTAATCCAACGAACAAAGAAACTTCAAACTACAACTCCGTTCACAGTACGGACGCAGAGATGGGCGAGGTGAAGGAACAGCCTCAAACGAGCGTACGAATCTTAATGAAACTAGAAGAATCTTTCACACCAAACTCAGCCGACAATCCCCAGTCGTAGAATTTTCATCCTCCAATTTCGTAGAAACAAAACCGTCATTTTCAATTAATACAGAAACCGATATTGATATTATAAAATCAAATTCGTTAGACGAAGAATTATTAATAACTGAAGATGAGTCTATAGACATAAAAGGAATTACACCAATTAGAATTTCCACTATAGGCACCATACAACTACCCATAGAGAAATCTATGGTAATTGTTTATGTAGTTTCACCGGATTTTCTTATCAATACTTTTGGAATTCTAGGTCGAGAATACCCCCGTCAAGAAAAGATGGAAATTTCATTCATAATACCATATTGACCCATTCAAACTGTACAAAGCCCATCCCTTTTATCGATAAAGAGTAAAAATGCGTGCAGGATCAAATAACTGATTATAAGGGGACAGGATCAAGAAATATTAATATAAAAGCAACATCGCATCAAGTGATTCCAGTAGGAGTTCTGAACAGTGAAATAAAGGAAGGATATTTACAATTATTAAAATCAACAGAAGGGTTGCTGAGGGGAGAAGCAGTGGTGTCAAATTCGAATGGAATATGTCACATTTATGCCATGAACACTACTGAAGAGGACCTGGAAGTTGAAATAGACCCACAAGAACTCATTCCTTTTGAATATTATCAACTGCCAGGGGATGAGTTAGACGAATATTGCACCGACGAGGATTATTCACCGACGTAAGATAGAGTAGAAGCAATTTTAGACATTTTAGAGTTGGAGGATTTAAATCCAAAAGAAAAAGATCATGTTATTGAAATAGTTGGAGAATATCTCAAAGTTTTCCACTTAACTAGAGAATCCTCAATACCCACACACATAGTTAACCACAAAATACATACTAGTGATTATATTCCTATTAATGTACGTCCTTATCGGGTTTCTCCATCTCAAAAAGAAGAAGCAAAAATTGTCATCGAGAGAAAGGAGCAATTGGGTATTCAAAATCACCCTATGGTTCTGCCATGTTAATAATTCCTAAAAACAGGGACCACGCGGGAAAAAGAAAATATCGAGTAGTAATTGATTTTCGGTTATTAAATGAGAAAACCATTGGAAATGCTTATCCACTTCCATCATTTAGGTAAAGCCCAATATTTTAAGGTTTTTGATTTAGCCAGAGAATTTCATCAAATTGAATTAAATCCTGCCGATAGACCGAAAACCACCTTTTCATTTTTAAACGAAAAATAACGAATACATTAGAATGCCAATGGGCTTAAATAACTCCCTCGTAACTTCTCAACGATTAATAGATCAAGTACTTCCGGGGCTGCAAGGAGTTGAATTATTTACCCATCTCGACGATATAGTAATTTATGCAGAAACTTCAGAAGAACACGGGAAGAAGCATAATCAGCAGTGAAGGAGTGAATCCCGATCCGAAGAAAATTGAGGCTGTTCGATAATTCCCTACCTGCAAGAATCCAAGAAATACAAAACAATTTCTAGGTCTGGCCGGATATTATAGAAGATTCATTAAAGATTTCGCAGCAAAAACAGAGCCCTTAACGAATATTCTAAAGAAACGAGTACCTTTTATTATTTTTTTATTCTATAAAGTTTCTCGGAAGAAAGTTCGAAAGAAAAATAAAAGAAGACTGCCAGATTACTACCAGTGAAAACACGGCAATCAAAAAGGGATACAGAAAAACAAACTAAACCTTTGAAGAGATCTTTCAACCGACCTCCTGCAATGATAAGAAGGACCATCATTTAAAAATGTCACTTCAAAACCTACCATTTTAGGAGTACAAAAGGCCGTTTCCAAGACTCAGGATAACAAGCTACGGACCGATTCTACTTCAAGACCTGATAGACGTTGGTGAAGAAAATAACAATGCAAATGCTCCAGCGCTAGTGGAATCTTCCTCAGCTCAAGTAGTATTGCCTGATGCCAAACAACGCTCAAGCGGAACCTTTGCGCCTCATTCAAAGATGCCTCCTACTCCAAATATATTAGCAACTTTCCGTCCATCAACTTGTGGATTACCACTGGCCTTATCTATACCATTTCAACAACCAATAGAAATAATGGAAAATTTTGAAACCTCAAAAAGTCCCACAACATTACACAAAAATTACAGGGCCCGACGAATAGAAATGAATCTATCAGCAACAAGTAAAACTACGAATACTGAGTCGACAGTAGTGAAAGCAGAGGCTGATCGCACCAATACATTAATCACTAGTGTGCAGCCAACATTTTCTGACATGTATACTCAAACTTTTGATAGCAATGCACCCCTAAAGATACAAAGTTGCAGAGAAAATTTAACGTACCTATGAGGAAATTATGTACATTTTCTTTTAGAACATTGTGAATTAACCACTCTTATAGGGCGACTATTGTTAGACATAAAATCCATTGATCCGATAGAAATTAAAGAACAACATCCTAAATTAGGTCAAGCCCTAATAAACCCCCGTGGCCGTTATAGAATTTATACGATTATTATAAAATCAAATCATTTTGATCAATTAAATGAGGAAAATCTAAATATCGGACTACGTAATATATACGTGTCCCTAGGGAGAAAGAGTGTAAAATCTTTCAAAATCTCAATTCGTGGAGATTTAATTGAAAATTTGCCTAAAAATACTATTCTGGATAACCTAAAAGAAATATTCGAAGATAGCGATATTGAAGTCCTGGTATGCTATGGGAGTGTGTGTGTGTCCCCTGAAGAAGATTGCAATCAGATAATAATTGAAAATCATGAAAGCAAAATAGGAGGACATAAAGGAGTCAATAAAACTTATCGAAGAATAGTGAGATATTTATGTGGCCAGGAATAAAAGAACAAGTTACTGATTTCGTGCGAATGTGTAGTATTTGTCAAGAACAAAAAATGATTAGAGCCAAAACTCACGAACCCATGATTATAACGGGTACACCAATATGCACTTTTAATAAAATATCCCTCAACACAGTAGGACCACTGCCGATAACTCCCGATAGAAATCAACACATCGGTACTATGCAAGATAACTTACCAAAATATTGTATTGCTGTAGCAATACCAGACATAAGTAACAACAGTAGCGCATGCTCTAGCCAAAAATTTAATTGCATAATACGGCGCACCGAAAGCGATACTAACCGACCGAGGAACTGCCATGTCTTCCTTTAATACTTTAATTCATGAAGCAACCAAATTCACACCTTTTGAGATAGTATCCGGAAAAGTAGCACGCACGCCTAGTTCGTTCACGTCTTATGAAAAGTAAGAAACATACGGGTCTTATTCAAAAGATTTAATATAACGGTTATCCGAAATCAATAGTATATAACGGCAAGAAACTTCAGCAATGCTAAAAACCGGTCTAAACAACTCTGACAGAAAAATTAAACCCTTTCATTGGAAAATTAGTAGATAAAATATATGAGCAATTCCATGTGAATTCATCTGAAGAATATCAGCTATTGTTAGTAATTTTGATGAAAATTCTAGTATCCGTTCTTTGAAGTGTTAAAAGAAAACTTTAAAAATAATTTATGAAAAAAAAACTTTGGAGATATACAAAATTGAACATTTTGGTCCCTTTTTTCTTAAACTTTTATAACTTGGATGATTTTAACCATAATAAGGTCTATATTCTAAAATAATGCACAATAAGACGCAGTTTTGAGAAAATATTTTTTGAACAAAAAAATTCCCAAAAGTTCTTCGATTTTTCAAAAACTAATATTTAAACTGAATTTATGAGAAAAAAACTTGTTATGCTCTTCATTTTTGATATAGATAACTTACAATGTTCTCTAAAAGCCCTGTAAATATCAATTTGGGATCTCCCTTAGTTTTCGAGAAATAATTAAAAACGTATGCTGAAACGATACACAGGATGTGAAAAACCATGTAAATAATAGACGAACAATAGAAGAATATTATAATCGTATGCACGACTTTCAGAGTTTGAACTCTCGGGCACTGGGCACAATATGCCACAGCGTCTATATAAAAAAATGAAGAAGGCAAAAGGTGTTTTTTTTTCTTAAGAAGTGCAGTTTGAAAATTAGTTTTTGATCAATCCAAGAAGCGTTTGAAGTGTTTTTGTTCAACAAATATTTTTCCAAGAGTACGCCTTATTGCGAATGATTAGAAAAACCTTAATATCATTAAAATCACCAAAGTTATGAATGTTTAAGAAAAAAAGAACCAAAAATTTCAATTTTGATTATCCCAAATTTTTTTATTTTTTCAAAAATAATTTTAGGGTTTTACTCTCAACAGCTAAGAGAACGGATACTAAAATTTTCATCAAAATTACTAACGATAGTTCAAATTCTTCAGATGATTTGACCCTACACAGTCGTAAAAATATTAGATAAACACACCGTTATTTAAGAAAACACGGATGAAAAACGTTTCCAAAAACACGTAGATAAATTAAAGGTTGCTCATAAGAAACTTTGAATAACAAAAATTAAATAATAACATAATGTTTCCTTTTACAGGATGGCTGAGTTAATTACATTGACTAAGCTCTCAAAGTGGCAAATTTACCCCTCCACCATCAAACCGAAAGGTAAGGTAGAAAATATAGTTTGCTAAAGTACCGTTGGAAGAGGTGACGACAGAACATAATCATTCAAAACCCAACTATAGCATATACCGAATGGAGGGACCTCCGAATAAAAGAAAATATTTAATTAAATGTGTCGTAGAAGAAACTAAGCGAGAGAACTACACAAGAAATGATTCTGCCAACTGTTTACGAACTTAATCATTTACTTTCCAAGACGATTCTAATAGGACTAGAGATTCAATCACATGGAAAATTTCAACCGTTTATTATAATTGTGAACAGTTCAGGTAGCAAAATAACCTTCGACTCGGGATCTTGGGCAAAAATTCTGAGGGACAGCAAGGAGTACAACGATGAGACTAACAATGACACGCAGCAGGGCAAGGTTGAGGACAAGAAGAAAAAGGTGTATAGTACCGAAATAATTATTCACAAGTCTAGTTTCGATGGACTGAAAAATGTTATAGCGTGTGTCGATGAATGGTTCTAAAGGATTCAACGATTATTGAAAAACGTAGAAGCATCTCAAGAGTTTTTGATTGAAACTATCATCAATTATTTAGTCTCGGAAAATATAAGCTCAGCGAATGAGGAATTAATCCGTTAGATGAATAAGTTTAAATCTGCATACTTCGAAAGTCAGGTACAAACATAACTTGAGAAACAATTCGTCGAATTAAGTTTTGAAATCGTTTTTGTGGAACTGACAACCAACTTAATTTCATACATTGTTGGCAAATTTGAACTTGTTTCTTTTACACGTACTTAATTAAATTTACGTTCTCGAAAATTTGATAGAAACAGATATGAAATTATAATTTGAAAAATGTGAATATTTACTACCTGCTCGATGACTTACATTCTCTACTCGTAGGCTAACAGAGAAGAAGTGAGGTCCCCCCTTTTCGAGGCGGAACATGTCCATTCATAAAACATCGCAGGTTTTCACAGGAATGGGGTGAAGTCCCATCCCATTTTTCAGCTTCGATACATTCAATCGATGGGAGGGGTAGAGCCCCTCCCCTTTTCCAGCTAAAAATCATCAATTCGATCAATTAGGGTAGGTTGCATCCGCTAATTACAGCCCTATAATTACTCCCACTATTTGGAATCAGGTCACGATCCTTGAGCAATTAGGGGAAGCCACGCCCCTCCCTAACTCCACCCTACCTTTTAGGCCACGCCTCTCGACCAATCAGAGGCCGTCCTATAGCTCGGGTTATCCACTAATATAATTAACTGCGTACCAATAATATATGTCTGTAAAAATATACACTAAGCAATATACAATAATATTTTTATTGAAACTATTTTTTTGTATATTATATTTTATATACATTTATTTAAGCTTTTGTAAGCAATCTTTAAATATTATGTAAACTCCGAGGTATTATTCTTACAAGATAACCGAACCAATTTTTTTTAAATATGCTACGCAAAGTAATTCGACAAAAACATAAAAATCGTTCTTATCTTCAAGACAAGGGCACAAGATAACCTCTTATGGGATACATTCACCATAATTTTTACAAAAAAATGAAGAAAAGAAAAATGATAGTCTCCAGAAAAACTGCCGCCATTGTTTTAATTCTGAAAGCTTTTAAAATTTTCTGAAGGATTTAAAAGTATAATAAATGTTTCTATCAGGATGAAAAGGAAATGTCCAATCTATATTGGTTCAGCGGAAATAAAAATTCCCTAAAAAATAGCACTAGAGAATATTACTGCGCACTTGCAGTCAAAATTTTACGTTAATCGTTAAACGAAGTTTCAATAAATTTCTCAAATATAGCAGGAAAAACAAATGCAGCGTATGTACAGTTAAAATTTTATTTACATCAATACCATATTATAAAATACTCAAAAAAATTGTATCTAATAAAAGTATTGTAAGTTTATGAAAATAGCATTGGCCAATAATTCCCTGCATGTACAGTCAAAATTTTGTGTAAATCGGTTAGATTGCTTTTGTCAGCAGCCATTGAAAAATATGAAAAAATCGATTTATTATAGTTTTCGAGAATGAATATTTTTTTACTTTATCAAGATTAACTCCTTACAAAATGTATATAGTCTTACGTTTTACGGCTCTCCGCCCAGTTTCATTAAGATATATTGAGAATCGCACAGTCAATCCAATAATAGTTGAAAATCCATGGTCTTTTTTAGAGAAAATGGATTTGTGTTATGTCTTATTTTATTTCATCGGCTTTCGTCATATCCCCACGTTTTAAAACCCCCTAAGTCAGAAGAAATAATTTTTATAAAGGTGTCTATCCGTCTGTAGTATGTCTGTGGTCTGTAGGAACGATAATTTTCGAAAGACTTATCAGATTGGAACCAGCTTTGGCACAAGTTTTTAAGACATAAAAAGCAAGAACTAGTACGCCAACCAGCCCTTTTTGGCCAACACTTCTATTTTCATCCATCGAAAATGTTTTTTTCTAAAATTTGAAATTCCATTTTTCGACTAACCTATGGGAAATATGAAAAAATGTTTAGGAGAAGAACTGTTTACCGTGAAAAGATCTATATCTCTTTTTAAGACTATTTTCGATAAGATGAATAGTTTTTTTTTGTCACGAAAGATGTTATAAAAAATACAGAATTCCATTTTCTGGCTGATTTATGCAAGATAAGAAAAAAAAATTAGTAGACGAAAATCGTTCACCCGAATACATTTTTACTAAATAATGACCTGTAATTGATTGTATTCAGGCGCGAGACACCTCTGTGCTATCACTTGACTAAATCTTTCTTTAAAATATTATAACATTATAACATTATAACTTCCTAATCCGGATGACTGCAAATGCTCATGGTCAGCTTGGACATGAGTAGTGGTGAGAGTGGTGAAGTTGTAGGATTTTCAAACAGCAGAGAAACTTTGAAACCCCTAAAAACCGAGATAGGACGACTGGTCCCTGATTAAAATAAGCCTCCAGGTGCCTACTTTATTCTAAATTTTAATGCAAATTTTACATTTAAAATCCTTTCTTAGAATAAAATAAATTATGAATAACCTGAATTGAATTTATCTAAACTGATTCAACACACTACAAATCTTGTCATACTCATTCTTTATTTATTGATGTTTTGATTTCGTGCTGGCCATAAACATTATCGCGGCTCAGATATAAAGATCTCATTGATAAAATCTGGAGTGGATCCAGCGTGAGTGGCGGCCCAACACATTAGAGAATAGGTAGGTCACGCAGGTTTTTTTTCAATCGTAAAAAATAGCGTGACAAATAAAGAAATTAGTTTGTTGGAAAAACGAACCATGATACAATAAAATGTTAATTGAAAAAATGTATCGCCAAATTTAGAACTACAAATTTTCATTTTAATTTGTCTTAATGAGACATGCACTTTTTTATTTGTAAAAACAAGACAATGAAAATACGTCTGTTTCTGTATCAATGCACATTATGAAAGGTGATAATATATATTTATTGAAATTATACATTTTTCATGATACCAGCGAATAAATATTAATGCCAAATAAGAAACAGGTATTGAAGTAATTATACCAAATAAAATTTGTGCTTTATTCTCTAACACCTGAAAAAACAGTTTTGGACCGAAGTACATAAATGAGTATAGTATGCATTTATTACAATAGAACTCAAAATATTATAGAAAAGTTCGCGGTTTGGACAAAATTCAATCGAGTGTGAAGCACGAAAAACATGTTGAGAATGAATTTAATAAAACCGAAAGAGTGTCAACAAAAGAGAATTCACAAACACCAAATTACAGTTGTCGAGGGTTTACCCTGCAATTTCGGTTCCTTGATTTATGTGCTGCGGTAAACTTGTGGAAGCACAACTCCACGACTTTTGTGAGGCCTCAGAGATGGAATATGGTGCTTGCGTGTACCTACGGACATTCACGTCATTAGGAAAGGTCGCTGCTCGGTTTTTGTGCGCGAAATCGCAAGTGGCTTCTTTAAAAACTATTTTGGTACCCCGCCTTAAACTTCTGATGGCCATATTGCTCGCTCATCTATTGCAAACGTACTCCACAGAGTTTATACACATCAATGAAAAAAATTTTTGGACAGACACAATGGTGACTTTTGGGTGGATCCAATCTACTCCCAGTCGATGGAAGAAATGTGGCAAACCGTTACATATGTAAACCAGAAGACTTGTGTACCTGTAAAAACTGTTTGAATGGGCTCTCTTAAGCACAGAAAGATTGGCCAAACACACGACAAGAGAATGAATATATTCTTGAGTCGATTTCTGAAGAATGAAAGTGTGAATGAGTGAAATGTATGTATAAAGTCACAGCGTATTGTTTGAGTTTCTATCAAAATGCAAAATATGCTGAAAATAATTGAATATTAGGTAACCTTCAGGCCACGGAAATATCGAGAGCTTTAATTTCTCTGTCAAAACTTGCTTAAATCAAGAGAATTTGATATTGGCCCTTGTCATGCAAGAAATCTGTTAAGTAGGTCCTCAGAAAGTGTATAAAATATTTCAAAGCTCAACCTGTAACGACAAACTACGTTATGGTTGACATGCAATATGCGCAATTCACTCCAAACCGACTTTTCTATGTTGAGGCGCTCTGACTGCCTCAGATAACATACCGCGCAACGGTAAAATATCGGCAAGCAATTACCGACAGCATAGTAAGCGAAAATCCTAACAGTCCTGAATCGCTATCCGCTATTCATTGAAGGCGCAAGAAACGCCTCGTGACCATAAGTGGGACGATCTCAGAGGGGAAAGGATCACAAGACCAAATTTGGGAAAACGCGCAACGAGAACATCACTTGTCTGCTTTGAGCCGATGACTGTGGTTTCTCATATAGGTAAGGCTTACGGACATACTTTTCTTCACTCCTTTGAGGATGTGGGTTCACTTTAAAGGAGCGAAGAAACGTCCATCCTAAATTCCCTTCCTTTATATCCTTATGGGATTTCAATAAATTAGAGGGTTCACTAAATAAAAATTAAATGGGAAGGTGGTTGAACCAAAGAGACTGTGGTTTCTTCCACTCGCTCTCCAATTTTCGTGAAACTCAAGCAAATCGATAGGTGTTTTGATTACAATTCAGCTCGGCAGAAAGTGCTGAATTAGTATCCTCTTTTGAGTCCAAAATGGGAATTTTCCTTCTTGAAATTTTGTCGGTAATGATTTTTCCTAGTAAGTTTACACTCTAGTAGTTTTCAAATATCAATTCCTAGTTTACGTGTCTCAAATCTCGGCATCAAAGTAAATTTATTTTGTTTTGTTTCTTTTATTCTGCTCATTCTCCATTCTATTTTCATGGAGATAGAAGATTGCGACCCACGACATCCTACTGAGCAACTTTTTATCAATGAAGTAATTTTTGTTTCTTACTTGCTGCTTCAGACAAGATTGAACACGCTACGGGTGTGACAACGCTTCATCTTGTCACCGAACAAAAGGGGCACAGACTCACGAAAAAAATAAAAGAACAAAATAAAAATTGTTTATCTTGTTGTACAAAGAATAAAAACGCTCAAATTCTCAAAAATGTAGAGGAAACAAAAAATGGCTAATTTAAAAAAAAACATGTTATGCTACAAGAATGGATCATAAGAGGACTTTGAGACTCAGAGTAAGAATTGAAGGCTGACCGAACCACGCTTTAATCGATCTAGGTAGCAACGGAAAGTTTATGTCGAGCGAATTCTTCGCCTCAAATATTCGCGATTGACTTCATTGTGAGTCCTTATCGCCAAGAACGATAACCGGCATCGGTGCTGTGAATAGATATCACAACAACCGTCTCAGGGCGCATATTGTCTCGGGTTGTCGTCGAGTCACAGCTGTGTTTATGATAGTGCCTAACATGACTGAATCCTGTATCTTTGGCCCACGAATCTTTAAGGCATTCACTAGAAGAAGACAATGAATACACACAAAAATAACGGACTCATAATTGATCCAATGAGTCTTCTTGCACATACGTTTTGAGCAACCTGGCACGTGCCGAGTTTATACGCAAATCGCAGTGAAGAAATTACATTGATCTTTTCTGAGCTTAAAAAGTAAATTTTCCATTGAAATTTTTTTTTTTTTTTGGAATCCGGTCTGGCTAGCAATTTAGTTTCTTTTTCATTCTCTTGCTATACGGTTCAAAACGGAAGTCAAATTGAAAATTTTATCATCGCGAAAAAAAATCAGGTTTCTATAAGCTATCGCGAAGAACCACCCTATTTATCAGAAACGTAATGACGAATAGCTGTAATAAATAAATAATAACTGGCTAAACAATCATGAGATAAAGTTTTGAACTCAAAAAAGATAAATTCATCAATGAAATCCCAACTTTCAAACAATTCTCTTTTTGAACTTTTATGTTCACAGGCGGTATGACTTCTTTCGACATAGACTTCTTCACAATTAAAACTTAAGAACCAAAGCAAATAAAATTTTTCTACTTTTTGGAAATCGGCCACTCCTCAAGAATCGGTGAGCTAAAATCAATCAATTCCTAACTAATAGGTTGCGGGGTTGCTCCTTCTCACCTCCTCCCCTTTCTCCTCTGTTTCCTCCATGCTATCCAACCCCTTCTTCTTAGGCCTCCTTCTGCGCATGAATCAAAGTCAGGGCTGTACCAAGAGTCAAGTAACTTCCAGGTCATCAGTAGTCTGGAAAAAAAACAAAAAAAGAAAGGGAAGACAAAAATCCACTAACTCATTCCTTTGTGGGTCATAAAATCATCCCGTAAGATGGAAGAGTCAATCTACAACGTTTCCGAAAGAAGAAAATCCACCGATTAAGATCCGATCGATCGGGATAGACCCCTTAAGGAAGAAGAAAGGTTTTCGTTAGAAAATAGTTTGGTAGGACCATACAGATCGTCGAGAGGAACAAGTTGTAGTGAACTAAATATTTCATCACGTTCACAAGAGAAAAAGAAAGTTCACAACGAGGTCAGCCAAAGAATGAATAAACATGGGACGAAGCGACGAAAAGGTCCACTTAGATGAACTCATTCGCTTGAAGACAGCAATAGAGACTTTAATTACTTAAAACAGTAAGATAGAAGGAACAATTACTGCCACCGCGGATACCGCGGATAAAAAGATTCGCACAGCAGCCAAAATCCTGAATCCAAACATGATCAGGCACATAGAACATCGCGAACGAGAATGCCACCAGCAAGCCGAGGAACTCTCGGGTGATATTGCTATCCTAGACGAACGCACGGAAGCAATTCGTGAAACCCAATCAATCTTAGTAAGGAAGGAGTAAGAGCAAAAAAATGGGATTGTGACCATCAAAAGGAAACAGTCAGAATTTAAAAGACGCGTAATCAACGGCTTCCCAGTCAGTAATTACAAGCCTCATTGGGTAAAGAACTTGCCGTTATCGCGGTTCAATGGAAGGAAATAATTCGCAATGCCATTAGAATGATATCCAATTCTAAGGCTGTGATACCACCGCCATTAGAATCGGACATATTTACTCAGCTTTCACGAGACTTTACGGAGAAGATTAGAAATGCGGTTCTGATGCGAAAAGTCAACTCCTATTTGGAGCTCCTAAAAGTCCTGGACACTTTTGATCAAGTGGGTGGTCTAAATAAAACCGAGTACTACGCTGGACGCAACAAAAGATCAAATGACCCCACGTACAATTGGTCGGACGCGGCTCTCTCCGGAAACCCATCAGGGCAAGCCAAATGGTGAACTGGCAAAAGCTACGGCGCACAGAATGCACGGAACAAACCTTACTCCAGCTGGAAAAGTCCTAAGAATGAGTTTTGGAACCGGACTGGAAGACAAAACGAGGCCGTCCAAGCCATTCGACGGGAGATGGGAAAGGTGGATGACAGGGTGTGCCGCACCCTGCAGGCTTAGGGAGTCAGAATCCGATGGCAAGAAGTAGCGTAGCCCTAGGGAAGTCTAGGAGCGATACGGCCCACGCGAAACCCAATGCAGGTACCCTCAATCGAAGGTCAAAGGTTAGAAGGGAATCTTTCGGGTCATTGTCATTTTGTCCGTGTCATTGATGAATATATTAGTTGCGGGTGATTCGGGATGAAACTCAAATCTCAACTTGGAATTTTACAACCCTCGAGATGAACTACTAAAAGAGAGCGATCTGAGAATCAGCAAAAATAAAATTAGGTGTCCCTTGATAAATTTCTCAGTTGCAGGTTGTAAAGTGGAAGCCTTAATAGATATCAAACGTGAGGTCACGTGTATCTCGGAAAATGTTTTTAGACTTCATACAGAAAAATTAGAAAAATTTCCAATTCTGCCCATCACTGGAACAAGCCTCATCGGAGCCACTGGGCAGAAGTCCATCAAGTGGAAATATTAAATTCCAGCAGAACTTCTAATAGAAAATATAAAACTAGATCAAATATTTTTAGTAGTTCCGAAACTTAGTGAATCTTGCGTGCTTGGAGTAGACATCTTAAAGCGAATAAATGGAAAAAGAGATCTGGTAACCGATACTCTAAAGTTCTGCAAGAATGAACACGAAATAACCATTAAACTAGAAATCATCGCTGAATATCACTAAGAAAAACACTCTTCCAGCCAATTAATTGAAAATTTGCACAACCTCATCAAAACGGATATTTTAATTCCAACGGACGGGTATGGAATCAATGATTTCCTGCATCAGCCTATGCTCATTACGGATACAGAGATCTAGGATTGCGTAAATAAATGCGTCAACCTGGATGATAAGGAGGTACAACGAATGTTACAATTGGGAATAATAAGACGTTACAAGAGTAACTACATAAATCCCATAATAACCAGCTTCAAAAAGGATGACTCAATTCGTTTGTGCCTGGACGCAAGGAAACTCAATGAGTCACTCGAAGAAGACCATGAAGGGACCGAACCCACGGAGGTTCTCTTCCAGAAACTTTCAGGATCCAAGGTCATGTAATCATTTGATATGACAATGAGTTTCTGGCGGATCCCCTTGCATCCAGCGTCTTGCCAATACACAGCTTTTTTACATGAAGGCAAGTGCTACGAATTTGTGGTCACACATTTTGAGTTGAAAACAAGCACCGCTGCTTAAGTAAGAGGTTTAGACCTTGCCTTATGCGGAATCGGAGTCTTCCTGGTGAGCTTCGTGAATGACTTGATCTGCAAGTCAGAATCAATCGACCATCATTTCGAACATCTAACCATTGTATTATTAACGTTTCGAGAGGCAAACCTAACACTAAATTGTTCAAAATGCTCATTCTTTCGAGATGCAGTAATATTTTTAGGTCACATTATCTCAACAGAAGAAATAAAGATGGACCCAGAAAATTTGAGGATGCCAGGAATTGATGCTAGGATTTGAGGAAAACAGTCACCCCTCTCCACAAGTTACTGAAGAAAAATGCAGCCTGAAAATGGAATGAGGAATATGAAACGGCCTCCAGACCACAAGGACCCTTTTTTGCGAAACAGTCATTACGGTTTTTCCTAATCTGTCGCACCCTTATTACCCTTATACAGATGCCAGCGGTTTCGCCTCAGAAGCAATTCTGACTACAGAACAAGAGCTTTTAGCAGTGGCATGGGTCGTCATAAAATTCAGAACATATCTTCTCTGGGCTCAGGTAATAGTCCACACAGATCACCGAGCTCTGACGTTTCAGATCACCTGCAGATTCATAAGAACCAGAATAACGACATACGCATTGGAAATCCAAGACTATAGGCTGGAAATTAAGTATATAGATGGAGTAGCCAATGCAGCTGCAGACGCACTGAGCAGAATCGCAATCGATTCTTACTACCTACCCTTTGAACCAAGTTACGCAATTTTATAGAAAACATCTCACACGAGTAACAAAGGGACACAATGTTAAAAGAGAAATTCTCAGCAGCAGAATCCGGAAAATCAACAAGATACAAGATTCACGATAATTCCACAAAACATGTTGCACACACTTATTGATGAATTCCACGAAATGTACGCACACATAGGGGCAAGGAAGTATTATAAGATATTGATGGAATATTTCCATTTCCCAAAATTTGCAAGGACGATAAGGAAAAGACTAGCAAGTTGCGATTGTTTTCGGGGAAAGAAGGTGGCAAACCAAACAAATTTCTCAGAAATTGAAACAATCACAGGATCCAAATCAAGCGAGGTCATCTTCATCGATTATTACGGACCACTACCAGCAACAGGAGGCGGGTTAAAGTACAAAATGTAGCGGAACACCTGAATAATTTTTCAGGTAAAATATTTTTCAAAAAGATCAAGGTCATTCTTGAAGTAGCTTTTAACAAGGAATCTAGTGGTGACCTTGAATTTGACCTTGATCTTGACCTTCAACGTTATTTCAAGGTCAAATTTTTTTTTTAATGGGAGCCCCTATTTTTGACAACGGCAATCGAAAGAGCGGGAAATGTTACGTCCAAGTATGTACTCAAGTCGTCGGTCAAGGGTGACCTTGAACTTCAGCTTAAGGTTATCAGGCTTGACCCAGGTATGGGGCGGGTCCAATCTGTACTGCTGCGGCTCAGGTATTCACGAAAAGCTTCCAGGTCATTCTTGGAGTAACTTTTAACGGGGAATCCAGCGGTGACCTTGAATTTCATCTGGAGCTTAACCTTCGAAGTTATTTAGAGGTCAACTTTGTTTTTTCATTGGAAACCCCTATTTTTGACAACGGCAATCGAAAGAGCGGAAAGTTTTGCATCGAAACATACACCCAGGTCACGGGTCAATGATGACCTTGAATTTCAGCTGAAGGTTATTAGGCTTGAACCAGGTTTGGGGCTGGTCCAATCTGTACTGCTGCGGCTGAGGTGTTTACGAAAAACGTCGAGCTCATTTTTGAAGTAACTTTTACTGAGGAATCCAGTTGTGACCTTGAATTTAACCTCGAGCTTGACCTTCCAGGTCATAAGCAGCTCAATTTTTTACATTTAGCGTTACCCAGGAACAACGTCGTGGAGGTAGTAAAATCTGTTCCCTTTGGGGTGCTTGATTTACGTGGGACTCACGTAAATCAAGCTTGATTTACGTGATTCCCCTTGCCTCTCACGATCGGTGTGTTTGATTTACGTGAGACCCCTCACCTCTCACGATCGGGGTGCTAGATTTAAGTGAGTCCACTCGCATCTCACGTTTGGTTATCAGCATTAATCAGCACAACATCTTATTTTAAGTGCTCGAACTGTTCTCCATTCACCTCTTGACTGTAAGCTAATCGATGATAAAAAGCATCAATAGCATTTTGGATCATTTTAATGTTTTGTTTTGAACGCCCGATCCTTCAGATAACCCCAATAAAAATAATCTAGAGGCGTCAAATCAGGTGACCTAGCTGGCCATTCAATTGTGCCCCTCCGTACTTTCCACAGATCAACAAATACCTCATCTAATAGCGAATTCGGTTATCCTACACTGGTGCACTCCAGAGCACTCCGACCTGCTCCTTCTTACTTCTTCTCACTTCTTTCTTCTCCCTCCGACCTACGTCGGAGCAGGTCGGAGTGCTCTGGAGTACACCAGTGCAGGATAACCGAATTCGCTATAAGTAAGCGCGAACGTCTCGTCCATAGTGAGCACCTGTACCGCACTGCTGAAACCATATGTCTTCAAAGTTGTCTCCGGCTATTTCTCTAATTGCAGGAACTAGTAAATGTCGAAGCATAGCTTCATAATTTTGAGCATTTAAGTTACCATAAATAAAAAATGTTCCGATAATTCTATTATTAAGTATTCCAGCCCGAACATTTAATTTCTGCGGATGCTGCAATTTATCTTCTCGCATCCAGTGAGGATTTTCATCTGCCCAATATCTGCAATTATGTCTATTCAAAGTTCTATCAAGTTGGAAAGTTGCATCATCTGAAAAAGCTATGTTTCATGGAAAGTTAGGATCTTCAACTATGCGCGTCATCATGTCTTCAGAAGACTCAACGCGACGATCGATATCGTCTTCATTCAACTTGTGAACCAGTTTCACTTTAAATGGATGAAATTTAGCTGTTTTCAGTACGTTGTGTTCAGACGATTTACTTATGCCATGCCCTTGAGCAGTTCTGCGGATAGAATTATGCGGATTTTCAGTAAATGAGGACAAAACATCTTGTGACTTCTCCTTATTTGTTGCTTACCTTGGTCTGCCTGATCCAGGTATATCTCTGACAATGCCGAGATTATTGAACCTACTAACTATATTTGTAACGGTCGAGAGTGCAATTGGAGTTCTACCAACCCTACATGTTTCATTAAAAACATTCATCACTGTCCTGAAGAGATCTTTCCACTTGACCCCAACTTCTCATCATAAGATTCTTTCTCTTTCAGTGAGGCGTTGAATTTTGACTTTACGGATCAGCTCTTACTAAAATTTCAATCAGAATCAAGAAGGTTAATCTCATAACACACATAAACGTTTAAAAAAAAATCAAAATTGTAATCTGGTAATTTTACGTGAAAGCTTCACCTCATTTTTACATATTAGCTACTGCACTCCTGATTGATAGCAATTTTTGTATGGTAAAAAAATGTGTAATTTGTTGCTTATTGAAGTATCAATTTATAACAGAGCTTAAACTTGTAACTATTCAGTTCTTCAATTTTTATTTATTTATTCATTATTTTATCAAATTTTTTGTGAAGGAACCTAAAACCATACTTTTATCGACTTTTTTATTATTCGTGGGTTTGATGCTAGCATAACTAATATTCAATACGCACATTTAGAAAAAAAATTATTTTATTTAAAAAAATTTGTTAATTAGAAATTTTTTTTCACCTTGAACGTCAAATTTAAGATCACTTCTGGATTCATCGTTAAAAGTTACTCCAAGAATGACCTCCATCTTTTTCGTAAACACCTGAACCGAAGCAGTACAGATTGGACCCGACCCATACCCGGATAAAGCCTAAAAACCTTCAGCTGAAGTTCAAGGTCATCCTTGACCCATGAACTGAGTATATGTTTGGACGCAAAAGGACCCCGCACAAAATGTATTGAAAAAAGGTCTCCGTGGATTTTGATAATTTTTTGATATTTTGTAGAACATGACCTCCCGAACAAAAAATCATGATGACAAAACCCCGAAAAATGAACAGATTTTCATCTTCACTGCGCCAAAAGTACCCTTTCAGACCAGCATTCACGCTACATAGAAGCTATTGGCGCAAAGCTCACTGAAAACACTTAGCACTCTGAAACGGTGACATTTTGTAGGTCATGGCCCCGCGAACAAAAAATCCTTGTGACAAAACCCCGAAGAATGAACAGATTTTCGTCTACACCGCGCCAAAGGGACTCTCTGGAGTAGCATGCACGCCACACAGAGGCTTTGGAGTGGCATACACCCCACATAAAGGATATTGGCGCTAAGCTCACTGCAAACACTTAGCACTTTGTAACTTTGACATTTTCTGGACCATCGCCCCGCGAACAAAAAATCCCTCTGACAAAACCGCGAAAAATGGATAGATTTTCGTCTGCATCGCGCTAAAGGCTATCCTTGGAGGCAGCACCAAAGTTCCATTTTACATAATATGAAGAAAGAGAAGTGATAATTGTTTATTCAGCGCGTCAAAATACATAAGGATAAAGTGGTCTTGTCAAATAGTCCTCACCTTTTTTTTTGTAAACCAGTGTTATTTGTAATAAAAATTGTCATTGAAGAGCAATATTTTATTACTCTGAAATGGATTATAAACCATCTGTGCCCTTTAGTATTTGAAATTCATCACAAATAACAAGAAATATTGAGTTGGGTTGGATCCCACCCCACGTTGTTAGTAGTGTTCTGAAAGTTCAGGATGTTGTTCTGGGGTTAAATGTACATCAAACCGGTTTGATTTCCTTAAGCTTATACAATTTTTTAAATCAAAATAAGTCCTTTTGTTGGCAAGAAAATGAATCAAAAAGTCAAGTCGAATCTTAGAAATTAGATTTATTCGAATATTCGAACTAGTCGAATTTCGATGATTCGACTTGACTTTTGGATCCACTTTTTAACAACAAAAAGTTATTTTGATTTAAAAAAATATAATAATCCAAGGAAATCAAGCCGGTTTGATGTACAGTTAATTTTTGTTTCTATTTCGAAAAATCCAATAATCCAAGCGTGTCTAAATTTGTATTAAATATTCTAATAAACTACTGCACACTTCTACTGAAGATTAAAGGTGTCGGTCGGGATATAGGAGTCTCGATACTTTATCACATAGTCATAATTGGGTACTATGGACATATAGACGTTGTGGATTTTTCAAGTATTGGGATAATATGTTGAAGGGAACTTTCTTCTTTTTCTAGGACTGGAATTAGTATCACGTATGTTAAAAGACCTCTAGCTGTAGCAAATTTAGTCGACCGGACTTCTTCCAGGAGTAGCAGAATCAATGTGATCCCTATCGCCATCATTTGAAAGATAAGGCATCGTATGATCTATATGAACTCTGAATATTTTATTTTTTATCTGAACCTATAAATTGTTGTCATAAAAAATTTTAGTTATTCTATCAGAGCCTTTCCATGACGGATCGATTTTATTAGTTTTTGGTTGACGTAAGACTTTTACCAGTTGTCCTATTTTGTAAACAGGGTGAACCCCAGTGACGTTCTTATCGAACCTTTCTTTGGCTTTTGAAGTTCTCATTCAATTCTTTGTCTAATAAATAATAATAAATAATAAAAATAATAAGACGCTTGGACTTCACGTTAGAGATACGGGGTTCGGCCCCTGAGCCGGTACCTCTGGAATTTTTTCTATGAACCTTTACCGAAGTTCTGGTGGTGCAGATCCCACTTTACGCTGTAGGTCCCCCCATCATGCACTTGACTGCAACCCAGTTCGTGAATGATGGCGATAAAAACCAGGCTTAGCCCAATACGTCAAATTAGGCACACTGCTCTTATTACATCACTTGATTGCATTACAAAAATGTATCCGTAACTGATGATATATACCCGAACAGCCCCGTGCAGAATATTTTTCTAAAATCCAACTTCATCAAAAGTGCCTTCGACATATTGAGCTGTAAAACTATCTTAAGCCTGAGAGAAAAATAAGCTTCCTCAGTTACAGCCAAGTATTATAATAATATTAATAATAATACTAAGAATTAGTAATAAATTTATAATATGGTCGATTTCAGGTGATAATAATAATTATTATTGTGCAACGAATTATGCGGTTACATCACCAGTATCGCGCAGTGCGACCCACAATAAGCTTCTCTCGGATGGAGGCCATGGTTCAGTTGGGAGTGGCAACAGGACCGAACCGAGGCGAGGATCAAGCAATGGCCCCGGACAAACGCAAAAAAAAATCGATTTAAGTGGTCGGACCAACTCAAGAGGGACATCCTTACCTGTTGGCAAAGAAGCTCACCGGCGCGAACATCATTCATGCAGAGGTTACATAACCGTTGGGTCAATATGCACCCGGAATATGCTCATAAAACGCCTCAGTATTTAGGAGATCAGGTATCATTATGCGCAAAAATGGATACAAGGTTCTTTATCGACAGAAAGAAGAGCAACATCATCCAGCGAACATACCACCCGTTCCAACAAGACGACCTTTACAGATAGCCGATAATGCCAATATGAGAAGTAGGAGATCTATCCACTGAGTAGTTTACGAGAAGGCGGTCTCCCTGCTTAGCGACAGTAGAAGTAACGATACTTCATTAATCCTGAGTAAGGCTCGCGAACGTATTGCACAGCTTCAGTTTAAAATTGAAACGGCATTCTTTCCGTCTGTTCAATAAAACGACACGTGCCGTTAAAAATCCGCCTAGCCGAGAAGAGATTCAAGTCTTCTGGGAGGAAGTATATGGACATACTTATCAGCTAAATGAAGACGCTTCAGATATATCACTTTTTCGTAACTTTGGCCAAAGACAAAGGTTGCAAGGTCCAGAGGAAGAATGTCCACTAATAACTGCTGAAGAATTGAAGAAAGTTATCGCTAGAACTAAGAACTTTTTAGCGCCAGGGACAGATAATATCAACAACTTTTGGCGAGAGAAGTTCACATCTACGCACCAACATCTAGCTCGTATATTTACAACAATCTTAAACGGAGAACAACCCATCCCGCAGTGGCTAGTGGAACGACGCACGGTATTGATCCCTATGACCGGAGATTTGGCAAGTCCAAAGAACTACAGGCCCATAGCTTGTTTACACACCAGCTACAAGCTATTCACTGGCATCCTCAAAGAGAGGATATTAACATCTATCGAGCCTATATGGAGTGCAATAGTTGCACAAAATGGATGCAAGAGAGGGCTGGCCGGTTGCAGGGAAAACCGGGTAATAGACAGGTGTATTACCCAGGACGTAATCTGTCCACGGCTTGGATTGACTATCGCTAGGCATTCGATAACAGGAACCATGAGCTACTTATTAAGCTCCTTGAGTGTCTGGAGGTGAATCCAAAAATAGTGAGATGCATCAAAGAGCTTATGCTCTTGTGGCGGAAAAAATTTGTCATAACATCTGACAAAAGACAAGTGACTACCAGCTGTATCACATATAAGAGGGGGTCTTCCAAGGAAACTCAATAAGTCCGATACTTTTCTGCATCTCCCTATTGCTTCTATCTATTGTGCTCCGAGGTAAAAGCTCTGGATACCTATGTGACCCGCCGAACAGAACAAAATATAAGGTCAACCACCTTTTATATATGGACGACCTTAAACTCTTTACTTCCTGCAAAGAGGATCTTAACATCCTTGTGGAGGCGGTGAATAGGTACTCTAAAGCGATTGACATGAGCTTCGGACTGGACAAGTGTGCCTGCGTCCACCTACACCAAGGAAGACTAGAAACCAAATCATTGCCTGACGATCAGGGTGTTCAACTCATAGGCGGAAATACCATTCATCATCTTGGTAATGGAGAAACATATACATATCTTGGAATACCGCAGGCGGAAACCCAAAATGTCCGTGTATTAAAAGCGGCCCTTCAAAAAAGTATCGCAAAAATCTCAGAAAAATGTGGGCTTCCTAATTATCTGGAAAGAATAAGATCCAAGCGACCAATATGCTGGCCGTTCCTATACTGCTCTACACGTTTGGTGCAGTAAAATGGAACGTGGATGAGCTGAAGCAACTTGACCGAAGCACACGCAAGATGATGTCAATCCATCGAAGTCATCATCCTAGATCTTCCGTACCTCGAATATACCTACCTCGAGATAAAGGGGATAGAGGCTTGTCAAGAATTGAAATAAATTAAAAATTTAATTTTCTTCAGTTTTCCACAGTTAATTATTAAACTGTTGAAAATACTGCTGTTGAAAATTCAATTGACAATTCTCTTTAATTTACGACCGTTGAAAGTCCAGCTGTTGAGTTTTTCAAATGTTGAAAATTGAAACAGCCTTTTTATTTTTCATGAAAACATGCGCTTTTTCCGTTTTTTAATTTAAAAAATTTGTAACCATTTTTATACTTTTTTTTTAAGAAGAAAATTGTTTGCAATCGGCTATGTATCAAAGTAGCTTCTCAGATATTATAAATTCAAAATATTCTTAAACCTTCAAATTTAATCATTTTGCAATTAGTATAGTTTTAAACGTCAGAGGAGCCCCACGTAAAAAAACGCGCCTTCGAATCGACCTCCGTGGTTGTGCGGAACAGAGTTCATTAGGTAATGTAATACAGTAGCCTCCGGTTGAGCATCACATTGGCTGCAGCGAGCTCGAGTTCGAGCGCCTTGTAATAGGAAGGGTCAGGTGAGCCGTCAGGTATGGCACGGGACCCTGACATCGTCTTAAGCCAATTATTTCAATATTTTCATAAGCAAATTCCGAGTTTAGCTATTTTCAAACGAATAGGCTCAATTTTTTAACAGAATCAACTAAGAATGTTTGTCCGGTGACTCTTTGCTATAGTGCTTTGCAAATTTCCAAAAAATATAATTATGTAAACATTTTTCATAGACAGATTCCGTGTTTGGCTATTTTTCAGCGAAAATGGCTCAGTTGTTTACAGAATCAACGAAGAATGTCTTTTCAGTAATTCTTTCCTATTGTACTTAGCAAATTTACAATAATCATTAATTATTTAAACAATTTTCATAAACAAATTCCGATTCAACTATTCTTTAATGAATAGACGCATTTTTTTTAAATAGATCCAACCAAGAATGTTTTTCCAGTGACTGTTTAGTTGATACTTTGCAAATTGACAATAATTAATAATTATTTAAACAATTTTTATAAACAAATTCAGAGTTTGGCTATTTCTCAGCAAATAGTCTTAAGTTGATTAAGGAATCAACAAAGAATTTCTTTCCAATAACTCTTTCCTACTATACTTTGCAAATTTACAATAATTATTAACTATTTACACAAATTTAGAGCTTGGCTATTTTTGAACAAATAGGTTCAATTTTTTTCACGGAATCAACTAAGCATGTTTTTTTTCATGACTCTTTTCTGTGATTCTTTGCAAATTCCCAAAAATTATTAATTATTTACATAAGTTTTATGAACAAATTCCGATTTTGGCTATTTTTCAACGAATGGGCTTAATTTTTTTAACGGAATCCACTAAGAATGTTTTTCCGGTGACTGTTTGATATGATACTTTGAAAATTTACAAGAATTATTAATCATTCAAACAATTTTCATAATAAATTCAGAGTTTGGCTATTCTCCGGCAAATACACTGTGTTTGTTTACGGAATCAACTACGAGAACACTCCAATTTGCAATTGCGTCATCTGGTCTTTTGATTTGAATTTTTTCTAAAGTGGGTACGGCCACGGAAACACCCTGGCGCCATCTGTTGCCTAAGAGTGGCAATTCCATAGGGATGAATTCCATTTGTTTACATGCGATGGAAAATAAATAAATTTATACTGAAAATAAGAGTTTAACTGTCAGATAACGAGAGTGTCTGTAGGAAGACAGATAAAATCTCGATTTAGGGGAAAAAACTTTAGTTCAAGTTTATTAAACGGTTTGATCGGAGTTGATTTTTGAATTTATCTGTCTATGACAGTAGACCTATCGGATTACAAATATCACATAGAGTACTTCAATATTCTTGTTTTTTGAAAAAGGTATCTGGACAAATTATTGTGTTAACTGGATAATTAATATTATATATATTCGCATATTTATACGATCTATTATTTTTGTAAAAGTAATGCTAGTTGTCAGATTTTGAGGTTAGAAAGTTTAATTATCCCAGAATATTTATGGAGTATATTTTATTTTAATTTAAATGACATTGAGTATTTTATTAGTTGTCTTAAGTTTTAAGTAAAGCTTTTTTTAACGATTCAATATGTTATGTGAAAAAGCTTTTTTCTTAGGTTTCTTGATTACGGCAGTAGCGACACTGCACTGAAGTTTGCTTATTCCATTCACTTTCAACTCCTGCACCCTCAACACATGAATTACTGCCAAACTTTTTCCCTTATTCAGTGTTTCGGGGTGCAAATCGATTGAATGTCTTATAGCTTGAAATCCTGTTTTAATTAAAATATTCATCATCAATCCGCTTCTTGACATTCAACCGGTAATTTTTAATTTTATGTTCATAACCAACAACGAAACTAGAACGGGTTTAGGTGGAATCAAAGCACGAAATCTTTTTGCAAGAAAGTTTCCTTCATTATTTTGCTTCATTTTGAAAAACGTTATATATTTTTTTGAACAATCATTTATGCATTTATTATATTTGAAAACGATGCACACATGCTATCTTATGTAAATTTCAAATTTCTATCCACAAGGAATTTTAGGCTTTGGCCGCCGCGGGCGCTGTCTGTCATATCTGGTAAATAACAAAGGCATGTCCGTACCCAAAAAAAACACGTACCTTTTGTTGACTTTTTTGAGGAATGAGGACGATATTATATTTTCCTTGAATATCCGTTGTTTTCTTAAAAATTTCATATTTTTATTATTTTTAATGATAAATTATAACAGGGTAATTCAAAATTAGTCTTACGGTTATCATGTTATCTGTTTTTTGTTTTTCACTTTCATTGTAAAATACGAAAATCTGTCAATAGTTCGAGGTTAGTTGGAGAGGTTAATAAGCCTAATTTCTGCAATAAAAATGGAAGTACATACTATCACTATCAAAGAAAATTAAAAATACTTCTCCACGCAAATTTTTGTTGACTAAAGATGGTGCAGATTAAAAGTAGAGAGTCCAAAGATTAATTTAGCAAAATTTGAAACAAGAATCTTTTCAAATATTCGAAATACGATTAATCAAAGTTTAGCTTTGTAATTTTCGTATTGTGCTTACCCCTATCGGCCTTAACATTTATAACTTAAAAATGAGCCAAATTTTTATTACTAAAAATTTTATCTCCGAAGATATTTTTTTAATTAATTATAAAGTTTCTATCATGCATATACTTATTATTTATTTAAAAAATAGAAATTCATTCTGACAGATAAAGAAAAAAAATGTGCCCGCTGCGCGGGCACATTCTCATCGAGCGCGGCTCGCTTACTAATTTGGTGATTATGAATTCTCTTTTGTTAAAGCTCCTTCGGCTTTAACGAACACATTCTCATTACGTATCTCGTGCTTCGCACTCGATTTTGTCCAAAATGCAAACTTTTCCACAATATGCAACACTATTATATCAAATGTATATTACATTTATCATCGCCTGAAACTTGACCTTTATGCGAGAAATTTATTTTGCGAGTCGAAATCTTGTCCAAATTAAGTAGTTATTCGTCATAGGGTGGAGAGTCTAGTTATAACGTGAGTCCCAACAACTTCGGTTTATTAAGGGGGCGTGTGAAGACAGAACTGGAACCGAGAGAGTCATAGTCTTTTAGTTTTTTATACTGACGTCACCAGCCTTCGGCAGTGTTTTTTCCAAAAATGGAATTTTTTATTTTCAATGCTATTTTTTACGAATAAAACAAAAACTACGCTTCCTATCAAATAGTGATCAATAACAAATTTGTAGATCTTTTTTATATGCACAATTTTTGTTTTGTCATCATTTTTCATATCTTGCATAGTTTGACCGCAAAATGGAATTTTTGATTATTTTTTTGTGCCATAAAAATTAGAATTTTCTATTTTTCATAAAATTCAGAAAGTTTTTATGGCAATATTGTAGGGTATTCAAAGAGCAACGATTTTCGCCTCCTCACTTTTTTATATTGTGCGTTTTTTTGCTAAAAATGCTCATTTTCCTTTTTTTTTTTAATTTTGTAAATGCTATTATAACTCCGGTAATTTTTCTTCTATCAAAAAAGTAATTGGAATTTTTTGGTTCGCCTTTTTGAGTACTATTATTATCCGTCCATAGAATTTTTAAATATAAAAAAAAAGTGTTCTCAGAAATGTTCAAAATTTTAGGACACTTAAAGAGTATCAAAAGCCCAATCCAATCTGTCAATTGTTTCGAAAGTTTTCGTGCTAAAAGACTAAAAATATACATACCCACCCACCCACATACATACACACATACAGCCAGACGCATTCGCCAAAACCGGTTTTTTGGGTTTAGAAGATCTCAAAACGTGAACATTTGACAAAAACGGGGAGGAGGGGGGTCAAATTTTACACAAATATAATACCTTCTCTGATGAGAATGTAAAAATAATTAATAAATATGTAAGAACTATTTCTTAACGAAATAAGATCAAATTGTCCAAAGTATTGGAAAAATCGCGCGCTAACAGAGGTTTAGTGCTGCGACGCCTGCTCGCGCACTCTCGCAGTTGACGCAAAGTCGCTTGTTCGCTCGCGTCGTGTGTACTTCGGTCGTTGTTATTATTCTGGTATTGTTTGTTGTGTTATTATTTGTGTTATTTTGTGTATTTTTATTCCTAACTGCCTTAATACAGGGAAAAGTGAGGATTATTCGAAGGGAATTGAATAATAATAGGTCTCGTGTAAAATAGTCTGGTAAGTGTTTCATAATCATCATAATCATAATTTCTTATATAAATTGAAAATTAAATCTTGTTGGTACTTTCCTTCAGCATAAAAAAACAAAATATTAAGACTTTACTTACACGCGCACTAAGTGCTTGCTTGTTTTTCTATTGGTTTTTTCATAAAAACGTGTTTTAAGGAAAAAATAAAGATACTCGTATGATGGAAGTATGCTTGCGTGTTTTGATAGTCGTTATTATTTGTAACTTGAAATAATATTTTTACGAAGTTTTGCAGGGCCAGTACATAGAAATACATAAATAATTACTGGAATAATAATTTATGTATTTCTGTTTGTTTTTCAATTGGTTTTTTCATAAAAACGTGTTTTAAGGAAAACCTAAAGATATGATGGAAGTATGTTTGCGTGTTTTGATAGCAGTTTTTATTTGTAACTTGTAATAATATTTTTTTGAAGTTTTTCAGGGCCGTTACGTACATTGTAAGAGAATATATACTTTATTTGCTGGCTATAACGTTCGTTACTTTCCTATATTTAATAATGTATGTACCGGCCCTCGAACACTTCTTTATAGGTTAGGCCCAGTAAATAACAAAGTTGACACTGTTCGGCAAATAACGAAAGTGTAAAAGAGATACATCAAACTATGGCCCCTGAGTGACGTGTATTGGGGAAAGACCTACAGAGCCATCTAACGAGCCCGCAAAACAGGATCAGAATGTGCCGTCCCGGTTTCCTGTACTAGTGACCACAGCCTGCTTGCTCCATACACGCCGTGCCTGCGCCATGCGCGCATGGTGCGCTAAACTTGCTATCTGGGGCGGTTTCCTCATTTTCAAATTCTTTCATCCAATTTCCTTCATCTATTTTTTTCATTCTTTAATTCCTCTTATTTATCATTTGAGTCACTATTTTTGAAACTGTCTTTATAAATTGCTTTTTCATTCGATCTTACATGTCTAGACTCTAAATACACTCCTGTACTAGGATGCCACAAAATGTAACCTGTTACAGTATATCCGACTAAGACGGATTTAATCGCTCTTTTTGAAAATTTCGCTTGATTTCTTGGAACTCTAACGAATGCTACGCAACCAAATCTTTTAATTCATTCTGAAAGACAATTTGTTTCTGGAGTAAAATTTTTAAGTGGGGTACCATTAAGTTCTCGTGTATACGGTGGTGAAAATTCAGCCTCTATACCTTCCTTTTATTACCTCTAAAATTTCTCCTTCCATAAATTCTTTACCTTGATCAGATCTAATATAACAAATCCCGTTGCGCGCGAAACTTTAAGTGCATTATAAGCGTTGTAACTACCGAATACCGATTAATTATTAGAATATTCTAAAATATAACTAAGAAGAAACCGTGTGTTTAATTAATAATTATTTTTTAGCAATATTTTTTACAATTTATATTGTCGTCTAAACTATAGTCTATACCGCTAACATAAGTTAGATCTTTTTCTATTATCAGTCAAAGTAATATGATAATTCGTAATTGCAGCATTGAAGAACAATGCAGAATAGCGACTGGATCGGTAAAATCTACTGATCCGCAGGTCAGCACCACTTGAGAATTCGTACTGGTAACCATTAATGACAGTCATAATTAATTGACTATTCTTGTAACATTTCTAAACTGTCATGTTGTCCATATATGTACTTGGAAGATCAGTAGATTTAACTTGGTTTTCAGTCAAATATACGGTTCTTTTTTCTGCGTGTGTAAATTGTGCGTGCGCATGGTTTCACAAATGAGCGGGTGACGCCAAGTGTGAAAAGTGAGTGAGTGGGGTGAGTCTCCGAGGTTCGTGTATCAGCTGATTGTGGTTTGTTTATGCGTTTTGTTTATGCCGTTTATGCGACGTCGAAGCAGTTCAAATAATAGAGTATACATGTAAACATGTAATAAACTACATGGGAACCTATATGGGATCCTTGTTTGAATTCCTGTTTTAAATTACGATCAGAGATAGGATGGGAAATATTTTGTGGGTTTCCACATGGGTTCTTATACGAATACCGTTATGGAAACCTATGAAATGCTCCTACATGAAATCCGACATGGGATTATAATTTTTTTTAAATGAAATATGTTTTAGAAGTTTTGGGTACATAGTCGGCAATCTTAAAATTTCCAAAAAATATTGTGCAGCCGTAGCTTTCACATAAAACTACTGTGCACTCCTTAAATATTAATTGCAAACCCATTCATGTAGGAACCTTCATAAAAACCCATAATAAGAACCGATATAGATTCCCATCCTATATTCCTATCCCAAATCGTAATTATAGACAGGAATTCAAAAAAGGATCCCATATGGGTTCCCACATAGGTTTCAATGAAGTTTACTATGTAGGCTTTTTCAGTAGGGTACAGTCTGAGAGCCGAGAGACCAAAAATGCAACAGTTTTAGAAAGGAAGATATTTTAACTTGCTTTCTATCTGGTTATGACCTAGTTCATTTATATTGGTTGTATATCAACAGCCTACCGTCAGTCTGCCAGTTTTGCTAACAGCTGACCCGGCGGCGGCTCCAAACTTGTAAAAAAAAGTTGTGTGTCGCAACTGTTTTAGACAATATAAAAATTAGTCTGTGAATAGTACGACAACCAACAAACTATGTGGGCAGGGTCAGTATTCAAAATATTGTAACGGTACGCGTCAGCAGCGCGTTAAACTCATCAAGAAAATATAGTTGGTGAAACTGTTTTATAAAATTAAAAATTTTCAATACAAGTAGTTTATAATATTTAAAACAAGAAAAACATTGTCAGCCCGAATTTTTATGTAACAAACGCCGTCAGCAGTCAGAAGAAGGGCGCGCCGCGAGCTTCATCTATGTAGTCGCAACTGTTTTAGAAAATCTAAAAATTAGTCTGTTGGATAGTAAGACAACTAACAAACTATGCGTGTATGGTGAGTCTTCAAAATATTATAACCGTATGCGTCAGCAGCACGCTAAACTCATCAAAAAAATGTATATGGTGAAACTGTTTTATAAAATTTAAAATTTTGCGTACAAGTAGTTTATGAGATTTAAAACAAGAAAAACATAGTCAGCCCGAATTTTTCTGTAACAAACGCCGTCAATAGTCAACAGAAGGGCGCGCCGCGCGCCTCATTTATATATGCGCTCGGACGCTTTAGATGGCACAGGCTGATTATATTTAATAATGAAATAAATGGTTTTAATTCAAAATACTATCTATAATTTCTTTAACATGAAACATTTAAATAAAGAAACGAGACGAAGCGGGACGCTTCGGAAACGCGCTTGTCATAAGAAAATATGGTTTGTGTCTTTGTGAACATGAAAATATTGTAAATAAGTAATTTATGGGATTTAAAACAAGAAAAAAACAATCGGTCTCAATTTTTTAACTATGGAATTACAAATATTGTAGAATTCCATAAAAACATTTTGCGGCCGAGCGCGCTAGATAAATGAAGCGCGCGGAGCGCCCTTCTATTGATTGCTGACGGCGTTTGTTATATAAAAATTGGGGCTGACTATATTTTTCTCGTTTTAAATATTATAGACTACTTGAACTCAACATTTTAAATGTTATAAAACAGATTCACCAACTAAATTTTGTTGATGAGTTTAGCGCCCTGCTGACGCGTACCGTTACAATATTTTGATGACTGACCATGCTCACATAGTTTGTTAGTTGTCTTACTATCCACAGATTAATTTTTAGATTGTCTAAAACAGTTGCGACATGCATTTTTTTTTACAAGTTTTGAGCCGCGTAATCTGTTAGCAAAACTGGCAGGCTGACGCTGATGGTAGGATGTCGATATAAAACCAATATATTACCTAAGGTTAAAATATTAGCCTTTCTAAAACTGTTGCATTTTTGGTCCCTCAGCTCTCCGACTATTATGATAGGCGGCTCAAAGTATACAGAATTTTGTGCAGTAAAGTAAAATTTCAAAAACGTAACCGTTAAAAAAAAATTACTTTTTGTAAAATCTATACTTGGGCTGAATTGTGATCGACAAAAGTAATATTTTTCTCACTTAACAAAATTCTTTAACACCAACAGATGTCATAATCAAATCTAAAATGTCAAACACAAAAGACATACAAGACCCAACAAAAAAAAAATTCGATAAACCAAAACTTATGCTGAGTTGTGCCCGACAAATGCAGTATTTATACTATCTAACAAAATTTTGTAATACCAATATTAAAACCATATTAAAACCCAAAATGTCAAGCTCGAAAAACATACAAGACTCAAAAATAATCAAATTGCGAAAAACCAAAATTTGTGCTGAGTTTTTCTTGACAAATGCCATCTTTTCCCCTTTAACAAAAATCTGTGGGACTAACTGTTATCATATTAAAAACCAAAATGTCAAATTGAAAAAACATACAAGAACTAAAAATAATCAAATTTCGGAAAGCAAAAATTGGTGCTGAGTTTTTCTCGACAAATACAATCTTTTCCCTTTTAACAAAATTCTATGAGACCTACAACTGTCATATTGAAACACAAAATGTCACTCAAAAAACGTACAACACCCAAAAATAATAAAACGTCGACAAAAAATTGGTGCTGCATTGTGCTAGACAAATGCGGTCTTTATTCTTATTAACAAAATTCTTTAAGACCAACAGTTGTAATATGAAAACCAAAAATGTGTGTGAAGACCATGGCTTCGTAGTTGTAAGTCACCGGCAAGCAACGAAATCGGGGTGCTCTTCCATATCAACCTCGAGACGCAGCCGAAGATAAGGCCGTTTTGACTTAGGGAATAATTCAGAACTGGATTCTTTGTGAATTTATTGCCAAAGTTACCAAATTTAATAACTTTGAAATATTGAAATTTCAAAACTATCCCTCTGCAAATTAATTTATACATTCTAAGTTGATCAAGTTGCCAAACTATACATTTCGGTATCACCAAATTCTCCGCATTGACAATTCAAAAATTTCAAAACTGGCAAGAGTTCGCTTTTTATAAATTATAAATTTTTCAAGTCACCAAGCAACAAATTTCGAAAACAACAAATTTACCAAACTTTCAATTCTGATATTTCAAAATTGAGCCCTCTCCAAATTTATTTATAAATTCAAAGTTTATCAAGTCGCCAAACAATACATTTCGATCTTGAAAAACTTTCCACATTGACAATTTTGAAATTTTGAAACTGGCAAATGTACACTTTTTTTTAATAAATTATAAGCTTCTCAGTAGCGAAGCAATAAATTTCAAAATTACAAAATGTACCCAATGTCTAATTCTAAAATTTCAAAACTGCGACCTCGGAAAATGTGCCTAGAACAGTAATTAAAAGAACAAGAACAGCATTGCAAAAACAAATTTTTCTGTCGACAAATGCCCGAATAATGCATTAGTGTATTAAATTTGTTAAAAAAATCATCAAATTTATGAACTAATTATGAATTTTGCTGAAATTATCATGAAGTTCCCCATTAAAAGGACTGTCACACGAAAGAAACGATTTCTTTTGTCGATTAATGCCTGAATAATCAATTTGTTTATAATATTAACAAAATAGTCATAACAGAAATTTTCTTCATCATAATATTGTCACCATCCAAATTTCTCGCAATATAACTTGTAAACAAACGTAAAATTATTAAAAATTATAGAAAACAAATTTTCCACACAAACTTTGTTTATACAACAAAATTTTTTTATTGTATCATGATGGAATATCTTTATTTGATGCAGATCTACGAAACGTAGGCGATTGCAACAATTTTCCTATTATTGACCAGCACCGGGAACATGAAATAGAAAAAATTTCCATTTTCTTCGTCACGTTTTTGTTTATTTATAAAAAAATGAAAAAACGAAATTAAACGTCAGACTTGACATCTTTCTTTGAAATTTTATCAGCTTTTTTTATAAATTTTTTACGTCCCAATCGATCTATATCTGTAGGCTGTACGTTATTTTGAACAAAAAAGTCCTTTCTTCCACTGTGCGGCGTGGAATGTATAATCGCCGAACAGACGAATTGATATCCAAGCTCTTCTGCATATGCATGATCTTACGTGTGGCAATATCAAGAACTGTAAGCTCGTTCTTCGTCCATTGAGCCAACCCAAACGAGTAGAGTAGAACCGGGACGGCAAGCATGTTAGTCGCAGATACGTCGTTCAACGCCGACAGATTGTAAGACTAAATGTGTCGAAGAAGACGCCTGTATTTGATTCGGAGAGACTCTTTCACTGATGTTTTGTCCTGAATGCGGCTCTGAGGCATGCCCAGGTATATATAGGTCTCTGCAGTGTAAAGATGTTTGAAAACACTTATTATCCACGTGCACTCTGAAGTTGGCTTGCACTAGTGGCATAGATCTTTACGTCATCCATATAAAATACATGAGTGACCTTATGCTCGCGATAATTAGTGTCGCCGCATAGGTATCCAGGAAAATTGTGTAGTGCGAGAGATAGTGGCAGAAGTGTGATGCAAAAGAGCAGAGGACTCATGGTGTCGCCTGGAAAGACGCCCCTCTGGAAGGTGACGCTGTTTGTTGACACACGATAATTTGCAGATGAGGCTTTACGGTAGTCAATCCAGAACATCGACAGGCCGCGCTGGTCAGCTGCTGCATCTCTGCAGCAGCACCTGTCAATTAGCACATTCTCTCGGTAGCCTGCAACACATTGTTTGAGCCACGTTGTTCATACATCTCTCCCAACACAGGCTCAATTCTTCGAAGAATCCTGTCGTTTAGGACAGCTGTAAAGATCTTATACAGCGTGTTCAAACAAGTTATTTCTCTGTAGTTTTCTAGGTTGGACAAGTCGCCTTTTTTTGGTAGGAGCATAGTGCTTCCAAACACCAGCCACTGCGGAATGGACGTCTCCGACATTAAATATGAGGTGAAGATGCGGGCCAGATGTTGAACATTCCTCCTCAGTTCTTATGAGGTTGTCAGAAAGCTACTTGAAGCGGATGATACTTTTAGTGTTTCTCTTCAATTGCAGTATTTTCAGGTTCTTGTACACCTATCTCCTAAAAGTCGCTACCTGGTAATTTTCTGCCTTGACGGCGTGAGATGTATAATCGCGGAACGGGCGAATTGATATGCAAGCTCTTATACATATGCATGATCTTAAGCGTGGCGATATAACGGGCCGTAAGCTTGTTCTTCGCCCTTACGGCCCTTGATATCGCCACGCGTATGATCATGCATATGCATAAGAGCTTGCATATCAATTCGCCCGTTCCGCGATTATACATCTCACGCCGTCAAGGCGGACTTCTGAATCTCCAATGTCTTCATAACCGAATTGTTCTGAGTACAGCTTGCATCGTGACCCTGCGGTGGTTGTTTAACCTTTTTTTTAAATTATATATATAATATTTAGAGCCTAGACGGCTTAGGCGGTTAGGCGCTCGCACCTCACGTTAGAGGTCTTCAAAAAATTAAATTCTAAATAAAATGCCTTCGGCATGTTTGGCTGTAATCATCTTAAGCCTGAGAGAAAAATGAGCTTCATAATAATATAAGTAAGTATACAATTAATATAAATAATAAAAAAAGTAATAACTACGATAATAATTTTGTACTATTTATCATTATGTGGTTAGAAAATTGGTAACAAAAATTACGAAAACAAAGTTTGGATTATTATATAATTGTTTATATGTACGTAAATTTGTAAATAACTAAATTTTTGGATTTCTGAAAACATAAAATTTGAAAATGTACAGAATATACATTCACTAAGTTTTTACGTGTTATTAAAAAATCTATGGGAAACTACGGAAGATGCGTGAAATAAGATCGTCCATCAGTTTAAATTTACGTATTTGCATTAATTTACACTTATGTTCGTTCTGATTTTTCGGTTTGTCTATAAAATTACATCGACCAGCAATTTACCATTTATTCGTTTATAAAATGTAGGAAAAACGAAGTTCAATTTTTTTATATATACGTAACTTTTGTAAATAAATATATTCCCGCATCAAAAAATTGAGATATGTCCCAAAACATAAACATGACAAATGTATGTACTTATAGTTTTGCTAATAAATATGGTAAAAAAACTATAGTAACTTCATGAAGAATTACCAAGTAATTCTCAGCTGATTGAGCCTTGCGACCAATTTTCTTAACTGAGAAAAAAGATTATTTACAAACAAAGAAGTGTAGTACTGAATACGACCAATTCACATTTTTTTTATCGAAGACAATTTTTCTAGTTGTTATTCTTTTTCTTTTAATTGTTGTAATTGTTGTTCTTGTTCTTTCAATTACTGTTCTAGGAAAATTTGTCGAGGACTGAGTCTTGAAACTTTGGAATTGAAAATTCGGAAAATTTGGTAATATCGAAATGTATAGTTTGGAGACTTAAAAAATTAATAATTTGTGAAAAAAGCAAATTCTCGCGAGTATTGAAATTTTAGAATTGTCAATGTGGAGAATTTGGTAATGTCGAAATGTATAGTTTGGTGACTTGATTAACTTAGAATTTAGAAACAAATTTGCAGAGAGCCCAGTTTTTAAATATCAGAATTGGAAGTTTGATATATTTGGTAATTTCAAAATTTACTGCTTGGCGACGCGAGAAATTTATAATATATAAAAAAGCCAACTCTCACCAGTTTTGAAATTTTAGAAATGTGAATGTGGACAATTTGGCAATATCGAAATTTATAGTTTGGTGACTTGATAAACTTAGAATTCATTTAAAGAAGCGAACTATCGTCAGTTTTGAAATTTTAGAATTGACAATGCGGAAAATTTGGTAATATCGAAAACTATAGTTTAGCGACTAACTTAGAATTTGTAAACAAATTTGCAGAGGGCCCAGTTTTGAAATTTCAGAATTTGAAAGTGAAAACGGCCTTATATTTGGCTGCGACTTGAGGTCGATAAGGAAGGGCGCCCCGATGTCGTTAAGTCGTGAGCTTGCTGTTCGCAGCGCTAGTGTTACAGCTTACAATTAGACTGCTTGCCGGTGGTGTATAACTGCAATCATATGTTCTTCACGCATATGACCTGTCAATTTTCTCATATTCTTGCACCATTTCACGACGTATATCGCGAAATGTATGTTCACCATCGTCAAGCCGCGGGTCTTGGAATATAAGGTGACCCCCGAGAATGCTTCTTTGATTTCAGAATTGTGCGTAAAAAATTTAAATTTTGCAAACGGTTTTCACCGTTCAGATGTTAGCGTCTACTATCCTTACATTTCTCTCTTTTGGAAAATAAATATTTTCACTCAAAACATTCAGCAATTATATATGGAAACAGTATCGTACATATTAAAAAGAAATTCAAAGTTATATTAACCAACATCCGTGAGGAATATAACGTTTTTTTTTAGTTTCAAATATTTTTAGTTAAGGCCTATCGTTAAATGTTAAAAATATGTGAACAAAAAAATTCAATTTTGCGAAAAAACGTGTTTAAAGTTGAGGTAGTTGTTGCGAAATAAATGTGACAACTCACGTTCCTAGAACCATAGGGTTCTAGGTTGAATTCTAGACGTCACTTGATTTTAATTTGTTTTCCTATCACAATAAAACCTGAATTGAATTACGGTTTCGGACATGGCCTGCAATTGGCCTGGGCCGTGTGAACCATATCCAATTGGAATGAATAATATTACGCATCAGAGGCGAGTGAGTACCCCCGCACTGCCTCCTTTGTCACTACGCTGCTGGTGGTTACGCATGGTTGAACAAGCCTCTCTCGACCCCGCGGACTCCTCTCTCACCACGAAACTGAGGTGCCATCAGCTCTAGGAATTCATAAATCCGAGGTAACTAATTCCAGGTCCCAGTTTACTTCTCATAGAGAACATGTGAAAATCATGTGACATTCAAAAATCAATATTGAACCTTATGTTTAAGGGTCACGAACTGAGTAAAGCCCATTTTGTAATTACTCTGTCTTACTCATAGAAATGATGAGGTGGAATAAACTTATGTTTTGTTTCGTGTGATGTTTTTTGGAATAAAAGATAATCTTCAAACACTTTAAAAGTTTTTCATAAATTTAAAACATGAAAAAATGCACTTCCAAATAATTAGGAATGAGAACTAGATAAAGCCTATATCGTTTTCCCCCCACTCTCCACTGAAAATTTAAAATAAAAATATTTATAAATCTTGAAAGCATAGCTGATAAGGAGCACTGGCTTCAATAATTTTCTTAGAATTTTCCATTTTTAATCCTATAACAGAAAACGTTTTTTGTTTGTCTTGTAAAATTTAATTTTTGGGCATGAGCTAGTTGTCATTCTCAGTGTCATAATTTATTGCCTGTTAAATTTAAAACTTTTTTAGACAAGTTATATATACATGAAATTGCAAAAACTTTTAGATTCCAAATATATTATTTTAAAATCACACATTGCAAAATTAAAATTGTTTAGTTACGTAATTTGGGCCTGTTTATGAACAAAGGATACCTGCTGGGAAGTTCAGTTTGGTAGGCGATGATCATCGACCTGGTCAAAGAGGAAGCTTTATATCCCAGCATCACATATATACCCCAAATTTTGTAAATGTTTGTTTCTTCATATGAATACATATATAATAATATTATTATATCATTATATAATATATAATACATTCACAATAATTTTCATAAATTTCCAACAACTTTGCAATAATCTTAATAATTTTTCTATTAGCTTCACAGAAATTGTTGGGAACTTCCAGGTAATTCTCAAGAATTCAATTTCTGGAGTTAGAGACCAAATCTCAAGCTTATCCTCTAAATTCCCATGGCAAATCAAAGTTGCTATGAAAGTACCGCCCGGCCACTTTTTGTTTCAGGACTACACTTCTGATCTTCATGCGCGCCATTTTCACAGCTTAAAGCGTTGGAACAACCAGATGATCAGTCACTCTCTAGACCAGTTCGAAATGAAGGTCTACAAAAAGACGATGTTGTTCGCTCCGCACAGGATCCACACATCCATCTTATCCGTTTCTCATTTTATTTTATGTGGTTTTTAATTTTTTTTCTTGGGCGAATCCGCTTTTTTTTCAAACATGGATTATGTCAAGTAACTGTTGTCGTAAAGTAATATTAGAAACTTCTTACGGCGATGTTCTATTGATATGAATTTTAGTTTTAGATCCATAAGGTTTCAGTAACCTACGTCCTGATAGTCCAGGAAGTTTCTTACAATGCGACAGGTGTCTAATAGTCCTGTGTTTTGAGCTGCTGCTGGTACCCTCCTGGCTTCTAATTTTTCACGAGTTACACATGATCAGTTCAAATATTGTTCTTAACATTCGCCAGTTCTAAGTTCTGATTTTTGATAACGGTTACCGTAGATTGATCTGATGTGACTCACGCGTTGCTCGATAATTCGCACACTGACTTGTCATTTAAGATATTATTGTTGAGTTCACGTTTGCTCAAACTCACATATCGAATATGAACTAATACATGTAACCACATCCATCGGTCAGCTTTTAAATTCCCAAACGTACCGTTCACCTAGAGCGCAAAGGCATCACAACAGAAATTAGGTAAGAGACATAAAGTTCTAAGATGTACATCGTAGCGCATACAGAGAAATACATTTATTATTCACAATGGCTTATGTAGAAGGGTGATCGCCCGCCATGATGACTAATTTAAAAAATTACATGGGCTTTGCATGACGACATTCAATTACACAATGCGGGCCCGGCGTAAAATACAATCATAATATGTCAGGAAGAAATGTAGCAAGAAAACGAGAAAATGTATGAGAAAATAAGAAACAGAGAACTTTACATTCATGTTCATACTTGACAACTTCATTGCTTCATACATACAGGAAGAATTCGTTGAGGAATTATGATTCTTCATTGATTACCCTTTGTTATTCTCAGTTTTTATAGAATTACAAATTTAGACATCTGAATGACCTCTAGTCTTTCAATTCGAGTATTCAAATGAGCATTCAAGGTGGCAAAGGTAGGGTAATCATTATTAGACCCCGAAATTTCTCCCATTTCCTTATCGATGGAATGTCTAATTTAGGCACAATAAAAAAAACAATCACGTCCCAATGTTCAGTTGGGTGATTTAAATTCTTTAAAACTGTCAAAGCTTGGTTGGTGGTATCGCTTAATATTGTTAAATTTGCAAAGAGAATCATTAGTTACATTGAGTACAGTACCGGTAAATGTGCCTGAATTAAAACGCGCTTGTTGTCATCGTGTTTTTTAAGCGTGATAGAGATTTTTAAGTAATGCTGTCGAGATATATTGGCTAATTAATCGCTGTTAACAACAAGAGCCTCGAAAAGATCGCGAAAATTCTCCCGATCTACATAATTACCCGAAAATTAAGGCAAACTAATTTTAAATAATCTGAAATTAGTCGGATCATTATGTATCGAGCTGTAAAAATATTAATTGCTCATCAACAGGGGGGTCATTTGGTACGAAGGGATGCAGTGGTATTTAAATAATCAAGGGCAGTGACATGTGCTTCTTCGAATAGAAGAAATTTTTTCTCAAAAAAAAAAAAAAAAAAAAAAAAATCCATTGATTCTCTGTTTTTGGGCGAGATAAGAGCTTTAACTTCTAAATGAGGAACTACATATAAATGCAAAGTCTGATTGAGCAAATCCAAATGACCTCTGATTGTCGTTAAATTGAGTTTATCCTTGGCGATATTCTTAAAATTGATCTACTCACACTGAATAGATTCATACAAGGACGGAAGCTGAATACCTAACGCTTCCATTTTGGATAAAAAAAAGTTCAAGCAATTATAATAGTTATTAAAAAAAAGATAACTTTTGCACAAAAACAAGATTACAGTTATAATTTCCTGTGGGTTGTAGTGAATACAGTATTCAGATTCTATTCGAGCATACACGTGAGAAGCAAATTGTCATTATTATTAGTCGTAATACAGAGCGACATAAAGGGCTATGGTCAACAAAAAGGGGGGTTCTGGGCCCTGAGGCAATTTCAGTATCAGCAACATGCATGGGTACTGCAGTATAGTAAACCTAAACAACCTGGAAGCTTAGAGATGAGTAGTATTTCAGTTATGTAAGGGACCGAATTCATTTCAAACACTTGAAATCGCAGAATCTCTCTGGGACGAAATATGTTGGGTTTTAGAGGAAATTAGGTGACACGTATTTTTTTATATAGGTTTCTTCTATTAGTAGAAACTTTTAAACAATATTTAGAAGAATGAAAATGGTGGGGTTTTCAAGAAAATCTTTTTCCTTTTTTTTCTTCAAATTTTGAAAACATGAATGAAAAATATTTTCTCGAAATCCCCACCTCTTTTATTCTTCCAAATATTTTTGAAAAGTTTCTACTGATAGAAGAAAGGCATCTTATCAGCATCATGCGGGCTAAACCATTTTTGAGACCGGGAGAATTTTTTCCCCTAAAAATGTAATTTTTGAATTTGTCTCGTAAACTATGAAAGATATCGCAAAAGAACAAGTGACATTTTTCTTACAACTTTTTTAGATGTGCAAACTTTTATCTTGACGTTTCTTCGTATCTGTCACTGTTTCCAAGAAAAAATAGAAAATTCGACTGTAAAAAAAAAGAATTCTCCTCGCTTTCAAAGTTATTTAGCAAGCATCAAACTTACAAGATATCTTCATTATCAAAGTACAAGTTTAAAAAAAATTGTCAACAAATTTAAAGGTGGGTTTTTTTGAGAAAATCGATGTTTAATTTTTTGAGAAAACCCGCTGCCATTTTGTTAATTTTAATCCTATTTTCAATTTCCTAGCGCATTTTGAGAGAAGACGATTAACGCTATTGAAATAAAAAAGAAAATAAAAAGTATCTCAATTAGGTCAAAAGTTATAGAGGTTTAAATACAAAATTCGAGTTTTTTGAAAAACAAAGCACAAAATTCAAATACGCATAACTTTTTAGAATTTTGTTTTGCAACTCAGAAACATACGTATCGCCTGATTTCCTCTTCCTCTAAAAAACAACATATTTTCTCCCCGAGAGATTCTGCGATTTCAAGTGCAGATCCTGCCTGATTTGAAATGGATTCGGTCAAGGAAATATTTTTTTTTTTCGAAATCATTTTTCTCGGAAACTACTGAAAATATTTCGTTGCTCTTTTTTTAATGAAATATCTTTTCAGGCACTCTCAAAATATGTATATAACTCTGTATCAAAGTCTTTCAAAAGTCGAAAAAAATCATGTCGCTTACAAATCCATGTATTAATACACTAAATCTTCACGTAACAAAATAATTCCTTATTTTTCAGATTCTACGAAAAAACCTAAATAAGAAACTGTCAATAATACTTTTGATATCGATATGGAAAGTAGTGAAAATTAGGAGTTTGTAGTTTTCAAAGCTCCTCTGATATCGATGCAAGCAGTTAAGGTGTAATACTTTTACTTCATCACTCTCCCCTCTACTAGATTCTAGCTAAGGGTAGTTAGCCTACGGCGCTTATACAAGGCCCTCGGGGCCTCAGTAGTACTTGCGCCCTGTCTACGGATAGGTCAGTCTTTGTATCTTACGGTTTAATAAACTAAAGTATCTCGCATCCAGGTTAAATGAGTGTAAATTACTAGACCGTCACATAATTTTGGTGATCCTGGCCATGATCCCTTTGATCGATACGATGATCTTCGGGGGTAAAAAAAATACAATCTGTGAAGTTAAGACAGTTAAGTTTGTGAAAACCTATGAAGTTATTTTTACCTTAGAAGGAGATCCTCTCCCATGCACAAATTTAGCAAAACACGAAATTATCTTAAAAGACCAGAGACCCATTAATATCTCTTCTTATCGCCAAACAGAGTGTTATAAAGCTGTAATCAATCGTCAAGTGAAAGAGATGCTGAATGAGCGAGTAATCTCTATGTCAAAATCAACTTTCAACTCTCCATTGTGGGTAGTTCTGAAGAAAGCTGATGCTTCTGGAAAGAAAAAATGACCGCTACCAATAATCGACGATATACTTGACCACTTAGGAAAGGCGAAGTTCTTTTCAGCATTTGATTTAAGCTCCGGATTCCATCAAATACCTATGTATCCAGAATCAAAGATTATACAGTTTTTAGTACACAGGAAGGTCATTTCGAATTCGAGAGATTGCCGTTCGGTTTTAAGAATTCGCCGGCAACCTTCCAGAGGATGATGGACACAGCTCTTAGAGGGTTGGTAGTAAACATTTGCTTTGTTTACCGTGACGACATCGTCGTATTCGGTTCAAACCTCAACGAACACAATGAGAACCTCGTCATACTCTTCGAAAGACTGCGACATACGGGATTGAAGTTGCAGCCTGACAAATGTGAGTATCTCAGACCAGAGTTAGAATATCTGAGTCACGTAATTACAGCAGAAGGGGCAAAACCAAATCCCAATAAGATGCAAGCGGTAAGGGACTTCAAAACACCCACAAATACAAATCCAAAACAGGTGAAATCGTTTCTGAGACTCGCTGGGTATTATCGAAAATTTATTATGAACTTTTCCACGAGGGCTAAACCACTCATTGACCTTACAAAGGAATATCATTCTTTTCAATGGACATCACATTGCGAGAAAGCCTTCGGAGATCTAAAGAACTGCTTATGTTCATCGCCAGTGTTAAGATACCCTGATTACAAAAAGCAATTCGTTTTAACGACAGAGGCTTCAAATGTAGGTCTAGGGGCCATCCTTTCTTAAGAAGACCATCCCTGCTGTTATATTTCTTGGACACTCAATAAACCTGAAACGAATTACGACACAACAGAAAAGGAACTGCTTGCTATAGTCTGGGCAGACAAACGATTACGGCAATACTTGTTAGGAAGAAAATTCATAATCCAAACAGATCATCAGGCCCTGAAATGGCTCTTCAATATTAAAGATCCAGCGTCTAAACTACTCAGATGGAGACTCCGCTTTGAGGGTTACAAGTATGCAGTCGAATATATAAAAGGGAAAGAAAATACAACCGCCGATGCATTGTCGCGTATGTATCCAATACGTGAAGGAGATGGTCAAGAAAGACACGCAATAGAAGTTCCGGACAGCAACACCGCACACGAACCTTTTGAAATGGACAGCGAAAATGATGAAGTGGAGCCCATGCAGTTTAGATTCGTTGAACCCAAGGACGAAAAAGAAGTAGTTGAAGAATATCGGGCATGGAAAAGAAATAGATTCCCTAATAAAGTTAAGACAAAACCTGTCACTAACGGAAAAAAACTGGATAAAAGTGAGCAAACAGAATCTGTTTTCCCTCTTACGAATTCAACTCCCTGATTATAAAGAAGAAGACTGGATTAAACTGCTGTATAAGAAGATCAAGGATTTCACTAAACACAAGAACTGGAAAATCTTCAAGTATCACGTGGAAGACCCTTTAATAATAAACACTGAAAAAGTGCGGTTGCATGACATGCTCAGCTTTCTTCTTTATAAAAAATTCCCAGAAGATGCATTCTTTGTATGTGATCGACCAAACAAATAGTTAACGGAAGAAGACAAACAAAACCTCTTTTCTGAAGCACATAGAAACATCGGATCAGGTCACTTTGGAGAAAACAAGATCATAAAGAGACTTAGAGAAATTATCTCTTGGGATGGTATGGAGAATGAAGTCATCGACTTCATTAAAAAATGTGACATCTGTCAGAGAGAGTGAGAGAGAGAGAGAGAAGTTAACTTAACTTAGTTAATTTAAGTTTAAGTTAAGTTATCAGGCCAAAAATCGAAGCAGCGATTCCCGATGTACCGGTGGCACCTAACGATAAAATTGCAATGGACATTTTTGGACCACTGCCTATAAAACAATCTGGAAACGAGTATATACTCTCCATCCAAGATGTTTTAACAAAGTATCTGGTTCTAGTACCGCGCAAAGAAACCAGCAGTGAGTCAATCATAACACAACTGATGGATCATTATATATACATATTTTCATCTCCGAAACAGATTCTGACCGATCAAGGAGCAAACTTCGTATCGGAATTAGTCCAGAAATTCGAAAATCTATTTAGAATTAGGCATATAAAAACTACAACCTTTCACCCTCAGGCCAATGGAGCATTAGAGAGAACCCAAGCAACGGTGAAGGATTTGTTAAAACTCTTCATCGCCGATAATCAAACTAAATGGGATTTAACTTTAACCTTACTTGTTTGGCTTATAATGTAGCAGTTCATGAAAGTACTGGGTTAACACCTTTCGAAATGACCTTTGGTAGAACAGCAAACTTGCCTTCGATTCTCGCCACCACCAGTTCTTTAAACCATCAACAACTCTTGGATATGAGGAATGGTTAGGTCCAGCAAAAGTAGTACGGCATTCCAGCCGAAAGATTTAGGTGACGCTAGATTATGCCACGAAACTTGGCACTTATATGTATCGGTCGACGTAGACAATGTTAATACTAGCTTCAATAACCTGATGGGGCACTATGAATTAACAATTAATATGTGTTTCAATTACACTGAACAATTTGAGTTGAGCCTCATCAACGGTAGGATGAAACGACTAGGTAATCAGCGTGGCCTTTTATATAAGCTGTTAGGGGTACACACAATAGAAAAAGATGATTGATTAATGCAATAGGTAGTATATCTAAGACACTGTTCGGGACTTTGACAGAATCTGATTTGACGTATATTGATCGTGAATTAAACAAACTTTATTTAGAAAACTAACAGTTAGCTTCCAGTCTTCAAAATCAAACGTAGGTAATAAGAGTGATTTTAAATTCTGGCTCTTATGATGGTGAATCAGTTTTTGTACATAACCAAAAAACCTCTGAGCGGCTCAAGGAAATGAGCACTCGACTAAATGATATCACAACAAATTTGTTTATTTCAAATCAAATAATAGTCATGACTGCTTATGGATGAGTTAAACGAAGATATCACACTGTTAATAAATTCAATTGACGACGGTAAAAATGGTACAGTACATCCGCAAATTTTAACTCCAACATTGGTCACTGAATCCCTAAAAAATTTTGAGGATGAATTTAACGTAAAGTATGCTTTGCCACTCAAAGAAGTGAATTATCAACATATTATTGACATATCTGAAATAAGCATTGGTTTGAATACTAGGAAATTATTGTACTCAGTTAACATACCACTATTTGAAATTGACGAATATAAAATCCGTAGTAGCATTAAAAGACTAGAATTATCAACATTTGAAATATCCGTTCTCAAAATCGATTATTTAGTTTTTATTAGTTTAGCCGAAAGTCAAGTATACATTATAGTTCTTGAAAAATTTATCGACTGGACAACATACTGCGAAGGAATAATTAAAGGTATTAAAATTACCGAGACATCACATCCATCGTCAGAAAGCAATTGTATTTTAAACACCGAAGGTGCCATAGTTAAGTTAAAACAAAGTAAGGAACTGAGCAAACACGTTTATTACACAAAAAATATTTACATTCCGTATACCAGTAACGATATAGATTTACTCAATGATAAACTACTACTAATTCAAAAACAGATTGATAATGAGAAATTACTGCAAGCAGGTAGAACACTAGATGATATCGATGATGTTATAAATAGTCAGAAATGAACGGCGAACACGAACATGGACTTAAACCACCACAGAAACTCTCACGTACTTATGCTATGTTGCGTTAGTATTAATAACCTTATTCTCAATGTACAAATGCGGATTCTGCGATCTAGTACAAACATTTCTACCGAACGTTTGTCTCAACCTATTTTGTACAACGAATAACATTAATATAACACAACCCCTACGCCAACTATTGTTACCTACGTTCCGCAGGCTCCTCCTGCACATGAAATTGAATGTGGTGAGCCGTTAGTAGCACGTAAGGTCTTTAAATCGCGTTTTTCAGGAGTAAAGCGAGTCTAACGAGGGGGGTGTAATACTTGTACATCATCACTCTACCCTCCCCTAGATTCTAGCTAAGGGTACTTCGCCTAAGACGCCTATACAAGGCCCTCGGGCCTCAGTAGTCCTTGCGCCCTGTCTACGGATATGTCAGTCTTTGTATCTTTCGGTTTAATAAACTAAAGTATCTCATATCCAAGTTAAATGAGTGTAAATTACTAGACCATCACATATGATCGTGAGTATTTATTTCAGACGGATCTTAAAGGCGTTTCTAGTTGCTGGACATCGAAAGTATTCTCTTAGCTGTATTTTTAGTAGGGTTCATCTCACTGAAATAGATATTAAAACTTATAGTTGTCATAAATTCGTTTAGTGTTTATTTTCAATGTTCCAAAAAACGGCTGAGTGTTAGGTAACAAACGACAAACGCTGGCACCTACATCCACGATTGATTGCAACGGAGTTGCTGTCGAGTGCACAGGCATTGATACTCATCTTTCCTTTATTCTTTTTTTGACTCTTTTAGACATTTCTCTTCAGTATCGCTCACACTCACGCATTCACGCAAGGAAACAGACTGAAATGCGTAGTCATATTAGTGTGAGCGATACTGAACAGAAGCTTCTAAAAGAATGGAAAAAAGAATACAGAAAAGATCAAAGCCTGTGCACTCGACAGCAACGGAATAACAAATGAAGTCTCGTCTTCGATCACGCTTGAAAGACGTAGCCATGATGTAACGGTGTGGGTCGCCCCGTGTGCCGCTACTTCGAGCATGCGCAGATCAAGCTAACTCCCTTGGAATCACTCGTGAATGTTGGTGCCAGCGTTTGGCATTTGTCACCTAACCCTTAGCCGTTTTTCAAAATGAGCTGAGAGTAATTTCGATGCCCAGCAACTAAATACGCCTTTAGATCCATCTGAAATAAATACTAACGAACATTAACTAGTGTATTAAAACATAGATTTTTAAACGACGTAATTTTTTTAATTTTTTTTTCGACTTTTGAATGACTTTCATACAGAGTTATACATATATATGTTTTGAGAGAGCTTGAAAAGATCTTTTATTTAAAAAAAGAGCAACGAAATATGTTTAAGACATTTCGAGAAAAATGAATTTGAAGAAAAATATTTCCTTACATAACTAAAAAACTACTTATTTCTGAGATTCCAGGTTATGTATAGGTAGGTTTACTATACTGTAGTACCCCTACATGTTGCTGATACTGAAATTGAAATTGTATGGGGCCCAGGATCCCCCTTTTTGATGACTATAGCCCTTTACGAATAGAAATAAACGTATATACTATTAAATTTTATATAAAGTAAAGTAGTACAATCGAAAACACTTGCAGCAATAGCTGACAATTACTTAAAAAATACAAATTCATATGTGTGTACCATAAATAAGCTATTACTGCATCAAGCGAAAGTGACAACTGGGTAATTAAAAAGGCAATAATTAAACACTCACGTGTTTACCATGTCACCAGCTATCATTGCATCAAGCGAAGGCGACAACTTGTATTTCGACGAAGTTAAAGGGTAAACACAGGTACGCCCTGCGTAGAACACTGTCAAAAAAGATTCTACTTGAGGCTCCGGCGTGAAAATCGAGTTTGCAAACCAAACAAGAAAGCTAGGTTCACTCACTCCAGTTCTGCCTATGGTCACGCAGAAGTAGAAAGACAGCTAGTAACAGCCGATTGCAGTGGAACAGACAGCAGCTTAAGTCGATAGACTCTCAATAGGCAAGAATAGCGAGGCCCGTGGTCATGCCTGAGAGCGTGCGATGTCACACGTGCACCCAACTCACACACAGATAGGATATTGTCTCATTGTTATCATCCTTTTCTACTGCACTTTCGAGCTCTTTGAGCCGATTTCACCAACACCGATTAAATGAGCAATTAACTAATCATGCTTATTTTTTAATCAATGATTAAACCAGCGTTAACTTGCGTTGCGTTCCACCAGGTTATCTGATCAAAATTTAATCACTGATCAGTTAACTGATCAGTAAATCCACGTTCGCTCTGAACATGCTGTAAATGCCCTAACGGAAATCTAGATTATTTTTAGATACTTTCTGGACTGAGCATCTCTATCGAAAGTCTAGGGCAATTTCACGGCAGTCGCCTTGTCTAGGGTTCGTCTAGAGTTTATCTAGTGATGACTCGTAAGTTTTACCTGCGACCCTTTCGAGTCTAGCATTCGTCTAGTATCATCTAAAAAGGGGTCAATTCTACATAATGTGCTCCTAGACAATCTTACCTACAAAACGTCTAGATTTTCGGTAGGGTACTTCGCTTTTGAGGTTCTGTTCTGCTTACCAACGTTAATCGCTAATTAACTTCGTTAACCGGCCAAAATCGACCAGCTAAGTTAAACGGTGATTAACAATGCAAGATACTGATTAAATTAGGCTAATCGAGGATTATCATCTTAATCAAAGTTGGTTAACTTATACCTAAAAATGTATTAATAAATGTGATAATAGTGCACTGTACAATGCTCAGCTCAATGTATAGAACATAGCTTGTTGAATTTGAATGTAATGATTGTCGACACCACAATGCTTTCTCGGCAGTTTTGCACTCGCGAACGCTCGCTAGATTTAATTTATAATTTTTGATAATCGTTAACGTACATTGGTCTGACACGACTTACGTGGTCCTCCTTTGTTCGCACAATGACCCGACATTTAAGACATATTTCGAGAGGTCACGCACACTTACATATCAAATATAAACTAATCTATGCAAGCGCTTTTATTACTCAGCTCTTACTCACATTCCCAAAACAATGGTCGTTTCAATTACTTCATATTGTCTTTAATTCATGCCAGAGCTCGCTATACTTATAAATCTTGGCTGTATTGATTGCATGTAAATTCTGGTTAAGTAGGCAAGTAGTGTGGATGATTTAGACTTTATCTCGATTTTTTCACGAATCATGATACCTGGTCGATTGGGGCGGATATAATGATCCATCTGGATAGTTACATCCCAGTATACAAAAATATGTAAGATGTCATCTTCGTTTTGTAAATCTGGCACTGGGTTATATCTATAAAAAAACACCCATTCTGTTAAGAGTCCTAGGTTTAGGGCAAGTTGTTGATTTATAACCACTAAAAATGACGCTCTTCTTCAGCCAAATTTTGGGTTCCTCACTATTCACTTCATTTTCATCCAAGGAATTAGCGTGCTCTCCGTGGATAGCTTTTTGTCTATATTTTCTTCAATTCTTCTACGGGTTGTAGCCTGATATACAAGGCTTCCTTAGAGGATGAATTCGAATTACTGTGGTGCACTCGATGCTTGGTCTTTTTAACGCGGATGGTTTGTTTTTATCCTTTCAAAGCCTGTGTTCGACCACTTGTTTAACAATAAGTAAGATTTTCCGAGAAACGACCTAATACATTAAAAATACAAATTTTCGTTTTTGGTCGATTATATGGACCTTGAATATCAATTACTCTATTTTATTTATTATTTATTTATTTTTGAAGTAATTTTCTTTGCAAAATTCAATAAAAATATAATAAACTTTGAAAAAAAAACTTGTTGACCTTTTTTTAATTTTTGACATATTTTTAATGAAGAATAGGTACTTCCATGAATTCTTCAGGCATACAGTTCTATAAAAAAAACTGGTGACTGTAAGATTTCATTTTTTCATATATTCTATGCTAACATTCAATTCTTCCATATTTAAAACAAGAAAGATGAAGAAGATCGCAAGAAATTCATTTTCTACGGCCCACCCTACTACGCATATTCCCTTCTTTTTCAGTAGTCACTTGTTTTAATATCTTTGTCATTTAGTACAAGTAATAATGGAAAATCGACATTATAGGTCCCTGAATGATATAAGAGCATTTGGAAACAAATTAAAAAAATTATAATGTAAGTTTTATTTCATATTTGATGGGGGTTTTAACTTTGTCCAGCATGTCTTTGTGCTAATAAAGTAGGTCAACCACATCATTTTTACTTGAAAATGTTAATCATGTAAGATTGCACTTGAGATAAGCTACATTTGCCAACAGCTTCAATTTGAGCCAGCGACTATGATAATCGGACTAAAAGTAAGCTCCCAGCATTGTGGTCTTACCCCTCTCAACTTTCTCAATTCCTTTCCCTTTCAACCTAAATGATTGTTTGGATAAAATTTGTAATTTCTATAGAAAACAGATTTTTCCCAGGGGTCCTATTATTTTTTTACGCTTGCTAGTGGTCCACTAGACTATGGATCAAATATAAAATCTCAAGGTCGTAGTTATAATAGTTTTTTTATACGCGTGCTGATAGACGAACGGACACCGAAACCGATGGGCGGATCCATGGGAGGTTTTTGGAGGTACCACTTAGAGTTAGGGGGGGGGCATCATAAGGTTATACATTTCCCTCCAGTTAAATTACCATTTTAATCTAGCCCCTGGGGGGATACACTCATCGTCCTCCTCCTGGAACCGCCCCTGCCTGTACCACTTTAGAAGAGTTTCGCCTATGAAACCTTAAATAGACTAAATTGGACACCCTCCTGGTATACATACGAGGAAAATCAGTGGTTTTTGAATGTATTCAAAACTAAAAAAAAACTAGGATAATAATTCATACTGTAATAAATAAATACCTTATTTCTTCCACGAACATCAACGTTTTTGATTTCAGCCCTTCGACGGGATATATCTGCCAAGACAGCTGGAGCCGATTCATCTGTAGTGACGATTTCCACTTGCATTATTGGTTCTAACAAACTGGAGCCACCACTGGTAAACAGCTGCACAAATAATGACCAAGAAATGTTACTACATACATATAGTTGAAATTTTTATTTCTTAAATAATATAGTTTTATTTCGGATTGTATTGTATTGCATTTTATTAAATTAAGCCTATCATCCTAGAATTGACTACACGTTTACTGCGTAGTTTTCTTCGTTATTACATCCTCCTCAATCTAGTATACATTTCACTTAATAATATCAATTTACTCCCAGATGGTCCTTACACCCTAACATCTTTGTCTACATGTTTACATTTTATGTAACCTTTGCTTTCACACTCTTCGCTCTACTCATCTCACAATCTGTACACCTGCCTTTATCTTGCCCTATACATGGTTCATCTCTCTGTCGCCAATATTCTACCTCCGTTTTTCGCTTTTGTGGGAGTATCCTACGCCTTCTTAACCGTTCGCAATTTGTCTAATTTTAGTATCGACTATGCCTGTGTCTTTCGCCACGCATTATACTTCGCCTTCTTGAGAATGAGAACCAATCTTGGGGATCCGTGTTCCTCCTCTCACATCTCTTATGTACAATACTCTACTTATAGCCATTCCTCTTCCAGTGCCCTCTGGTTTTTCTCCTTTTCTCTCTCCAGCTACCTCCACCATCCCACCACCTCTTTCTCCTGAATCAGGCCAATGAATCAGGCCACCGATTTTCATTTCTTTCTTCTCCACTTCCACATAACCTCCAATCCAATGTTCAAGTCTAGCCTCGCCTCTGTTACACAACTAACATGATCTCTCCTCAATCGAACAGTATCTGTTCCATTTCTCCATTATTATTTGTATTATTATATTTATTTCAAGAGGTTGTCATTATTGAAACTAGACTGCTTCATTAAAGTCACGTAGCACTGCACTAAAAATGATCAGGAAACACGAGAGCACTGCCAGTGCCGTTTGAGTGCCTGTTTTGGCTGATTTCGGCACCTAAACGGCACTGAGAGTGATGCGACGGTCATATAATTGTCCTATTGTATTCGTCACGTATTTTGCGGGCAGAGTGATTTACAGTAGTTGGCCGCCACCAACCGAATTCCTTTTTAAAATTTTCTTTAATTTATTAACACTTTTTTTAATTGATGAATTTTCTCATTATATATATTTTATAATTATAAATTATATACTATTCTGTAGTTGAATTCAAAAACCTTGTCTATTTTAGCGTATCGCATTCCGTTTACGAGATACATTATATTCATTCCAATTTCAAACTTCTAAAAAAAAGTTCCATATCTGAAATTATCGAAACCCGTAGATTCTGAATTTCTAATTTTCGCAGCGGTAATTTCTAAATTTGACAAATTTCTAATTTTTAATCCCTTTCAGCTGGTCTACTTGGTAGCCTAGTCGCATGTACAACGGGAACTTCTGCAGGCACTTAAATCTGGAATCTGAGTAGCTTCAAACGAACAGCACTGAAACGGCACTGGGCAGTGCCGTTTCAGTGCCATTCAATCGGCAGGAAAGAAGATTATAATAATTGTGACACATATTTTCTTATGAAAATAATAAATAAAATTGAATTACTTTCTGAGAGAACTTTAAAATATTTTCACTTTTTCTTTTTGTAGCGCTTTACAAATATTTTGCAATAAGTTCTTGAATAAATTCGTTAAACTTTTGCTTGGACTGTCCTTTGAAAGTAATTTTTGCCTTTTGCCACTCATCGATCACTTAATTTTGGACTTGTTGAGCTTTCTTTAAAGAAGAAGCTTTTCGATGTGCAAAAAACAATTGGTCAAAGTCACTTTTCTTATCAGGATTCATTTTGTATACTTTTGCACTTTCATTGTTTTGTAACACACACACACAAAAATAGTCAGAAACAATCAGCTGACCAAGGAGAAATGAGCAGGCTTCCTATAAAATCATGAATGCGCAAGTAATGGATGAAATTAGTCCATTTCTGCGCAAATGCGATTTCAACCTTTTTTTCGGCCTTCGCTTTTTCAAATTGGTGCAATTGAAAACGTTACGTAACCGGATTAAAAATACTCTCCCTCACCCCACATAACAAACAGTAACGAAGAACGAACCCTCCCCACTTTTTTTAATGTTACGTAATATGTGAACGCTCCCTATGAAAGGTTGCATCGAAATCTTACCGGTAATCAATCCCGGCCATCGACAGGGCGCGCTGGTGGGCTGCTGCGTCTTTGCAGACACACCTGTCAATTAGCAGGTTCTCTCGGCAGCCTGCAACAACTTTTTTCAAGCCACTTTGTTCTTACATGTTTTCTCCATACAGTCTTAATCCTTTGAACAATCCTTTCGTTTAGGATAGCTGTAAAGATCTTATACAGCGTGTTCACAAAATTTATTGGCCCGTAATTCTCTGGGTTGGAGGAGTCGCCTTTCTTCAGTGGGAGTATAGGGCGTCCTAACCAGTGTCTCCACAGAACGTGGGATTTTTCGGCCCCCACCACTTTCCCATCTGGGAGAATACATGCAAGCGTAGCGTCGGTGAGTCGGCCAGCTTCGTGTAAAGCCGAAAACGCACGAGGCATGAGCGCGAAGCCGAGCTCGCCCGAGGCATGAAAGATTCTTCAGAAAGTTTCGAAATATTTTCTAAGATTTCAGGTATTTTAAATAATAATTTGAACAAAGAAAAAACAACATTTTCAACCGAATAGTTTCATTTTGAGACTAAAAAGGTTAATTCTCAACGAAAAATGTAATAATTGCTATTTCAATTAACAAAAATATTTTCAATAAAAAACGGTCGAAATTAACATTAAAAAAATGAATTTTCGACAAAATAAAAAAATGTCTAGAACTATGTTCATTAGTTACTAAAATACTACAAAGAATTACCTTTAAAATAGTTTTGTCCTTTTAAAATCATGGAACATTTCTTTAAAAAAATGTATTAAATTTATTTTACAATTATTTAGAATTAATTTAAAATTAAAATAAAATTGTAAAAATAAATATAAATATAAGTTTTCTGATATTCTTCAGAAAGATTCGAAATATTTTCTAAGATTTCAGGTATTTTAAATCAAAATTTGAACAACAACAAAAAAAAACATTTTCAACCGAATAGTATCATTTTCATACAAAAAAGGTTAATTCCCAACGAAAAATGTAATCATTGCTATTTCAATAAAAAAAAATATTTTCAATAAAAAACGGTCGAATTTAACTATAGAAAAATGAATTTTCTACAAAATAAAAAAATATTCTAGAACTGTGTTCATTAGTTATCAAAATAATACAAAAAATTACCTTTAAAAAATTGTATGGTCCTTTCAAAATCACGGGATAAGTCTTTATAAAATAAATTTTGTTAAATTTATTTTACAATTATTTACAATTAACTTCCAATTACAATTATTTTACAATTAAAATAAAATTGTAAGAAGTAAATTTTGTAATATTGATATAAGTATTTTCAGACATTAAAGGTTTTGTAAAGTTTTTATATATTAAGAAAGCATATGAGGTCAAGTTAATATCGATTGGTCTGAAATTTATACCACATATTCTATACATATACATCAACCGGTGGTAGCAGATTTTTGCATTTTCATACAAAAAAACAAAACAAAATGGCGGCAATTCGAGAAAAAATCAAAAATCAAATTTTTTTCGCTTATTTTTTGCAAAATAATAATAGTAGAAATAATTTTTTTTATATAAATCTGCTACCACCGGTTGATGTATATGTATATGTGGTAAAAATTTCAGACCAATCGATTCGGTAGTTACGGAGATTTTTTTAACAAGCGGTAAGAAACGTGGTTTCGAGAAAGTGCCATTTAAATGTATATAGACCGTATAAATAAACTAAAACAATTTTTTAAATGTATTTTGAGAGTATATTCACTAAGTATAACAAACCCTACATCAATATCTTTCTTAATGTTTTAAAAAAAAATTTACAAAAATAGCACTTTTTGTGCGCGTTCGAAAGTAGAACCCTGCCTTATTTAAGCAACATGTTTGTCCCACGCACTGCTTTTACACATGACGCTGATCAATCTCTCTAGCAATCACCCCAGGCGAAGAGATTCACAAAGTCATCATACGTCATAGATAACACAAAAATACGAAAACTGACCGATAATCCCATCCTCAATCCATACCCTTTACTCTAATCTTATTCACTAAGCAAAGCTCTCAACGATGGCCCATTAGTATCCAAGATCGTTCGGTTCAGGCGTCTATCACTCCGCTGACACTCTTCATCACACATTTCTGATAAAATATTTTTCTCCACACTTTCCTGTTCTGGCATATAACTTCAGCTTCCTTTTATTCCTAAATTATTAATCATTAGTCAAAATTTTTGTTTGCTCTTTTTTCAAATTTACGTGAATTTGGTTTAATTTTCTTTACTTTAAAAATGTTAGAAATACAATATAAATGGAACTAAATCGACTAATGATTTGAAGCCATAGAACACAAATTCTCACAATTCAACCCTAATACGATCAGACTTGGATGACGTGCGTATGGAGGGCGCGGGTACTTAATATGTACCTGTTCGTTTACATAATCACGGAAGGGCATTGAGAATGACGAGAATAACATGGGAAATACGATGCGACATGCTCTTGTGCCCACTGTTAAGTTATATAATAAAGACACCTCTTGATCTCAAGGTTTTCAAAATACTAAAAAAATTAAGATTCTAAAAACATTAAAATTTATAATACAATTTTATAATTGTTTTAATGAAAAAATTAGAAACATAAGTATTATTTAATACTAGTATCAAAATGAAAAGAGTGGTGAAGAAGTCGGATGTGGGGGGAAATTATGGAGGGGGAAGTGAGGGGAAATTATGGAAGGGGATATGAAGGGGAAATAAGGGGTGGGACGTAGGTTAAGAGGGGGAAATGAGTGGAGGATAAGTTAGTGGAAATGAGGGAAGGGAAAGTAGGGAAAATGAGGGGAGGCGGAGTATGGTAAGCGAAGGAAAATGAGGGGAGAGGAATAGGTGCAGCTGGGGAAATAAGAGGAGAAAAAGTAGGTTCAGTAGGAGAAATGGGGAAAAATGAGGGAAGGGAAGTAGAAGTGAGGGGTGGTGAGGGGTAATAAGGGGGAGTAAGAAAAATTAGGGAGGGGAAGTAGGAGGAGTGTAAGTGAGGGGAAGTAGCGGATGTAGCGGAAATAATTAGTAATGAGAGTGAGTAGGGGAAGGGAAATGAGAGCTGGGGGAAAAAAGTAGGGGAAGTGTAAAGTGAAAGGAGGGGGAGAAAAATTAGGAAAATTTAGGGAAAGTAGGGGAGGAAAGTACGGGAGGGGCTACAAAACCCTTTTTTTGTAAGCGCGAGGCGCATTCATTGTCTAATTTTTTCCAGTTTATTTAATTTATATTTTTTTAAAGAAAGCCTAATTCTTAATTACTAAATGCACGTTTTTTTCAGAACTAATTTCAGAATGAACAAATAAGGCTTTTTTCTCATTTCCAATTATAGTTTCAGAGTAATAATCATTTTTGAAATATCCCTGAATCATTATGTCATCCGGTAACAAAACTAAACAGTTTTTTTATTAATTTTAGGGCTTAAAAGTCTAATATACACATTTAAATTGAATATACTCCAAGACGTGAAAATTTAAATATATTTAAAATCTCTTCATTTGACAAAATAACCGCTTAGAAGAACGAAAAAGATCGTACAACAATTCGGTGTCATCAATGATTTTTAATAAATTTGAAGTAATATTTTATTTTTATTAAATAAAATATGAATTTTATTCTCGTATTTATTTCAATAATTATAAATTAATAAGAAATATGAATAATTATAAATAATGATATTAACGAATTTATCATTTTCATACTTTAAGATAGTTGTTGTGAAGAACTCAGATCTCTGAAAAACATAATTTTTCTATGATTTTAAAAATGAAAATAATATTACTGATGATTTTTTAAAAAAAATCCCCTACAAATCTACTGTTTTCAATTTTGAAAGCAAAAATTATTATGGGTGCAATTGTTAAAACCATTTTTTGTGAAGAAAATTTTTTGTTTTAATAACTATATTGGAAGATTATGGACTTATTTTTAAAACGGGAAACAGTAGAATTGTAGGGAATGTTTTCCCTAAAAAAATAAGCCTGGATTAAAATTCAACCATTTAAAAAAAAATTGTATCACCCATATACAATAATGAGCGAATAATCACTCAAATCTCAGAAAAACTTGTGTATAAAAAAAAATTTGTTTGAATTACATAATTTAATTGAAAATTGTACAATATTACAACTGAAAGTGCTTGGAGTTGAACAACATTGCATTAAAGAATTAAATATGGTATGTTTTTAAATTATAGAGGGTTCAAAATTGTATAATTATTTAAAATTGAAAATCTGAATGATAGATCAATTTGAAATTGGAAATTGGAAAAGTCAAAAATGTAATAATATCAGTTAGAAACTTCATAAAGGGCCTAAGGGAATGCATGAAAAAGCACATATAAGCTACGTTAAATTTATTTTAACAATTTTTTTCATAGATTCTAAAAACATTCATAAGAAATGCCAATTTTTATTCAAGAGTTTTTTACGAGAGTCGAACGAAGAAATTAAACCTAAATTAAATCTTAATTCAAATTGCACGCTAGTATACAAATTCTTAGAAATTAATTAAAAAATTTAAATGCGTATCTGCTTGTCCGAATTTCGTCGTTTTTAGTTCTACAAGATATTTTTTTTATGATTTCGAAAATTTTTGATATAACGAGAGTCCCATAATAAAATGCTAAGGTTTCATGGAAATCAAAGAAGCTTGAATTACATGATCATGCAGTGTTAAGAATTTAATTTGTTTGATAAACTAAAAGTTACGTTAATTCAATTAATTTTGAAAATATACTTATATAGAATTAATGCAATTTAATTAATTATCAAAATAAAGAAATTGTTGAAAGATGCAACAAAACTGGATTTCAATTTTATTTTTCCTCAGAGATATGTCTCAGAACGAATAACGATTCCGTTTACAAGCGTATTTGCATGTAAAAAAAACGTTGCATAGGAAATTTTATCTCTGGCAGTGAGCTCATCTCCGGTTGAGTCGGACTTGAAAATATATCTCTGAGGAAAGATCGCCACATTTATAAAATGTCCCTACGCAGTTTTTTATTATTATTATTTTTATTATATATATATAATAGTATAGAATATAAAGAATATAGCGTGTAACTTTATATACATTACGCAGAAAAAAAATATTTGAAGACTTAATTTCCTTGCAGCCTAATCATGTACCAAAAATGTAATTTTATTTCTGAAAATTCAATCAGTATTATTCAGAATTTCAAATTAAAGCTGCAAGTACTTCATAGTCTACATCTGAAATTCAAAATAAAATTGCTACGAATTCTCGTCATTAATCCGTATGCGATATTTTAAGTAACATTTATTTCCGTTTGTGATGCAGTCTATCGCAAGGCTTATCACTTATCAGAATAAATTTATTGGCCTGACGTTTGTAGGTCATATCGGAGGTCTTGGCATGTGCATTTTGTTTTTAAATTTGTTGTGGAGACTTTTCTTTACATGAAGCCGACAGATTATGAAAAAAAATCATGGGTTTCGAGTTATTATTTTTCAGTTTTAAGATACTGATAATTAGCATTGAATTTACTGTGTAATTGATCAGATTTTACATAACTACTTGAACTTCATTATCCCCTTCAGGCATACATTTTTCCTTGCACTAAATGGGGTCAGATTAAAAAAAAAATCAGAATTCAAAATCGTGGATCCAATATGGCTGACTGAAAACGTAAACATTTATCGGATTTACTTGAAACTTGCTACTCGGATGTTCTTGGGGTCATTTAAAACGATTATGAAGTCAGAAAGTAATACAAAGTACATGCAAAAATTGATTTCACTTCATAAATTCTTGTTGTCCGCAAGTTTCAAGCAAATTCAAATAATTTAAATATTTTTAGCCACCATATTGGATCCGCCATTTTGAATTTTTCAATTCTGACTTAAGATTCATTTTCACTGACCCGGTAAACCAAAGAGTAGCAAGTTTCAAGAAAATTCAAATAATTAATATACTTTTAGCCGCCATATTGGATCCAACATTTTGAAATTAGTATTTTTTACTTCAGATTCGTATTCAGAGTCCCGACAAATCCCGGAGTAGGAAGTTTCAAGCAAATCTGATTAATATTAATATTTTAAGCCGCCATATTGGTATCGCCATTTTGAATATTTTAATTCTGACTACAAATTCGATTTCAGTGCCCTAAAAAACTCAGAGTAGTAAGTTTCAAACAAATTCGATTAATTTATATATTTTTAGTCCACCATTTGGGGTCCGCCATTTTGAAGCTATAAATTTTTTACTTCAAATTTGGATTCAGTGACCGAAAAAAAACACTAGAAGACAAATTTAAATACAATAAAAAACCCTATGCAAATTTTCCAAATTTTTCGTCCGCCATATTGGATTCACTATCTTTGAATTTCTAAACTAAAAATTTTTTATTTCAGATTCGGATTCAGTGACCAAAAAATCCTCGGACAGCAAGTTTTATAAAAATTAAGTTGTTATTTTCGATTGGTTTTAGAAAATATTGCAATTCATATTTTTTTCACAAAAATAAACAAGAATTAATAACAAAAACAACATGGCGGAAAATTCTGCAACAATTCTGAAATATGCTTTAGGCTGTATTAAATATGAAATCCATAAGAAATTGCCGGTATTTATTGCTAAAAAAGTATCTCGAATGTTAGTGAAAATTTAACGATTGTTTTAGTGATTATCGACCAAAATATAGAATATTGTTATAAAAATGTTTATAAATAAATTTACGATTTTTGTATTTTTATCATATAGCTAAATTTTACATTTCATCAAACCTAATTGGAATGGTTTTAAGTATGATTTGCAAACACGGAAATTTATCAAAAATACTCTTTATTTTAATAATAATTTCTATAAGTCATTATGTTATTTGTTAAAAATGAGTCTGAATAGAGTGAAAAATATTTACTGTTTTTATAAGGAAAATATTGAAATTAAAAAAAAATGTGAATACCTTTCTGAGGAATAGATGCGCGTATTATTTGAAATAGTTGAACAACTTAAAACTTAAAAAGTTTACAATCAGCTAGTTCCAAACACGAATATCAAACCTTGAAAGAAAATTTTGTTTTTAAATTAAAAAACTTAATAGACAGTTTTAAGTTTGAATTGTTCAAAATTAAATAAATTTTGGTTTTGAATGATAAAAATGGTTTGATTCAAATTTCGAGCTTCTCAAAATGGTGTACAGATTGAGGATACGCTAAAACAATCCTTTTAATTGAAATGACCAAAATTGTATGGTTTCAAATGTAAATCGTCAAAAAAGGTAGAATATGAAATTGAAAGCTCTTATAGTTGCCTCATTTTTATTTTAGTTTTGAATTAAAAGCTTTCAAAATTTTTTATTTTTTAAATTTTTAAATTCCAATTCGTCGAAATTAGAAAATCTAAAAATAGAAAATATTTTAAATTGCACACGTTCAACTATTGAAATTGAACAATACAAAAATATAAAACTCTTACCTCCCGTCTTATGAAATAAACATGGGGTTTTAAATGGAAAAAGCTTGTTTTTCGAAAAAAATGGAAAAAGAAGTACTTGTTATTAACTTTTCACGTTATCACATTTAAAACCCCATGTTAATTTCAAAAGCCAGAGGGAAGGGTTAATGTTGACCGATTTGAAAGAAAATAGGGAATTTCTTTTTTTAGGAAACAAACAAATATTGAAAATCGAATTTTTAAAGGTACCTCCCTAATGAGCACATTGTTTCCTCATAGAGGAAGCATCAATGATTTTTGTAAATATTAGAAACACCATTGCTAGAAAAACATTTAAAACTAAATTTTGAATTGTTGTTTTTAACTTTCTGCGAAACACTAAGATTTTTATGTTAATAAACTTTAAAATACATATCCACAAAAATAGCGAACACTTTGTTTATTGGATGCTTTCTTTAGAAAATTAGGTTTTCTTCATGTGCTGAATCCTTTAAACAATTTCATTTAAATATATATCTAATTTTATCTACAAAAATAATTGTAAGAATATAGTAAGAATGTACAAGTTTTTTTCATAAAAGAACTATAGAGACATTTTAACTAACAATAATAATTTTTTCTTTTAATATTTTCAATAAATACAGACGTTTAACAAAATTCAGTTCAATGGAGTTGGCAAATTACCAATATTACTTATTATTTTCAAAGTAAATAGGTAATAATTGGATTATTATTTTCAAGTATAAACAAATACGCAACTATCAGAATGCTATCAGAATCTCTATCAAACTTTATAAGAATTATTTTATTTTATATTTTTCTTAAATTAAAGGTCAATCGTTTTATTTCAAATCAAGTATTCTTTTTTATTCTTACATCACTTATGAATTTTATTCATAAGAAAAATTTTACTGTACGCAAAAAATTATCAAATATGAAAAATGATCATAGCTTCTTTACTATTCAATACAATTGATTAATATTATAGGCCAGTCGTTTCATGTCAAGGCAAGGAATCTTTTATATTCTTGCATCAAATTTGTATTATGTTAATGAAAAAAGTTTTCCTATAAAACCGATTTTTTAAATTCGTTAGAAAATGTTATTAGACATTTTTTAATTTAGGAATATTCAATTAAACGAATTACAACATTTTCGAAATTGTTACCATTACAAAGCATCTTCTATGGGGAAGCTTAAAAAGATAAAGTGAAGATCTTAAGATATACATTTGATTCAACAAATTGAGGTTCTCACGTTTCATTAAGACTGCCAACATTCTACAGAAGAAGAAAAACCTCAATGCCTAAAAATTGCAAACTTCATTATCGAATATTCCGCAGAGTAGCAACATCTAATTTCTCTCTGGACACTTGATGAATCATTGCGACTGGGTTCCTATTTTTAGCAGAATCGAGCTTCTTACAAAAAAAGCACCTCCGGGCTTCCCGGTGAACCTTCTCGAACATGCGTCTAAAATCTTGAGTAAATAAGCCATACGACATTTTCAGCAACGGTTCTTCTGTATGCCAATCACATGCCGATAAATCCGCGAGTAAATGAGGAGGTGACAAGCAAAAGCGCACAAGTCAAAATGGAGAAAATTGAGTTAGAATTATGTTTTGAATCTTTCCTATCAATTATATCGCTTGGAATAGTCAAAATCGAGCTAAACAGCATCACAGGTCCCGCTCTGTGATGTTAAGAAAATATCAAATTAATTCGGTGCTAAAATATAAGGTATACTTCACTTTTGTTATAAATTCACAAACTGTGCACATTGTTTTTTTCAGTAATATCCCTCTATCTCCGAATTAGTAGAAATTTTACTAATGCAATTAGGAGTATTGTGTGTGACTGCTAAATTAGTAATTTTGTCACTGTCTACTAAATGAAATCGTAAGATTGATGTTACTAAATGAATTAGTAAGTGCATTCTACTAATCTGCTTGGTAGTACTATTTTACTAATTCAATGAGTATTAACCAAATAAATTAACAAAGTATTAAAAAAAATGTAAAGAAGTTAGATATAAGTTAAGAGATTTTATTAAAAACATACAAGTATTGAAAAAACATTTCAGGAAAGCAAAACAGCGCTTTCAAAAATTGAAATATTAAAATTGATAAAATTTTATAAAATCGTTATTATAAAGTATAAGCTCAATTTAATTAATTTTTTAAGGTACAAAACTTTTTAAAATATTGATCTGGGACTCTCGCTGCTCTCGCAATTTTTCGTTTATAAATAAGTGAATTCTCACTTCAATTTATTGCAAGTTAAATGATTTTGGTTAATGATATTATTTTTGGCGTTTGCTTAGTTTCTTCAAAATTGATAAGTTTAGTTCAATATTGAAGAATAAGTGAATATATTAAAGGGACCTGGGAAAGTGTCCTTAAAAAAGTTAGGTTAATTACCATGTATTTTCAGAAAAATTAAACATCTTGGAGGCTTATAGTGTGCAGAAATTGGCAAACGTACTGCAGAATCGCCGCAGAATTCGCATTTCTTGTATTTTTACATGTATTTAAATTTATTATTTGATTCCAATAAAATTATCTTCAGTGTAAAATCAGTTTTTAATTTATTTTAAACTACCGTTTAATATAGTTACCAGCAATACATTTACCAATTTACTTAGTAGTAGCATTACCAATTCCTTTAGAAGATACAGTTACTATCATTCATTTAGTCGGTTATTCTTACACATTGAATTCGTAGATTTTTACTAATCATCAGTAAACGAATCGGCGCTATTTGAATTAGTAGAAAACTACTACCAATTAGTAGTTTTCTATTATTTCAGGTTTAGAGAGAACAGTCACTGAGAAAAATAGATTAAACCGTTTATGATCTCGGATTTTAAAATTTGGGACAGCAATCTATAGATATTGAGCCGTACAATCTGGATGTTAATTTTTTAAATCCTGACTTATAAAAATTAATATCTACATAGATTTTACTGCTTATATCTATAGCATACTGTCTTAAATTTCAAATCCAAGATGATAAACGGTGTAATTCATTTTTATCAGCGATTATATACAGTACCGATGTTTGCACATCCAGATGCTCTTTTGGCAAGTTTTGGGGATGTCTGAAAAAAAATCGTGCTGCGTATTTTTTGAGAAAAATTATTTCTTTATTTTGAGTGATTGAAAATCTCATTTTTCTCAAAAACTACGCAAAATATGAGTAGCAGCTCATCGCTCAAAATTGTTCCCTTACCTGAAATCTATAAAATGATACTATTACTATATTATTTATTTCATGTATTTTAACCAGTTTTATAACAAATAATATAATACATCGATATAGAAATGGACTAAAATAGCATGTATTTTAAAGAACTTCAACATTTTCTTAAATGTATGTTTTGCGTTCAATAATAAAGTAAAGAACATGCTCCATGCACGGGAAAAAAATTGGACTGTCTTACAGAATTGTTTGTTTGAATTATAAAAACCGATTCGATGTTAGGGCATCCTAGAACCAAAACAATTTTTTGGAAAACAATTTTGGAAAATTTACATTCGGAACGTGTGCGAAATTGATGTTTCAAACAGCTATTTTTTCGTGTGAGTAATCTGAGTTGCTGCACTAGTAAGTTAATTTTGAAAATTAATTATCGCGATTGTCTCTAGTTTAAAAATAATGGTTTCTCAATTTTTAGAAACAAAATTTTCATAAATTTGAGGAAGCGGAACATCCATGTCATTTAAAGTGTGTAGCTGTCTCAAATAAAAATGCAATTCTTTATTTCAGATATGTTTTGTCAATGAATTAAGTAATCTCCTGTTATCCAGAGACAGCTTATATTATTTTTTTCTCGTGTAAGAATATTAAGGGTCCTGAGCTTTAAAGTAAACAAAATTTTTTCGTTTTTTTCTAAAATTGAATAAATATATTTTTCACCAATAAAAATTCTGAAATCTATAAAATTATACCCTTTTCAGACGTTTATCTAGTGTTTTAACCAATAAGGATAAAATCAGTAAAAATTGATTAAAATAAACTAGAATAGCATTTACTTTAATATGTTACTGAACTAAAAACAAATGTTTTCAAAAAAAAAATGTTGAAGCTCCTTAAACTAAATACTATTTTAGTCGATTTTGATAAAAATTTATATTCTTTTTTGGAAAAACTTGTTAAAATACACAAAATAAACATCAGGTTAGAGCATATTTTTATAGAATTCACTAATTGAAACAATTTTTAAACATGAATTGCTTTTCATTTTTTGCGTCGTTTTCGACAAAAATCAGATTTTTAATCGTTAAAAATGATGCTTCATCAACTTTAGACATAAAAACCAATTTTCCTATACTTTTATGCTATTTTAGTCAATTTTTATCAACTGTTTCTATTTTTTTGGGGGAAATTGTTTAAAATACAGAAAATAAAAATATGGGAAGAGCATAATCTTATAGATTTCAGAAAGGAGAATAATATCAAACTATAAGTTGCTATTCGTAGGTCTTTTGCGTCGTTTTCGAATAAAAGAGATTTTTTATCGTTAAAAATGAAAAAATAATGTTGTCTCGAAAACGCGTAGTACGATTTTTTTCTTTCCTGGTTGGACAAGCATTTTTAGGTTGAACTATTTTGAGGCTAGCCCACATTCAGGCAAAATGTCAATTTAATAAAAAGATATATTTTTGAAATTTATTAAAATATGATAAATAATGACTTTCAAAAAACTTTTGTAAGTAATCACACATTTTTTGAATTTTCCTACTTTTTTGTATCAAGTTCGACCTTGAAGCAGAATCTAGTCATAAAATTCTAAAAATATCTTACCAATTTGATAAAATATTGCAAAGACTTGCACTATATTTTTATAAAATTTACATTCTGTCTTCATCGAAGGCGTTCGTCAATAGATCAATCAACGCGTCTCGAAGACGCAAACAATTACATCAAAGTACTGTTATATTCCCAATATTGAAAAAGTTTCCTCTGTATAAACAAGATAAACAATATATTTTGAAAAATTATTAACAGATATTGCTAGATCACAAGAGGTCATGAAAAATTGGAAAATAGATCAATAGATTCGTCTCGAAAATGCGAACAAATACATCGCATACAGTCTGGTTATATTCTTAATGTTAAACAAGTTTTTCTCATCTCGATAAGAAAAACAATATATTTTAAAAATTATAAACAGGTGTGGTTCGTTCAGCATGTCCATTGTTTTTTTTTTTACTTTTTGAGGTACGATAAACAGAATACGGACACTTTTAAAAAATTGCATTTTTGATTTCCTGAAAACAAATTATATCGAAATATATCAAAATAATAGATTTGAAAATTTAGTTAATTACAAACCTTCCTCTATGAGGAAGCAACTGTTCAGATAATTAAAACATTCCTTAAACAACAAATATTATTCTCAACATTCGCTTACTGTGTTATTAATCCCAAAAAATACTAACTTATCAAGATTTACTTAAAAAAATAATCGTTTAAACAATCTAGATTTTCCAGTCATTTTCCAAGCGCAATACAAAGTGTTAGAGGCCTCAATTTTAAAAGGTATGGGGTCGAAACGATTCCTTCAATATTTCTTAAAAATTGATCAAAATTCAATTTACGAAAACGTAATAAAAAGTAGTTTTTCCCCATTTTTCCAAAAACCTAGCTTTTTCTATTTGAAATCCCGTGTTTCTTTCAAAAGCCCAGGGGTACGTCTTAAAATTAAAGAATTACAAAAAAATGGCATTTCTTTTTCCGGCTTAACACAAAATGGGGAAGAGCCTTACTCTCTGTCAAAAAAAAAGTATTTTTTAGACCCCCTATTGTACATTCGAATATTTCATAAAATGCAAATGTAAAGATTTTTCAGATGGATAAGTTGATCGTTCCAATGCATTTTCTGGTTGCTATAATTAATTGGCGCGAGACGTGGCGGCTGTCAGTAGTTTCAGTGCTAGATGCTCTTTCAGCATTAACTGTCATCACTAAGAATACACCATGCCCTTTCGAATTGACAGGCTAAAAAAAAGGAAGTCTTAAAGAAAACAAACAGCTGTCTTCAGAACCTAATTGTTATTTTTGTCACTTAAATATAACAAATTTATGTTTGAGATGAAAGAAAGGGAAATTCGGGACCACCCGTTTTTAGTTAGATGCATAAAATCTTTCAATTTTTATAATATAGACAAACTTCACACTCTTTTCCCCTATTTTAAAGAATTCCTATTTCCCCCCTATTTTGAAGGTACTTCCCCTTTTTCTCTAACCCAATAAGAAAGTCCAACTATTTTTGGTTGCAAGTTGATTCTTTTTGGTTGAAAAGTCGCCTATTATAATTTTGGTCCATAATTTAACTGTTTTCGTTAAAAATTCTACTATTTGGTTGAAAATTCAACTTTTTCGTTGGAAATTCATCTTTTCGGGTTTCAAAATGAACGGTTTTTTGAAAAATCCACTTTTCTGCTAAAAATTCAACTCTTTTGTTGAAAATGCATCTATTGTGCTAGAAAATCTTTTTCAATAGAAAAATTCAACTATTTGTGAAAAATTCGTGGGCTTTAGTGAATTTAACTGTTTTTTATATAAAGTTAAAATCATTACGGTTTAAATATCAATTACATATTATATTTTTTGTTGTCTAAAATTCATCTACTTGGTTGAACCATAGACTACTTTCATTAAAATTCATTCCTTTATTAGGATTCATCATTTTAGTTGAAAATTTATATTTTTGGTTGAAAATAGATTCATTTTTGTTGAAAAGTCGCCTATTATTATTTTGGTTCAGAATTCATCTGCCTTGGTTAAAAATCTACTATTTGATTGAACAATTAATTATTTTATTGAAAATTCAATGATTTTATTCAAGTTATCTTTTTTGGTTCAAAATTCAACTCTTTTGTTGAATATTCGTCTTTTTTTCATAGAAAATTCTTTCTTTTGAATTGAAAATTCATCCCTTTTATTGGAAATTAATATTTCTTTGTCGAAAATGAACATTTTTTCTCAAAGACCAACTGTATTCTGGAATGTTTGTTTTTATTGAGCTTAAAAATTGACCTATTCCATCAAAAGTTCTTCTTGATTAAAATTGAACTTTTTTGTTGAAAATTTATCTTCTGTGGTTTGAAAGTCAGTGGTTTTCTAAAAAATTCGAATTTTTAGATTTAAAACTCAGTCATTTGTTGAAAACGCATCTACTGTACTAGACAATATTTTTTAGTTGAAAAATGCAATTATTTGCGAAAAATTCGTCGTTTTTTGGTGGATTTAACTGTTTTGGATTGAAATTTAATATCTTTCCTATTTAAATATCAACTATTATATTTTTCGTTTAAAATTATTCTTTTTTTTTCTTTAAAATTCAACTAAGTGGTTAAAAGTTGAACTCATTTGTTAAAAATTCATTTTTTGTTGTTGTTGAAGATTCATAATTTTAGTTAAAAGATCACATTTTTGGTTGAAAGTTGACTCTTTTTGGTTGATAAGTCTACTATTATAATTTTGGTTCAGAATACACCTGTTTTGGTTAAAAAATATACTATTTGGTCAAAGATTTAATTATTTTGTTGAAAATCCAACTATTTTGTGAAAAATTTATCTTTATTGGTCAAAAATTCAACTGTTTTCTTAAATATTCGTCTTTTTTCGTAGAAAATTAGTCATTTAAATTGCAAATTCATTTTTTTCACTGAAAATTAATCTTTCTTGGTCAAAAATAGAATTTTTTAATGAAAATTTATCTTTTTGGGTTTCAAGGTCATATTTGTTGGTTGAATTTGACTGTTTTTTATTTTAAATAATTTTTTTTTGGTTAAAATACCCACAATCGCATTTTTCGTTGGGAACTTATCATTCTTTGATTGAAAATTCATATTTTTTGTATAGCAGTCATCTTTTTTATTGAAAATTAACCCTTTTGTTAAAAATACAACTATTTTGTTTTTGTTTAAGGTTTAATCTTTTTTGTTTGACAACTTGACCAATTGGATGAAAATTCATATTTGTGGTGTGAAAATTCAACTATTTGGTTAAAAATTCGTCTCTTTTGCTTAAAAATTCCACAATTTAGTTAAACATTAATTTTGTTGTTGGAAATTTACCTGGTTGGTTAGAAAATCAGTTCTGAAAAACTTATTTCGTTGGTTCAAAATTTAATTCTTTTGTTAAAAATTAATTTTTTATTAAATTCATTTTTTTTTAATCCAAAAGTCCTCTTTTTTGGTTAAAAATTAATTTTGTTGTTGAAAATTCATCTATTTTGCTAGAAAATCTTTTTTTGTTGAAAAATTGATCTATTTGTGTAAAATTCATCGTTTTGTGTTGAAATGAACTGTTTTTTTTATTTAAAATTAAAATCTTTCTTGTTTTAATATTAGCTATTTTAACTATTTCATTTTTGGTTGAAAATTCACGTTTTTTAGTTGCATATTCAAATGGTTGGTGGGAAATTAAACTATTTGGTTCAAAGTTGAACTACTTTGTTAAAAATTTATTTTGTTGTTGTTAAGGATTCATCCCTTTGATTGAAAATTTAATTACTTGGTGGAAAATTCATGTATTTTGCTGAACATTAATATTTTTTTTTATATTTTATTTTTTGACTATTATATTTGTCTTTGGAAATTTATCTTTCTTGGATTGAAAATCTATCTTTTTTAGTAGAAAAGTCAACCTTTTTGGTTGAAAATTACCTTTTTCGTTAAAAATTCAACTTTTCTGCTTGAAAATTCAACTATTTGGTTTTTGGTTAAAGTTCAATCTTTTTTGGTTTGAAAATTTGACCAGTTGGTTGCAAATTCATTTTTGCAGGTTGAAAATTCGTCTCTTTTGCTTGAAAGTTCCACTATTTGGTTAAATATTAATTTTGTTGTTAAAAATTCAACTTTTTGGGTTAAAAATTTAACTATTTGCTTTTTATTTAGGGTTGAATCTTTTTTGTTCAAAAATTCGACCAGTTGGTTAAAAATTCATCTTTGTAGGTTGAAAATTCACCTCTTTTGCTCGAAAGTTCCACTATTTGGTTAAACATTAATTTTGTTTCTGAAAATTCAACTGTTTGGTTAAAAAATAATTTTTTTAAGATTCATCTATTTGGTTTTAAATTAAATTATTTTGTCAAAAATTAATTTTTTTTTTTAAATTGATCTCTTTCAGTAGAAATTTTGTTGAAAATTCGAATGAAGTTTTACTGCGTTTTTAAAAATAAAACACCAGTTTAATTGTTTTTTTACATTCTAATTATCATCCTAATGGCAGGTTTTGTTTAAATAAAGAAAAAGTGTACAATGACCCGGTGCAATATACCGTAAGCAAAACGTGACTTTGAAGCAAAAGTTAATCAACCGTTCCAGGAAACACATGGACATTACGCAAATGTACACAATACTGCAAAGTCATGTAAACGTTTTTAGTTTATTTAAAAAATAACGGTATTCTTGTGAAGTTTCCGCAATGAATTTTCTTTTTTTTTTAATTACTTATTACAATTCTCCAACAACTTTAAAATACAAAACATGATGATCTTTAATAATATTATCAATATTTCTAAACCCGATAATTGGATTTTAATAAAACTTGGACGTACAAAGAAATTTTTAATTAATAGGAACTCTTCAGGGCCACAAGATAGCGTCATTTCAGTATTAAATTTTTTTTTCAAAGCGCTGATTACAAATCTAATATAAAAAATTAAAAATGGTGGATCCAATATTTATATATTTTGCATATTTATGAATACTACCGGGCAGGATTGTGCGTCAACCTCTTTTTTGACGATTGATTAAGTTCTCTTAATTTTAATTATATCAGACCTGGAATATTTTCTCTTCAAAGTGTTGAATACTCTAGAAATTCTGTATAAAATGAACTAAGGATGAAGCCAATTTTTCTACTTTTCAAGTAGATATTTCAAAAATAGTGTAAATCCAATATTTTCTTAAGTTTTAAACAACATCCGAAGTAATGAACATTTTGTAATGTTCTTGGGCTTATTTTAAAGCTATGTTTCCACATTATCGCACCAGCTTATGAAAATTCATGTGAACAATTTTCCTATCGCAGTGCAAGAACTAAAAGTTTTAACAAAAGAATATTAAATTTTTCCAATTTTTTTATTTCTGATTTACCTTTCTGCAACATGCTAGAAAAAATTGTATATTTATGCTAATAAGTCACGGTGATTACGTATGTAGAAATTCCCCTATAAAATGAGCCCAAGAACGTTAAAAAAATTTAAGAAAACATTGAAATATTCACTATTTTTGCAATATCTTCTTAAAAATGGTCAAATTCACTCCAACCTGGGCTCATTTTGCTCAAATTTTTCAAGGCTTACAGTTTCTTTAAAGGGGGAACAATTAAGTGTTATAGAGTTAAAATTATTAGAACCTAATCAATCCTCAAAAAACAGGTGAATGCATATTTCTAACCGGTATTGTATTCATATTGCATGAAAACTGATTAGAGGTTCTCAAAATAATAACTTTGAAAATTGTACATTTTTTATTCGGAATTCGTAATTAGTGCAGTCACTGTGAATTCAGAGTCAAAAATTTACAATTCGAAGTAGCAGTTGTAACGCGGCAAATAATCATCATAAATTTTGGTGCATTTCCATGAAAACTGGTATCCCGGGACTGCTAATGTAGTTGAATTCAAATTCGATGTTGAGGATTCAAAATTTATGAATTTTGTCAATTCTACTGAAACCAGTTTTAAGAGTTTAAAATTTTTTGTTTCAAATATTTCGTCATACTCGAATTAAAAATAAATGAACATCAAAAAGAAACATTTTAAAAATAGCATCACATTTTTTTCGAAATGAAATACTTTTACCCTTCTTGCTAATGTTTTAAAAATACTAATTTAAAAAAAGGCTACCTTACAGTAGAGATGAATAAAAATTTGTTTTTAAATAAAACACGAAGTTTTTTGCAGGGCTTAGAACAAAATTTGGAAACTGTACACCAAATGCTAAATTTCTATACAAATATGGTGTGAAATAAGAGATCAATTATTAATTTTTTGGTTTTTATTTCAGAAAAAAAATATTGACAACAAAAGAGATTGTTTAACAGAATGATTCTCTTTAATGTTTATTTATTATTTATTCGTAACGGAAAAGCCAAATAAAAGTTGAAAATTTTGGAAAAACAGCAATTTTTTAGCGTTACTCTAAAAGAAAATAGTTATAAATGATAATAAATTGTTTAAACCAATAGTTGATTGACTTGCATTAATTATTACCTCGCTCAAAGCTACAAGGTTGACAAAAGGTTGGAAATTTCAGAGAAAACCCATAACTTTCTAGCATTGCTCTGAAAGAAGATACTTATGAGCAATAATAAATTGTTTAAAAAATTAAGTTTTTCAATTTGAATTAATTTTTATCGCACCCTAATTAAAAAGTGGAATTTTTTAGAAAAAACCGCAACTTTCTAGCACTATTCGAAAAGAATATTGTTATAAATAATAATATGATGTTCAAACAATTATTTTGTCAACTTTAATTGATTATTGCCTCACTCTCACTCAAAATTCAAAATCAAATTTAAAAAATGAGAAAAAACCGCGACTTTCTCACTATATTCTAAGAGAAAATTGCTATAAATGATAATAAGTTGTTTAAAAAATTTACTTAACCATCTCATTATCAATAGAGAGCAATACTTTATGCATGAGAAACAATTTGAATAAAAAAACGCAAAAAAACATAATTAGCGCTAAAAACTCGCAAAACCCAATTTTTCCCTTATAGGATTTTTGTGGGGACCCTATAAAACAGACTTATGGAGGTCATATTTGAAAAGTAATTTTTGATTCGTATTATATGGTTAATTCTGAAGGAAAATGTTGAGGATCAACTCGATAAACTTATTATAGACGATTCTGAATAAGATTTCAAAAAACATATTTTTTTCTAATGCATTAGAACATTTTTTTTCACAAATTTTTATGAACATCCACCTAAAATTTGTTCAAATCTACAAAAAATGAATGCAGTTTGAAAAAAAATGATATTTAGAGGTAGCGCAAGCCCTATGAAATTTAACACGTATTCCCCATAAGAAAAAAACACGTTTTTGTAAATTTTACACAAAAACATCCATGTTAGGTAAATCGGGTTGAAACTCAACATTTCTCTTCAAAATTAGCCATAGAATACAAATCAAAACTAATTTTTAAAATAACACCCTCATAAGTCTGTTTTATAGGGTCCTAAAGAAAACCCATAAGTAAAAATATGGGTTTTGCGAGTTTTCGGCGCTAATTATGATTTTTTGCGGGTTTTTTTCAACACAAATTGTTCCTAATACATAGAATACTATTTTCTACTGATAATAAGATGTTGACATTGATTGTTTACACAATTTATTATTGTTTTTAGACATTTTCTCTTAGAATAGAGTTAGAAAGTCGCCGTTTATTCCGAATTTTTCGACTTATTTTCAACTTTTCAATTAGCGTGAGGTAATAATTAATTCAAGTTAACCAAAATAAATGTTCATACAATTCATTATTATTTTTAGTAACATTCTCTCTGAATATTACTAGAAAGTTGCGGTTTTCTCTGAAATTTTCAACTTTTTGTCCAATTTTCAATCAGAGTGAGGTGATAATTAATTAAAGTTAACAAACATAATCGTTCAAACAATTTATTATTATTTTTTATAATATTCTCTTTAAATAATATTAATGCTAGATAGTTTCGGTTTTTTTTTCAGAAATTTTAATCTTTTCGTCCACTTTTCACTTAGTGAGTTAATAATTAATGCAAGTTGACAAACATAATTATTTAAACAATTGATTATTGTTTATAACTATATTCTCTTAGATTAATGCTAGAAAGTTGCGCTTTTTTCTCAAATCTTCAATTTTGCTTCGACTTTTTAGTTATGAACAAATAATAAATGAACATCAACCAGAATTATTTGTTTGAATAGTATTGTATTCTTTTCAAGTGAATTTTTTTACTCATTTGCCTATGTTTTAAAAATGGTGACTTACTGCAGTCAGGAAATTACTTTCGGCACTGTGTTACTACTTACAGAAAAAATTGTTTCTGACTTTCGTTCCTAGTAAGAAGGGAATTAGATATGGATTTTACAAATATTATTCTTATTTCGGCAAAATATATTCACAAAATAGAAAGAGATTGTTTAAAAAATTATTCTTTCTAATTTTTATTCATCATTTGTTAATAAATAAAATGCCAAAGCTGAGTTAGATATTCCAGAAAAAGCCGCAACTTTCTGGCAATTATCTAAGAGAAGATAGTTGTAAATATTAAAAATTTATTTAAACAATAATCTTTTTTAACTTGTATTATTCATTACCACACTAATCAAAAAGTGGACAAAAAGTTAAGAATTTGAGAAAAAATGCAACTATCTAGCATTAATAGAGAAGAGGATAATTATGAACAATAATAATTTATTATACGTACGTCTAGACTCAACCGTATTATAAACGTGCATAAACGTACAGACTGTCCGGACTTTTAGACTCGGCCTTTAAAATAACACTAAATTGTTCAAATAATGATGTTTGTTCACTTTAATTAATTATTACCTTAGTATGATTGAAAAGTAAAAAATAAGTTGAAAAATTGGGGAAAAACCGCGACTTTCTAACTCTATTCCAAGAGAAAATTGCTTTGAACAATAATTAATTGTTTATACAATTTATATAAGCATCTAAATTCATATAACATCTATCTGTAAAAAGCAGTATTTTATGTATTAGAAGCAATTTGTATTCAAAAACCCGCCAAAAAATCATAATTAGCCCCAAAAACTCGAAAAATCATTTGTTCACTTATGGAGTTTTTTGGGACCCTATAAAAGAGATTTATGGGTGTGATATTTTTTAAGTAATTTTTATTCGTATTCTATGGCTAATTTTGAAGAGAAATTCTGAATTTCAACCAGATTTACCTGGCAGTGACGATTCTGAATAAAATATACAAAAACGTATTTTTTTCTTATGGGAAATATGTGTTAAACTTCATGGGGCTTGCACCACCTCTAATAATTAAAAAAAATGCAGTCATTTTTTTGTTAATTCCAACAAATTTCTGGGCGATATGCACGAAAATTCGAGAAAAAATTTGGACCACCCGACTATACAATCCATGTGTATGGGGAAATCCGAACGGATGGTCACTAGGATGGTTCAAATTTTTTTCTCGAATTTTCATGCATATCGCCCAGAAATTTTTTCGAATACACAGAAAAATATTTTTTTTTCTGTTTTGAAAAAAATGATATTGGGAAATAAAAGAAATAAAGCCCATAAGAAAAAAGACGTTTTCGTACATTTTATTCAGAATCGTCAATATCAGGTGAATCGAGTTGAAACTCAACATTTCTCTTCAAAATTAACTATATAATACAAATGAATAATTAATTTTTGAATATCACCCCCATAAGCCTGTTTTATCGGTTCCTAAAAAAATCCATAAGTGGAAAAATTGGTTTTGCGAGTTTTTGGCACTAATTATGATTGTTTTACCGTTTTTTTTAATGCAAATTGTTTTTCGTACATAAAATACTACTTTATACAGATAATTAGATGTTTAGATAAGATGTTCAAACAATTTATTAATGCTTTTAGCAATTTTCTCTTAAAACAGAGTTAGAAAGTCGCGGTTTTTTTTTAAATTTTCCACTTTATGTCCGATTTTCAGTCACAGTGAAATAAAATTCAATTAATGTTAACAACAATAATTGTTTAAACAATTTCTTATTATTAATAATAGTATTCTCTTAGAATAATGCTCGAAAATTGCAGTTTTTTCCAAAATTTTCCACTTTTTGTCCAATTTTAAATTAGAGTGAGGTAAATAATCAATAAAATTATCAAAATTAATTATTTACACAATTTATTAGTTTTGTTAATAATATTCAATTTCAATAATGCTAGAAAGTTGCGGTTTTTAAAAAATTTTCAACTATTTGTCTACTTGGAGTGAGTTAATGATTAATTCAGTTTAGCAAAAATAATATTTTTTCAAGCAAATTATTATTTTTTATAAATATCTTCTTCTTTATTAATGCCAGATAGTTTAAGAGAGATAGTTAAAAATTTCAGAAGAAACGACAACTATCTAGCATTAATAAAGAAGAAGATAGTTATAAATAATAACAATTTGTTAAAATAATTATTGTTTAAGAAATTATGTTTGTTAACAATCATTAGGTATTTACCTCACACAAATTAAAAATTGGACAAAAATTGGGAAATTTTTGAAAAACTGCAATTTTCTAGAATTATTCTGAGAGAATGTTATAAAGATTAATACAAATCGTTTAAGCAATTATTTTTCTTAACTTCAATTAATTATTTCTTGACTCTAATTGAAGAGTGGACAAAAAGTTAACAATTAAAAAAACTGCAACTATCTAGTATGTATATAGAAGAAGGTAGCTATAGACTATAATAACTTGTTTAAACAATTATTATTGCTAATTTTGGGTTAAATATTAACTCACTCCAATTTAAAAGTGGACAGAAAAAAGAAAATTTAAGAGAAAACCGCAATTTCTAGGATTATTCAAAGAGAATATTATAACCAATAATAATAAATTGTTTAAACAATTATTTTTGTAAACAATAATTGAGTATTACCTCACCCTAATTGAAAATTGGACAAAAAGTGGAATAATTTTTAAAAGACCGCGATTGTCTAACTCTTTAAGAGACAATTGCTAAAAACAATAATAAATTGTTAAATTTTTTTTTGTGAATATCTAATTAGCAGTATAAAGTAGTATTTAATTAATTATAAACCATTTTTATTTTTAAAAACCCCCAAAAAATCATAATTAGCTCCAAAAACTCGCAAAACCCATTTTTTCGCTTATGGGGTTTTTAACCCTATAAAACAGACTTATGGAGGTGATATTTAAAAAATAAGTTTTGATTTGAATTATATGGCTAATTGCGAACAGGAATGTGGAGTTTCAACAGGATTTACCTAACATTAACGATTTTGTATAAAATTTACAAAAACGAATTTTTTCTTATGGGAAATACGTGTTATCATCTTTTTTCAAAATAAAAAAATGGATTTATTTTTGTGTGGATTCGAACAAATTTCCGGGCGATATGCATAAAAATAAAAAAATTTCTAATTAGAATATTTCTAATTATTTAAAGGTACCGTCAAACGGGGTAATTTCGTACATGTGGGGTAAATTCGGACATTCCTAAATTGATAGCTCAAATTACTTAAGAGGATCTTAACCAGAATCAAGAACCAGTTAAGGCCTTAATAAAGCCTCAACTGGTTCTAGATTATGGTTAAAACCCCCGTTGGTAATTTAAACTATCAATTTAGGAAAGTCCGAATTTACCCCAGATGTCCAAAATTACCCCGTTTGACGGTAATGAAGTAAAAATTTTCAAAAATGGAGGAATGAAAATCGGAAGTGAATGAGATAATAAAAGTGAACAGGTGAAATCGCGAAGTACTGATCTGTGAAGAAGGAAGCGATCGTGTGTGAACGTGAATGGCTGAGGCAGGTGCTCGTCATTGCTATTTTTAAACACATGGCCCGCCGTCTCGTGGATTCTATTCTATTTCCCTGCATAGTCAACTGGATGCAATGAGCACGCGAATCACGCGGTTACGAGCATAGTAGCATACGATGATATACATATGAGCGTAAGTGCGTTCATTCGCTGTATAGTTACGCAAGCACAAGTTATGCTCACATTTCCCTTTCATAGGTGTGTCAGGGACAACAAAGAAAAAATTTGCCCCATAAAAAGTACCCATGTAGAAGTCGACCCACTTGTCCCCATTTTAAGTAGGGCAGTGGTCAGAATCTCACTAGAACAACTGGACTAGTAAGTTCTAGTCAGGACCACTTAATTTGTACATTACTTTGCAATATCTGAATAAGCAGTCCCAGAGCGAGGCACAAAAATAAATATAATATTCATTTGAAATAATAGAGTTGAACTTGATGTGGAAAAGTTCGCACTTTGGACAAAACCGAGTTCAAAGCACGAGATACGTGATGAGAATGTGTTCAAGGCCGAAGGAGTTTTAACAAAAGATAATTCACAATCACTAAATTGCAGTTGTCGGTGCTTTGACCTTTACTTTCAAAAGGTCTGCACGGCGAGCAGATTTTTTCCAATATTTCCACGATGCTTCTGATAATATAAGAAAGGCATCCTAAAATGCGGACGAAAACATTTTTGAGGGCGAACAAATTAAAAACAAATATAGGGAAGTAGGGAAAATGAGGGGAGTGAACGTAAGGGAAGTGAGAGCAAATTAGAGAGTGAAAGTAGGATAAATGATTCAAAGTGTGGGAGGGTAGTGAGGAGAATTGAGGGGCGGAGAAGTAGGGGAAATGAGAAGAAATTAGAGATTTGGAGTAGAGGAAGTAGGAGAAGTGATTGGAAGTGAAGGAGGGTAATGAAGAGGATTAAGGGGATGAGAAGTAAGGAAAGTGAGAGGAAATTAGGTTTTGGGAGGTAGGGAAAAGTGAGACGAGATAAGGGATAGGAAAGAAAAAGGAAATGGGGGAAGAAGAAGTGAGGGGAAGTAATCGGAAATTAGAAACAGGGAGTAGGAGGAGTGAGTGGAACGGAGGAAAAGTAGGAGAAATTATTGGAAGAAGTTGGGGAAGCGTGGGAAAATAGGGGAGAAAAAGCATAAGAGGGGGAGGTTTGAATGACTTCATGAACGTCCTTATAGTCTACGTAACACTTGTTTGTAGGCGTCCGGTGCCTACTTTGATTAATTTTTCAACATTGAAAAAAACCAACAAGAATTGGTCGCGTTCATGAAATATTCAGATTTCCATCTGGAAACATTGATACATCTAAAACTTGAAAAATTAAAAAAAAAAATTAAAATTGTAGGACATACTACAGATTTTTCAAATACCGATATCTATATGTAATGAAGAAATCTGTCTTCAATGATTGAGTGAATGATTGATACCTTAATACAAAAGAACATGCTAATTTGATGCATGCATGTTTCAAGTACTCTTTTATAATTTCGTGTAACATAAGAAATTTGAATTACAAATTATTATTGAATCAAAATGATTAATATTACTTTAGTCTCTTAAGATTGAAGCAGTCTCTTGAAAAATATGCTTGAGATGTGACATTAACATTTATGCAAATTCTGTTATCCAACAGAACAAGTTTTTTCGCGAATTTTATATCTGTCCCGAATAAGAGTCACTTAACGGTTAATAAATTGCATAAGGCGCATCCAGGTTCGGTGGAAATACTCTGGCGTTCACCGTTCAATATTTTAAACATATATTATTTTTTTCATTTTATATGAATTTTATCATTGATTTATATCTGATAATATTAATATTTTGTATTACAAACTCAGTGTAATAGATTTATCCTGATTTTCATAGAGACGCATTATACTTATAAAACTATTTATAAGAAATATTTAAAACTAATTTCTCCTTTCACTCGAAGAAATGAATTTTAAAATTATTAGAATGGCAGCTGGATAATTACCATGTGGCTTTTTCGCCTTCAAACACAGCATTTTTTTTAAATGTTAACATTCTTATATTTTTATAGAGTTCTTAAATTTCAGTGCAAAATTTTTTCGAAATTTTGGCATATCAAAGAATACATATATTGCACATGTTTCAAAGTCTCGAAAACGTTCACACTGAAAAAATGTTTCATGGTTCTATGATTTTATCGAAGTTTGATATTTATAAGCGCATAGCAAGAAAAAAATGTTTGTCCATGCTGTAACATTTCTTTTTCGGTACATATCCAGTCATCATTTGTATGCCTTCAATTAGATTTTTGAAGAAAAAGAAGAAGATGATGATGATGATGGTGATGATGAAGAAGCAAGAGAACAAGATAAAGAGGTTCATTTACACCTGTTTTCGATACAAAATAGTTGGCATTCCTATTTCCCATCTCCATTGAGATAGTTGATGCCAAGATTATCATTATCGCGATTAATGTCTCGAATTTTAGTTGGCTTCTCAAACGGATCATAGGGGTCTTTCTAACTTTAATATAATACTATGTTTCGAGGCGCTGAAATATCTCGCCAAATGACCCGACGCCATGTCTGAAAGGATGAATAGAGTTGTTTCGCAATTTTAGATAAAATAATTTTTTAATACATTATTCTAATCTAAACTCAATGTGCGCTCTAATTTTTTTCTGTTGAGTCGGTCAACAGAAAAAAATTATTAAAAATTGAAGGCGGGAAAACACTTATTCAACTTGGTGTGACGTGGATGTCACGTGACTCAGAGGTTCTCATAATTAGCAATGTGACGATGTGGCTTTGATGGAAACTAACGAAACTCATGATAAAGAGGTTAGGTGACCTAACAGTTTCATTTTCACTCATCGTATTTCTGCACTTACGAAGTCACAATCATTCTTAAAATACTTCGATACCATAAATATATCTATTTTTGGGAGATTTCTGCTATTGGCTTTTATGAAACCTTCCTGTGACTTTTTAAACAATATTTTGCGACTTCTATTTTCGACGTGCAGATAACCAAAACAAAACAGCGGCACAGAAAAAGATATTTGAGGATCACTGACACATAAGCTATGATTGGTGGAAACTCCGATCTCTTTGACGTCAGAGGGACCCTCCAATCGACATCGTGATAGAACATTCATATTTCAACTTTAAATTAAAAATAGTAACCAATACGTAAAAAATATTTTATGGGCGTTTTAATTAGATTTTTGTAAAATATAAGATCCATTCATTAGAAAAGTGATATTTCACTTTGGAAACAACCCTATTGTCGAAAGTAATATATTTACCGCATAATCTAAAAGAAATTATAACGGTTTGGACAGACAGCTTTTTCCGGAATTTTTTTTTTTTTTTTTGTAATTGACAATGGAGTGGGGGTTTGTGCCTGAAACCGGCAACACCGGCTGCCCAGCGTATAAAAAAGTCAGTTTTTCCGGTTTCAGGCGCAAAAACATTCCACTTTCAATTACAAAAAAAAAAACAAGAACATTATCCGGAAAAGTATCTCTGTCTGAAATAATCTCTTAAATAATCTTAAATAATCTCTTGATGTAATATCGTTGTTCCATTATAAAGCAGAGTACTGCCGTGATTTGAAAAAACACCGTTAACTGCAAAAAATCGGAAAATGAGTATTTATATCGTTGGAATCGTAAAAAAAAAGAAACATATGATTATTAAAATAATTTGTTCAATTTTTAACAAAAAAGTAATAACATTTAATCTTTTCAGTTGTTTAAAGTGAAAGAAATTAGTTAGAACTTTTCAAAAGAAGTTAATAAAATTATAATATCGACCAGCAACGATGTTTCTGATCTAATTGACTCTGTTAAGAGGATCTTATCATAATTTATTTGAGTTTAAACCATTTTTAAACTTATTATTTAATATTTACATTTATGTAAAACTTAGTAACTCATTTCAGACCCAACATTTAAAAATAGTATTTTGTAATATTGTATTCGTTTGTTAAATCTCTTTGATTATAATCCAAGTATGCAGTGTTTGACACGTTACTGTCTGAAAGTAACGCGTTAACGTTACCGTTACTGCCTCAAAATTTGTAAAGCGTTACCGTTACCCTTAATTTTTTAATAAAGCAACGCGTTACCGTTACCGTTACATGGGACACTAACAACCGGCGTGGCGTGAGCACGTTTACTTGAAAAATATTTCGTTTCGCGCTTCAGAACTACCAACCTTACTATTTAAAATTTGTTCCACAACCATCTGGCGCATTTTCATGGAGAAAAAATCATCATCTGATTGGTTTTCTTGACATTGAAATATTTATTGTAATACTAACCGTCTTTAAAATTTTTATAAAGTAACGATCGGTAATGTGCGTTACTTTACATTGCCGTCACCAAAAAATTGTAAAGCGTTACCGTTACCTTCACTTTTTTATAAAAATAACGCGTTGCCGTTACCGTTACCATATGACGCGTTACTGTCAAACACAGCTAGTATGCTTAAAATGTTTTCATTTTTAGTCAATAATTTCAAATTTTTCTATTATACTTAATACAATCGGAAATCGGAATTATTCGTTATTCATGAAATGTGATAATAGTTATAACATTCTCATCTATATTTTCAATTAAAAAAATGTTCGACTTTTAATTTATTGAAATTTATAACATTAATATCTACTTGCCTGATTTAAAGAATAGTTTAAAAACATAAAAGAATGATTCATATTAATAATAATATTGATAATAATATTAATAATAATATTATTAATAATAATACTGATGAGTCTTCAATTGCAAATATTCAAAATTGACAAATGCTAAATTGAAAGTCTTTGACATTAAAGAATTTTCAATTGTAAATCTTCAAAATCAAACTATTTAAAAAACTTTTTATATCAATTAATTCAAAATATAAGTTTTAATAATGGAATAATTTGCAAATTTATATTTTCAAAATTGAAGAATTTTGTATAGTAACTCTTCAAAATTGTAAAAATTTGAATTGCAAATATTTAAAATTAAAGATTTCCTAATTGAAAACGTTTACATTGAAAAATTATAAGTTTTATGTTTTATAATTAAAAATTCTGCAATTGTGATGTTTTAAATTTGAAATTTCATCAATTTGAAAGATTTAAAATTGCAAATTCTTGACTTTTGATCATCAAAACTATGACAATTTAAGAATTGTTATTTATACATCTTTCAAAAGTAAACAGTTGTCAATTGTAAATCTTCCAAATTGAAGGGTTTAAAATTGCAAATCGTTAGAATTGAAGAATTTACCAATGTAAGTCTTCAAAATTGAACTATTGAAAAAAAATGTTTCTAATTACATACCTTTCAAATATAATTTTTGAAAATTGAATAATTATAATTCAATATTTTCCGATATTTTCAACATTCAAGAATTGTCAATTGTAACTATTCAAAATTGCAGAAGTTGAATTGCAAATATTTTAAAATTGAAGAATATTTAATTCTGAAACTTTGCAAAAAAATTCTAAAATTATTAATAATAATATTAATCATATATATTATTTCATGATAATTATAATTTCATATTTGAATAATAATTTATAATAATTTAACTATTTCATATTCTTTTGCCATGAACGGCGTTCTCTCAAATTACGCCAGGCCTATTTATGAGGTTCCCTCTAGCAATCACCCCAGCCAAAGAGCTTCACAAATTCATCATGTATCATAGATCAATATAATTATACGTATTTAGTTCAAACTTAAATTAAAATTAAAATTTAAAATTGTTGCTAAAAATTTATGTTTCACCATTATTGAATAAATATTTTTAAAATTAATGGGGATATTCTTTTTAAACTTCTAAGGGAAAAACTTCCTGTGTTTACGAAAATCGAGCTAATACCAATTCATTTCACAGGGTCCCTGAGCATAGCATTAAAATAAACCCAGCCAATTTTTCATGTCTTTCGGAGTCGTTAAACAATAAACCTGATTCGGTGTATGAGCAATAAACAGGAGATTTGAGATTTCAGCGGGAATCACGCTCGCTGAATTTCCGCTCTCAATAAAAAATGTTCAACCACATTTAAAGTGAGTATTTTTAATTTATTTCATAATTATTATTTCGAAGAGTAAATTGCAATAATGGAGACAATAAGATGTCTTTCATAATTATTGAAAAAATATCAAAAAAATGGAATGCCCATTGAAAAAATTAAACTATTTTTCATTGATAAGTTTACTATTATATTTTTGATTCGGAATTCATCTCGTTTGGATAAGCATTCTACTATTTCGTGGAGAATTAATTTATTTTGTTCAAATTGCAACTATTTTGTCAATAAGTCATCTTTTTTGGTCAAAAATTCAACTAATTGGTTGAAAGTTGAACTACTTTGATAAAATGTCATTTTTTTGGTTGAAAATTCATCTGTTTGGTTAACAATTGAACTATTCTATTATCAGAAAATTAATCTTGTTGGTTAAAAAATCATATTTTTTGGTTAAAAATGCAACTGTTTTCTTGAAAATTCTACTTTTTTGGCTGAATTCAACTGTTTTTCATTTCAAATTAAAATCTTTTTTGGTAGAAATATTAATTTTTGATTAAAGACTAATCATTTACGATAAAAATGCATACGTTCGGGTTGAAAATTAAACTGTTTTGTAGAAAATTTCATCTTTCGACTTGAAAATTCAAAATTTAGTTCAAAATTACCTTTTTTGTTGAAAATGCATATTTTTGGTTGAAAATTCAAATATTTGGTTAAAAATGAAACTATTTTATTAAAAATTTAACTATTTGAAATAAAATTAAACTATTTTGTAAAAAATCGATTTTTTTGTTGCAAAATTGTATTTTCGGATTAAAAATTTAACTCTTTTGTAAATAATTCGCCTTTCTATCATAAATAGTCAACAACTTTGTTGAAAATCGATGTATTTTGTTAAGAGTTGAAAATTCACCTTTTTGGTAGAACATTATATCTTCTCTTTGGAAAAATCCATCTTTTTGGTTTAAAGTTTTACTATTTGGTTATAAATTAATCTTCTTTGATTGAACATTCAACTACTTGGTTGAACTACATTGTTAACCAAAATTTTTTTCAAGATTCACCTCTTCGGTTGAAAATTAACTTTTTTTATGAAAATTCGTATTTTGGGTTGGAAAATTAATCTTGTTTGTTGATAATTCATCTATGTGGTTAGGAACTCAATTATTTTGTTAAAAATTCGTTTTTTCGTTTAATTCAACTATTTAAAAATTCGACCTTTGGTAGAAAAGTCAACTTTCAAATATTTTCTAAAAAATTCGTCTTCTTAGCTTAAAATTTAACTATTTTTTGTTCAATTTTAATCTTTTTTGCTGTAAAATTCGACTATGTGTTTAAAAATTAAACTACTTTGACGAAGTTTTATTTTTTGGACGAAAATTCAACTGCTTTGTTAAAAATTCGTCCTTTTGGGTGGAAAATTAATCTTTTATGACAGAAAAGTCACAGTTTTTGGTTGAAGAAATTTTGTTTGTAGAAAATGTAACTATTTGGTTAAAAAGTTTTGTCTTTTGAGTAAGAAATTAACTTTTGAAGGAAATTTTGAAAACATAAACTTACAAAAGTTTTTAAAAACTTAGAAAAAACTTAAAAAGGGTTGAAAATTCATCTCTTTGGTAGAAACGTTAGTTTTATTGAGAAGATTTTATTCCCCTATTATTCCCTATTTTTGTTAAACATCCCCCTCTTTCCCCTGTTTTGAGAGAATTTTGGGCTACATTACTTTGTGTGTGTGGGGGGGGGGGGGTGAAAATAGTTTAATTTTGAAGATCTACAACTGAAAACTCTTCAATATAAGCGACTTCTGATTTTAAAATTCGTGAAGTTTAATATATTTGAAATTGAAGACTCTTCAACAATTTCACTATTATTATTAAGTAATTGTCTTTAATTTTCTTCGATAATCAGTTACACTTAAGTATGAGAATATTTTTACGAATCTTATACATTATTTTTAACAACTGTCATTTTTGAACTTGGGATAAAGTTATTTTATCACTAAAATAAATAATTTATGAAGGTTCATTTGTTTCAGATAATTAACACTTGAAAAAGCACACTTTTAAATAGTTTTTGAAACGGAGCATTTATTCAGTTCTTTGAGGCATTCCTAACTTTCAATAGTTCTACTTTCAAATTTATTTGAAGTTATACGGTTTTAATGTTCTAAAATTTTGTTTTAAGTAATAAAAAAAAATTAATTTCTAAGCCTTCATATTCATAGAGTTTATTTGTCTCCAGAAAGGGCTAGGTGGGCGACTTCCGCCAGCCTCATCGTCCCTGTTTGCAATGTAGTAGGTTGATGCCATTGCTTTTTATCTATTTGCATAGTCTTGTCTCTCTTCTATGTGTAGGGCATATTCCAATGCTTCATTTAAATCCTGACTGAATTTCAGATTTCCTACAATTTCTAAGACCTCTCGCTTCAAACTCCCGATATCTTGGAGGAGGGGAGGGCACAATAATTACTTTCAGTTAAAAGTTTGGCGACAATAAATTTATTTCTATCACCTCTATCTCCGGTTCTAGGTCTAGTTCTGGCGCAAGTATGACCGTGTCTGAGTCAGAGTCATCTGTATCAACTATTGTCCTAACATTAGTTATCCTGATTTCCTGTTGATAGGCTATTATCCTTTGTTGGAGAGCTTCTTCTATAGGTGGATCAATTGTTATAACTTCTGCCTCTTCGTTTCGCACAATAGGGTGCCGGACGGTTGGTTGCGAGAGATTTTTGATTATCACTTTAAATATTTCAAGATTCCCGCTTTCCTTTTTAAATATGAAAGAGAATCAAATTCTCAAACGCAGCTTGAACAATTCTTCGCTTGTAGCGTTCAGTTTCAAGTCAGCGCGAAGGAGACTCACGAATTTTATTTTCCCTTTTTTTTTTTTAAACAAAAGTTGAATTCTCGAGGCTTTGATTTTATTTAAACGTCTTTTTAGGATTTTGAAAAAGAAAGGTCTTCAACCCGTCAGCAGAGCGTGCGATTGGGTGAGATGCAGAAATTCATTCATATAGGTTTATAATTGAATTCCGCTATTTTTTTCTTTATCCAAATAGAGGCTGGTTATTCGGGATAATCTTACCACGCCGGATTTTATTTTCAAAGATAACACATTTTGGTTACTTAGGAAAGGGTGATTTTTTTATTTATTTATTAATTGTTTGCTTCGATAAAGGTAACTCTTTTATAATTTGTTAAAATTTTTTGATCATTCCTAATTTTTGGTTAACCTCTGAAAAATAAATGATTTTTTTTATAACTTTTCTGCTTGTTTTGTGTTGGCAAGAAAAAATTACTTTATGCTTATTGGTTTAGCCAAAATAAATTTTCTGCACGGTTGAGAGCGGCTTCGAAGAAATCTTTAAATTGTTGGTCGTTTTCCAACTTCTTACGTCCTAGTACGGAAACTAAATTCGCCGAACTGACAATATTTATCAGGGTAGTTGACGAAGTAATCGCTTGTACGGGAAGAAGTTTAGTCTGACACAACCCTTTTTTTCTACAGGGGCTTCCTCGATTTTTAATTTCACGAGAGTCTCATTTATGAACATTTGATAAGCTAGCCTTTTCTTGAAGGATTCACGTACCTTTTTTCCTCCTCGTGCTCTTGGTTTTCGATTGAGCTCGGCTAAAAAGGATTTCAGATGAATTCTTATTTAAGCCATTCGGCTAGAAACAAGTATTCCTCTGGTTTTTTTGTTTGTATTTGTAATTTTTCCAGCCAATTGGCTATAGAAAAATTATTCGAATCGATTTGGACTTATTTCTTCAGATAGAAAGGAAGTAACTCGACGTAAGGAATCGAGAGTCAATTTGTGAACATTCCTTCGGCCAAAGGGCTGTAAGGGGTGTTAAACGAATATTTATTATATCAAAACGGCTAGGAGTAATTATTTGTCATTCGTGTATTACCTCGGCCAAATGGCTGTATATAATAACTCTTAATTCCATTGAACGCAACCTAATTGTGAATTCAATAAAAAATTAATAAGCATTCTTTCGGCCATATGGCTAGAAAGAATGTAAGAAGAATTTTCATTTCAGCCAAACGGCTAAAAATAGACATTGTCCTCTTCCCTAATTTTCGAATAATTATTCCAGTCAAACGGCTAAAAATAATTTATTCCAAATTTTTTTTTGTATTTACTTCCTGACAGGTGAAAGTCACATAAATTACCAAAAGGATCAAGTATCAGTTGTTAAACATCCCTTTAGCCAATCGGCTCAAAGAAATGATAAACGAATATTTATTTCAGCCAAACGGCTTGACACAAATATTCTTTCTTCGAATAATACGAGTATCTCGGCCAAACGGCTGTAGTTATTATTACTTAACTCTTAATCAATATGTCAACAGAGAAAAAAAATTTTGTTAGCTAGTAACAGGTTGTTACTAGTAGCGAAGCCGGTGGTTATAGCACATTGAATACTATCGCCAACGCTACCGCCATCAGTTTGTTACAACCCAACCTAGTTAATAATTTTTCTCTATCTATTAACCTCTTCCTGTCTATGGTTAGAATTGCGGAGGCGTCAAACTGCCATCTTGTTTAGAATCTTTAAGATGTTATTTTTTTTTCTCAGAATTCCTGTTAGTTGAACTCTTATTTTGTGGGCGATCGTGTATTCAATTCCCCTCATATCCAAGAGGGAATAACCTGTGGTTTAATCAGTGGAAATCCCTTCTTTATTTACCTTATATTTCTTATTTATAATTATTGAAATTAGCAATAAATAGGTTGTCCATCTAAAAGATAAAAATAACCACCATTTTTTTCATGAAATGATACATGCGTTTATTCAAACAACACCCTTGTATATTTACCCTGAGCAGGGAACGATATCAATTTTTACAGAGATGAAAATAAAAGCGGTACGATACAACTTTTGTACTCACCCCCTGCCGTAGTAAACTTCAATTCTTAAAATGACCGAAAGGGGCGAAGACAGTCCGAAAGTTCAATTTTCGGAGGGCTTTCCTCTCTTGCGGGCCGAAATATAACTTTTTCTTTTACACTTGTTTCGTTGTCTTTACACTGGACAACTCTAGTTATCAAAAGGAAAACTCGCACGCACACACTCTGTAACTCACGTTTGCGAAACTAGCACCTTCATTTCCACCTATTCGCTTATTTTATTTGTTTTTGCAAAGAAAAGATTCTAATGGCTCCTTTTAACCAGGATTAAAGCAGTACCCATTTATACTTCTTTATTCCCTTTCGCCTTTTCTTTGTAACCCCAAATACAACCCTTTTGTATGGTATTCCTTGCCGTTTTGAGATTCGGCAAGATATCTCATTCTTTATCGGTTCTCTGTTGGTTTGTGTTTTCGCGGCGCCGTCTAATTTGGCCTGAAGCGGCTTTCGCTTGAAATTTTGAAAGTTCGATTTGTATTCGCAAAGAAAAAGATTCTAATGGCCCCTTTTAACCAGGATTAAAGCAGTACCCTTTTGTACCCCTTTATTCCCTTTTGCTTTTTCTTTGAAAACCCAAATACGCCCCTTTGAATAGGATTCCTTACCGTTTTGAGATTCGGTAAGATATCTCATTCTTTATCGTTTCTCTTGTTGGTTTGTGTTTTCGCGACGCCGTCTAATTTGGCCTGAAGCGGCTTTCACTTGAAATTTTGAAAGTTCGACTTAAACTTCGTTAAAATGAAGATTTAAATCCTTTTTTTACGTCCCTTTACATTTATTGGTGTCAAAACGCGCCCTAGTCAGGAGAAGCTACTAGCCTTTTACACATCTACCCTTCTAATGACATCTGCCTACACCGGACTTACTATATCAATTTCGGGGAGCAAACCGTACGGGTTAACGTTGAAGAACCGTTGTAATTTTTAACCGAGACTGGCGTTGCGGGGTCTGTAGGAAGATATCCTTTTCGAGACTTCTTACTCGGTTGAAGAAGCTCGCCGAACTGCCATGATCATTTTTGATCGATGCTCCTCGTCGATGCGCTGCCAAAAATTTGTTTAGTGGGGAATTTTGCTAGGTAGTACATTCTTTTATTTGGTGGTGAAATTGAATGATGGGAAAGAGTGGAAAATAGGTCACTGGTCTTTTGCTATTGCAGCAGTTTTCGCAATTCGATCAAATGAGTGAATTGCACCACGAATTTTTATATCTTAGCCTGTAAGACATTTTGAGCAATATTGAATTCCGTTAGGACAGATTTTAATTTCATTTTGCAATTATTCCAGTTAAAATTATTTGGTTGTACAAATTACGTATTATCATAATAATAATAATAAAAATAATGATAATCATCTTATTTTTATTCGTTTCGGGTTGTACTTGCAAAGGTCGCACTTTTCCTTCCAAATTTGGAAGTTATTATGTTTGACCCTTTTCATAGTATCGGAATGCCCCATATTGCATAAGTATTTTTTTGTTTCATTAAATTCGGTGCATTAGGTCAGAAGATATGCACTATTTTGTTCTCAGGTGCGTTAAGGGTAGAACGGCAGGGTATAATAGGGTAGGATGGGGAGTAGAAAGAATCAGATACTAAGTACGCTTGATGCCAGCATGCGTTTGCAGAGGAGCATCAATACTATGCTGATTGTGTCTGTGTGCATAGCAGCTTAAGTAGTGTAAGATGCGCCTTGTGTATGAATTGACTAAGGTGCTTGACCGCGAGACACTCACACCAATTTACAATCATATGCGGTACCTTTTCTTATTCTAATTCATACCATTCTCATTTGCATCTTACATTTAAATGTGTATATATGTATATATATATATATATATACGCTTGCATCAACTGAACAAGAAGATTGGATGGGCAAGACAGAATGCGTCCCGTGTTCAATGTGTGATTGACTACATAGGTCAAAAATTCCTTCAAAAAAATTATATTTTTCTTCGAAAATTATTGTATTTTGTTAAAAATCAACTTTTTTACAGAAAATAAATCCTTTCGGTTGAAAATTCATTTCTTTGATTGAAAATTAGTTATTTTAGTGAAAATGAATTTCTTGAATTGAAAATTTAACTATTCCATTTTTTATCGAAAATGTATCTTGTTTGATAGATATTTAATCTTCTTGCTTGAAAATTCATCTGCTTGGTTGAAAATTTAACTGTTTTATTGCAAATTCTTTTTTTTTTAATTAATTTTTTCTTCTGAAAAATTAACTATTCCGTGTTTGGTTTAACATTTATCTTCTCCAGTTGAAAATTCAGATATTTGGTTAAAAATTTCTGTATTTTGTTGAAACTTTGTCTTTTGTAGTAAAATATTAATCTTCTTGGTGACTAATTCACCTTTTTGGTTGGAAATTCATTACTTTGATGAAAAATTTAACTACTAAGTTGAAAATTCCTTTGAAAATCTAAATATTTCTTTAAATATTGATGTATTTCATTGAAAATTAATTTTTTTAGCAGAAAATGAATCTTGTTGGTTAAAAATTAATTTCTTTGACTGAAAATTAGTTTTTTTATTGAAAATTTAACTATTTCATTTTTTGTCGAAAATTTATCTTGCTTGATAGAGATTTAATCTTCTTTCTTGAAAATTCCTCTGCTTGATTGAAAATTTAACTGTTGTGTTGAAAATCCATCTATTTTGTTGAAAATTTGTATTTTTTATAGAAAATTCATCTTTTGAGCTGAAAATTCAACTATTTGGTCAAAAATTCGTATTTTTTTTATTTAAAATGAATTTTTTTATCTGAAAATTTAACTGAAAATTAATTGAATTTTTTTGAAAATTAATTTGAAAATCAATTGAAATTTAATTGAACCTTTGTCTTTTGTGACAGAATATTAATCTTCTTGGTAACAAATTCACATTTTAAAAGCTTAAAATTCATTTCTTTGGTAGAAAATTTAACTGTTAGGTTGAAAATTTCTTCAACAATTCAAATATTTTTATAAAAAATAATGTATTTTGCTAAAAATCAAATTTTTTTGCAAAAGTATATCTTCCTGGTTAAAAATTAATTTTTTTAATTGAAAATTTTTTTTTTTTAATTTAAAATTTATTTTTTCGATTGAAAACCTAACTATTCTATTTTTTTGTTGAAAATTTATCTTTTTTGATGGACATTTAATCTTTTTAGTTAAAAATTCCTCTGCTTGATTGAAAATTTAACTGTTTTGTTGAAAATTCATCTATTTTGATGAAAATTTGTCTTTTTTATAGAAAATTCATCTTTTGGGCTGAAAATTTAACTATTTGATTGAAAATTCGTTTTTTTAAAATTGAAAATGAATTTTTATATCTGATAATTTAACTATTCCTTCTGTGGTTCAACATGTATCTTCTTCAGTTGAAAATTCAACTATTTGGTAAAAAATTTCTGTATTTTATTGAAACTTTGTCTTTTGTGACAGAATATTAATCTTCTTGGTAACAAATTTACATTTTTGGTTAAAAATTCATTTCTTTGGTAGAAAATTCAACTGTTAGGTTGAAAATTTCTTTAACCATTCAAATGTTTCTTTGAAAATTAATGTATTTTGTTAAGAATCAAATTTTGTGGCAGAAAATAAATCTTCTTGGTTGAAAATTTATTTCTTTGATTGAAAATTAGTTTTTTTAAATTGAACATTGAGTTTTTCAATTAAAAACTTAACTGTTCCGTTTTTTGTCAAAAATGTATCCTGCTTGATAAGCATATAATCTTCTTGGTTGAAAATTCATCTGCTTGGTTAAAAATTTAACTGTTTTGTTGCAAATTTACCTTTTGGGCTAAATATTGAACTATTTTCTTGAAGAATAACTTTTTTTGAATGGATTTTTTATCTGAAAATTTAACTATTCCATTTTTGGTTTATCATTTATCTTCTTCAGTTAAAAATTCAGCTATTTGGTTGAAAATTTCTGTAATTTGTTGAAACTTTTTCTTTTGAGGTAGAATATTAATTTTCTTGGTGATTTAGAAGAATATAGGTAATTTAGAGGAATTCAAGCGACTTCAAGAGACTTTGATGAAATTCATAAAAATTTAAATAAATTGAATCAAATTCAAAAAATGAAATAATTTACATCGAATTGAGTAAAATTAGAATAAACAGAATTCAAGGCAAATTAAGAAAAAAATCGAGAAAATTCCAAAGATTTTTTAAGAATTGAGACTAAATCAATAAGAATTTATCGTGAATTCCAAATGAATTTAAATTAATTGAATAAATCCGAAATACTTTATTGATTTCAGTAAAATTGATGTAAATTAAAAAGGATTCAAGGGAATTTCATAAAATTTATACGCATTCAATATGGATAAAAAATAATTCAAATAAATGGACCAAAATTTTCCATGAGAATTCAATGTGAATTTAAAAGTCTTCAAAGTGAATTCAAAAAATTGGAAATCCAAAAAAGATCCATTGAATTCGGGGGATTTCAAAATAATTCCAAAGGTTTTGAAAGAATTCAAGAAAATTCAGAAAAGTGAATGGTTCTTCCGGAAATACCTTCACATTTTTTTAAAACTATTTTTTAACATTAAAAAATCTGCCAATTTTTAAAGAATAATATAATAATAATTTAAAAATATTTCTTTAATGTTAGGTAATTTTTTTAAATTCAATTAATTTTTTTAATTGCGAATGTTATTTTAGTTTGCAATTGCTTTAAGTTTTCAAACACTAGCGCTTCATTTTCAAATTATTTAAAGCTTCTAATCAATCCAATCTAAAACTAAAATTTTTTATTTTTATAATTGACTTTGATATTGTCCAATTTTAAACATTTTGAATTTTTTCGTGAAGATGGAAGATTTTTATTGCAATGAATTGATAATTTAAATTTAAAAAATGTTTAATATGAAGATATTAATAATAAATTTTTTTTTTTAAGTCTATAGATTTCAATTTGGTAATTTTTCAAAATAACAGTAGATACAGTTTAGGGATGAATAATTTATAGAAAAAATGATGCTACAAAATAAAAAAAAAACAAATACGTTTTTTTGGCAAGTAAATTTTAAAATCCATTTCAAATTGGACTAAAATGATAATTTATATATACTCTTTAGCTACTATTCGATGAAATAGGTCTCATATTGATCACCGAAGCAGTTTTCCTAATTTAAATAAACATTTCTCAAAATGAGCTTAATCCGGATATAAAAGGGTGGTAAAATACATAGAGTTTGTCCACTTGCCTCGGTTAGAGTTTGGAAGGGTGAGAGAGTGAGACATGGAGTAGTAATGAAGAGGGTTCGAGTGAGAGGGACATATAGTTGGCTATGGTCTGTAACAGAGGCAGACGGAGCCAATCAGGACGCAATGCGATTACCTTAACGAGAAATCCGATTACTTATTCATTCGCCTAACTCGAAATCAGTTTAACTAATCGTTTAATTCGGTCGCTACGTACTCGTGCGCCAGCAGAGTGGGTTGCTCCTAGGGTATGGTTGTCAAGGGGGTGTAGCTGCGGAATCTCTATCCCGAGAGGAACAGAGAAAGAGAGAGAGGAAGAGAGAAAGAGGACGTTTACCGGAGAATGGTTCGAAACGGGGATGGTGGAGGCCTCATTCAATTCAATTACGTAATGAATTGTCGTGTCTTGAGTAAACACCCTTCCTCACCGCGACTTACTAGAGGTGAGGGGGTAGAACGAGGGTGGGCGAAGGGGGATAGCCAACCAGTGGCGTAGGGTGAAAACTTCTTCCTATTCGGAATTAGGATTGGAAAATAGGAAGAAGGTCTTCTCTGTCTTCCTCTACTACCACATGTCGTGGTAGTAGAGGAATAATGGGGTCCAGCATTCCATTTCCGACTCCTTTACTGCAATTTATAATTATATTCTCTTTCTTCAGTATTTCTTCTTCAAACTTCAAAGCTTCTTCCCCTATAACCTTTACAGGTATCTATGTTTTCCCTCTGTCATCCATCCCTTCAGAAGGTTTACCTTTCTATTTTCTCTTTCCTCCAACTTTTCATATCCTCTTCTATTCTGACACTCTATTTCATTAGTTTTTCTTTCAGCTTTGTTTTCCTATACTCCATTTTGATTGTTATTGTGTTCAAACTTTCCCTTAACACCTCTCTCTTAAACATGCCTTATACTCGCACTCCTTTTCGTTTCTTCTTTCCTCAATCTTTTCATTCACATTTCAGTCTCTATATACTATCCTTTCCATTATAACTCTTTAAAATTATTTCCTCCCACCTTCTAATTCCTTTATTTAGCCATTCCTTATCCTCTGGCCTTTCATGTCTTCAATTTCTTTATTTGAGTTTCAATATTATCTTGCAATACATTACTTTTTACCCCTTTTGACTTTTCAGTTTGTCTTCAATTATTTCTTCTACCACTTCTTAAATCTGCCTCTATCTAATTCTCCCTCCCCTGCTTCCACTTCTTTTCATTTAACTGTCCCTACTATTGAATGTACCCTATTCAGCTTCTCTTTTCCATATTTTCAATTAACCCTTTCCTCTCTTTCATCAGTTAATTGCTCAACTTTCATACCATAGTGTCTCTTCCCTTCCTCACATTTGTTCAACTTCCTTCCACTTTTCCTCCACCTTCCATTTGCATAACTCCTTGAAATGATTTTCTCTAACTCCCTTATTCTTTTCCTTGAACCTTTCCTCATACTCTCTCCTTTCTTTTTTCTGAATTTATTTATTTCAGTTTCGATACTTCTATCCCTCAATACATTAATTTTCCCCTCTTCGACATTTCGATCCTACTTCCACAATTTCATCTACCCCTTGTCAAATCTTCCTCTATCCCATTCTATCTCCCCTACCCCAACTCCTTTTCTTCTGTCACTAATACTTTAAGTATCCTATTTAGCTTCTCTTTCAGACAGTTTGAGTGACCCCTTTCCTCTCTTTCTTCAATTCATTAGTCAATTTTTATACTTTCTATAAATTCCTTCTACATTTCACCTAACTTTTATTTACTTAACTCGCTATAATTTCCTATAACCTCCTTATTTTCCTTTCCTATAACCATACTTCGTCCTCTGACCTTTCCTTTTTGTAATCTCTTTACTTCCATGTGTTTATTTTCATACTTTAATACTTTACCTCTTTCCCTCTTCAAATTTTCATTCCTGCCATTATTTAATTTGCCCTTGTTAAATCTGCCACTATATCATTCTCCTTCCCCTGCTGCATTTTCAATTACGCCTTTCCTCTCTTTCCCCAGTTAATTGCTAAATTTTCCTAGCCTATTGTCCCTTTCCTTCCTCATCTTTTCTTCAAATTCCTTCCACTTTTCATCCATCTTTCATTTACTCAACTCCTCAAAATTATTTCCTCTAGACTCCTTATTCTTTTCCTCCAACTTATCCTCATACTCTGGCCTTTCCTTTCTTTAGCTTGTTTATTTCAGTTTCGATATTTATATCCTTCAATACATTTTTTTTCCTCCAGACTTCCCAATCCTTATTCCATTATTTGATCTACCTCTTTGTCAAATCTTTCTCATTGTCCTTCCATTGCTCCAACTTATCTTTTTAACAGTTCCTACTATTAAACAACTGTTCCTCTCTTCCCTTAGTTTATAACAAAATTTTTATTCTCTTCTGACTCTTTCCTTCCTCACCATTTCTTCCCATTACATCGATTTTTTTTATCACTCAATACTTCACCTCTTTCCCTTTTCGAATTTTTAATCCTAACCTTATTTCATTTGCCCCTTGTCAAATCTTCCACTTCCTTTTCCCTGCTCTGGGCTTACCTCTATTTTTGGTCTGTTTCTACTATTTTAAGCATGCTTCTGTCCCTTATATTCCTTACCTCTTTTCCTTGTTTCTTCTGCTCTGTATCCACCTTTCATTTACATAACTTTAAAAATTATTTCCTTTTCTTCAATTATTCCTCATTCTCTAGTCTTTTTTTTATTTTATTTTCTTACTTTAGTTTCGATTTTTTAATCCTTATATACTTTACCCCTTTTTCACTTTCAAGTTTTCAATCCTTATATTATTTCAGCTTATTATTGTTAAATCCGCCAACTCTCCATAACTCTCCATACTATTCAAAGTACCCAGTCCAGCTTTACTTTTATAAATTTTCACTTATCCTTTACCTCTCTTTCCTAAATTTATTACTTTTTCGTACTCTCCTTCTGACCCTCTCCTTTCTCACCTCTTTTTCAAAATTTTCTTTCTTGTCCATCTATCATTCACACTAAAAGCTAAAGTAGTTCTTTTCAAGGTTCCCTACTCCCCCTACTTTTTCTGTTCCTCCCCTACTCCACCGCACTACCTTACTAAACTTCCCTTCACTTCCCTCACTAGCTTCCCTCACTCCCAATAATTTACCCTACTTCCTCTAACTTCTCATTTCACATAGTTTCCCTACTTCCCTTTCGCTTATTTCTCCTCATTTCCCTCAAGTCCTCTACTATAACCACCCCTCACTTCCCCTACTTTCCCTCCGCTGATTTGTCCTTACTGCCCCCCTCCTCATTTCCCAAAATACACTCCTCTTTCTTCCCCTAACAACCCTCACTTCACGTTTGCTTATTTCTTCTTAATTCACCTACTTCCTCTCCTGCCATTTCCCCTCGCTGCGCCTTCTACTCTTCACCTCATTTCCCCTCGCTTTCCTTCATTAGCTTCCTTCATTACCCCTTACTTTCCGTAATTTTTCTGCCCTTTTTACACCACATTTTCCATACTTTCTTTTCTTAATTTCCCCTTATTTCTCCTTGTTTCCTCTCACTCCCCCTACTAGGCTACCCTTTACTTCCACTACTTCCCTTCCTCTCATTTTCCCTCGAGTCCCTTACATCAAGCCACCTTATTTCCCCTTACTTCCTCTACTTTGTCCCCTATATTTCCCCTACATTTCCTCCCCTTATTTGCCCTCATGTCCCATTATTTCCCTGCACCTTCTCTACTCTTCTACTTACTTGCCCTACTTCCCCTTCCCTCATTTATTCTTACTTGCCCTACTTTCTCTCCTCTCTCCACATTTCCCCTTGCTTTCCCTAATTTCTCTCCCCACATTTCTCTTCACTTCCCTTACTTACCCTGTTCTCATTTCCCCTCATTAGCTTTTCTCTCCTTCGCCTCACCCCCTACATTTCCCCTTTCCTCATTTTCCTTTACTTCCCCTACTTTATCTGACCACATAATCCCTAAATTCTCCTTCATTCTCTTCTCCCATTTTTCCTCACTTCCTCCACTTTCCCTCCCCTTACTTCCCCTCATTTCTCCTTATTTTACCCCACTTTCCCTGCTTCCTCTACCCTAATTTCCCTTTATTTCCCCTTACATCCTCTACTATCCATTTCCTTGCTTCCCCTGCACATTATCTACTCGTCCTCTCATTAATTCCCCTGCTTCCCCTATGCTCATTTCCCCTCACATGATCCACTCTCCCTCTCATTATTTTTCCTGCTTCTCCTACCTCAATTTCCCCTTATTTCCCCTCACTTCCTCTACTCTCCCTCTCTTTACTTCCCCTGCTTTCCCTACCCTTATATACCCTTATTTTCTCTCACTTCCTCTACTCTCCCTCTCCTAACTTTCGCTGCTTCCCGTACCCTCATTTCCCCTTATTTCCCTCACCTCCTCCACTATTTCTCTCCTTACTTCTTCTGCTTCTCCTTCTTCCCCTACCCCTATGTCCCCTCATTTCCCCTCACTTCCTCTTATCCCCCTCTTCTTACTTCCCCTGCTTTCCCTTCCCTCATTTTCTTTCATTTTCCTTCACTATCCCTGCTTCCCCTACCATCATTTCCCCTTATCACCCCTTACTTTCTATACTTTTTCTCTCATTACTTCCCCTACCCTAATTTTTCCTCACTTCCTTGATTCTCCCCCTCCTTACTTCCCCTGCTTCCCCTACCCTCATGTCCCCTTATCTCTTCCTCATTTCTTTACTCTCCCTCTCCTTACTTTCCTTGCTATCCCTACCCTCATATCCCCTTATTTCCGCTAACTTCCTCCACTCTCCCTCTCCTTACTTCCCCTGCTTCCCCCAACCGTATTTCCCCTGATTTCCCTTCACGTTATCTATTCTCCCTCTTATTACTTCCCCTGCTTCCCCTACCCTAATTTCCCCTGATTTTTCCTCTCTTCCTCTAATCTCCCTCTCTTTACTTTCCCTGCTTTCCCTACCCTTATATACCCTTATTTTCTCTCAATTCCTCTACTCTCCCTCTCCTTACTTCCACTGCTTCCCCTACCCTCATTTCCCCTTATTTTACTTACTTCCTCTACTCTTCCTCTCCTTACTTCTTCTGCTTCTCCTGCTTCCCCTACCCCTATGTCCCCTTATTTCCCCTTACTTCCTATTATCTCCCTCTCCTCACTTCCCCTGCTTCCCCTCCTCTAATTTCCCCGAATTTACCCTCACTTCCCCTGCTTCCCCTACCCTCATTTCCCTTATCACCCTCAATTTCTCTACTTTCTCTCTCATCACTTTCCCTACCCTAATTTTCCCTCACTTCCTCAACTCTCCCTCTCCTTACTTTCCCTGCTTCCCCTACCCTCATATTCCTTTATGTCCTCTGAAGTTCTTAACTCACCCTCTCCTTTACTTTTCCTGCTTTCCCTACCCTCATATCCCCTTCTTTCCCCTCACTTCCTCTACTCTCCTTCACCTTACTTCCACTGCTTCCCCTACCCTCATTTCCCCTTATTTCCCTCACTTCCTCTACTTTCCCTCTCCTCACTTCCCCTGCTTCCCCTACCCTCATATCTCCTTATTTTCCCTCACTTCCTCCACTCTCCCTCTCCTTACTTCCCCTGCTTCCCCTACCTTAAAAAGTGTACCTTAAAAAGTACACTTTCTGATTTTTTAATCCTTGTTCCATTATTTGAACTACCCCTTGTGCTCGTAAATTCGAAACGGAGAAGATGGTTCTATTGATTATTTATTTTGCTTGTATAGTGGTGTTTTTTTTTACAGGGTAGTTCAATTTGTGTAGACGCCAATGTTAAGCTAAACCGAATCAATCTGCACCAGTTGCCTACGTTTCATCCGCAGCCCTTACCCCTCTGCAACTCCGGTCCAGTATCGATATATCTCGTAATCCGGTAGCGTTTCCTGTATTCCTAGTTTCCGGTCGTGCCCGCGAGTGCATCCCCAATTGGATAATTACCGGATTTGCACAAGTGAGGAATACTAGTCTATTTCATGTAATATTCAAAACCCTAAAGTCATTCCCATTTCAAATCACTTCTCATTCAAGAAAATTTATCTACCCCCATTTCAAGAAGACGATTTCTTTATTCAAAGCCTACTTCTAAATAGCCTGTCCAATAGGGTAGTCCAAAATTATTTTTTTCGAATTTTCATGTATATCGCCCGGAAATTTGTTCGAATACACAAAAAAATAAATGCGTGTTTTTCGTTTAAAAATATCATATTTAGAAGTTTAACAAGTCCCATATGAAATTTAATATGTATTTCCCATAAGAAAGACGTTTTTGTAAATTTTATTCAGAATCGTCAATATTAGGTAAATCGAGCTGTAGCTCGACATTTCTTTTCACAATCAGCCATAGAATACGAATAAAATATTAATTTTTGAATATCACCCCCATAAGTCTTTTTTATAGGATCCTATAAAAACCCCATAAGTGAACAAATGGGTTTTGCGAGTTGCCCTGATTATGAATTTTTCGGTTTTCAAAATGCAGATTGTTTCTAATATATAAAATACTACCTTATACTAATAACTAGATATTTATATAAATTATTTAAACAATTTGTTATTGTTTTTAGCAATTTTATCTTAGAATAGAGTAAGAATGTCGCGGTTTTTTTTAAATTATTCAACTTTTTGTGCACTTTTTACTTAGACCTTAGTAATGATCAATGAAATTTGCAAAATATAATTTTTTAAACAAATTATTATTGTTAAAAACTATCTTCTCCTATAGTAATGCCAGATAGTTGCCGTTTTTTCTTCAATTTTCAACTTTTTTCAACTTTTTACTTAATTAGTGATGTAATAATTAATGCAAGTTGACAAATATAATTCTTTGAACACTATTATTGTTCATAATTGACTTCCCTTAGATAATTGCTTCATTCTGTTTTATTTTTTTATTTTTTTTAGTAGCTACTTCAAGGAAAATTTACATCTAATATGATCCATATAGAAAATTCAAAGAATATTTCAAATTCTGCTTTATTTGAAAAAAATATATTCACAAAAAAAAGAGATTGTTTAAAATATGATTCTCTCTCATGTTTATTTATTATTTGTATATAACTGGAAAGGCAAATCAAAGTTAAAAATTTTTGAAAAAACCGCAAATTTCTATCACTTATCTAAAAGAAGATAGTTATCAACAATAATAAATTGTTTAAACAATTATTTTTGTTAACTTGCAATAATTGTTACCTCACGAAGTAAAAAGTGAACAAAAAGTTTAAAATTTCAGGAAAAACCGGCAACTTTCTGGCACTAATATAGATGAAGATATTTATAAATAATAATAATTTGTTTATACAATTATTTTGCTAAATTAAATTAATTATCAAGTCACTCAGAGTGAAAAGTGTACAAAAAGTTGAAAATTTTAGAAAAAACCGCAATATCTAGCATTATTCAAAAATAATATTATTAACAATAATGATAAATTGTTTGAACAATTTATAAAAACATTTGATTCTTAGTGTGAAGTAGTATTTTATGTATTAGAAACCATTTGCGTTTCGAAAAGCGCAAAAAAATTATAACAACTGAATTATTAACAAAGTAGTTCAATTTTCAACCGAATTGTTAATTTTTCAAACAGAAAATTCAAATTTTCAACAAAATAGCTGAACCCTCTACAGAATTTTTTTTTACCCAAAAAGATGAATTTTCAAACCAAAAACCACACTTTTCAATAAGAGAGTTAACAAATTTTTTTTTTAATGAAATAGTTGAAATTTCTACCAAATTAGTTTAATTTTTAACAAAATACATGAATTCTCAACCAAATTAAATGAATTCCCAGCGACAAATATAAAAGTTAATTAAAATTAAACAACAAATTGAGATTTTTTACCGAAATATGTAAATTTTGAAACAAAAATGCGAAATTTTGAACCAAGAAAATATGAATTTCCAACATAAAAGTTAATTTGAAACCAAATTGTTAAACATTCTACCAAAACAATTAAATTTTTAACAAAATACATGAATTTTCAAACAAGTACAAGTATTTTCAACCAAAATAGGCGATTTTTCAACAAAAAATATAATAATTGATATTATTCCAACCCAAAAAAATTTTAATTTTAAATAAATTATAGTTCAATTCAACAAAAAAAATGACAAGTTACTTTTCAAAACAGTGACAAGAGTTAAAATCTGTAAATTGTTTAATTTTTAACTGTTTCAAAATCTTCTTGTAAAATTAATTATTGTGCAATTTTTAATATTCGATCTACAGTTTGATTTTAAAAATCAATTACTAATTTATATTTACAGTTGATCAACTGAAAATGATTTTTACTAAAAATATTAAATTTCAAACGTTTTTAATTTTTAATTAATTCAATGCCAATATTAAATATCAATAACAATTTCAATGTTAAATCTTTCAGAATTGCAAAATTTGTATCGAAAGTCTGGATAGAAAATTTTCAATTTAATAATTTCAGACTTGAATATTTTAAATGGTTTGATTCCAATTTTAGTCAGTTTTAAATTTAAAAAATTAAATTATCTGGAATTAATACCTCAGTAATTGGATAATTTCTTTAATTTCTAATGGCAACAATTTTAGAGTTATGAATTTTGATTCTAAACGCTAAATTTTTAATTTTTCCCTTTCATAAGTTTTAAATTTGCAATTTAACTCGAATCGGTTAAATTTTGCAAAGTATAATTCCTATAATTTCTATTTAAAATCATTTTATATTTTGATTTTTTTAGAATAATTCAATTTTAGAGGTTTATAATTAAATGTTTTCCCATTTTGAACAGTGAAGACGACGGTGAATGAACTTTTTATCTTAAAAAAATATGTGTGCCTCATTTTAATTTTAGGGCCATGTAACGAGTGGGTCACGTGACCGGCTTCCTACCTTACCGACACTTTTTTTATTTGTAAACTCATTTTTATACGAATAGCCACATTGAGTTGAAAAGTTGGGATAATGAATAAGAAGCACTAACAAACGCGGCTCTGGTCATAAATTTTTATAATTATGAAAAAAGTTTTTTTTGTAAATAATTTTTTTTTCTTATTTTCATAATTATAAAAATTTAGGAACAGAGCCACGTTTCTTGGTGCTTTTTATTTATTATCCCAAATTTCAAACTCGATGTGGCTATTCGTGTGAAAATAAATTTACAAATAAAAAAAGTGTCGGTAAGGTAGGAAGCCGGTCACGTGACCCACTCGTCACATTGCCTTGACTACTTCGTTGAAACTGACTTTTTGTTTGTTAAAAAATTAATTTTTTATCGAAAAATGTAACTTTTCCATTTTTGGCTGAAAATTTATTTTTGAAATGAAAAATTCAATTACTTGCGTAGAAGTTGAACCGTTTTGTTAAAAACTAATTTTTTGTTTGAAGATTCATCTCTTAGGCTGAAAATTGAACTATTTCATTGAAAATATGTTATCTTTTTATTTAGAATTAATTTTTTACCTGAAAATGTAACTTACATTTTTTATTGAAAATTGATCTTTTTAGTTAAAAATTCGTCCTTATTGGTAGAAAATTTATCTTTATAGTTGAAATTCATATTGTCGGGTTAAAAATGCAACTGTCTTGTTGAAGATTTATCTATTTGGGCAAAAATTCGTCCATTTAGATTTAAAACTCACCTTTATTGTTAAGAATTAGGCTGTCTTCTAAAAATTCAATTATTTCGTTGAAAATTCATCTTTGTAAGTTGAAAATTTAACAGTTTGGTTAAAAATTCAACTATTTGGTTAAAAATTTAATTATTTTATTGGAAATTAAATTTAACTTAGGTTAAAAAAAAGGTTAAAAAAACTCAGTCAAATTTCAACAGATCATAATTTTTAAAAATTGTTTGTTAAAGCTCAAAAAATGAGAGAAAATTTAGAGAAACTCTCAATCGTGTCTGGCTAAAACTGATTTTACTACTTATTTGTCAACAGGGTAATCAGCTGTGCTTTGATTTATTATTAATTTTACAATGCTGATTGGCTTTTATTTCTTCTCTTTTTCTCCCTTAACTGTTTAGAACTTTCAATTTCAAATGAACAAACTAAAACAGAAAATATTTCTTATAAACATTTAACATGTTTCATTTATGGTACAGAACGCAGTTACATGACTTTAAAGAGTTTTCTCGCAATTTTCCCAAGATTGAAGATTTGTCACTGAAATAAAGCAATTTCTCAAGAAAGATGGCTCAAATAACTCTTGCTCGCTCGTAAGTTTTTACTCTGAAGAACTTCGCCTCTCGTAAACTGATGGTGGAAACTTTTGGTATATGAAAGACAAACCACGAAACTATTCTAACTGGCGCTTTAGCGAGAGCACAACCGGCATATCTGCATAAGCACACTGTACGAACATAAGCGTGTAGGTGTAAACAATCACGAGGGCTCTAACTTTGGGTACACATTGTGGCTATCCTACCTGCTTTACTTGAGACTAACTATAACGATAAGGAAGAAAGACTGATGCATTTCTTATTTAATTCCACCAAACGTAATAGACGCAGATAAGAATTTTCAACTTCATTCAAGTTTGAAATTCTTTGAAGTTTACAATATTAATTTTTAAAGTTTTCTAATGCTTCAAGATTGAATTTTGAAAGGAAGAAAACGTTTTTAAACTGGGCAATTTCACATTGAGTAATCGCAATCAATCAAATTTTAACAACTTTATATTTTGAAAGTTTTAAATATTTAAAAAAATGCATAGGTTTTTAAAGTATTATAAAAATTGTACAAAGATCAGATAATGGTTTAAAACAATAATACAAACTTTCTATGAAGATGGCATGGGATGTAAAAAGTTTACAGGGATTACATAAAGAATACGTGGGATTTTGAGAGATTTTCGGACAACATCAGATTAAAAAAAGTGTTTATAAAGATAACATGAGATTTCGAAACCTTTCAGGAACTACATAAAGAATCTACAGGATTAAAAAGGATTACAAAGATTACACGAAATTAGCATAGGATTTAAAAAAAAAATTTTATAAATATTACATAGTATTTCAAAGGGATTTCACATTGCAAAAATGACACAAATATTACAAATATTATGTCAAGATTGCTTGAGATTTCAAAAAAATACAAAGTTTCCATAAAGATTGAACAGAATTTCAAAGTTAAACACTGAAAAAGAAATTAAGTGCTAATGAATTTGAAATGTTCACTTTGGAACATTAGTAAATTTGAAATAATTTGATTTGATAAATGGCTTTGTAACTTGGAAAGCTAATTCAAAAATATTCAGTTATCAGTCCTTTTTTAAAAATTTTCAATTATTTTTTCATTTTTTATTTTTAAGATTTGAAAGACTTGAATTTTCAATGCTACGAGTTATAAACGTGATATTGTAACATTTTTGAGCAACTCAAATTAAAACAGTTTCAATTCTAAACTTTTTAAATTTAGAAGTGGTCAACTTTTACTCTGTAAAATAGAAAAATTTTCAATTTTAAACGCGTAGTATAGTTAAAAATGCAACACTTAAATTATGTAGAAAATTGGTCTGTTGAAAATCTCACTGTTGAATTTTCAATAGATGAATTTTGTAGGAAATTCATCTATTGATTATTAAACTATTGAATTTCGTAACGAATTCGTCTCTAGAAAATTTAGCTGTTGGATTTTCAATTAGGAAGATTAATTTTCTATCAAAAAGACGAATTTTCAACGAAATAGATGAATTTTTTACAAAATGGTTCAATTGTCAACAAAAAAACAAACGAATTTTCAACAGAATATATATAATATAAACCAAATACTTAGTTAAATTGTCAGTGTAATGAAGTTTAATTTTCAACATAATAGTTTAATTTTCAACTAAAGTGATAAATATTCAACTAAAATAAAGAAACAAAAAAAAATGAACGTTTGAGAAAGTAGTTAAAAGTTTTAACGAGTAGTTGAATTTGCAACCAAAAAATATTAATTTTCAACCAAAAAGCTAGAATATTTCAATTTTCTGTTTAAAAAATTAATTTAAAAAAAAACTATTTTTCAACCAAATAGATAAATTTCCAACTAAAATTATGAATCTTCAATCAAAAAAATAATTTTACAAGCAAGTAGTAGAAAGGTTCTAACAAATTCAAAAAGTTATTTTGAAAATATTTAGTTATTAATACTTTTTAAAAATATTTAACTTTTACGTTTTGAAATATATGAATTGAAATTTTCAAAGACTTTAAATTTATACTGTACCATTTTTAAGCAATTTTATCTTCATATGTTTATAATTTAAACGTTCCAAATTTGAAAATGGTACACTATTAAGTTGTAAAATTCATTAATTTTCAGCTTCTAGTTCTTTGAAAGTATAAAATATTAAGTATTCCTTTAAAATTGTTTAATTTCGCATGCTTATTCAAGAACAAAAGCGCGCTTTCAATTTGATATTCCACAATTTTTAAGGAATTAAATTTGAAAATTATTTGCCACGATTTTTGCGTTTTTTGGATCCATTTCATTGTTCACTTATGCGTTTCTAAACTTTAATTAATGAAACGAAGCGACTTTAAAACAGGAATAAAAACAAAAGCATGTTTGCAAATCAACTTCATGCTGCGGACAGAATTAATGTGAAAAGGGTATTGGAAAACCAAAAAAGCGACATACTAAATATTCAGTTTTGAACGATTTTTCATTCTATCGAAATGTTTGGAATGCTTTGAAATTCTTTCAAATCCTCGTCAGCTCCGTACTTTCTAGAAATCAAGTAAAGTCCTCCAAATTCATATATATATATATATCTGAATTCATATCAATGGTCTGAATTATCTGAATTCCTTGAATCCAGAAGATTTGAGCGAATTCAGGGGATTTGGAGAATTCAAAGAATGTTGGGAATTCAGCGAATTCGGAATATTAACGGATTTTGGAAAATTTCAAAAATTCTAAATTCTCAAGTAATTCAGGGTATTCAAAGATTACAGGGAATTTAGAGAATATGAGAGTATTTGGAAAATTCAAGGAATTTAGGGAATTAACAATATTTTAAGAATTCAGGGGGTTCAGAGAATTGAGGGAATTTCAGAAATTCAGAATATTCAGGAAATTTAGAGAAATCAAGGAATTCAGAAAATTTAAGCAACTCAGCGACTTTCACGAATTCAGAGAATACAATACATTTTTTAAATATTCAACAAATTCAGAGAATTCAAGGAATTTAAGAAATTCAGAGATTTTCACGCATTGAATTTAGAGAATTTCAGCGAATTCAGAATAATTGAGGATTTTAGTGAATTCAGAGAAATGAAGGATTCTAGAGAATTAAAGGAATTCAGATATTTTTAGGAAATCAGAGAATCTGACAAATTTTTATTGCTCTGAATATAAAACTCTTCATTAAAAAAAAAAAAAAAAAAAACGAATAGAAAACTTTTTATTTCATGTTCTGGAAGCTGCGAATTTTTAGGTTGAAAGGCCTTAGATTTGTTCTTGTACCATTTGTTAGCAATTCAGATTCAAATTAAAAAAAAATTAGAATCCTTCTAATTTGAAAATGGTCCATCTTCAAGTCGTAAAATTGATCAATAATAGAGGTTAAATAATTGATTTAATGTATTTAATAGTTGAGACGCGATACGTTTTAATCTGTAAATATATGAAAATTACGATTAATCATTTTCATTTGTTTTTTTAAGTTAGTGATGTCATTTCAGATTAAAATTGATTATTTAACTAATCCTTGGGTTTAATATGATTTTTCACCTATAAAATATATTCATTTTCAAACGATACAATTTTGAAAGATTTACTAATAAAACCAAACCATTGTCAAGGTTTCGATATATACTTTCAATTCAAGATAGTTTAATTTTCAGCGATTTCAGTTTCAGATAATATGATGAAAGTTTGAGGCTGAAAGCTGATCAACAAGATAGTTTCCTGAATATACAGTTTTTAAAGATTTTAGAAAGGGGAAAGTCATACAATTTTTATAATATTTGAAATCATCCTGATGTTTTTATATACTTGAAATGAAAAATTTTAATTGTAATAGATCTTTAAAATTTAATTATTTGTATTCAAACTAATATTAGAAGCCATAAAGTTTAAAGACTTCTTCCTTATTCCGAGTATTATAGTACATAAAAAGAACATTATTTCCTTTTACACTTATGTATTTTTAAACTTTGAACCTTTTATCTAATAAAAAGAACAAATTAAACAAAAACAGAAATAAAAAAACATAAGCATTTCTGCGAACCAACTTCATGCTGTCAGCACTAACTTGTCGATTATTATTATTAATATTTTAAAGAATTATTTTAACTTTACTTTATTTTCTAGTAATTTTCTAGGAATCCTCGATAATACCCTTAAAACTTTTCACGAATTTTCTCACGTAGAGATTTAAAAAAAGCTTTCATCTACATATTTGTGGCTATTATTCTAATATAACGTCGACAGAAAGCGCAATTTTTCTGAGTCTACCCCTTATTCGGCAAATTAAATTTACATAAGTCCTTTAAATTTAAAGTTCTCTTGAAGCTCGAAAATTCAATATAAACAAATTTTATTCGAAATAATGTATATGCTGAAATTTCAAATGGAAAAAAGCAAGAACACCATTTTATTTTTAATAATTCCAAGCGACAAACTGGTTGCACTTTGCATGCATGGAGAGTGATGACATAAAACTCACTTTTCCCCCTAAAGTTGTTTGTAACCTTTTAATTTTACTAAGCCTGTGTGAAAGTGCTTTCACGGTCCATTAAAGAACATTTCAACATTGTGAATATTGAATTTTTCATCTAAAAAAATAGGTGGGGCGAAATTATCAAAAATCTTGCACTCATTGATGTTGAAAATCTGATTCGCTGTGAAGTTTTCAGTTTGTTCTTTTTAATTTTCCGGAATTTTTTAGAATCGAAATTCACAAATGAGGTATTTCAATTCTGAAAATTTATTTCTAAAAGAGACTATTAATATTTAAAATTATTCTTTAATAAAAAAGGTAACAATTCTATTCTGAACTTTTTAACTGAATGATTTAAAAATGACAACATGATTTTATTCATAACACCTTGACCACAATGAATGAGGTTATATGTATTATTAAAAACTACGAATTTTCCGCAAATCAATTTAGTATATAAAAATTTCCAAATAGGTGATTTTATTTATTGATAAAATTTATTTATAAATGTTTATAAAAATTAATCATAAAAGAGAACATTTAAATGATTCTTCAATAATGAAGGTAACAATTATTTTCTTAACATTTTGACCAAATGTTTTGAAAATGACAAAATGATTTTATTCATAACACCTTGACCAGAATAAATGACGTTATATGTATTTATGTATTATCAAAAACTATGAATTTTCTGCACATCAATTTAGTAAATCTAAATTTCCAAATAAGTAGTTTTATTTGATGATAAAATTGATTTCTAAATGTTTATAAAAATTATTGGTATAAGAGAAAATTTAAAATTTAAATGATTCTTTAATAATAAAGGTAACAACTCTGTTCTTAACTTTTTGACCAAATGCTTTAAAAATGACAGAATGATATTATTCAGAACACCTTGACCATATTAAACGAGGTTACATGTATTTATCTATTATTAAAAACTAAGAATATTGTGCACATCAATTTAGTGAATACAAATTTCCAAATAAGTAATTTTATTTGATGATAAAATTTATTTCTAAATGATTATGAAAATTATTGATAGAAGAGAACACTTTAATTGTAATTTTTTTAATATTCGAAAATGATTTTTTCTCAAGATTTGGCTTCGACAATACGTTATTTTGTAAAGTTCTTCAAACTTTTAAAGAGATGAGAAAAATTAAATTTTGTGTACAGGTGAGAAATTATTTAACGATTTAGTTTTTATTTTGAAAGGTTGAATTTAAGCTTTGAAGATTTCGAAATATTTCAAGTTTTGCATGATTAAAAATGTTGTTAGGAACACTTTGAATTATTTCCAAAGATATTTCAAAAAGTTACAAAGAAAATTTAGATTTTGGAATATAATTTGTTAACTTTTTAAGGACTTCGAAAGGTTTTAAGATACGACATATCTCATTGTCCCGAAATTCATGATGAATATCCAAATATTCTTCATAAACTTGGCTAGTCGTCCCGAATTTTTCGGGGCGAGTAGACGCAGCCTTAAAGATATTAAAAATTTTTTCTTAAGATTACAGGAAAAATCTTAGTTTATTATTTATCTTGAAAAGTTAATTTTTAGAACATATTTATAAAGGTTTTAAAACATTTCCAAAGATTTCCAAAAGTTTCAAAAATAAACCTGGAATAAATAATAATAATAATAGTGAAATAATCATGAAGGATATTTAAAAAATAATAATAATTTAATTTTTTTTTAAATACTGTGAACATAAAAAAAAATGTTTCGCTAGAAATATTTGATTGTTGTGTTGCTGATAAATAAATAACAATAATTAAAAAACATTTGTTCAATTGTTTAAATTCAAGAATTTTATAATTTGAGATTTTTCTAGTTCAGATATTTTATAATGGGACGACTAAAAAATCCGGAAAAATAAAATTCCCAATACTGTTCGGAAATTTTACTGTTCGGGAATTTTCAGTCGTCCCTTTATAATTCGGCAATTTTCTGTCGAGAATTTTATCATTTAGGAATTTTGAAATTTGTTAATATTATAAACTATCGGCAGTTTTACTGTTCGGGAATTTTCAGTTTTCCCTTTATAATTCGGCAATTTTCTGTTGGGAATTTCATCATTCAGGAAATTTAAAATTCTGCAATATAAACAACTATCGGAAATTTTATTATTCGGGAATTTTCCAATTCGGTAATATTATAGACTGTTCGGGAATTTTATTATTCGGGAATTTTCAGTTGTCCCTTTATAATTCGGCAATTTTCTGTCTGGAATTTTATCATTCAAGAATTTAAAAATTCGGTAATATTATAAACTATCGGGAATGGTGTTTTTCTAGATTTTTCAGTCTTCCCTTCATAATTCGACAATTTTCTGTCGGCAATTTTATCACTCAGGAATTTAAAAATTCTGTAATATTTGAAACTATCGGGAATTTTATTCTTCGGAAATTTTCCTACTCGTTAATATTATAAACTGTTCAGAAATTTTACTGTTCAGGAATTTTATTATTCGGGAATTTTCAGTCTTCCCTTCATAATTCGACAATTTTCTGTCGGAAATTTTATCACTCAGGAATTTTACAATTCGGTAATATTATAAACTATTGGAAGTTTTATTATTCGGGAATTTTCCAATCCTGCAATATATAAACTGTTCAAGAATTTTACTGTTCGGGAATTTTATTATTCAAGAACTAACTTATTCGGAATTTTTGAGATTCGGGAATTTCATTTTTCGGGAATTTTCAGTCGTCCCTTTATGATTAGGAAATTTTTGTTGGGAAGTTTATCATTCACAAATGTTGAAATTCGGCAATATTATTAACCATCGGGAATTACATTATTTAGGAATTTTCCAGTTCGGTAATATTATAAACTGTTGGAGAATTTTATTATTCGGAAATAGCTTATTCGGAATTTTTGATATACTGGTATTTTATTATTCGGGAATTTTCAGTCTTCCCTTTATAATTCGACAATTTTCTGTCGGAAATTTTATCACTCAGGAATTTTAAAATTCGGTAATACTAGAAACTATCGGGAATTTTATTTTCCGGGATTTTTCCGTATTCCCTTCATAATTCAGTAATTTTCTGTCGGGAATTTTATCATTGAGAAATGTTAAGATTCGGTAATATTATAAACCATCGGGAATTTTATCATCTAGGAATTTTACAATTCGGTAATATTATAAACTGTTCGAGAATTACATTATTCGGAAAATATCTTATTCGGAATTTTTGATATACTCGAATTTTATTATTCAGGATTTTTCCGCCTTCCCTTCATAATTCGATAATTTTCTGTCGGAAATTTTATCATGCAGGAATTCAAAAATTGGATAATATTATAAATTATCGGAAATTTTATTATTCGTGAAATTTTCCTGCTCGGTGATATTATAAACTGTGTGGAAATTTTACTGTTCGGGAATTTCCAGTTGTCCCTTTATAATTCGGCAATTTTCTGTCGGGAATTTCATCATTCAGGAAATTTAAAATTCGGTAATATTATAAAATATCGGGAATTCTATTATTCGGGAATTATCCAGTTCGCGAATTTTATTATTCAGGAATTTTCCAATTCGGGAACTTTCTCTTTAATCTTGTAAATGATGTATAAAGGTTTTCTCGGATATGAAAATGTAGCTGTGGATATCATGCATTTCTGGAAAATAGTATGTCTGGTGAGATATTTCGAGAAGAAATGTCTTACGTTCCTCGGGGACGTCATATAATCAAAATAAAGGTCTCATTCACCTTTACCAAAACTACATAGCAAGTATCACGAACGCAAATTCAAATCACAAACCTCATCATTTCTGGAAATGTTATGTGTCTTATGAAACCAAGAAGAGACAGATTTCATGTTTCACTACTCTAATTAAAAGCGGATATTATAAATTAAAGCAGATCGCAGTATTAATTTAATTTTCTTAATTACTTCCATGACTATTGGTAAATATATCATCAATGAGTGGAAATTTCGTTAATGGAGAACGGCGAAATAGAAGAAGAACGCAATTAAATATTGAGCCGGAAGCACACTTTTCATTCCATAAATATCTGAAATTTCTGCTGTATCAAATAGATCTATTATTCATTAACCAAATGGACCACTTATCCATATCTCTGACAAGATTGATAATATTCTATTATAATCCAATTATTGAAAATTACATGGCGCCATTTTCGATTATTTCTTGAAACTATCGCAATCTCGAAACTATTCTTGTCGGGAAACCAGCGTTCATGATTGTATGAAGCTGTTGTTCCTTTTCCCGTTTAAAATAAAAAGTCTGCAAATTTAGGTTTATGAGAAATGTAAGGTTATCTACATATTATGTTCAATAATAATAATAATGATAATAAATGGAACAAAGGTGCCTGACAATTTGATGTAAAAAATGTAATGTACAGATTTTTGAACATTTTGAAAAAAAGCTTTTTAAGAATTTTGAAATGTTTTAAAAGAATGAAAGAAATTTCTTAATGTACCTGGACAAATTGAAACTGATTTTTTTATTTTTAATTAGCAAGGTTACAAAGTTTCATGGAAACTGTAATCAAGTTTAAGAGACATTCAGAATTTTTTAAAAGTTTCAACATTAATTTAAAAGTTGAAAACATTTCAAAAAAGTTTAACGAATTTACATTCATGAATATTTGGAAATGAAAATTTTGAAGCTTCCTAAGGATTTGAAAGGTTTCGCGATAATAAAAAATATTTTAAAACATTTATGGAATCATTGAAATTTATTTCTCATTTTGAAAAATTAATTTTAAGAGAATATTCAAAAAGACTTTAAAACATTTAAAAATATTTCCAATATTGTCAAAAAAGAATCTGGTAGATTTGAAGGCCCATTTTTTCATTTTTCAGAATTTTAAGAAAATTTGTGAAAAAATTCGAATAATTCCAAAAGATATTTAGACGATTTAAATGTTTTAGAAATATTTGAAAGGCTTCAAGAAAACAAAAAACTTTTCTTAAGATTTCTGGGAAAATTGTTAATTTTATAAAATCCTGAAAGCTACAAAAAAAAATACTTGTTCGACATATCTGCAATCTTCAAAAAACTTACGAAGATGATATTCCTATAACAATACAAGCAAATGAATAAATAAATATAAAAAAGAAATATTCATTCCAAAGTTTTTTCTGTAATCAAGACCATTTATCTCCTCAAATTATAATTTAGGTGATATTTTTTTGTTTTTTGACTGAAAAACGTTTTTTTGTTGAAATATTTAGTTGAATATTCGTCTTTCTGGTTTTATTCATTCATTTTTTCTTGATTGAGAATTCCACTATTTTGTTGAAAATTCGTGTTTTTGGTAGAAAAGTCATCTATTTCGTTAATAATTCTCATTTTTGTGTTAAAAATTGAACTGTTAAGTAGAAAATTCGTCTCTTTTTAAAAAAATTTCATCTTTTTTTGATAAAAATGCAATTAATAAAGATTTTTGTTGTAGGTCGAGGATTCATCTATTTTGTTAAAACGTTGTCTTTTCTGGCATGAATTCATTTTTCTTCATTTAAAATAAAAATATTGTTTGGATGAAGTATCATTTGCGTTATCTAAATAATATATTCATTATTTAATAATAATAATCAATGGTAAAAAGGTCTTCAGCACTTAAAAATACAAAATTTAATTTTTTCCGTTCAAGAGAATATAAAAGTTTCCATTTTTGAAAATGCTGATAAGTTCTTTACACTCGCTTTATTATGAGAAACATGTTTTTCATAAACTTGATTAAAATATAATAGTACGTTTTCAATATTCAAATTAACCGATGTAAAGTATATACACTATACATATATATGTTATTTATAAAAAAAGTTTAAATCTGGGAAATTAATTATTTGAGCAAATTAGCGATTAAGTCTTTTTAGTTTTTGTTGATTTTATTTAATGAATTAAATAGTAAATAAATAAAATTAAACATCTCTTTCGAGATTTCCAGAAACTAAAAACTTTATCGAAACTACCTTGAAACTGTTGTTGTTGGCAAACCAGAGTTCGTGATTGGATAAAGTTTTAATTCCTTTGACGTTTAAAAAAAGTCTGAAAACTCCAGTCAAAATATATTTTTCAAACAACAATAATAGAAAAGGAATTGCATATTCCCTTAACAATTCAAAAGGTCTAATTAAAAAAAATACTTATCAATTTGTGACGTTGGCTCAAAATTAAATATTTTAGCATATTAGCGATCAAATATTCTTAATTTTTATAGATTTTCAAAAATTAAACATTTTTGGCTCAGCAATTTTTGATAATAATGTTCAGAAGCTATTTTTTCTGATTTATCTCTAAAGTCCATGAATTTAAATAATAATTTCAGAAAATTTTTATTTTATCTTCTTATACCTAAAATTGAGACTTTTCAGTGCATACTCAAGTAAAATTGATGTGGGTAACATATTGAACTAAATTTAAACTGATTCAAATTCCTAACTTTTCAAGCAAAAATATTGCATTTTTAACAAGATATAATAATTTCTAACCAGGTAGTGGATTTTTCAACCAAAAGGAATAATTCCCCCCCCCCCCAAAAAAAAGACAATTTTCAACAAAATAAATTGATTCTCAACCAAATAGTTTAATTTTCAAGTATAAAAGATTAAATTATTAACCAAATTTGTCAATTATTAACGAAAAAGATCACTTTTCAAACAAAAATGCAATAGTTCAGTTTTCAGTTAAAAAAATTTAATTTTCACAACAACAACAACAAATTTTAACCAAATATATAAATGAATTTTTAACTGGGATAGTTAACTTTTCAAAAAAAAAAGATAAATTTTCTACCAAAACGATTAATTGCTACCAAAAAAGATGAATTTTCGACAAAATACATGAATTTTTAACTGAAAAAGATAAACTGCCATCTAAAAATTGGACAGTAAAATTTTCAGATAATAAAATGAACATTCAATCAAACAGCCAAATTTCCAAATCAAATAAGGGGACATTCAATTGGAATAGTTACATTTTCAATAAAAAAAAAAAGGAATTTTCGGCAAAAAAAAACTTTAACTAAATGAATGAATCTTCAACTGGAATAGTTGAATTTTCAACCAAAAAGACGAACTGCTAACGAAAAATTGAACAATTAAATTTTCAGGTAATGAAATTAATATTTACCCAAAGGGATAAATTTCCAAATAAAATGATAATAGTTACATTTTCAGTTAAAAAAAAAACTAATTTCCAAAAAATAGTTACATTTCCAAACAAAGTATGTATTTTCAACTGAAATGATGAATTTTCAACTGGAATAGTTGAATTGGAAACCAAAAATGGAATAATTAAATTCTTAGTTGAGGAAATTGATGTTTAACTGAAGAGACGAATTTTCAATTAAAAATATGATATGTAAATTTTCAGTAAAAACATAAATTTACAAAAAAATAAAAAAAATTTTTAAAGCGTACTGATACATATGTGGAATTGAACTCTTTCATTGTTCAATAATTTTGAACTGGAAACCTGTGAAATTGAAAAATGTGTCAACTATTGTACGCCTAAAAGTAGCTTCTTAAAGAAATAATTTGAGAACTTTATTTTTAAAATTCGTGTCTTGAAAATAATTCATTTTGAAATTAGGAATTCAGAATAGAATTATATTTAATTTTCAAATATATGGCTAAAGAGCGAATTTTTTTAAATAAATACATTTTTTTATGCAAATGCACTTAAAATAAAACTAGAGAAAAAAAGAAAAAAAATCTGCTATTCATATTTTCGCCTTTACTAACATGGTAGTTTTTTTTATTTTTAAATTGATGGGATTTCTGAACTGATTTATTTTAAACCGAATTAATAAGCACGTTAGCTGTTCGGTTTATTTTAAGCAAGAGGGAAAATCACATCTCTAACGTGCTTGTTGGTCAGTAGTGAATCCAGTTTTCAGTCAGCCTGGTAACTTGTGTTGGTGGCATAGTTGGAACTTGGAGTTTAATCGAATAATATCAGCAAGCTTTGGTATGCGTGGGTAAGGTAGAGAAACTCGAGGCATGTGTTAGTGGATGTATTCTATCCTGGGGGTTATCTCCAGCAGGACGATTCTCGCATTCCTGCGGAACGTGTTTCGCGAGACAGGTAATCCGGTAGGTGGTCCAAAACTGGGTTGCGAGATAAGGCTCGTCTCAGAGTCCTCGAAACAACACCATCGTGTCTCCATCTTTCATCATTTCCTTCTCATTAGCACATAACAATACATACAATAGTCAGAATTTTTCAAGGCGTATCAATATTCTCCAAATTCTAACTTTCCTTATCCTTCCTCCTTTAAAATCTTCACCACATTCTCTTCTCAGCTTCCTTTATCTACAATTCCTCTCCCACATCCTTCTGCACTTTCTGTTCTCCTTCTTTTTCCAATCTAAATCTTGCTATTCTTGTCCATCTTTTCTCTCTCCATCCCTTTTCTAAATACTTTGGTACTCCTTTCTTCTTTAGAAGCTTATACTACTAATTACGTTTGGTTACTCAATTATCCTATCTTTCTATTACGAGTTGACTTTCTCAGGTACTTTTCTCCAATTCTTCATATTTTATTCCAGTCCCCTCTTCTATATCTATATCCCAAATAAACTATCTTCTTTCTTCTTCCCATCTTTTTGATTCTATGGCATTTCGTCTTTTTTGTTTTACCTCCTTCAAACACTTTTTCGATAGCTCAACTCCCTTTCCTTACCTTAGCCCGATCACCTTAAACCTCCATTCCATAACCTCATATCTTTCATACCATCGTATCTTTATATTCTCCTTCTCCAATCTAAATTGAAGCTTTCTATTCCCATTCCCCATATCTCTTTTATTATCCTTGTCGTCTTTTTATCCTTTCTTTTATATGAGCTCTATATTTTCTATTTGTTTGCAAGACAAAACATCCCAAATATTTAAACTCTTTTACTTCTTCTAACTTTACTCCCTACCATCTCCTAATCTATTTATATTTTCTTCCTCCTCCTTTTCTAAACCTTATTATCTTTGTTTTTTCATCATGTACATTTAAATTTCTCCCTTCTGAGTATTTCTCCAATCCTGCAATTAAGCCCGACATCCCTTCTTCATCATCTGCGATCAACATAATCATGTTCTATTAATTTCTCCTTCCAAGTCTGAGATAATATTAAATGAAAGTGGTCTCAGAAAACAACCTTGTCTTGCTACTCTGACTGACCAGAAACTATCTACTACTTGCTCTGCTACCTTCACTCTGATTTCTGTGGCTCTAAAAATTTTCGATACGCTCTTTATTAAACTATCTCTCACCCTATAACCTATATCTCTTATCTTATAATGAGGAGAAATCAGTGGAGAGGAAGTAAGGGAAATTACGGAAGGGGAAAGTAGAGGAATTTAGGGAAAATGAGGGGAAATTATGAGAGGATAAGTAGATAAGGTGAGGGAAAATTATGGACGGGGTGTAGGGGAAGTAGGAAAAATAATTTGAAATGAGGGAGAGCAGTGAGAGAAGTGAAGGGAGAGCCAGTAAGGTAGCGCGGGTGAGTAAGGGAGGAGAAGTGATGGCTCGGGAATGGAAGTAGGCTTGAGGAGAGGAGGATGTAAAAGAGGAAGAAGTTGGAGAAGGAAAAGAAAGCGTAGGATGGAGAGGGGAAAGGATTGGGAGTAGGGGAAGAAAAATATGTGAGGAGAAGGTTTGAACGACCTAATGATGCCCTAATAGGCTACGAAACTCTTATTTGTAGGCGCACGGTGCATACTTATACTTACTTTTTTTTTGCTATTTATTATCATTTTTATCTTACCGTATTGTCATTTGCTCCAATTTATAACTTAACACATTGCCCTGTGTCATAAAATTACAACTTTTATTTCCCTGAAGTAAAGTGGGGGGAAATGAGGGGTGGTGAAGTAGGTAAAGTGAGGGCAGGGGATTTGAGGAGACATGAGGCAAGGGTAAGTATGGGACGCGAGGGGGAATGAGAGAAAATCAGTGGAGAGGAAGTTAGGGAAATTAGGGGAGGGGAAAGTAGAGGAATTTAGGGGAAATGAAGGAAAATGATGAGAGGTTAAATAGATGAAGTGAGGGGAAATTAGGGAGGGGATATAGGGAAAGTAGAGACAATAATTGGAAGTGATGGAGTTGAGTGAGGGAAGTGAGGGGAGGGGAAGTTGGGTAGTGAGGGTGATTAGGGGAGGGGAATTGATGGCTCGGGAAGGCAAGTAGACGGGAGGAGAGGAGGAAGTAAAAGAGGAAGAAATTGGGGAAGGGAAAGAAAGCGTAGGGTAAAGAAAGGAAAGTATTGGGAACAGGGGAAGGAAAATATGAAAAAGGGAGGTTTGAACGACCTAATTAACGCCCTAATAGGCTACGAAACTTTTGTTTGTAGGCGCGCGGTGCATACTTTTACTTACTTCTTTTTGAATTTCTATTTGTTATCATTTTTATTTGACCGTATTATCATTTGCCCTAATTTTCATCTTAACAAATTTCCCTTTGTCAAGATATTACTATTTCCCAAAATTTTTTAGTTTCCGGCGTACCATTTGGCATAATAGTTACATGACGATCGGGATTAACGAAAATTATGGCAAATGGCAATTTGGTAAAATAAAAATGGTGATGAATGGGAATTCGGAAAAATGCAAATTATGGCAAATGGTTATTCAAAAAATTTAATTGATTGCAAAATAATAATACTGTAAAATATAAATGATGAGAAATGTCAATCCGGAAATACAAAAGTAATAAATGAATAAGTCAGAAATAATAAGAGTTGCGTAAAACATTGATTCGCAACAATATAGGGAAAATAGTTGTTTTTTTAAAAATGAATTCCGGTAAAATAGATACCAGACAAAATATCAGTTGTGTACGGAATATTCACGCGCTTCGAATTTTTCATTTCATTATACCACGCTGTAGTTAATTTCATTTTGTTTTAAATTAAAGCTTCCTATGAGTCAAGTTTGAAGGTTGATTAAACAAATTATAAAAATGCTTGAGGGGAACAAGATTAAAAAATTTTATATACATAATTTGATCCAGAGTTTCTGATGAAATTTTTTTTTTCAGGTAAGCCAATTTCGACGAATTCGTAACGAGAGAAGGTAAATTTTTAGCATTAGCTACAACGTTTTTAATCATTCTATAAAAAAACCGCCTTTTGAGGTATTTACTTACTATATTTCTTATAGACAAAGGACTATTTACTGTTGGGAATATTTCACGATTCATAATCATTTAAAAAAATGTAAATTCTTGTAATTTTTGGTAAAATGTAGCAACTTCTATCAACTAACCTATAAGATTTCAGGAAATTGAAAAAAAAAATCCAAGGGATTTTACTGTTTTGCCAAGATTCACACATATTTCAAAGAATTTCAGGGATTTCAAAAGATTTTCGAGGATTTCAGTAATATTAAGGCATTTTGAAAGCTATTAATAAGGTATTTTAATAAAGGACTTCATAGGGCTTCAAATATTTCGAGACATTTCAAGGAGTATCATTAGATTTCATGTAATTTCACGGAACTTAAACGGATTTTATAATATATTAATGGATTTCACAGAATTTGAAAGATTTTACAGTATATAAAAATATTCCTAGGAATTTTCGAGCGCCAAAAATAATTTGAAAGCATTTAAAAATATTCCAAAGGATTTGAAGTATTTCAGGATATACCTAATTATTCCAAATGAATTTTTAAGAGGTTATAACAATTTTAAGGAATTTCCAAGGATTTTAATAATTTTCAGAAATTAAAAAAAAAATTGTATGCGATTTTAAAAAATTGCTTAGAATTGTCGAAGATTTGGAAGGATTTTCTATGCCATGCCTGAAAGTAGTATATTAGAACCCCCATGAAATGTACATTAAAATAGCAGGTGATAAGATAAAATCCTTTCGAATCTTTCGAAATCCTTAAAAACTGAATAATAATTGAAATATTTGAAATTATATTCAAATATTGGGAATGCTGAGAAATTTCTTAGTTTTTGTGAAATTCTTTGTAAATTATAGAAATATTATAAAATGTTTAGAATTTTCTATCTTTACTGAAATCGTTTGAAAATCACTTAAAATCATCTATAAAAATCCCTTGAAATCTTTCAAAATCTCTGAAGTCGCTTCAAATCTTGAAAAATACTCTAAAACCTTTTCAATCCTATGAAATATTTCCAAATCCTTATGAAGCTTAGAAAATTCATTCCAATTCAATAAATTTTCCTTTAATCTCTAAAAAGCCCTTGAAATTTTTCAACTAAACAATGAAAATCTCAAAATAAAATCCCTTAATTAACTCTCGTGCAATCCCTTGGACTGCCGTAAAGTCTTTACAATCTTTTTACATTCCTTAAAACGTTTAAAAGTATCAAGCATTCCTTAAAATAATTAAAATAGCGAATAGAAACTCGGATAAAATTCTTTTATGAATTGATGAATTAAAAATTATTTCATTTTATTTATAAATACTTTAAATTTAGAAAACGCCGCATTTATTCCAAACAGCTCCGAGTCACGTTTAGTCGGTGTACCGTACCAAGTCGCGGTTTGACGCTGTACATCTCTCCGTCACCTTTGGTCACTGTGAAGCTCCAGCTTTATAACCCCTATTTTAATTTTAAGGTTATTTTTCATCATGAACACTGAATTTTAATTAATTAAATTATCGATTGAATGTTTTTTTTTAACTTTGAGCGTCAGCTAAATTTTATTTTCAAAAACTAGCAAATGAAATTAAATATTTAATTTTAATCATCCTCTTTGCATTTAATTTTGATGCTCGACTAATTCAAAATGGAGAGCGACGAGGGGCGAGGTCAGGGGTGGCGGCAGGGGTGACGTCATACGGCAAATGAAACACTTGACACATTTTTAAATATCACATGTAATAAAAATTCAAATGAAACCCGAATTTCAGTTTTCACCAAATTAACCAGGACGAGACCATTCTTGGCCGACCTCGAGGTCAGAGGTAACAAATACACTGATTATAACACTTTTTGAATACAATGAATTTCATTTGTTGTAAAACAAAACTCTGATCATTCGCAAAATAAGTTATTTATATAATTTACGAAAAATTACGTTAGTAATCGGCCGATTATGACGATTAGTGACGGTTAAACAATAAAGACGTAATTTATTTAAGTTACGTGACTTTAGATAGTCCAACAAGACAAGAGTATCTAGCCTGGAAAACCTGTCGACTAGCGGAACCTTTTTGAAAAATTGAATGAGATTTAAGAATTAACTTTTGAAATTGAAACGGACGCCTCGTAACGAGACGTTCCTACTCGACTAAGACGTGAACAGAGAATAAGAATACGCAGATGACCGAATAGGAATCGACACTAGGTTCACTTAATAAAGGAATCAGAGACCTTTCTGGTTATGTAGAACGTACAGGACTCCCATCAATACATCTAGCCAGGTTCCTCTTGAACCTGGCAGCCCACTGTTTCCTGAGTGAGTGATGAGCTGACTCGCCCGAGTCTGACCCTCTGTGTTTTAGGTTCACGACCTGTCATCCAGGTCTCTAGTAAATGTTGAGTACGAGTCCTACCGGAAATGACCAGAAACTTGTTTTATTTTTTCGAGAAATATAGTAAGAATGATTAATCACGATTAATCGTTCTCGCCTGATATATGTGTGTGAAATGAGGCATCAGTGCGTTAGAAAGTGATGGAACGTGTCATGATTTTTCGTTTTTCTGTTGAAGTCATTGATCTCAATGGACTTGTTTTGATCTGCGCTTGCTTGGATTATAGTCACGTTCATTGACTACAGTGCGCGTCTGCATTTAAATTTTAAATATGTACGCAAACTAGAGCCAATGAGTGCCATTTAGTCGAAGCATGCGCTGGCTTTTTCGGGACCGCTGTTGGAAATAGTAATTGAATAGAATTGTAGTTCGAGTTTTATAATACGCCAACGTGTTTCTTCGTAATTAATAATGTGATCCGCGTGCTGTATACAATAATACGAATGAATGATGAAATAAATAAAGTTAGTGAGTAAAGAGAAGAGTATAGCGTCATGGCGTGTTACTGTTACTGTGCTAAATAGAGACAGAGTTTGTAAAACTCCTGTACATTTCGGTTCTACTTTACCTATGGGATTAAAATCTTCGTTTCCTTATACTGACTTTGAATAGATCAAACATTTTATAATTTAAAACGATGTTTAAATTAACCATTTTTACCCTCTTAAACGACACTTCTATTTTAAAAAATCAGCGATGCTTTAAGAAATTGATTTTGATAATTTGAAGGGATTTCAAAGAAGTGAAAAGACTATAGGATTTTCTTTTAAATCCAAGGATTCAAAAAAGTGGAAATATTTTGAGGTATTATAAAAGATTTTAAGTAGTTGTTAATTTATTTCACTAATTTAATAGGATTTCAGAGGATTCAGAAGATTCCAAGGAATTTGTTATATATTTTAACAATTTGAAGGAATTTTAAAGGACTAAGCATATTTCAGGGCATTTGAAAAGAATCCAAGGCATTAAAAAGAGATGTCAATAATTTCAATGAATGTCAAAAGATTTCAAAAAGTTTAAAATATATTAGAATATTTCAACAGATTTCAAGGAATTTTCAACTGATTTTAGTGATTTAATTGATTCAAAAGGATTTGAAATATTTTAGAGTATCTTATATGATTACAAGGTATTTTCGGAAGCTTAAAAAAGTTTCGAGTGATTTTAAAATATTTAAAATAAATCTTTAGGAAAATTTAAAAGATTGCACGGAATTCTCAAGAGTTGTGAAAAGTTGAAAGTGATATCAAAGAACTTGAAATGTTTTAGGGAATCTTGTAGGTATTTGTTTCAACAAGTTCAAGGGATCTTAAAGGATGAGGAGAGTTTTAGATTTTTTCAAAAAAATACAGGCACATTTCAGAAGATTTACATAATTTAGAAGAGTTAAAAATATTTTAGAGGATTTATAAACTTTTAGAGTATTTCAAAATATTCCAAGGAAGTTTCAGTTGATTTCAGTAATTAATTTGATTTCAGAAAATTTGAAATATCTTAGAGTATTTAAAAAAATTTCACGGCATTTTCGAAAGTTTTACAACATTATAAGGAATTTAAAAGAAATTTTAAGGGTTTGAAAACTTTTAAAGTGTTTAAAAAGATTCTAAGGAATTTTCAATTGGTTTCAGTAATTTAACTTATATCAGATGATTTGAAAAGATCCTGAGTCACTTTCGAAAGCTTTAAAAATTTTCAAGTGATTTTAAAGATTTCAAAAAACTTGAAAGATTTTAGAGAATTTTTAAATATTCGAAGAAATTTTTTATTTATTTCAATAATTTGAAGAAATTTCAAAGGATTTTAAATATTTTAGGCCTTTTTTAAAATGTTCATTTGATTTTAACGAGATAACAAAAATTTCTAGAACCCAAAGAATTTTCCATTGATTTCAGTAATTGATTTCAGAGGATTTTGAATATTTTGAGTATTTAAAAAATGTCAAGATATTGAAAAAAGTCCAAGTTTCAAGAAGTGATTTAATTGATTTCAGAGGTTTGAAATATTTCTGAGTATTTTAGAACATTCCAGGGCATTTTAGAAAGCTTTGAAAAGTATCAACTTTCAAGTAGTAATTTAAAAATATTTCAAATGAATATTTAAGGCATTTGAAAAGACTTCAAGGTATTTCCAAGAGATTTCAATAATTTGAAAGAATTTCACAAAATTGTAAAGGATTTGAGAACTTTTAGAGTATTTTAAAAGATGCCAAGACATTTTCAAAAGCTTAAAAAAGTTTGACGTGGTTTTTAAAGAATCGAAGGATTTATTTTATTTCAATAATTTGAAAGAATTTCAAAGGCTTGGAAATATTTTAGGATGCTTTCAAAAATCACAAGGAAGAGCTTAAAAAAATTAAAGGAATTTCAAAATATTTTGAAGGATTTTAAATATCTCAGGGTATTTTGAAAGATCCTAAGAATTTTTTGATTGATTTCAGTAATGTAACGTCACTTATAGGATTTGAGTTATTTTATAGTTTTAAAAGATTATAAGGCATTTTCAAGAGCTTTAAATTGTTTCCATTAATTTCAAAAGATTTCAAAGGATTCGAAAACGACGAGAGTATTTCAAAAGAGTATAAGGAATATTTAATTGATTTCAGAGGATTTAAAATATTTTAGAGTACTTAAAAATATTTTGAACCATTTTTAAGAGATTTGAAAAAATGTGCATTGGGTATTGTATCAAAGAGTTTCCTACGATTTTGAAAATATGGATCGATTTTATAGGACCCATGTCAGGTTTGAGGCAATTTGAAACGATTCCAAGGAATTTTCAATTGATTTCAGTAACCTTATAGAATTTCAAATGATTAAAAATATTAAAGGCTACTTCAGAAGATTGCGAAGCACTTTCAAGAGATTTACAAATTTGTGGGCATCCCAAAAGATTGCAACGTTGTTGAAATATCTTAGTGCATTTTTAAAAGATTTCAGTAATTTAAAGTGATTTGATTCATCCTTTTTTTTCCTTTGTTATTTATCTGTCTCTAATGAACCGAAAAGAAGGTAGTTTGGAAATATAATTTTGATTTGTGAATGTATTTCATACACTTTTTGCATGACATTATTCATAATAAAGTAGATTTCATTTCGATCTCAAATTGAAAAAAAACGATTCTAAATATTTGAGGGCTTTTTAAAAGGGCTCTTTGAACAGATAAAAAAATTTCTAGGAATTTCCAAGGATTTAACTGATTTTAAGGTATTTGAAAAATTTGCATTGGGTTATTAAAAAGTTTCCTGGAATTTTTGAAAATATGGCACGATTTTGTTGGGCCTGTTATCATATCTCGAAATATCCCAAGTGATTTTATAAGATTTCCGAGAATTTAAATGATTTTGAGGAACTTTTAAAGCTCACAAGGTATTTTGATAAATTTTCCAGGCTTTCAGGTAATATCAGATTTCATGTAATGTCAAGGGACATTATAATATTTGAATAGATTTCTAAGAATTTATTCACAAGATCTCATGGATTTCATATGATTCCAAAAAGATTTTCAAATATTTCAAGGTATAATTTTAAAGTTTATAATTTTAAAATATTAAAAAGTAATTTATAACTAAAATTTTGAATTAATATGATTTGTTTCTTAATTTATTATTTAATGGTATTTTAAAAGATTACAAGGGATTTTATAAAATTTTCGAGGATTTCTATGTTTTTTGAGGATTTTAAAAGCTCTCAAGGTTTCTGAATAAATGTCAAGGATTTTAAGAAGTGTCGGCAGATTTAATAGAATTTAACGAGATTTCATTTCGAATTCACCCTGAATTCTTATAAATTATTCAAAATTCAGTAAATTCCAGGTAATTCAATGTATTTTTTATTTCTTTTTAGTTTTTGTTTTATTCATCTTGAAGTCGGCAGTTCATCAAATTCTTTAAAATTTCCTAGAATTTTTCTAAACTCATTTTAAACTTACTGAATTCAATGCATTTTTTTATATTTTTCATTTCTCTTAAATTTCTTAAATTGAAATTTATATACTCATATACATGTTATAACGAACAAATCACAATTTATTTTATATATATATATATATAAGTATATTGGTGCTAGTAGAGAATTAGATACCAAGCAAACTCTGAATTTTTCAGAAGAGCTAAAGAACATTTCTTAAAATCTAAATCGCCATTTAAAGATGAAACAAACTTCTACTTTCGAGCTGAAGTTGTGCTGCATTGAGGCGAAAAAAGTTTGATTAAAAAAGTTATTAAGGTTCGAGGAAATAGATGTGGAAATTGACAATCTGGAAGTGACAGTAACCAAAAATTGAAGCACGATCGGCTGTGGATTGCAATAAAAAATTAAAATTTTAGTTAATGAAAATAAATAAAAACATGCTTCCGACATATTAACTTTTTGAATACGGATAAAAAAGCTTGACGTAAAAAACTTATCCAATTCCGATAAAATTCGCCGAAAATCAAAATCTCATTGGTTTTAAAAATCGGCGTTGGATAGCGATTTAAAATTGAATTTTTAATTTTTTTAAATATATAAAAAACTCTCTTCCGAGGTATAAGGATGTTAAATGAGCATAAAAAATTTTGAATAAAAAAAAACTTCTTTTTCGAGAAAGTTAAAATTGAAGATCGTGATATCACAAAATATATTTTTTTTCATTAAATGTTAATAATTTCAAGAAATATTACTGCTAAAAGGTTGAAAAAAGAAATACTACGGTAAAATTTAAAATAAATTTCAAATGAAATATCAGTTGAATAGCTATTTTAATCATTGTAAAAAAATGATATTTAAAAAAAAATCCTTTTGCCACAAGGAGTATTTGATTTTTTAATAATTTTTAATACAATAAACCCATTTTTGATAAAAAGGTTGGTTATCTAGTTTTGTATCGTAACCCTTTAAATAACATTGGGAATTATTATTAAAAAATGTTATCTAGATTTTTCAACTTCTAAGTACCTCTTATATATTCCCTGACTTTTCTCGGACTTTCCCTAACCAATAAAATTCTCTGACTTTTTCCTCGTAAATTCAACAACTGAAAAATGCAATAATTTTATGTGGTAAACAAATAAGTTTCTATGGGAAGAATATGGATACTTTTTTTTAACTGAAGAATATTCGATAAAGCAAAAGACTTGGTTGAAAACCTCATCTAATTACGGGCAATTTAATTGATTAAAGCTAAGATGCATTATCGAATCTTTGTTCTTGCTTCAATAGTCTGATAAAAGATGAAGCCTGGGAGAAGTTTAATTGAAATTTAACCACTTCCGCATCCAAGCACTTGTTCTATTTTTCGAAAATCCCTGAATTTTCCCTGACCGCTATACATTTTTCTTTCAAGAAAAAAAGAAAAACCTTTTAACCAAATAGTTTTTTTGGGTAAAAAAACGATGGATTTTCGACTTAGAAGATTAATTTTCTATCAAGAAAGACGAATTTTCAACAAAATACCTGGAGTTTTAACCACAAACGATAAATTTGAGGTTCAAAAAATTATTTTGAACAAAATAAAACAAATTTTCAACAAGGTATTACAATTTTTAACTAAAGAGATAAATTTTTAAATAAGAATATTAATTTTGAATCTAAAATGGCATGATTAAATTTTCATATGAAAATTTAAGATATAATTTAAGGCAAGATTCGTAGTTTTGCACACGATTGAAACCCAAAACACCTCCTTTTGTCACAATGAAACATCGTAAAAACATTACATCTACTGATATTTTAATTAAAAAAAAAAAATTGCATTCAAGAAAAAAATATTAATTTTCAACAAACTAGTTGAATCCTCAACCAAAACAGATTAATTTTCAAGCAAAAAAAAAAGAATAAAAAAAAAAGGATTTTCAACCAAATATGATTTTTCAGTCAATAAAGAAAAAAATGTCATAAAAAATGTTAAATTTTTAAGGCAAAAAGACGAATTTTCTACAAAATAGTTGAGCTTTTAATCCGACAATTCGAATGGAAGGAAAAGATAATTTTCAACAGAATTGTTGATTTATAAGCCAAAGAAACTAATTTTACACAAAAAGTTCAATTTTCTACCAAAATAGTGGCATTTTCAACCTGAGAAGACGAGTTTTTAACGAAATAAATGTTGGAAAAAGACGAATTCTGTACAAACTAGTTGAGTTTTCAATATAAAAATATGAATTTTTAACACAAAAGTTAATTTCCAACAGAACTGATGAATTTTAATGCCAAAAAACTATTTTTCTACAAAAAAGGTGATTTTTAAACAAAAAGATATGAATTTTCTACCAAAATGATTGAATTTTCAACCTAAAAAGCCGAATTTTTGACGAAATAAATGAATTTTTAACTAAAAAAATTGAATTTTGAACCAAAAATAGAATAGTTATATTTTCAGCTAAAAAAAAAAGTTTTGAACCGAAAAAAATAAATTCCAAAGAAGTGCTCAAATTTTCATTAAAAGAAATGAATTTTTAACGAAAAAGATGATGTTTCAACCAATGAAATTATTTTTGTATCAAAATTGATAAATATTCAGCAAAATAAATACATGCATTTTTAATAAAATAGTTGAATTTTCAGAAGATAAATTTGCAGCAAAACATGGAACAGTTAAATTTTCAGTTAGAAAATCAATTTTCACGAAAAAAAAGAATTTTCAATAAAATAATTAAATTTGAACCAAAACAACATGATTTTGGATATAAAATGATGACTCATCAACAATAAAAATTAATATTTAACAAATCAGTTACTATTTTTACCAAGTAGTTGAACGTGCAACCAAAAACTAGAAATTCTCAACAAAAAATGCCAAAAAAGACGAATTATCTACAAAGGAGTGGAATTTTCAATAAAAAAAATTATTTTCAACCAAGCAGTTGAATTTTGAACCCCAAAAGACGAACTATCAACAAAACAGTTAAATTTTCAACAAAAAATAATGATTTTCGAAAAAAATGGTTTAATTTAAAAAAAAAATAAGAAAATTTGAACAAAAAGATGAATTCTCAACCAAAAAAATAAGAAAATTATGCGTTTTTAGGACTTACTTGGTATTCACATACTTTCTTTTCTAAATCTAATTTCATTAAGGTTCCACGTTTATTTTATTAACATAATTTATGTCACCTTACGTAATTTGTGGATGATCCCTAACTTAAATTTCAGTTTATCGAAAATTCGTATAGATTTTTAGATTAATCTATAAGTACCGTGTTGTTTATTTCAATAACACGATCGTTCCGCAACAATGCTCCAACCCAGTTTTCTGATTAATCTCTCTAGCAAACACCCCAGGCGAAGAGCTTCACAAAATCACCATGTAAAGCTCTCCACGCGGGCCCATTAGTATTCAAGGTTTTTTGCTTCAGCGTCTCTCACTCCACTGACACCCTTCATCATGCACTTCTTATAAACCATGTTTCGTCACACTTTTCTGTCCTGGCATATCAAATTATCTTCCTTTACGTCCATATATTTGCTAATGCAAGCTCCTGTGTTCATGTGGCTTTCTATATCTTTTCATTTCAGGGTCTGATTCACACATTCCCACCATTCTTTCCTCGGTCTGCCTCTGGGTACCCTACAATTCACTTTACCTAAATATATTTGTTTTGTCAGTCGTTCTTCTTTCATTCTCTCAACATGCCCAAACCATTTCAACCAATTTATTTTACTCTTGACAAACAGTGTTTCCTCTACACCACATTCTTTGAGAATCTTGTCATTACTGACTTTGTCCATTAGCGTTTTACCGCATAAATTGCACAGGAATTGCATGCCAACCGCGTTAACTTTACAGCACAGTGGGTGCAAGTACAGAATTATATTTTAATATAAATGCACATACTTATTAACTTCGAATTAGGGTATCATTCACATATTGTAACCATTTTTTCCCTGGTCTGCCTCTGGGTACGCTGTCATTTATTTTACCTCGATATACTTGTTTCGTCAGTCGTTCATCTTTCATTCATTCAACATGCCCAAACTATCTCAACGAATTTCTTTCACACTTGTTAAGCAGTGTCTCCTCTATATCACATTCTTTGAGGATTCTTTCATCACAGACTTTCTCCATTAGCGTTTTACCGCGTTAAATTTACTCTTATCCTTTTCTTGGTAGGTCCAATTCTTGCTACCGTAAAGCAGATTGGATGCAAGCACAGAATTATATATAGCAATTTTAGCCTTATTTTTTTATATCCTTTTTTTATTCTCCTACCCTGCCAATAACCTTCCTACCCTTAATTGTACGCTTGTTTAGGGGCCGTTAAAGTATAACGTAAGCATAATTTTCCCTATTCTTGACATGAGTGACCCTTATCTTTCCATCGATCTTTTCGTAAGTATTAAATAAACTAGCCGTTCGATTTTTTGAAAATATGTATGAAGTCGTAATTGTTAAAGCCTACGTATAAAAAGAAGAAAAATTGCGGCATTCGTTTGCACGAGATGAACATTTTGTATCTACTTTTCCTCAATGCGCTGTGAATTCATCTCTTTATCTGCCTTCCCTTTGAATCAGACACTCCAATTACCGTAAAAGCCTGATCACACGCTTCGCGAAATCGCAGGTACTCGTTTACCCGACACGTTACTCGAAAGTCTTTTGTGTGACGAAACTAAATGTACCTTCAGATATTTATCATTCCGGTTGAGTAATTAGCTCTTTGATTAAACCTGTCACGGAAATCTATCATAAATAAATCATATCTTACAAGGAGAACCTACATCCTTCAGAACTTTGTTTGGATTCATACATGACCAAACTTGTAATATGCTAAAGTAATAAAATGCGCGTTTCAACCATTTTCGAGAAAAACGGGTTGAAAAAAATTCCACGCAGGTTACGCGGACCACGATGCGAGAGCCTTTCAACTCCTGGTTCGATCAGGTGGTAACACTCCAAGTTTGTAAGTGGAAAGTCCGGGTTCAAACCCTGCTGTCGGAATTCTTTTCCAACTTTTTTTTCCATTAAATTTTTTTCTATCAGGGAATAGTCAGGGAACTTCGCTGGTTAAAGAGGGTCAGGGAAAGTCAGTGATTTTGAAGAGAATTGCAAAAGTCTGAGAATTTCTGTGAGAAGCACTTTAGTCATTTTTCTTTCAACAAATTAACCCATGAGTTAACCACTACTGAGCTCCTGAATTCTTTTGAAATATTTTGGGCTATTTTAAAATATTCGAATATTTTCGATGAATTTCGAAAGATTTTAAAGGATTTAAAATATTTTAGGGTATTTCAAAATATTTAGAAGCTTTTTTACGAGATTAAAAAAATTAAAAAGAATTTCCAAGGATTTATGTACTTTTAAGCAGTTTAAAAAAATTGTCATAAGGTTTTAAGGAATTTCCTAGACTTTCGGAAGATATGGAACGATTTTATAGAACTTATAAGGTTTTATGATATTTTATAAGACTTCAAGGGATCGTGCAAGATTCTCGAGTATTTAAATGATTTTTAGGGATTCTAAAAGCTCTGAAGGTATTTTAATAATTTTTCCAGGATTTCAGGAAATATCAAATTTCATAGAAATTCACGGCATTGCATAATATTTAAATGGATTTCAAAGAATTTGTTCAAAAGAATTCAGGGATTACGTAGGATTTCGAAGATTTTCAAATATTTTAAGGCATTTTTGAATTTAAAGTGATTTCAAAGGATTTTAGGGTATTTTAAAAAATTCCATGGAATTTTCGAGAGCTTCATAAAGTTTCAAAGGATTTCAAACAAATTTCAAAAGATTTTAAATATTTTAAAGTTGTTTTTTAATTGGTAGGAATTTTCACGAACTTTGAAAAAGTGAAAGAAATTTCAAAAGATTGTGAAGGATTGAAAATATTTCAGTTTATTTTAAAAGATTTCTAAAAAGTTTAACAAATTTCAATAAATCGATGGAATTTAAAAAGATTTTTAAGATTTAAAACCATCTTTAAAAATTCAAAGGAATTTGTAATGGCTTTCGAAAGTTTTTAAGGGATTTCAAAAGATTTGAGAGGATTTTAAATATTTTAGGGTGTTTTACAAGATTTCCAGGCATTTTCAATTGATTTCAGTAATTTGGAAAAATTTTACATGACCTATAAGGTTTCAAAATATTTAAAAAGATTCCAAGGGATTTTATGAGACTTCGGAGAATTTCGATGATTTTGAGGGTTTTAAAAATCTCTCAAGATATTTCAATACATTTTCCAGAATTTCTAGAAATATCTGATTTTATGTAATTTCAGAGGATTCTATCATATTTTAATGGATTGCGAAGAATGTAATCGCAAGAATTGGGGAATTTCGTAGAATTTCAAAGATTTTCAAATATTTTAAGGCATTTGCAAAAATGTTTTAAAAATTGATGGAATTTCAAAGGATTATTTAAGATCTAAGGCTATTTTTAAAAATTCCAGGGGATTTTCAATCGAGTTCAATAATTTAAAGGTATTTTCAATAATTTAAAAGAATTTAGGGTATTTTTAAAAATTCAAACAAAAAAAAAAAATGTTCAAGAGATTTTTTGTTGAAACATCAGCTATTAAATTTTTTGTGGAAAGTTCATATTTTTAGGTTGAATATTCCACTACTCGGTTGAAAGTTAAACTGCTTTCTTAAAAATTAATTTTTTGGTTGGAAATTCATAATTTTATTCGAACGTAAATTAAACTACTTTATTGAAAACTCGTTATTTTTGTTTGAAGTTATTTTTTTGAATGAAAATTTAACTATTTGATTGAAAATTCAACTATTTGGTGGAAAATTCATTCCATTTTTTGTTCAAAATTAATATTTTTTGGTTTGAAAATTTAACTATTTGGTAAAAATGTATATATTTTGTTAAAAATTCGTCTTTTTTAGGTTAATTCAACTGTTTTTAATTTAAAATGAAAATCTTTTTTTGTTTGAAACATGATGTATTACATTTTTTGTGGAGACTTGATCTTTTTAGTTTGAAAAGTCATTTCTTTTTGTATAAATTTATCTTTTTTGGGTAAAAATGCAAATGTCTGGTTAAAAATTATCTAATTGGATTAAGAATTGACTTTATTGTTGGATATTCACATTTTTAGATTAAAAATTTCACTGTTTTGTAGAAAATTCGTATTTTTATTTCGAAAATTTAAACCTTCAATTATTTGGTCGAAAGTTGAAACATTTTGTTAAAAATTAATTTCTTTGTTTGAAAATCATACCATTTTATTGAAAACACGTTTTTTGTTAAAAATGATTTTTTTCACTAAAAATTTTTCTGTTTTAGTTGAAAATTCAAATATATTGTTAAAAATTCGTCTTCTTTGGGGAAACATTTAACTTTTCTGTATAAAATAAATTTTTGGGTTATTGCTTGGTTGAAAATTAATCTGTTTTAGTTGATAATTCACGTAATTGGTTGAAATTTAGTATGTTCACGTTAAATTAACAGTTTTTGATTCAGAATTAAAGTTATTTTTCAACTGCAAATTTAAATATTTGGTTGAAAATTCAACTAATTCGCAAAAATGTATGTATTTTGATGATCACTCGTCGTTTCTAGAAGAAAATTAATCTTCTTGGTTAAAAATGCAACTGCTTGGTTGAAAATGATTCTTTTAGGGTTGAGGATTCAACTATTTTATTGAAAATCCGTCTTTTTTGGTTCAATTCAACTATTTTTAATTTAAAAAGGAAATATTTTTTTGTTTAAAACATGAACTATTACATTTTTCGTTATAAATTCATCTTTTTGGTTTAAAAACTCCTTTATTTTTGTAAAAATGTTATCCTTTCTGATTAAACATGAAATTGCTTGGTGAAAAATTATCTGTTTCGGTCGAAAATTAACTTTATTGTTGAAAATTGTACTGTTTTATATAATGGTTAGAAATTTTAACGAATTGATCAAAAGTTGAACTTGTTTGTTATAAATTTATTTGGTTAAAAATGTAAATATTTGTTTAAAAATACGTTCTTTCTTGAAAATTAACTTTCCAACTACAAAATTATCTTTTTTATTTGAAAATTAAACAATTTTGTTAAAAAGTCATTCTTTTTGTTTGAAAATTCGTCTCTTTAGGTTGAATATCTATCTATTTTGGTAGAAAGTTTAACTTTTTGGGTAAAAAAAATGCAACTGTTTACTTGAAAATTAATCTGTTTGTGTTGTAGATTCAACTAGAAAATTTATGAATTTTATGGAAATTTGAACTATTTAGTTGAAAATTGATGTAAATTGTTAAAAATTGGTCTTTTTTGTCAAAAAATCAATATCCTTGATTGAGAATTCAACTATTTGGTGAAAATTTATGTATTTTGTTGAAAATTCGTCCTTTTTAGTACAAAATTAATCTTCTTGGTTAAAAATACAACTGTTTGGTTGAAAACGAATCTCTTTTGGTTGATGATTCAACTTTTTTGTTGAAAAGTCGTCTTTCTTGGTTTAATTCAACTGTTTTTGATTTGAAACGAAAACCTATTCTTAGTACAGAGTGGCAGTTTTACGAAGCGATCGTATTTTATCGTCGTGAAAGTAAAATTGAAACCATGTTCACCTATGATCCCTCGTAAAATACAGTAATTCATATACAATATCCTACAGGTAATAGATATTCAAAATGGGATAGGCGATTGGGTCTAGAAAATAAGTTACAAACAGAAGACAAGGAAGGCCGAGACAAAGTGAAGTACTGGATAAAAGAAAACATTACAAATGTTGCACTAATATTGTCTTATGGCATATAAGAAATTGCAAATCGATATGGGATGCGTGGGATCCTAGGTAATAAAACATCGCACGTTATATTTCCGAGCATTGCAAAATATGTAGGGTAATATTTCACCAAGTTGAAACTTCATGAATATGATGAGAAAATTGCCATTTGAATGAAACGCAAACACAGTAAATCATGTGATATTAATCTAAGTCAATTCTTGAAAGCAACTGAGAACTAGTTTTCAAATGATTTTGAAATTTGAAAATAACTAGCCAAAAGTTCTATAAAAACATAGGAAAGAGTGTGATAGTTAACAATAATAGGGTAATAATAATAATATATATCAAATTTTCAACAAACAAGATTAATTTTCTAACCAAAAAGATAAAATGTTGACAAAATTGCATGAATTTTCTACTAAAAGTTAAATTTTCATTTTATAAAGGATAAATTTCTAACAAAAAATGGGATAGTGCAATTTTCGAATAAGAAAATTAATTTTTACCAAGAAAAAAAACAAATTTTCAACGAACTAGTTCAACGCTCAACCAAGTAGTTGAATTTTCAACTAAAAATGAATTTTTAACCAAATAGTTAAATTTTCAATCAAAAAGCTGAATTTTTCAGCAAGAGGGTTAATTTTCTACCAAATTGTTGAATCCTCAACCAAACTAGATTGATTTAGACCCAAACTGCTACATTTTTTATAAAAAAGAGTTAATTTATTCAATAAGATCAATTTTCAACCAAAAAAGACGAATTTTTGGTGACATTCATGAATTTTAAAATAGAAAAGATCAATTTTCAACTAGAAAAGATCAAATTTTGACAAAAAATGGAATAGTGACATTGTTAGTTATCAAAAATTAATTCTCAACCAACTAAAAAAAAATTTCTACAAAATAATGACATTATCAACAATAAAGATGAATTTTCAATTAAAAAGATGAATTTCCAATCAAATAGTAACATTTTTAACCAAAAAGATTAATTTTCCAGCAAGAAGTATAATTCTCTACAAAAAAAGATTAATTTTCAAGAAAATTGTTAAATTTTAAAGCCAAAAGGACGAATTATCTACAAAACGGTTGAATTTTCAACCAAAAAATATTACATTTGAACAAAAAAGTTAATTTTGTACCTAAAAGTTAAATTTTCAGAAAAGTAGTTTAATTTTTAAGCAAGTACTTAAATTTAAAACAAAAATATGAATTTGTAACAAGAAAGTTAATTTTCAACCGAATAGTTTAATTTTCTACCAAATTGTTGAATCGTCATTCAAAACAGATTTATTTAGACCAACACTGTTACATTTTTGATAAAGAAAAGATTAATTTATTTAATAAGATTAATTGTCAACTAAAAAAGACAAAATTTTAGTAACAAATATGAATTTTCAACTAGAAAAGATCAATTTTCAACTAGAAAAGATCACTTTTCAACAGAAAATATCAATTTTTGACCAAAAATGGAATAGTTACATTGTTACTTAACAAAATTAATTCTCAACCAACTAAAAAAATTTCTCTACAAAATAATTAAATTATCAACAATAAAGATCATTTTTTAACTACAATTATGAATCTTAAGAAAAATGAATTTTCAACAAAAGATTTCAAGCCAAAAGATGATATTTTAACCCGGAAGATTAATTTTCTAAAAATGCAATAGTTAAATTTTCAACCAAGGAGGTCAATTAAAAAATTTTAATTTTAACAAACTAGTTCAACTTTGAACCAAATAGTTGAATTTGTGATTTTTAATCGAAAAGATTAATTTTCCAGAAAGAAGATTAATTCTCTACCAAAAAAACATGAACTTTTAAGAAAATACATCAATTTTTAAGTAAATTGTTAAATGTTAAAGCCAAAAGGACGAATGATTTGAAAATCAGGTAATTTTTCATAAAAATAGATTAATTTTTGAACAAATAGTTAAATTTAAACCAAAAATATTAATTTTTAGCGAAAAAGTTAATTTTCATCAAAATATTTTAATTTTATCCCACATTGTTGAATTCTCAACCAAACCAGATTAATCTAGACCCAAACAATTGCAGTTTTAAACAAAAAAGATTAATTTTATAATAATAATAATATTAGAGCTTTATTAAGTTGCCAACAAAGTACACAGTGTATTCAGAAAATATTAATATATGAGGAAACTTAGAGGGCCGATTAAAAATATCAATTTTTAAGAAAAAATTTAACAGTTACATTGTTGATTAAAAAAATTAATTTTCAACAAAAGAGTGCAACCCAAAAGATTATTTTTTCATAAAAAAACAACAAGTTTTTAACAAAGACGTTTAATTTTAGACCAGAGGCAAATCTTGAAAAATATGAATTTCTAACAAACTAGTTCAATTTTCAACCAATTAGTTGAAATTTCAACTAAAAAATATTAAATAGAGAAAAATAGTTAAATTTTTAAACAAAAAGATGAATTTTTCAGCAAGAAGAATGTTCAACAAAACAGTTAAATTTTCAATAATCTTAGCAAATTTTCCACCAAATAGTAAATTTTTTAACCAAAAGTGATAAGTTCTGAACCCAACATTTAATAGTCAACTTTTCAAATGAAAACAATTACTTTTAAACGAAAAAATCAGTTTTTAAGAAAATAGTTAAATTTTCAACAAAATAATTAAATTTTCAACCAAAAAGTAGATTTTTTAACCAAAAGGGATGAGTTCTGAACCAAAAATTTAATAGTAAACTTTTCAAATAAAAATAATTAACTTTCCAACCATAAAAAATGAATTTTCAACCAATAAATATGACTTTTCTACCAAAAGATGAATTTTCAACAAAATAATTAAATTACAAAGCATACAGTAGAATTATGAACCAAAAGAGATTTGCTCAAAGAAAGAGATTACTTTTTAAATAAAAATAATTCACTAAAAACCAAAAAAGATGAATTTTCAACCAAAAAATATGACTTCTTCACAAAATAGTTGGTAAGTTTCAAAAGATTTTGCATAATATTTTAAAATATGAATTTATTTTTTTAACCTTTTATAATTTATATTTCTTGATATTATTATCACTTAACGAAAAAAAAATATTTTCTCATTTCATTCGGATTTTTAGAAAAAATATCTGTCATACTCTGATGTCGCGATCTTCAATTTTGATTTACTCGGAACAGGAGAATTGTTTAGGATCAAGCATTTTTTATTCTCAATCACCATTACTATATCTCAGAAGCATGATTTTATTGTTTCAAAAAATTAAAAATACGAATTTTAATCCCAATCCAAAGTCATTTTTTTTAAATCTATGAAATTTTAATCTCAAAATTCTCGGTCGATTTTTTCATAATGGGGTAACTTTTTTAAATTAAATTTTTGTGCCCATACTGAGGTACTTGATATCTCAGCGGCGTGTTTTTATTTTTTATTTTAACTGAAAATTGCATTTTTTTATCGCTACCTACAGCACAGCCTGCTGAAATTTCAGGTTAGTGCCACTTTGTGACTGTCATCTTCCACATCCATTTTCTCGAACCACGATAACTTCTTTTGATCAAATTTTTCTGGCCTCAATTCAGAAACACTTCAGCTTGAAAGTTGACTTTGTTTTACCTTTAAATAGCGATTTCGATTTTACAGCATGCTTTTTTTTCTGGAAAAATTCCCGTTTTGTTGGTTATCTAGTTTTGTACTGCAACACAGGACCACTCTTCTCGGGGTCGCTAAATTCGAATCCGTTGTCCGTTTGGTTCCATCAGGTCAGGGTCGAGGTCAGTTCAAGATCAAATTTACAAAATTCATTGCTAACGAATTAAGTCCGGGTACCTATAGGTTTTCAGGGTCGCTGAATTCGAATCCGTTTGGTCCCATCAGGTCAGGGTCAATGTCAGTTCAAGGTCAAACTTACAAAATTCATCGCTAACCAATTAAGTTAGGGTACCTATAGGTTTTCGGGGTCGCTGAATTCGAATCCGTTTGGTCTCATCAGGTCAGGGTCAGGGTCAATTTAAGGACAAACCTACAAAATTCATGGCTAACCAAATAAGTCAGAGTACCTATAAATTTTCAGGGTCTCTGAATTCGAATCTTTTGTCCGTTTGGTCCCATCAGGTCAGAGTCAAGGTCACTTCAAGGTCAAACCTACAAAATTCATCGCTAGCCAAATAAGTCAGGGTACTTATAGGTTTTCGGGGTCGCTGAATTTGAATCCGCTGTCAAGGTCAGTTCAAGGTCAAACTTGAGAAATTCATCGCTAACCAATTAAGTCAGGGTACCTATAGGTTTTCGGGGGTACGGAATTCGAATCCGTGGTCAAAGTCAGTTCAAGGTCAAACTTACCAAATTCATCCCTGACCAATTAAGTCAGGGTACCTATAGGTTTTCGGGGTCGCTGAATTCGAATCCGTTGTCTGTTTGGTTCCACCAGGTCAGGTTCAAGGTAAATTCAAGGTCAAACCTACAAAATTCATGGCTAACCAAATAAGTCAGAGTACCCTTAAATTTTCGGGGTCTGTGAATTCGAATCTGTTGTCCGTTTGGTCCCATCAGGCCACAGTCAAGGTCAATTCAAGGTCAAACCAAACGGACAACGCATTTGAATTCAGCGTCCCCAAAAAACTATAGGTACCCTGACTTAATTGGTTAGCGATGAATTTTGTATTTTTGATATTTTGGTTTAAAAATTTATCTGTTTTAGTAAAAATTTAATCTTTATTGGATAAAAATACAACTGTTTGGTTGAAAATTCCACAATTTTGTTAAAAATTCATCCTTTTTGGTCAAAAACTCAACTGTTTTGTTGAAAATTCAACTATTCTTTGGAAATTTGTCTTTTTGATTTAGAAATTTACTTGTTTAAAATTCATATTTTGGTTATCCAAAAGTCATCTAAAAATTTTTTCGGATGAAAATTGAACTGTTTTTTTATAACTTGTCTTTTTTATTTAAAAATTCGTCTGTTTTAGTAAAAATTTCATCTTTCTTGGATAAAAACGCAACTGTTTGGTTGAAAATTCAACAATTTGGTTAGAAAGTCATCCTTTTTAGCCAAAAACTCAACTGTTTTGTTGAAAATTCAATTGTTTTGTTAAAAAGTCATCCTTTTTAGTCATAAATTAACTGTTTTGTTGGAAATTTTCGCCAAAAATGTACTTTTAGTTAAAAACTTCGATTTTGGTGTTGAAAAATGAACTGAAATCTTTTCTGGATGAAAGTTCAACTTGAAAAAAAAATATTGTCTTCTTTAAAATTAAATTCATTTGTTATAGTACAAATTTCATCTTTCTTGGATCAAAATGCAACTATTTGGTAGAGATTTCAACTATTTTGTTAAAAATTCGTCCTTTTTGCTTAAAAAAATTGGTCTTTTTGGATTCATGATTCAATTTTTTTCGTAGAAATTTTTTGCTGAAGAGTCATTATTTTTGTTTGAAAATTCCATTTTTGTAGAGAAAATTTGTCTTTTGGCTTAAAGGTTCAACAATTTAGATGAAATTTTTTTTCTTTCATAACTGAAAAACCTTTATTTGTTGATATGTCGTCTTTTTTGTTTTAAAATTCATTTTTTTCAATGAATATTGATTTTTTTCTGTTGAAACATTGAATATTACACTTTTTTTCGAAAATACATCTTTTTAGGTGAAAAATTCAATTATTTTGTTGAAAATTCAAGTATTTTGTTAAAAAGTCATAATTTATAGTAGTAGTCAGGAGAAAAGAAAAATTGAAATTGCAACCATAATTTATCTATTATGTTAAAAATTTAATTATTTTGTTAAAAATTCAAGTATTTTGTTTAAAAACCATATTTTATAGTAGAAAAGACATTTTTTCTTTAAACTAAATTAATAGATTTAAACATTTAAAATTTGTATCTGAAATGCTGTTTTATTCCGTTTATAAAAGATTTTGTGATAAAAGTATTACAAGATTAAATTGCTGGTATTTGAATATTAATTATCAAGGAAAATGAAAATTTGTCTCTCCGTTGAAAATTAATCCTTTTGGTTAAAAATGTACCTTTTTGGTTGAAAAATTATTTCTTTGGTTGAGCATTTAACTATTTAATTTTTAATTTAAAATATCAAGTTGCAACAAAAATGCAATAGTTAAACTAAAAAATGGAATGGAAAAAATGGAAAAAACTAAATGGAATAGTTAAAATAGTTAAAGACCAAAAAAAATCGAATGTTTAATAAAACAGTAAAATTTTCAAACAAATATAATAATAATAATAATAATATAATAAAAATGGTTTAATTTTCAAGCCTACAAGACGAATTTTCTATGCAAAACAGTACAATTTTCCATCCGAAAATATAACTATTCAACACAAAAGTTTATTTACAAAAAAATAGTGCACTTAAATTTGAAACCAAAAAGATAAATTTTCATTTAAAAAAGATAAATTAAAAAAAAATGGAATAGTTAAATGATTAATTTTCCGAATAGTTATCTAAAATGTTGTCAAGAAAGACAAAAAATTGCAACCAAATTGTAGAATTTTGAAGCCAAAAGTGCGAATTTCCTACAAAACAGTTGAATTTTTCACCAAGAAGATGAATTTTTATAGTTACGTTTTTGACAAAAGTGTAGAATTGTTAATCAAAAGAGATTATTTGCGAACCAAAAATATGATACTAAACTTTTAAATTAAAAAGAATTAACTTAAAAAAAAATTAATTAAAAAAGCGGAATAGAGAAAACGAAGTTTATTTTATATAATTTGAAGGTCATAACATTTTTAAAACAAGATTTTAATGAAATAGAATTTTTTAGCCAAGTAATACTAAAACCATGCGTAACTAATTTAAAAAAACTGATTTATCATCTTTTTTTTGTTGTGGAGATACTCAGTCTGGTTATCGCTTAGTGCGTCGATAAGAGTTTTTACGATGGGATATTTTTTTATGATGAAAGTTATCTGATATGTAAACAAATATCAAATAATAAAAGAAAATGTTTTTTAAAATAATAGTTGTATTCTTGACCAAAACAGGTCGAAAAAATTAATGTTCCACTAAACTGATAAATTTTTAACTAAAATGATGAATCTTGAACTGGAATAGTTGAATTTTCAACAGAAAGGTGAATTTTCAACAAAAAGGTTAATTTTCAAACAAAAAAGACAATTTTCAACAAAATAGATGAATTTTCAATCAAAAAAATTATTGTTCTACAAAGAAAGACGATTTCCAACAAAATAAATATTTTTTTAACAAAATAGTTAAATTTTTAACTAAAAAAGACAAATTTTCAAACTAATAGTTGAATATTGAAGAAAAAAAAGATACATTTTCATACCAAAAATATAATGGTTAAATTTTCAGTTAAAAAATTAATTTTCCGACAAAATGAAAATGTGTCAACTAAAATGATGAATCTTCAACTGCAAAAGTTGAATTTTCAACAAAAAAGATCAATTTCGAACTTAAATGATCAATCTTTATCTGGAATAGTTGAATTTTCAAACCAAAAAATTAATTTTTTATCAAAAAAAGACGATCTTCAACAAAATAATAATTTTTTTTAAAAACAAAATACTTGAATTTTCAAGTAAAAAAGACTAATCTTCAACCAAATAATTAAATTTTGGACTAAAAAGGATAAGTTTTCAACCAAAAATGGAATAGTTCAATTTTCAGTTGAAAAAATCAATTTTCTACCAAAATGATAAATTTTCAACTGAAATAATGAAATATCGACTGTAATAGTTGAATTTTAAACAAAAAATATCAATTTTGAACTGAAATGAATTTTCAAACCAAAAAGTTAATTTTATACCAAAAAATACCATTTTAAATAAAATAACTATTTTTCTTTTTTAACAAAATAGTTGAATTTTCAATTAGAAAAGACAAATCTTCAACCAAATAATTAAATGTTGGACTAAAAAGAATAAATTTTCAATCGAAAATGGAATAGTTCAATTTTTAGTTGAAAAAACTAATTTTCCGACAAAATGAAAAATTTTCCAACTAAAATTATGAATATTCAACTGGAATAGATGAATTTTGAACAAAAAAGATAAATTTGCAACTAAAATGATCAATATTTAAATGGAATAGTTGAATTTTCAACCAAAAAAGAATAATTTTTTATCAAAAAAGACGATTTTCAAACAAATAAATATTTTTTAAACGAAATAATTGAATTTTAAACCAAAAACACAAATTTTCAAACTAATAGTTGAATTATGAACTGAAAAAAAATATCAACCAAAAAGAGTTAAAATTTCAGTTGAAAAAATAAAGTTTCCTCCAAAATGATGAAATTTCAATTTAAATTATGAATCTTTAACTGGAATAGCTGTATTTTGAACAAAAAAGATGAATTTTCAACTAAAATGATGAAGCTGTAACTGGAATAGTTGAATTTTCAACGAAAAGGTTAATTTTCAAACAAAAAAGACCATTTTCAACAAAATAGATGAACTTTCAATGAAATAGTGGAATCGTCAACTAAAAAAGACAAATTTTCAACCTAATAGTTGAATTTTCAACCAAAAAAATTATTGTCCTACCAAGAAAGACGATTTTTAACAAAATAAATATTTTTTTGACAAAATAGTTAAATTTTCAACTAAAAAAGACAAATTTTCAAACTAATAGTTGAATATTGAAGGGGAAAAAGATAAATTTTCATACCAAAAATAGAATAATTGAATTTTCAGTTGGAAAAATTAATTTTTCACCACACTGATAAATTTTCAACTAATATGATGAATATTCAACTGGAATAATTGAATTTTCAACAAAAACGTGAATTTTTTAACTAAAAAAGAGGATTTTCAACAAATTAAATGAATTTCCAATGAAATACTTCAATTTTGCACTAAAAAAGACAAATTTTCAACCTAATAGTTGAATTTTGAACTAAAAAAGATAAAATTTCAACCAAAAATGGAATAATTCAATTTTCAGTTGAAAAAATTCATTTTTCACCAAACTGATAAATATTCAACTGAAATGATGAATCTTCAACTAGAATAGTTGAATTTTGATCAAAAAAGAGAAATTTGAATTAAAATGCTCAATCTCTAACTGGATGGAATAGTCGAATTTTCAACCAAAAAAATTAATGTTCTACCAAGAAAGACGATTTTCAACCAAATAAATATTTTTTCAACAAAATAGTTAAATTTTAAACCAAAAAAGACAAATTTTCAAACTAATAGCTGAATATTGAAGAAAGAAAGATAAATTTTCATACCAAAAATATAATAGTTCAATTTTCAACTAAAATGATGAATTATCAACTGTAATAGTTGAATTTTAAACAAAAAAGATCAATTTTGAACTGAAATGATCAATCTTTAACTGGAACAGTTGAATTTTCAACCCAAAAAATTAATTTTCTACCAAAAAAGACGACTGTCAACAAAATCAATATTTTTTTAAAACAAAACAGTTGAATTTTCAATTAAAAAAGACAAATCTTCAACCAAATAATTGAATTTTGAACTAAAAAGGATAATTTGTCAAACAAAAATGGAATAGTTAAATTTTCAGTTGAATAAATTATTTTTCCACTAAAATGGAAAATTTTCAACTAAAATGATAAATCTTCAACTGGAATAGTTGAATTTTAAACAAAAAAGATAAATTTGTAACTAAAATGATCAATATTTAACTGGAGTCAGTTGAATTTTCAGACGAAAAAATTTTTCTACCAAAAAATACAATTTTCAACCAAATAAATATTTTTTAAACGAAATAATTGAATTTTGAACTGAAAACACAAATTTTCAAACTAATGGTTGAGTTTTGAACTGAAAAAAGATATCAACCAAAAATAGTTAAATTTTCAGATGAAAAAATAAAGTTACCTCCAAAATGGTGAAGTTTCAATTTAAATTATAAATCTTTAACTGGAATAGTTGAATTTTAAACAAGAAAACGATGAAGATTTAACTAAAATGATGAACCTTTAACCAGAATAGTTGAATTTCCAACAAAAAAGATGAATTATGAACTGTAATAGTTGAATTTCAAACAAAAAAGATCAATTTTGAACTAAAATGATCAATCTTTAATTGGAATAGTTGAATTTTCAACCAAAAAAATTAATTTTCTACCAAAAAAGACGATTTTCAACAAAATAAATCCTTTTTTTTACAAAATAGTTGAATTTTCAAGTAAAAAAGACAAATCTTCAACTAAATAATTAAATTTTGTACTTAAAAGGATAAATTTTCAACCTAAAATGGAATAGTTAAATTTTCATTTGAAAAAATTAATTTTCAGCCAAAATGAAAAATTTTCAACTTAAATGATGAATCTTCAACTGGAATAGTTGAATTTTAAACAAAAAAGATTCATTTTCATCTAAAATTATGAATATTTAACTGGAATAGTTGAATTTTCAACCCAAAAAACTAAAAAAAACGATAAATTATCAACTAAAAATAGTTAAATTTTCAGTTGAAAAAATGAAGTTTCCTCCAAAATGATGCATTTTCAATTTAAATTATTAATCTTTAACTTAAATAGTTGAATTTTAAACAAAAAACAATGCAGATTTAACTAAAATGATGAACCTTCAACTAGAATAGTTTAATTTCCAACAAAAAAGATGAATTTTCAACTAAGAAGATTAATTCCTACCAAAACAGACGAATTAAAAAAGTGGTTTCAACGAAATAGTTGAATTTTCAATTGAAAAAGAGCCATTTTTAACCAAAGAGTTCATTTTTGAACTAAAAAAAAAATCAATTTTCAACCAGAAATGAAAAATTTACATTTTCAGTTGAAAAAATTAATTTTCCACCCAAATGATGAATTTTCAACAAAAAATGGAATAGTTACATTTTCAGTTAAAAAAATTAATTATCCACCAAACTGAGGAATTTTAAACTAAAAAATTTTGAATCTTCAAATTGGAATAGTTAAATTCTAACGAAATAGATAAATTTTCAACTAAAATGATGAATCTGTAACTGGCATAGTTGAATTTTCAACCGAAATGACTTTTTAACGAAGAAGATTAATTTCTGCAAAAAAGACGAATTTTCAGCATAATACATGAATTTTCAAATAAAAAAAAATGATTGTCAACCAAAAATTGAATAGTCCAATTATCATATAAAAACATTAATTTTGAACCAAAGAAATGAATTTTTAACTGAAATGATGGAATAATTACATTTTCAGTTTGGAAAAAAAATTTCAACAAAAAGAAAACTAATATTCAAAATAATAGTTACATTTTCAAAAAAAAAGTTATTCATTTTCAATTAAAATTATGAATCTTTGACCAACAAGATAATTTTTCAACCTGGAAGATTAATTTCTACCTAAAAATACGAATTTTCATCTAAAAAAGATAAATTGTCAACCAAAAACTGAATAAACATATTTTCAGAAAAAAAAATTAATGCTCAACCAACAGAAATAAATTTTCAACTAAAGTGGTGGAATATTCAACTGGAATAGTAGAGAATTAAACAAATATATTTTTAAATTTTTAATGATTGAAATTTTAAGCGAGAAAAATGTAGCACAAGTAGCTCAAAGAAACAATAAAAAAATATAAATGATAAGGAAATTAAATGCGCTTCCCGTATCAAAAGTAAAATCAAGAGTTCCCGGATTTTTTTACATTTCCGGTCAATTTTTTTAAAAATTAAAAGAAAAATAATTCTTCAAAAAATGAGAAAAGAGGGGCCATCTTTCGCAAAATACGCAAACTTGGTTGAAATTCATCATCAGATACCGTACCCCCACGATATAAAAAGTTTTTAATAATAAACAAAATCTCCTTTTATATCTAAAATGCATGTTTGTGGGTGATTCTGAACCAATCTATTTATATTATTACATTTTCCAAATAGGAAAAGAAACAATCCAAAATATGTTAATGCATTTCTAAAATTGCTAAAATGCAATATATTCTTTATACAAAAATTTTAAATAAAAAGACTTCTCTCACGAAATTGAGGTAAAAATATATGGACTCCATTAAAAGAACTCTTGAATTATTCATAAATAAACCCTTCAGATTGGAACGAATCATAAGGTTAGTGTCTTATTCAAAAAAAATTTTAAGATTGAGAAGAAACCTATTTTATCATGAATAATCTTATGCAAAATAAGAAAGAAAAAGATTCACAATTCAATTAATGAGCAGCTGTGATCCCAGAAAATGTATGAAATGCTCAAAACCTGAAAAACTTACTCAAGGAAATGTATAAAACCGAAATGACATCCGGAAATGACAAAGTCATCACTTCCAACGGACCATCTTCGACCAAAAGCTACGAGAGCCGGCATTTTGGATACATAACATGTAATTATTGGCTGATATGCAGTTGGTTTTAGCAAAAAATTATTCGAAATCACTTCATCATCACAAACACAATCACAATCACAGGAAACATTGCACTCACGTGTGAATATAATAATAACAACAATAAAAATAATAATAATATGAGCGAGGCGTTTGCAGCCTACCTCGTGCGCACAACACAGACACTAAGGACTGACAATAAGTGTGAATAACATGGGCGAATGGGACGAAATAATCGAACACAACTCGGAGGGGAAACGAGAAAGGAAGCCGGTCATTGGACCATCACACCAGGCCGGGCAGCCGGCTCTCACGAGACTGAGCAGATCATGGAATAAGAGTCTCCAAATATATTTTCTCAGATAAGATCCTATCAGAGCTGTCAAAAGGGTGTAGATTTGATGTATCGTGTGTGCACATTCTTATAGGATTTCGTACATAATACTTGAAAAAAAAAATAGTATGTACAAGAAAAAAAAACATAAACATAAACAAAATGGCACAAGAAGGCTTAAAAAGGATGCTAAAAATGAAGAGTTTAAAAAAAACATATGCTTCACTCTTGGGTGCAAATTCTAATAAGATTACGCACATAACACACACAAAACAGAAAAAATTGGGATGTACAAGAAAAAAAACATGAACATAAATAAAATTGCACAAGAAGACTTAAAAAGAAGTATGTTAGAAAGAAACAGTTTTTTTAAAATATATACACCACTCCTATGTACAAATTGTAATAGAATCTCGTACATATTATTAAAAAAAAAAAAATATTGGGATGTGCAAGAAAAAAAAACATAAACATAAATAAAATTTCACAAGAAGACTTAAAAAGAAGTATGTTCAAAAGAAAGAGTTTTTTGAAGACATATACACCACTATTATGAACAAATTGTAATAGGCTCTCGTACATAATACTAAAAAACAAAAAAAAACTTGGTATGTACAAGAAAACAAAACATAAATAAAATTGCCCAAGAAGAATTAAAAACATGTATGTGAAAAAGTAAGAGTTTTTAAAAAACCATATACTCCACTGTTGTTTGCAAATTCTAATAGGATCTCGTACATAATACTTAAAAAAAAAGTATGTACAAAAAAAAACATAATCAAAATGACGCAAGAAGGCTTAAAAAGTATGTTAAAAAGGAAGAGTTTTAAAAAAAACATATACTCCACTCTTGGGTGCAAATTCTAATATGATCTCGCACATAACACAAACGAAAAAAAATTGGGATGTGCCAAAAAAAAAACATAAACATAAATAAAATTGCACAAGAAGAATTAAAAAGAAGTATGTTAAAAATAAAGAGTTTTTTGAAAACATATACACCACTCTTAGGCATAAATTGTAATAGGATCTCGTTCATAATACTAAAAAAAAAAAGAAAAATTGGTATGTACAAGAGAAAAAAACATAAATAAAATTGCACAAGAAGACTTAAAAAGATGTATGTGAAGAAAGAAGAGTTTTTAAAAAACCATATACTCCACTCTTGTGTGCAAATTCTGATAGGATCTCGTACATGGTACTAAAAAAAAAAATTGGGATGTACAAGAAAAAAAACATAAGTATAAACAAAATGACGCAAGAAGGCCTGAAAAGTATGTTAAAAAGGAAGAGTTTTTTGAAGAAACATATACTCCACTCTTGGGTGCAAATTCTAATATGATCTCGCACATAACACAAACGAAAAAAAAACTGGGATGTGCCAGAAAAAAAAACATAAATATAAATAAAATTGCACAAGAAGACTTAAAAAGAAGTATGTTAAAAAGAAAGAGTTTTTTGAGAACATATACTCTCTTATGCACAAACACTCTTATGCAAAAGTGTAATAGGATCTCGTACATAATACTGAAAAAAAAAATTGGTATGTACAAAAAAAAGCATAAATTAAATTGCACAAGAAGACTTAAAAAGATGTATGTAAAAACGGAAGAGTTCTTAAAAAACCATATACTCCACTCTTGTGTGCAAATTCTAATAGGATCTCGTACATGATACTCAAAAAAAAAAAAAATTGGAATGTACAAGAAAAAAAACATAAATATAAATAAAATTGCACAAGAAGACTTAAAGACAAGTATGTTAAAAAGAAAGAGTTTTTTGAAAACATATACACCACACTTATGTACAAATTGTCATAGGATCTCGTACATAGTACTAAAAAAACGGTATGTACAAGAAAAAGAACATAAACATAAATAAAATTGTACAAGGCGACTTGAAAAGAAGTATGTTAAAAAGGAAGAGTTTTATAAAAAAAATATACTCCACTCTTGTGTGCAAATTCTAATATGATCTCGCACATAATACTTGGAAAGAAAAAAATGGTGTTATACAAGAAAGAAAAAACATAAACATAAACAAAATTGCACAAGAAGACTTAAAAAGAAGTATGTTTAAAAGAAAGAGTTTTTTAAAAACATATACTCAAAAACATGTCGTCCATTGGTTCACCAACATATGATATGGCTTATTCCTATTAGCTAATATAAACCAATCCAAGGTCAATCTTTTTCTCACATCAAAGACAGTTGGTCATTTAAAGAAAAATTAAAAAATGCTTGAGTCCCAAATACATATTCCATGGTATCATTGGACTTCGTTTCAATGTTCAAAAATATTCCACTTGATTTAGCTACTGAATGTGCTGATAAAATATTGCGAAAAAATCGTCACTTAACTAGGATTTCTAAAAATGAAATATTAATCGCTTGTAGAACATTCTTCAATAATACTGTTTTTTCATTCATTCAAAAATTTTACAAACAGGCTGCCCAATGGGATCACCTTTATCCCCTGTCATAGCTAACATCGTTTTAAATTATATTGAAAACGGGGCTCTTTCAAGATTATATTTCAAATCAATTTTTCATGTTGGATATATGGATGATGTTTTTATTATCATTCCTATGGATAAAATCAATGAGTTTTTGGAGGTTTTTAACAATATAGAAGATTCAATACATTTTACGTATGAAGTGGAAGACAATAATGTAAATAAACTACTTCGATTTATCAGTCATCAAAGATGAGGATGGTTACTTACTAATTGGTTTAGGAAACCGTCCTCTTCAGGGCAATTTCTGAATTATAACCCTCATCATCCTTTTGCACAAAAAATTGGATTGGTTAAAAATGTAGTTGACAGAGGAGTTAAATTTAGCGATTTTCAATTTAGAAAAGACAACTTAAATCATATCAAAGAAATCTTAAAATGAAATAACTATCCTTCATAGTTTATAACTAGCATTATTAAAGATAGAATCAATGAAATTTACAATAACTCTATTATCAGCGGAAAGAAAGAAAAGTGGTTAAACAATCAAAACCAATTTCCCAGAAATCTGACTCTTTATATCCATGGTTTATCAGAATGAATTAGAGGTGTCTTAGAAAAATTTCACATAAATGTTTATTACAAAAATTGCCATCAGATCGAGGACTTATATATAAACAAGAAGGATAAATAAGGAATAGAAAATCTATCTAATATTGTTTACTTCATTAAGTGTAAATGTTGGAATATGATATATATCGGTGAAAATTGTAGAAAACACGAATAGCAATATTAAAATTTTAGCTAGAGAAAACATAATGTTTAAAAGGAAAATCATTCCATCCATTTTTAATAATAAATATAAAGACGTATGTGTAAATTTACAAACTGAGAGAATAGATATTAAAAATTACCATCAATGTATACTGAATTAGTTTTTAGAACGACAATGCTGCTCAGGCATTTCTTTTAATTATTTTTAATGCAACACAATCATTATAAAATATTTTGACTTTTATTATATATTTACGACTCACTAAGTTTATGTAAACTGTTTTCAGATTTATTTTGCAATTTTAAATGTACCTTGATAAAGTCCCAAAGGATGGTCGAAACGTTGGATTTATAACTATTATATAATAAATCCTAATTATCGAACGTATGACCTAAAAAATTTGTTTTAGTTTTTCTCCTTGATGAGTGAAATTCCTAATCTTAACATATACTCCACTCAGAAAAAAGTTCTAGTTAAAGTTACTATACGCTTCTGGCTAAAAATTTCTAGTTATTTTAATCAGAAATTATGGTTCGTATGCCTAGAAAATTCTCGTACATACTACTTTAAAAAAATGGGGTGTACAGGAAAAAAAACATAAATAAAATTACACAAGAAGACTTAAAAAGAAGTATGTTAAACAGAAAGAGTTTTTAAAAACATATACTCCACTCTTGTGTACAAACAATTGTAATAGGATCTCGTACATAATACTTAAAAAAAACATAAATAATATTGCACAAGAAGACTTCAAACAAAGTATGTTAAACAGAAAGAGTTTTTTTAAAAATATACACTCCACTCTTGTGTACAAATAATTTTAATATGATCTCGTACACAATACTTTAAAAAAACATGAACATAAATAATATTGTACAAGAACACTATGTATGTTAAAAAGAAAGAGTTTTTTAAAACCATATACTCCACTCTTGTGTACAAATTTTAATAGGATCTCGTACATAATACTTAAAAAAAAATTGGCATGTACAAGAAAAGAAACATAAACAGAAATAAAATTGCACAAAAAGACTTAAAAAGATGTTATAAAGAAAGCGTTTTTAAAAATCATATACTTCACCCAGAAAAAAGTTCTAGTTAAAGTTACTAAACGCGTCTGGTTAAAAATTCCTAGTTATTTTATTCACAAATGATGGTTAATATGCCCAGAAAGTTCTGATTAATTATCCCGGAAAAGTCCTTAAATTTTGGTCATCGTCCTGGAATTTTCATTACCTTAAAGAAAAAATAGGTTTCTAAACTTGTTCTCTTCTGCACGAAAAAGACTTTTTAACTGTTTTTTTGTAGGTTCTTGTATATAATAATTCATAACTCCGTCATTTTTCATTTGATTTCTAATTTTTTGCTTTGTTTGAAAAATTTATAATTTATTTCAAATTTTTTTCAACTTTAACAAAAATTTAAGGACATTTGTTTTAAATCTAATAACTTTTTGCTGTTAAAATATATTATAAGTGCTTCGTACTTGGTTACCATAGGTTTTTTATTGAAGATTCATCCTTTCAGTTGAAAACACTCTTTTTTTTCAACAAATTAACTTTTTTAACTGGAAATGTAACTATTTTATTTTTGGATAGAAAGTGATTTTTTTTTAATTTTTAATTCAACTATTTGTTTAAAAGTTCAACGACTTTGTTAAAAATCAATTTTTTTGTTGAATGTTCATCGCTTTGGTTAAAAATTTAACTATTTTGTTAAAAATCCGTTTTTAAACATTTTTCATTAATTTTATACCGGAAAATGTAAGTTTCTCATTTTCGGTTGAAAAATGAACTTTTTAGTTGAGAATTCGACATTATTGGGCAAAAATTTAACTATTTTGCTGGAAATTAAGTTTTTTTTGCGAAAATTTAGCTTTGACTTGAAAATTCAACTATGTGTTCAAAAATCCATGAATTTTGTTCAAAAATGTTTTTTTCTTTTTTGAAAAATTAATCTTCTTGGTTGGAAATCCGTCGTTTTGGTTGAGAATTCATTTTCGTAGATAGACAATTCAACTATTTGGTTAAAAAATAAACTATTATGTTGAAAATTTAATTCTTTTGTTGAGATTCTTTGTTTTTATATTAAATATCAACTATTGTATTTTTCGTTAGGAATTTAAATTATTGTTGAAAATTCGACTATTTTTGGTTGAAGTTTAATATTTTTTGTTTCAAAGTTCGACCATTTGGTTCGAAATTAAACTACTTTATTGAAAATTAAAATACTTTGTTGAAAATTAGCTTTTTTGTTGGAAATTCATGTATTTTGTTAAAAAGTAATCCTTTTTGGCCGAAAACTCAACTTTTTTGTTGAAAATTAACCTCTTTGGCTGAAAACTAAACTGTTTTGTTAAAAATTAATTTTTGTAGTCAAAATTCATCTTTTTTATTTGACAATTCAACTATTTATTCAAAAATGCATGTAATTTGTCAAAAAGTAATCCTTTTTGGTCGAAATCTCAACTGTTTTGTTAAAAATTAACTTTTTTGTTAAAAATTCATCTCTGGTTGAAAATTTAACTGTTCTGTTGAAATTTTTTTTAGTGGTTAAAAATTCAACTATTTTATAAATTTAATTATTGTATTGCAAATTTAATTATTTTCTTGAAAATTAAACTATTTTGTTGTTAGAAAGCTACCTGTTTTGGTCGAAAATTCAATTGTTTTGTTGAAAATTCGTCCTTTTGGATTGAAAATGCATTTTGTATTGTAAAAAAGTCAATTTTTTTATAGAGTTGAATAAATAAATTTTTTTATTAAAATTTTGTTTAGTTTGAAACAGTACACACGGAATGGCAGTCACTTTGATTATATCATCAGCTAAAAATTAATGGATGAACAAAATGTCATCAAATTGTTGTTAAATTTGAAAAAAATCGAGAATAAATGAGAAACTTTGAAATATTTACGATTGTAACTTCGTCATTTTTCATGGTCATAAAATGAAAAATCACCGGAAAACGAGTTTTCGACAATAAAATTAAATTTTGGGGTATAAAAGAAAATTCGCATATAAAACTTTTTTTATTTCCACTAGATCTACAATTTCTACTATGCTTCGGGAAAAGTATTTTCTCCCTGCAAAAAAAGGTACCTGGAAAAATTAATTTTTTTATCCTGGAAAACCTGGAAAAGTCCTAGAATTTTTTTTTAAAGATTCGCTAGACACTCTGATTTTATGTATTATGTGTAAAAATTCTAATAGGATCTCGTACATAATACTTTGAAAGAAAAAGAAAAATTTGGATGTATAAGAAAAAACGAAAAATTCGTGGAGTTTTTCCTAGAATTTTTTTGAAATCAATAAAAAGGTTAGCCTTAAAGATAATATAAAGCATGATCGCGAATTTTCAAGCATTCCTAAAGAGCAAGGAGATGTACAAAAATTGCATTTAAACATTCACTCAGTTCTTTTTCAAGATCAACGAGCCCCTGGTTTTTGAATATTTCTAATGTAATTATTTCATACAGAGTTATTGATATTTCCAGATTAGGTGATGGTTTTAGTAACATATTTCGGGGGAAAAAAACTATATTCAATTACTTGAAATCATTAAAGACATTGTATTCAATATTAAAAAAATACCTAAGAATAAAATTGATGAATGTTTTTGGGTTTGTCTAATGATTTTTTAAACAATGATAATCCAAAAACTTGATTAGAAAATGAATTGAATGAGGGTTTAATTGAAGCAAAAATTTTCTTAAAAAATCATCCAGAATTAATGATTACAAAATCAGATAAAGGAAGTATTACAGTAGCGATAGGGATGTTTATATGAAAAAAATGTTGCATATCTTTAATGATGAAGATAGTTTTCAATTGATTCCTGATAATCCAAACAAAATGCTTAAAAAAGGGACTTTTAAAATTTCTGACAGAATGAGAATTAATAAATACTTAGGTAATAATATTGAAAGATGTGATATTGATACAACGAGTACTAATCTTTCCTTAGCTTACGGCCTTGTTAAAGCTCACCGCAGGGTCCCACTGGGAGCAACTGCCATCTGAAAGTGTCACCGGCTACCAGCAAAACCGCGAAAAATCACACCTATGGCTACTTCTCACGACCGTGAGATGGGTGTCCACAGGGCGCGATGATATCACGACAGGCTGGTGAAACCCTCGTGTGACTTGAGGACACGAAGCGACCCAAGGATGACAACTTTCTGCATCCATCTCGCAAGTGCCTTGGCATATTTTTGGCACGCAATTATGGCTTAAGGTTACGAACCAGTGATAGATTCGCACCTGCGAGAGCACCGATCAGAAGGACAATTACTTTAACCGAATATTTTGTGTACAGTCGTTGTAGCTCCCTTTTAAGGTCTTGATACCTCTCGCCCTTTTCCTTCTCCTTTACAGTGATGTTGTAGTCGGCCGGAGTCGAGAATTCAATCCCGAATATAGTTCGGTTCTCGAAGTTTCAGAAAATTTGGCACATCTCTTTTTGCACAATTGACTCTATCTCCTCCGGAGTGTTTGGCAGGGCAGGGTCGCGGCCAACGCCGTAAGAGCGACACAGATTGTAATAAAGCACGCAGACGGCTGCATTGTGTCTGTAGATATACGTCGTTCACGCGTGAGTGGGGCACGCGGATAGTATATGTTCTAAGTGCTCAGCGTGTGCGTGATACGCTCTGCACCTATCGCAGGGAACTTCTTGACGTAAAATGCGATCACGGTATACTAAGGTGGAAATGGCAGCGTCCTGGCATGCGAAAATGAAACTCTCTGTACCTGAACGAGGCCCTTGAGAAAAGCAAAAGTTTGCTCCTTCGACAAGGACTGTTTTTCTATATATGGTGTAATGCACCTTCCTCACTTCTGATGTTAAAATTCAGGACAAGGGTCTTGGTCGCCTGCTCCGCGGATTTGTAATGAAACGCTCCTTTGCCAATCATCTCGTGTTTCCTGATCGTTTTTAGGAGAGGCTCTCTGCCATTTGCAACGATGTAAGCTGTACTTGGAACATTTCGTTTATGAAGACATTGGAGCTTCAGAAGTCCGCGTCCACCTTGAGGGCGTGAGATGTATAATCGCGGAATGGACGAACTGATATGCAAGCCCAGGTATGTATAGGTCTCTCCAGTCTCAGTATGTCTAATAACAATTATATCCACAAACTCAGGGCCTTTGGGAACGCCAACAATCTTTCCTTTCTTCAGATGAATTTTGGCACACATGTCCAATCCGAAGTCAATACCAAGCATAGATCATCATATAAAATACATGAGTGACTTTATGCTTGCGACGATTAGTTTCGCCGCAGAGGTATCCAGGAGAATTTCATAGTGCCCCTCTGAAATGTAACTTTGTTCGTTGTCACACGATAATTTCCTGATGAGACAGTAAATCCAAAGCTTTCCTGTAGTCAATCCAGGCCATTGACTCGCCACGCTGATGGGATGCTGCGTCTTTGCAGACGCACCTGTCAATTAGCAGGTTCTCTCAGTAGCTTTTTTTCATTTTTTTTTGTTCTTCTTCATTTTTTCGAGCCACGTTGTTCCTACATCTCTCTCCACAGTGGTTCAATTTTTCCGAACGATTGTTTTGTTTAAGACAGCTTTAAAGATCTCATACAGTGTTTTCAACAAGTTATTGGCCTGTAATTCTCTGGGTTGGACAATTTGCCTTTTTTCGGTAGAAGTATCATGCGTCCTAATAACAGCCACTGCGAAATAGCCATGTCCAACTTTAGGTACGAGGTGAATATTCGGGCCAGATTTTGGTGTGTAGAAGTAAACTTCTTCCACCGGGAGTTCTGGATACCATCTGGTCCTGCAGCGGAAAAGTTCTTCGTGCCCCTATGTGCTTTTTCCACCTCTTCGGCAGTGATTAATAAACATTCCTCCTCAGAAGTTATGAGGTTGTCGCAGAACTCTTTGAAGCGGATGATATTATCAGTATCTTCTTTCAACTCCTGTGTATTCGGGATCTTGTATACCTCTCTCCAAAAAATCTCTACCTCGTTGGGCTTGGGTGGATTTTTGACAGAAACAGGGTGTTTACTAAAGAGGCGAGATGGATCAGCCAGAAACTTTTGATTCTGCCTGATCCATCTCTCCATCTTCTGTATTCTCCACCTTGCATCAGACATCACCCTTTTTTTTGTCAACAATATGCTGCTTGATTGTCAGCAGCTTTGACTTGTTAAGTGTGCAATTGTAGATCATCAGTTCTTGGGCGAACTTTCGAAACCTTTCCGTGAACGGTCTACCTGATGTTATGTAGTTAATCACACATTGGAAAAGGGACGCAATCTATCTTACCCATCCAATATTTTTGTTCGGTTGATGCAAGCGCATGTCAATGCATCTCCTTGTCCTGAAATCGCTATCATCTCTCAGAAGGTGTCTGCTTTCAGCGGTTCGTCTTAATGTCCTTGCCTCATCTTCGCCTGCAGGTTGTTCAAGAAGCGGTTGAGGAAGTGCTCCGCCTACATATTCATTTTTCAAGAGGTAGGAACGTTGATTTCGCAATGAATAATGCGAAACGTGCTGAAGCTCTGACCACAGAGTGTGCATAAGCGCCATAAATCCTCCGTGAGCAGGATAATGCTGGTATCGTAGCAGTCAAGCCAGTCATCCTTGAGTTGATCCGTACACTCCAAGTGGGCGTTTCGGCGGTGCGTCGTCGTGTTTCCATCTGAATGATTTTTAGCACCCTGAACTCTAGGGTGATCGTCACTGTTTGCCGACCCATTGTCGGATGCTCTGCGTGTTCGATCGTTTCAAACCGTATCTACAACCTTTGGTGAATTGGTGGTGCCCTTGTTGTTCCCACGAGCAGCTGGGAAAGGGTTTGTCCGTCCTTGTAGAGCAATACATGCAAGGATAACGCTGAATGTCCCTGAGGGGGGAGGTGTCCAACCTCTGGACCATCTATTGTTCAGTTTATGTTGCGGCGAGAGCTTCGGCTAATTCAAATCGAAGACTAAAACCGACGATGGATCAATGGACCAAAAGACGCTTGCATCAACTGAACAAGAAGATTGGTTGGGTAAGATAGAATGCCTCCTGTGCTCAGTGTGTGATTAACTACATAACCTCTGGCAGCCGTTTACGGAAGGGGTCCGAAAGTTCGCCCACGTATTGAGGATCTACCATCACACAATGAACACGTCAAATCTGCTAACAAAAAACCAACACATTGTTGACAAAATACGGGTTTTATCTCACCCAAGCAAGAGAATACAGAACAGGGATGTATGGGTCAGGGAGAATCCACATTTCTCGCTGACCTATCGCACCTCTTCTCCGATCTTCCTGTTTCTGTCAAAAATCATAAAATCTAAGAAGAAATGTGTATCAATTACTACCGAAGAGGTGAAGAAAGCACTTAAGGGCAAGAAGAACTTTTCCACTGGAAAGCTTTGGATTCAACCTCTCATAGGCATATCATCTGTCTGTTGGAAAGCTTGCACGTTCATCCACACATAGTGAGATGCATAGAGAGATTGATGCCCCGTTGGAAAACTAAGTTTATTATCTTATCTGAGAATTATCCTGCAACAACGAACAGCGTCATCTTCCAGAGGGGCGTTTTTCTGGACGACACGGTGAGCCCTCTCCTCTTTTGCATCACACTTCTGCTAATATCTCTAGCTCTACGCAATTTTTCTGGGTACTCTAAGCTCGTGCATAAGAGTGTTATTAGACACCTTGACACTGCACTGGAGAGACCTACACATACCTAGGAGTGACTGAGAGCCGCACTCAGGACATAAAATTAATTAAGGAGTCTCTGCGAAGAAGATACAAGCGTCTCGTTCAACAGAGTTGGCCTTCCAATCTGTCGGCTTTGAACAAGGTATCTGCGACTAACATGCTTGCCGTCCCGGTTCTACTATACACGTTTGGAGTAGTTCCATAGACGAACCACGAGCTCACACCCCTCGAAATTGTCATGCGTAAGATCATTCATATGCAGAAGAGCTTGCTAATTGGCGAAGGAGCGTTCCTTAACAAAGATGCGGAGCAGGCGTCCGAGATCCTTGGCGTGAATCTTAACATCAGAAGTGAGGAAAGTGCATTGCTCCATCTATACACCCCACTTCTAAAAGCCCAAGTAAAGAAAGCTGAGGGTGAAAACTTCCACCAACAGAGCGAACGCCTCGACATGAAAATGGACGGAAAATTTTACAGAAATGCAGAAGATCAGCCCTTGTCGAAGGAACTAACTTTTACTTTTCTCAGATCATCCATCCTTAATTCAGACACAGCGGATTTTATTTTCGCGTGCAAGGACGATTCAATTTAAATTTTAGTATACCGTGATCGCGTTTCTGGTCAAGAAGTTCACAGCTATCGGTGCAGAGCATTTCATGCACACGCTGAGTACCTAGAACACATAATATCCGGGTATCCCATTCACCATGAACGATCCGAGGGAGATAGAGTCAATTGTCGAGAACAAGAAGTGCCGAATTTTATGGAACAACAGTTTTCGGGCAGCAGTCGCCATTGCACACTCGAAGCCTGACATCGGTCTCCAGGACTTTGAGAAACGAACTATATTTCGTGACCATCGGCTATGTTTAGCCGAGCATATTTTTGGGAGAAAACGCCGTAATTATGTCATAACCCTTTCTTCGGGATTATTTTTTAGATGATTTACCGACGCAGAAATTACCTGAATTTCTGATTTATGTAATCGCTTGCTTTACTTCTGTGACGCAAACTCAGATCTACTCCAGAATAAATAAATACAATTTTTTTTAAATTGTATCTTTTTGTAATGAAAATTGTAAAAAATTGTAATTTCACGTACTTTTAGAAGATATCAAGAGCCACAAAAATATACTGTAGTTTTATGGAATATATGATGTCCTAACTTAGAACGGACCCAATCAAAGAGCTGTTTGGTTATTATTGATGGAATTACCACTTGCCGTAGACTTAACAATTTATGCTTTCGAAACAAGATACCCTCTCTCACCACATAATAGTCCACAATAACTCTCCTATCACATGAAATTTCATCAATACCGTTTATTTTGAGGGCTGCCAAATAAGTATTATTTACATTCTTAACCAGATGTTGAGTGTCCCTCTGAATATCAATAAGAACTTCGACACTCTAGAAATCAGAGTTAGCATCTACTATTTGTGTATGCATTACGTCATCAGCACATTTCGACATCACGACTCTCTGAGGACGCCCCGTCGAACAAGATAAATGTTACAGGAACGTGAGTTTCTTTGAATTTGAACGAGTAATTATCATAATTAATAATTGTCTTATCTCCGAGAAGCCAATCGTATCCTAAAATCAACGAATTAAAGAGTTTTGAAACCACGATAAAACACGATAGATATTTTTGTCCTACAATTTCGAGATAATACTTTATCTTTTTTTTTTAGTTGTTAATTTTTTTCCTTTCGCGGTGAACAGAATTACTTTCGAACCCGGGAATTTATTTAATTTTACATGGAGAAATAGATAATAATGAAATAATTCGAAAATTGTAGTAGTCTAACCACCCGTGTCAATCAATGCAGGAATAGGTAAAGAAAAGAAAAAAAATTACGCGAGGACATATGGGAATTCTAGAACTTTCATTATTTGTTTCATTATCCGGTGATTCCTCAAGATCAGCAGATAATTTTGCGAAGTCATCATAAATGTGTCAGCGCCACGTTCCCATTGAAAATACAGCGCACAATACGAGTTTAAATTACCGGTGAATTGCGTCGATCGTAGACGTGTGCATTTTGTTGGACCCAATATGACACTTTCGATTCAACGTGCGTTCATTTTTGGATAGGTTTATTCGATTCGATCGACCCACCGATCGAATGTCGAAAAACCGACATTTGACGCTGCTATCGTCGGATAGGTTTATTCGATTCTACCGACCCGCCGCGCCGATCGAATACCGAAAAACTGAATTCGACGCGTGCTATCGTCGGATCGGTTTTGTCGATTCGATCGGCTTGTTCATAGAATGTCGAACAACCGAAATTCAATACTACCATCGAAGCGGTTTTTTCAATTCGATTGGCCCGTGCGTTGGAAAATCCGATATTCGATGTTATTGGTTTCCATAAATAAATTAATCAAAATTCAAAATGTTGAAATTGATTGAAGAAGCATGAAACTTAATTTGCCTGCAATTAACTTTTGCAATTCAAAAAAATGTATGTGTTTACAAAATGAAGATTTTTCAAAGCTTAAAAATGAATATGCTTCGAATTCTTGTACCTATTTTCATCATAAGTGACTGAAACTAAATTAAACAAATTTCTAATGATAACTGGTTAATATTTCTTTTATATTTATTTGTTATTTCGTATTTTATTGTTTGAGAAGGTAAGAATTTTGATCGTATGCTCTGCACAACTGAACTAATAGGTACGTACTCATAAAGTAGTGTAAACTCAAATGTAGCAGTAAACTTGTTACTTATTCAGTTAGAAATGTTTTACGGTAGTAAATGAACAATTCCACGGAGAATCAGTAGCTTTTTTACTAATGACTAGTAAAAATACTTACAAAATCAATTATAATGACTCGCACTATTTGATTAGCCAACTCTCACTCAGATTTAGAGAATGTATAATATGTATTGCATCAATTTCAATACTTCATACATATCTAAAACATTGAAGTGATAAAAGCGTTCTGAAATTTTAAATGAAAACTATTGAAATTTTTTTAAACATTATTCTTTGCTAGAAAAAATAACGCGCTTATACGGTTATATGCTTATAAAGTGTTTCTTATTTTACTTGTCTAATTATCAAATTAAAATATATGCTTAAATTTAAAGTACTATGAAATATAATGAATAATAATCATAAATTAAAATAAATATTAAAGTAGCTACATCAGCTTTCATACAATTTTATGTTTCACTGGCTACTTTTTTAATTTTGAATTTTTATACTTTTCAATTAATATAAATTTTGATGTTAAAACGATTACTTCGGACAAATAAAATTTGAGAAACAAGAAAAAATCTGCCTCTCACCCAGGTGCCATTCAGCTTTCGGCACGGTTGCTACGCCTCCGCTTAGGGGTTATTCCTTCGGGACCATCCCTGAACAATTGTCCGCGACTGCTTATTAATTATTGTAACCGTATTCAGCAAAACCCTCGGTACAGGGACCCTCTATCCGCAACCCGAGGACACGTTCGGTGGATTTGTCATAGGCTCGTCAGTCCTATTCCAAAGGAATAGAAACCGAAACCGAATATATATATATATATAGATTTTGTTAAGAAAAATATATTTGTACACAATTTTTGAAATTCCTCAGTGAAAATAGGCCCTCCAAATTTCATAAATGTATCTGCAACCGTCTTCAAGTTACCGTATTCACAAAAAGTATGACATTCACACAAATACACACAGCCACCCACACTTAAATGCAGATAATTGTTCAGAACCTTGTATTAGACATTTTTTAATTGAGGAACCTTCAAATTAACAAATATATTTTTTTTTCGAAAATGTTACCATTACAAAGCTTCCTGTATGGGGAAGCAAAAACTAAAATTTCGTATCGTATTTACCTATTGTCAAAATACACTTTCTAAATATAAATAGTAGCTGAAATGACTAATTAAAAAGCGAAAAATTAGTCATTGATTCAACTATTTATTATTTAACTAATTGTTAGACAAATTTAACTAACGAAACTTCCTTATAATGGCAGCTCCTACGTACTTTACTATAAAATTGGTGAAGTTATTTTTACGAATGATTTTGAACATTTTTCTAATGAAAATTATTGGTCAAATTTGTCTAACAACAGGTTAATTTAAAATAATTTTGAATCAATAAAGTAAAAACTCAGCCAATAATTGGACTAACAATTATAGTCAAATTCACCTAATTGTCAGTCAAATATAACTAATAACTCACGTTCAAAGAGAAATTTCGACTCCATAGATATTATTTTCGTGGTTAATTTTAATGCATTCAAATTAACCACGAAAATAATATTCGTTGAGATTTCAGGTTCTTAATTTTAGAGCAGAAATTGCAGTTTTCATTTTTTATACTTGCTTAAAATCGTTTAATTTTATTGGTTCATGTGTCCGAAAATTCGTTTTAAGTTAACGAATTGAGAGAAAACTGGATCAAAACTTTTTGAGTTTTTATTATAAAAAAAATTCTGATTTTGTTCCAAAAAAAACCCTTATTAACCCTCTGCCTTAAATGCCAAATTTCATTTATTTATTTCAGTAATTTTACGCACATGTAAGTAAAATCAGTCAGGAAAATAATATTCTTTGACATTCAAACCTTTTTTAGTTTGCATTACAGCGACAAAAGATTTTTGATTGTGTATAGAAAAATACCCTCTTCCTCTAATGTGCAATATTATTTATCATTTTTAATAATTTTACGCACTTGAGTAAAATTTTGAAATTAAATTTAAATACCGTTTTATAATCTTGCTATAAATTCATTATAGGTTGATTTTTCGAAACATTAATTACTATAATTTAAATTAAATGTTGTGGGACTCACTCATAGCTTTCTTTTCAATTAGACATGTAGTTATTGTTTCATAGAGACAAAAATTAGAAAACAAATGACTTTTGACGTTAAAACTCTTTTATATTAAATTACTTTTAACCTGCATATTTACACGGGGAAAAATAGATAATGAAATGTAGATATTGAAAACTTTGGTATTTAACCATATTATATAGATATTATGGCATAATATCTAATATCTTCTATTCAATATACAAGATATTAAAGGGCAATATCTGTTTATATTGGAAGTATAAAAAGTATGATATTGACCGTTTATATCTAAGATATTAAAAAAGCCCAATTTTATCAAAGCAATGTCGTAATTTTTGCACAATCAACAAATGTTTTTTGAATATCTTAGATTTTGTCCTTTATACTGCAAAAAAAAGTATAATTTCAAGGCTAGTTTTCGGTATTTAAACAGTCCTCCAAAAATATAGTCTCGGATAGCTCTATTCTAATGCCACTTTATTTTGATGCCACTAAACGACGTTTTAGTAAAACTTTTTTGGATCAAAACAGGACCGAAGTGAGAATCAAATTTTTTCTGTTTCAAATGTTTTCTGTTTCTTTCAAGCATGAAGTTTCAAGCAATTAAAACAATACTCCCTGTGCATTATTTTGGTTCGCTAGTACGTACCACTTTTCAATCTGAAGTTAGCAAAGTAAAATAGTACGAACAATGTCTTTAAAACAAGACAATTTTAGATTATAATAGGACGCTAAAAAGCGGATGCTTAATTAAAATGGAACCATAGTTTTTACAGTATAACACCTTATTGGATATTGTCAATTAAAATCTTCTTTTTAATATCTATCGATGATCTACTTCAATATATAGATTTCTGTCCCATAGTTAAATAGCTAAGATATTAACTAGTAATACCTAGAAATTCTGCTTTAATACCTATTGCACCTTCAACATACGCTTATTTTATCAATAGACTACTATTATTCTTACCTGATGACGATTAAATGATCTACGGCCTATCTCCAGCTTCTAAGTTGGTTTTTAAAATTAGGTAATTAAAATCACGGGAAATCTTAACTATTCATTTATTTACACAAAGAAAAAAGTTCATAAAATCAATTATTTACCTGTTTTCAATGATTTTAAGAAACATTTTTGAAATTTGTTTTTCACTCTTCACATTGAAGAGTAGGTCATCGCTACTGGTTAAAAAATTACAGATGAAAAAATACTTCCTCTTGCATAATTGTAAAGTACTGATGGACTCCAAACTCCGATGGTTTTAATGAGGTGAAATAGCAGCATCTCTTACCAAACGTGAACCAGCAGAAGTTGTTAGTATTATCTGCTTTTGTTCTGTGAAGTTTTTTTGGGTTCATTCAGTGATACCAATTAAAATAAGCAACTGTTAATGTGTCCTACTCTTTCTGATCTACTCTTCTAAAACGCACTGAGTAACAAAAAAGTCTTTAATAATTGTAAATACAATACGGAAAGCCTTTGGCATCAATCATATTATTAATTATGTTCCAAGCTTTAATTACAATGCAAAAATCTACAAAGAAACAATTTTATTTCGATAAAATCTGTTCACATAAGATAGTCACATTTTTTAAATGCACAACATTTATGCTAAATGTTGTGCCGAATATTGTAATCAAAAGCTTTAAGAAATTTTGTTGCACATATTCTATTAGATTTAAATGGTCTACTCTTTGAAGTGAACTCTTGCATAGTTTTCTCCAAACTAGATATTGAAATTGAAATACCGATTTCAATAAAAAAAAGTGAGGTAGAACTTTTTTTTTGAGATTACGAAGTAGAACCAAATTCACGACTAACGTTGTACGTAGTTTTCAATTAGCGGATGTTGATAAATGTTGACCAGGTAAGAAATTTAAATAAAGGATGCTAGAGTTGTCGGTATACTTGTCTGTATAATGTAACGTAGCAGATTCCTGCTACGCTACAGAAACAATAGAATCCTTCCACCACATCAGATAAATTACATGCCAAATTTCCATTTTGAATTCAAATACAAAAGTTAAAACAATTTCACATGGACCAATATACCATTAATCTAACATCCCATTATGTAGTTGTCAATCGTCTGCAGCGTTTTTGAAGAAAAAAATCTTGAAGAATTTGTATGGGTTAATTGACGAATGAGCTATGATTATATAGGGTTTTTGTTTCTGTTACTAAGTACTTAAGTATGAACTTTTTCATATTGTCTGATGAATTTGTATTTTTGATAGTATACTCTAATTAAAGAAAATAAATTTGTTAACATTTCATGTACAATGAATAATAATTAAGATATTAAGCTTCGTAAACTTTAAATTATTTCTAGGAATTCTACCAATAGTTCCTTTTCCATTTTTTGATATGTTGTATCGTTTTTTTTAATGTTTTCAAATATATACATTGATACTTATTTTAAGCATCTATGTTCTTATACTTAGGGTATACTCGCTTTATTTTGAGTAATTTTTATTAATGAATCACATTTTTATGAATTATCAAAACAAAGATATTATATAACTGAATTAATAATCTGGGCAGTCTAGAATACTGCTAATATTAAATAGGAATAATTTTGACCGAATTTGGTAATTTATCATTTATTTAATATTTTGCAATACAATTATAAAGATTATAAAGGCCAAAGGGAAATAAAAATGAGTGAAATTGATATCAGACTTGTTTTCAAAATCTATATAATTTTAAATCTTGGATTCAAACATATATATGATTTCTCCGCAGTTCTTACTAACCAGAAAATTGAACATAACAATTCGACATTGTATGACACTCGATCTCTATCCTTTGTGGGATGCAGATTTTTTGTTGATTATACAATCGTAGGTTTTGCTTCCTGGTTTTTTACCTGGTTTTATTCTTACACATTTGCCTGTAAAGAAAGATTTAGTTGAATATAAAATAATACAGGAAATTTATATTATTTATGTAAATTGATAACTAAATTAAAGACATCTGATATATTCACCATTTTTGAGACCAGAGGTTTTTGGTCTGAATAGAGTACGACTTTTTTTGAATGCACATCCAAAATATTCTCTCTTGGGTCCCTTATTGACTGACATTCGGATCTTTGTCGATACGAAGCAAATATCTGAAAATCAATTTAATGCCCTTTATTAACCATTATTCAATGCAAAAAAAGTATTTTTATGTATCTCCATATCCTGAATTTTCTATGTAATTAAGTGTATATAGTTAAAGATTAAATTGCTTAAAGCTCTGTAGGCTTTGAGGTACATATTCTCATCGTGACACTCGCGCTACGCTATCGATTTCTAATACTTTCTCAATCATAAATGATGAGAATGTAATAAATTATAACAAATTTGTATCACTTTTTGGTGTGAACAACTTTTGTCTATCAAATTTTTTTCGCACCTTTTGTAATTTTACCACAAATTTTTATTTTTTATTTTTAACGTTATTTTTTACGATTAAAACGAAAACTACACATCCTATCAAAAAGTGATGTATGAAAAATTTGTGTATGTGTTTTGGGTGCACAATTTTTGTCTACGCATTTTTTTTCATAGCTTGGGTCGTTTTTTCAAAAATTAAATTTTTTTATTTTCAATTAAATTTTGCACGATTAAAACAAAAACTACGTGTCCTATCAGAAATTGATTGATAACAAATTTGTGTCTCTTTTTCATGTGAACAACTTTTCTCTTTTTATTTTTTTCGTAGCTTGTGTCATTTATCCAAAACTTTAATTTTTTATTTCTAATATTGTTTCTGACGACTGAAACAAAAACTATGCGCCCTATCAAAAAGTGATTATAACAAATTTGTAGATATTTTTTAGGAGCACAATTTTTGTTCATTCATCTTTTTTCCTATCTTGCATAGTTTGACCACAAAATGGAATTTTTTATTTTTCATTAGTTTTTGTGCGATGAAAAAAGTTTTTCTGTTTAAAGAAGATCTTTCAAATTTCATAAATGAGCATAACTTCCTTGCTCTTCAATGAAGTGTATTAATATTATAGGTCAATCGATTTGCCTCGAATCAAGGAATCTTTTGCGTTGTGGCATCAATTTTGAATTGTGTTAGTGAAAAAAGTTTTACTATAAAAAACCGTTTTATTCAAATATTATGCATCACCATAGCTTCCTCACTCCTCAATAAAATGTATCAATATTATAGGTCAATAGATTTGCATCGAATCCAGAAATCTTTTCCGTTAATGCATCAATTTTGAATTATGGTCAATAAAAAGGTTATACTATAAAAACTCGTATTTTCAAATATTATGCATTACCATAGCTTTCTTACACTTCAATAAAATGTATCCATATTTATAGGTCAATTGATTCGTCTCGAATCAACACATCTTTTTTATTCTCGCATCAACTTTAAATTGTGAGAATTAAAAGATTTTTACTATAAAAATGGATTTTAAATATAATATAAATGCCGATAACTTCCTTCGTCTTCGATAAAATGTATTAATATTATAGGTCAATCGATCCGTATCGAACCAAGGAATATTTCATATTCTTGCATTAACTTTGAATTATGTTAATGAAAAAAGTTTTACTATCAAAAACCAATTTTTAAAATATTATTGAGAGCTAAAAAAATGCAATAGATATTTTCAAAAATCCTTTGGTCAGTTTCAAGATATTAGTGGTGAAAATAAGCCCTTCAAATTTAATCACTTTATCTGCAACCATTTTCAAGTTATCGTGTTCACAAAAAAGGGTGACATCCTCTCACACACACACACACACACATCTACATACACACACATATTCAAACGCACATCCGGACAATTGCTTAGAACATTGTATTAGACATTTTTAAACTGAGTAAGGTTTTATCAAATGAATTTAAAAATTCTGGAAAATGTTACCATTACAAAGCTTCCACTGTGAGGAAGCAAAATAGTTGAAAGCTTGTAAATCTTCTTTGAAACATAATGTTTTTAATAAATATACAAACCAACAAAAATACTAACATAATTGAAAATTTGTTCAAGGATTCTAAATCTTGTTCAAATTTTGCTCAAATTTGTCAATTTGATTATTTAAAAGAAACATCACCTAACATAACCTCAAATTGTTAAAAAATTATTAATCTTGTTTCTAGTATAATTGTTTATGTTCAAAATAACCGATTTCCTTTGAAAAACGTTAATATATACTAAAAATGTGCAAAAATTGCAAATCTTGTTCGAATTCTATTGTTTGTTGAAAATGCCAATTTCTGAAGAAAAACTAACATAAACCAAATTTTTTTTAATATTTTATATATTGTTCATATGACAGTAGTTTTTTTTCGAAAATGCCAATTTTTGGTGTAAAACGCTAACATAATCTGAAATGGTTCAAAGTTTCTAAATCGTATTTTAATTATAATGATTTGTGCATAAAAATACAACTTTTTGCTGTAAAATGCTAACATAATCTATTTAAGATTGTTAAAATTTATTAATCTTCTTTGAAATATATTTTTTTATATTAAAAATACCAATAATTTTTGACGGAAAACTCTAACATAATAGAAAAGAAAGTGTCTGCATGTACATTTGTATCGAAAAAATCCGGCTATTTGTACCGCAATCTCGGTACCGGTAGTCACGGCCAATCCAAAATTGTTAAAGAATTATAATTCTTGGTCAAATTATACTAATTTTTATTTTTAGAAAACCGATTTCCAGTGAAAAAAATTAACATAACCTAAAAATATTCAAAAATTACAAATATTGTTCAAAATATAATGACTTTTTTTTTAAATACCAATTTTTGATGTAAAACGCTAACATAGCCGAAAATTGTTGAAAGATTCTATGTCTTGTCCAAATTATAATGAATCATATTTTTGAATACCGATTTTTAGTGACATACGCTAACGTGATCCAAAATTGTTAAAAAAATAAAGGTATTTTCAAATATATTGATTGAAAAATACCCGTTTCCGATGTAAAACGCTAAATTGATCTAAAACTTTTGAAAATGGGGAATCTAGATGATTTTTGTTTGGAAATGCTCATTTCCAGTGAAAAGAACTAACATAACCTACAATTTAAAAATATTGCAAGTCTTCAATTTAAATTTACCTTTTTATATTATTGTAATTAAACGCGGCGCTTCGCGCCAAGTTTGACCACACGTTCGTCTTTCGACTTCATTTTTTCAAATATCATAACTATTGTAACTTAATTCGAAAACTATAATTTAAACCCCTAAAAAACTACAGTCATAAATTTAACTGAAATTGTTTTCCAGTTTGTTTTTCAGTTTGTTTTTAAAGATGGTTCTCAAAGCACCTGCGGCTTTGACGATTACATTCTCATTCTGACACTCATGCTTTGCGCTCGACAATTAGATTATACAGATGGTTTGCTTGAAAAAATAAATAGATCTAGACCGCTTGTTCAGAGTTCTATTCTAAGTCAACTCTAAAAAAATGTATAGCCAGTTTGAAAAAGACATTTAAAATCATTTCACTATGTTTCAAAAATATTCCAACATTGGTAATCTACTTAATTGTTAATTATCACAACTTTTTTAAGTTTGTTTCGAATTAACGTTTTTACTGTATATCAAGTATATTTCGAAATTATCCTAATGAAATTTTTGAATTAGACCAACATTCAAAAAGTAAAATCATTTTCAAAATTATGCAATTTTTGTTTTTAAGAAATCGTGAATTTTGATCGTGATTTTTATTAAATTTCAACAAGATTTACAATTTATCTTAATTTAATTTTATAATTGGACACAAATTATAAATGTTCCAGATAATTAATAATCGATTTGATTAGCTGTATTGGGATATTTTTAAGCGCGGTAAAATGATTTTTAATATCTTTTCGAAACTGACTAGAAATTGTTGCTGAGTAGAGTTAGAATCGAACTTTCAATAAACGGAATCAAAGTTTATGGCTTAATGCCTTTGTTTGGTGAATTAAAAAAAAAAATATTTTTTTTCATTAAAATTATATCGTAAAACATACATAATTCTTATATTCCGTTCCATTTTGTCTAGATCTATTTATTTTTCATATGAAACTGTCTGTATAACCTAATTTTTGAACACGAGACGGAAGTGTCGCAATGAGAATGTAATCGGCAAAACCACATGTGCTTCGAGAACCATCTTTGAAAACAAATTGAGAACAACAAATTTCAGTTTAATTTATGACTTTAGTTCATCAAGGTTTCAAATCATATTTTTCGATTTGAGCATATTTTTGATATTTAAGAAAATGCAGTCGAAATGCACTCATTAAGCGTACGAAAACGAACGTTCCCGCGCATATTTTTATAATAAAACCGATTATTTGTAGATATAGTTTTTGAAATTTCAAACTTAATATATGAAACAACTTCAAATAATGAAAAGCTAATCAGGTTATCAAGAACAATGATCGTTACACCACTTTACATAGATAGGAATATTTTCAGTAATTTTAAGCTATTTCAAGTAAAATGGTGAAATTAAATTTAAATTCCATTTTATCACTATATATTGCTGTAAATTTAATATACATAGTTAATTTTGTGAAACATGAAATGTCATTAGACTTACTCAGAGCATCATCTTTACTTAGATCTGTAATTTTTATTTCAGGTGCCTCGCGACATTCACTAAAGAAAACAAAGTAGCACAGAAAGACGAAAATTGAAATACGCATGACTTTTAATGTTAAGAGCTGTTCGAATTAGTTAATTTTGCTGTGTAACTGAATAAGCCTATGATTTTCTTGCTTTATATATGCAGAATGTACCCCTACTTTTTTTTGGAAGATTGGAAAATATGGCAATCAGGATTTCATGTAACGAGCAGCGAATACTTTACTCATCCAGATAAAAAATTTCGTCATCATAGTCATGACTATGATAACGAAACTTTTTGTCCAATGACGAGGTGATTCCACTAAATCGTCTTTTTCATGAAGAGTGTAAAATGGGTACCAAATAGCCGTATGTTTTGTATCGACGATCGTGCTTATTTCAAGAGCACTTTTATTTACGTAATTATTATATAATTTTATTTAAATTAATTATTTGTTTTAACAATATTACACAGAAAAAAGCTAGACTTACTTTTTCTGCGTCTAGTTTTTATATTCTCATCCTAATGAGAAGGTATTGGTTTCATGTAAAATTTGACCAAGTCGATTTTTATCAAATCTCCACGTTTTGAGGGCCCCTGATTCAGAAAAAATGATTTTTACGCAGGTGTCTGTCTGCTCTTTTTTTGTATTTTGGCGCATTTTTTCAAGGCCCAAAAATAAAAGAAGAGTTTGTTAACCAGCTATTTTGGATACAAATTAAAAAAGTTAGAGCATTTTCAAAATTTTTGAGACCATTTTTTCAAGATTTAAAAAGTCAATGTACGGCTATTTATAGTACTCGAAAACTGAAACAATTTATACGTATGACTTTTTTTGACCAAAAGAAAATTATCAGAGTTATAGCATCTTTAAAATTCAATTTAAAAAAAAGCGAAAATGAAAATTTGTATCAAAACAACGCACGATATGAAAAAAGTCAGGAGACGAAAAACATTGCTTTCTGGAAGCCCTACAAGATTATTATAACAACTTTTTGTATTTGTTTGGAAAATCGAAAATTCGAATTTTGACGACACAAAATATAAAAGAAAATAAATAAAAAATTGAATTTTGCGCTCAAACCACGCAAGATACGGAAAAAGATTTTTCGACAAAAATTATCCATCCAAAAAAGATCTACAAATTTTTTGTTAATTATTATTTTAATTATAAAACCCAAATAATAAAGGAACGTTTCTTTCAATATCATTATAAAATATAATAACAATATAAATTTTTCGAAATAATACATATTTTAGGGTAACTGTGAATAACGATTAACGCAAAATAAGAAAAAAGTATTAAAATGATGATAAAAAATTAAGTTTGTATTTTATTTGGCAATATCTGAATCAGCAGTCCCGAACCGAAGTATATTCAAAAGCTTCGTAAACTTTCGATTTATCAAGGCTCCTGAAAAAGACAACAGTTTTTTACAAATATGGGTTTTCTGGCTTTTAATGTCGACTTTTTTTTTAATATAGTTTTCTATGAATAAAATAAAAACTGTTTGACCAGAAATAAGATTGTTTATTTTTCGGTAGAATTTTTAGTATGCTAAACCAAAACTTCATGTAATTTCCTTTCATTAAGCAGATCAATGTAAATCCTTTTTGACTAAAAAATGGTGCGTCTCAATTGTGGGTCAAATGCATTGCTATAGTCAAGTTGAAAAAGTTTCAGTCAAATTTAATAACTTTGTCTATACATAATCTCCAGGTATTGTGGCGAGAAAAAAATCCTATGGTTGTTAATGTTTAAAGACTTTTCAGTAAAATGATTTAAGCTCTTATTTGAGTTATTTAAGCCTAAAAAATGGGTTAAATTTATGCATATTATGAATACACTCTGAAAAAGTAATTTTCTATGTCTAAAAACAACGGCTACCAATTAATGTTATTTACAATATTATAATTTTCCATTAAAATTAGTACAAACAGTCAAAACGTAATTAACTGGCATGTTCCCAGTACATTTTATTAAACAAAAGTAGATTTTTCTACTAAAACCAAGTGAACGACAAAATTAATTTTGACGTTTTTAAATTAACTTATTTCTTATTTTTCATTCAAATAAAAAAACTTAATCCTAAAGAAATATTTAATCTCTCATTTATTCTTATTAAATATTGTCCACAAATTTGTGCGTCACCGGCTGGCAAGGGAATATTTACAACAAATTCGTAATAATTTGAAGAAAAATATTCAATAAACTGTGATCGTATTAAGCTATCGAATACTAATGTAGGACATATCAATAACAGTGCATTTTTTTCAAATTTGTATAAAATTGATATTATTTCCTTCTTGCAAGAAGTAAACATTATATATATATATATATATATTATATTCGCAAATGTTTGTTAATTTCTTTTTCCTAATTGATATAAATTAATTGTTTTACTGAACATTGTAGAATATTAATACACATATTTGCAGTAAATCCTAGAAATATTATTTATCTGAAATTGGATAAAAACGTTGCAAACGATTGACAACTACAATTATCCGACAAATATCCGATAAATAATATATTTGGGATTTAATATGTATTTAATGCATTCCTAAATTTCCAAATAATTTGTATTTCTTCCAAAAAATTCCATAAATTGCTACATTTTTCATTTCTTCCGGACCTTTTTTTTGTACTCGATGCCTAAATTGTGTGCTATAACTGGAGTCATATCCATATGTCGCAAATGTACAGAACGTCACTTACCAACGCGTTAAATAATTCAGCCAAAATGTATTACGTTTTTGTGTACGCAGATGTAGTTAATCCAAATGTCGTCTGCTATAGGTTTTCTTTTTTTCATTCTCATAATTTATTATAAAGTATTAGATTCGTCCGAAATTTCGCACATGTTTCACATCTGTTTGGTACAATAATGAAAACAATATATTTATTTACAGAAAACATGCAATCAATTCGAACTGTCCACCGTTACGTAATTTTCATTCACGGCTAACGTCACGGAAAATTCCGTAATAATGGTCAGTGCCCAACAAATTTTTATTTACATTGTCATATTATTAAGTAAACTTATATATAAACAGTACTTTCTATTCTTCCTATTCGAAATTTAAATAACTGGAAGCAGTCGGAATACATAAAGTGCTTCTTTATAAAATACTAATCTTGGTAGTTATTGGGTATTTGGGACTTGCTGATCAGAAAAGAAATTCTCCATGAAGTTTTTATTTTGAATAAGACTTTTTAATTTTGCTGTTAAAGTTTGTATACCAGATGTATACAAATTATATCAGCTAGTTGTATAATTGCTTATAATTGGTTGGTTACTATATTTTAATTATATCACTAATTATATTATGTAATTATATTACTCTATTGCGTATATCTCATATTTTATTTGCGCAGTATTCTGTAAAATAGGCATATTTTTCTCAAATCTAACATAGAAGAGTTAGCAGATAATAAAACAAGCATAAAGTTAAAATAGTACGTCGTCACAGTTATATGAAAAATATTTACAATACTCTAAAACGTCTTTAGGGCACTCGAGAATGACCCTCAACTTTTTTATGAAGAATTTAACATGAATAACAAGAAGCACACTAATAAAATTTATTTACTACTTTTTTATTTATACAGCTGACGATAATCAAGTTCACACGTGCTTTTTGTTAAGTAGAATAAATGCTGTAACAAAATATAAAAAGATTATATTTGATATCTAAAATGTTATGAAATTACTTTAATTTTTCAAAAAATTTCAATTTTGGGATGAAACTGTACTTCTTCTTATTCTCTCGAGTATAGCGAAATAATTATCTTATAAGGATTCAAATATTTATAAATGATGTATTTTGCCGCAGTTCTATCATTAGATAATATAATCAGATTTTATTACCTTGTCATATATGTCATAATGTTCTTTTCTTTTTGCAATGCAAATCATGCTCTTCGAAAATGTTCTGAAAATATTTTTAAATTACAAGTAAAGCAATTTTCCCAAAACTTTCGACTTGACTCTTTTTGTCAACTTTTTGAATTCTTAGATGAAACCGCGAACTTTAAAAAATAAGAAAATTGCTTCTCGTGCAAACATTTCAATAATTAATCAAAATTATAGAACACAGAAAATCATTAGCGTGAAACTTGTTGCATCATATTTTGAACAATGAAAAATTTCATTTTCTCGAAACATTTAAATTTAAATATCCTTTTTGAATAAGATATGTATTTTTCTGCGACTCTCGTAAATATTCTGGAAAAAATTTTATAAATCATAGTTTCTCGCAATGTTAAAGGTGTTTCGCTTTTTTATGACGAATGTAAGGTAGATAACGACCAAGCATAAAGTTAATTTATTGTGTACTCTACCGACGTTAACATTTAGATAACACCTGTTTTTGATGAAATTCAATGTCATACACTTAAACTACTTTTCCTTTGGTGCTTTACTATACGATTTTCTTAATCAAAAACGAATTAAATAATGATAGTCACAATGTAAAAATGTTTAATTCGTAATGGTTAAATTTGAAAAAAGGTTAATTTTATATTATTTCGAATGGAATAGCTCAATTTCAAGTTCATTTCTTAAATTCAAACTCTTGTAAATAGCATTCTATTTATTAATTTTTATAATTGTAAAACTACTAAATGTTTAACGATTGAAATTTGAGATTGTTGAACTTCGATGAATTTAAATCAACATTTTTTTATCTTGAACGTCCTCTATTGAAACTGCTATACTTCATGAGATGAAAGTGTAAAATTTCGGAATAATTTCACAGTTTGACAGAGGTTTGAAATTTATAATTTATTTCACAGCTTGCGACACAATAAATGTGTATATAAACACAGGTTTTTAAGGCATAATCGATTTAAAAATATGTGGAATTAATAAAAAAACTTGTTTTTAAAGTAAGTATATTTTTTATTTATTTTGTTCAATACCTGGATACAGTTGGCTGTTTTGAACCAAAAATTGCTTTTGATTTTTCAATATTTAGTCGTACACTGAGAAAATATATTATTTAAATCAACGGAATGTGGTATCGAATACGTCCAATCAAATATTGTTATCATCGAAAGAATTTTTTTTTCTAATAAGGATGATTGTTTTATTGGAAAAATATTGTTCCTTAAAAAAAGAAAAATTCCCTTCCTTAATTATTATCTTGCGCATGCGCCGAATACAGATTTGTATTGCGGTAACAGTCGTAGTGGATTTTTCCTGTTTGTTTATTTCTTATTACACGTACACAATCACCTGTAAAAATAAAATGTTCGTAAAATATAAAATAATAGAGAATTAAGTAAGCATGAACGCTTTAAGAAGAGTTGAAAAAATTAATAAATTATGATACTAATGATCAATATAATTTTTTATGTATGAAAAAATTATAATTCTTTCAAAACTATATAGAAGAAATTGGTAACTTAATTATACAAATTCTCATATATTTACCATTTTTGAGGCCATGCCTCTTTTGCAAGAAGGGGATCACATGTATGTTGTATGCACATTCAAAAAATTCTTTCTTGGGTCCGCTGAAACTGATATCGTACATTTTCGATTTGAAGCAAGTTTCTGTAAATCAAGTCAATGAACTTCATTAGCGATTATTTATTGACAGACAATATTTTGGCTATGATTCAAAGGTCCTCTATTTTATTTGAATTTGTATACATATGGAATTATTTTCTTTTGCATTACCATCCATGTACATCATTTAATGAAACTTTCTAAACAGATTTTCAAGAAAAATAATAATATTATATCTTACTTGTTTTACATTTTTCTATAAGAATTTGACATATGGTGTGTTAATTACAAAATGCACTGAGCAAATTAAAAAAAGTTACTTATTTTAGAAAAATGTAAAACAAGTAAGAAAAGAATATTATTTTTATGGAAAATGTGTTTAAAAATTGTAATTTAATTATGTAAAATGGTGATAATGTAAAAGAAGATAATTCTATATGTATAAAAATGTAATATATTCATTCTCAAGACACTGGGAAAATAAAACGAACAAACATTTTCAATGTTTTTAATTTGTTGACTGAAACTGGCAGGATATGGACTTGACTAAAAAAGTAGTTAGGTTATTTTCACTAATGTTGTGGTACATTTTTCTAATGATAATTCTTATTCCAATTTGGCTGAGAACTAGTTAATTTTCAATAATCTGAAATTGGTGTAAGAAGAAGTAAGCCATCAATCTCAGGCTGAGAGATAAATTTCGACTCTATTAAATTCAGCCAGGAAAATAATATTCTCTTACATTCAAAACTTTTTTAGTTTTTATTATAGCAACAAAAGATTTTTGATTTTGTGTCCAAAAATACCATCTTCCTCTAATAAGCAATTTTATTTATCATTAATAATAATTTTACGCACTTGAGTGAAATCGTAAAATTAAATTTAAATTTAATTTTATCATTTATCTTTGAATTCAGCATAGGTTCATTTTTTTATACAATAATGGTTATAACTTAAATTAAATGTTGTTAAACTCACTTAAAGCTTGCTTTTCAGTTAGACCTGCAGTTTTTGGTTCAGGTTTTTCACAGTCACAACTATAAACAGAGTAGTAGAGAAAGATAAAAATTAAAAACCGCATGGCTGTTATAATGTTTAAACTCTTTTTAAATCAAATAGCTTTCAAGCTGTGTAACTAACAGAATTTTTTGAGTCTTCTCTCTTTATACATATTTACCAAAAGTACCTCCACTTTTTTATAAAGATTGTAAAATGTTGTTGTTGGTTTCACTAAAATACCCAGGCTAACCAATTTTATACTAATAATAGATAAGTTTCTTATTAGCAATCAAATCTTAAATATAAATGTTTCAGAGTTGCCTCTATAAACAAAAATAAGTTTCTGGTAATTCCCCGATTACAAAACATTTTTCCAAGTCATAGAAATTTAAAGTTTTAAACCTTCATACTTGCAAAATTTTTTAATAAAAAAAAATCAAAGCATTTAAAACATTACTCTTTCAAATGTAAAGCATTTAAAATTAAAATCAAGTCATTTTTAATTTATCAATCAGGATTTTGAAAGATTTCATAGGACTTAAAAAGTTTTCGGGTATTTTTTTAAGGATTTCAAGGGTCTTCATAGAATTTTAAAGATTTCAAAGGATTTTTATGAAATTATTTTAAGTGATTTTTAACGGATTTCAATAGATATAAAAGATTTGAAGATCATTTTAAATATTTCGGTTAATATGCGATTTTAAAGAAATTCCTTAAATTTCGAAAGATTTGAAAGAATTTTATATGATTTATAATATTTCAGGAAATAGAAAAAGATTAAGATTTCAGAGGATTTACAAGATTTACAAATATTTCAAAGGATTTTTCAAGGATTTTGTACGATTTTCGACGATTTTAGTAATGCTAAGGGATTTTAAAGGTTCTGAATAAGGTATTTTAATAAATTTCCTAGGACCTCAATGAATTTCATAGGGCAATAGGGCCTATGAGGTTTTAGGATGTTTTCAAAGAATCCAAGAAATTTTTGAGGGATTTTATCAGATTTAATAAGATTCCCAAAGATTTTAATGATTTAAAGGGATTTTAAAAGCTCTCAAGGCATGTCAATAAATTTTCCAGGATTTCAGGAAATTTTATTAGATTTCCTGGAATTTCAGGGAATTTTTCAGGGGTTTTATTGAACTTCAATGGATTGTAAATATTTGAAGTGAAGTTATAATACTTCAAGTGATATCAGAAGGAATTTCGTAAGATTAAAGGAATTTTAATGAGGTTTCCAAGATTTGAAGGGATTTTAATTTTTTTTTTAATTTCAAGGTCTACATTTTTGTAATTTATATTGAAAGAGTCATTAATCGTTAAAAACGATTGAAAGAAAACCTGACAAATGCTTGTTTTTACATAGTGAAATTTAAAAATTGGCAACCTCCAAAACGGATATAAAATAAAGAATAAAACATAATAAAATAAAAATGATTATGAGCTATCGTTTCTAGTAGTATCAAATGACGTTCAGAGTGATTGGATAGATTTTGTTATTAAAAAATGAGAATACTGTACAAACATTCACTGTCCTTATCACTGTTGAAATTGAAGAATTTTTAATATTTTAAACCTTCATTTTTTTCATTTTTCGTTTATTGTTATTCATAAAGGGCATGAGCCCGGTTACAAGGGGGTGTGTATTTGAGTGACTATTCTATATATAAGTCAATAATTAAAATGAATACTATTAATTGTCACTATGCTTATAAGCAGAAGCTGAAGACTCTTATTTTCAATGAATTTATAATAAATAAAAATGATTTATCAATCATATTTTTGCAATCTAATCAAAGTACATCTTTCGCTGAAGAAATATTTGGTGATAAAAATTGACCTTTAGATCCTCCGTATGTTGGTCAGACCATAATAAAATGTTATAATGTATCTTGCCCACCCGAGTTGCACATCTGTCACACACTCTCTGAATTAAATAAGTATTTTTCGCCCATGCAGAATAATTTAGTTTCTTTGATTCTATTAAATCTTAACTGGCATCAAAGACTTAGCTTACTAAAGTTTATATCTTTCCAAATGTAGTTGTTAGATGCAAAAATATCCTGGTATATGTGAGAGTATCTTGAGTTAGAAACGACTTCTATATCCTCATGCAAATGATTTCATACATCGTATTAATTTAACTATCTATATTCTAATCGCATCAGTCACTTGACTTAGTCGGTGGCTATGATGGAAAACCGGGTTCTTCTCAACCCGAGAACAAGTTTGAAAGAAAAAAAAAAAATAATAATAACAATAATAAATTAAACTATGCTGGATTCTAGCGTGTTTAATTGCCTCAAATTATTATAGCATTTTTTAACCAGTCTTTCATCTGGCATTTCTAATATTTTTATCCAAAAACGCAAGGCTCTTACTATACAGTTGTATTTCAGCTTAGATCAACTCAGTTCAAGATGCACCATATAATTTGGGGTATTCCGGGGTAGAAACAAGATTAATTTGAAATATTTCATCTGTACCACTTCAATCTCATCAAAATAACGAAGCGACCATATTTTGGAGCCGTATAACAATGTTGCCGAGATAACGAAATCAAAAAGTTGATTAGCTGCCAGAATCGATCTTAGTTTAGCCTTACATAGGATTTGTTTGGTGCTGCCTATAGCTACATTTGCCTTTGCTATTCTTTGAATGACATTTTCCCTAAGTACACCAGTACTCTTACAGACTACTCCCAAGTAACAATATTGTTTTATGATTTCTATCTCTTTCTCTCCCAATGTGAATTTCCCAATGTCTTTGTTATTCTGGCTTTTATGAAAAGGTAAAATCTTTGTCTTTGAAGCATTAATCTCAAGATCGTTTTCTTCACAGTATTTCGCTAGAATGTTCAATTTCATCTGGACGTCTCTGGGAGATTCAGCCAAAATTACTAAATCACCAGCTAAGGCCAATAGTAATATTTCGAGCATCTCACCTAAACCCGCCCCGGAGATCCCATGCTCCCTGAAAAATGTTTCCACATGTCACTTGTAGGTAGCAAGTAAAGTGTAGGACTCATAATTTCATCCTGTGGCGTTCCCATACTAATCTTAATAGGATTAGAATTAATTCCTTAAGATCATAATACATGAAAATTTTTTGATAGAGATTTATAATTACTCTTAAAAGTTTGCTATTCAGACCTAGACCTTGCAGCTTGTACCAAAGGATTTGATGATTTACTGAGGAGATTGCCTGTTTAAATTCAACAAATATGGCAAACGGTGTCCTACCTTTCTTTCTAATTATCGAATGGATAGCTGTTTTTAATATAAATATGTTATCATTGCAACTTCTTTTTTTTTCTAAACCCAGTTTGACCTTCAGGGATTAAACCTTTGATTTCAGCAAAGGCCTGAATTCTATTCGCTAGAATACGAGTAAAAATTTTCGTTAAATTATTTAAAAGTGATATTAGTCTATAATTTTTAGTTTTTTGTCCAATTGCCAATTACAGTAAGGTAAAGAATTGAATAATATTAGAAAATTAATTGTTTCAACAATTTATTACTATTGTTAATAATATTCCATTTGAATAATACTAGAAAGTATCGGGTTTTTCTGAAATTGTCAACTTTTTTCCAATTTCCGATTGGAGCGAGATGGATGATTAATTAAGAGTACAAAATTATTTGTTTAAATAATTTATCATTATTGCTAATCATACTCAATTTCAATAATACGAGAAACTTGCAGTTTTTTCTGAAATTTTCAACTTTTTGTTCACTTTGTACTCGAAGTGAGGTAAAAATTTAAGAAATCTAACAAACCTTATTGTTTAAACAAATTAATAATGTTTATAACAATCTTCTATATTGATGCTAGGTATTTCCGGTTTTTTTGTGACATTTTCAACTTTTTGTCCACTTTTCACTTGGTATGAGTTGATATTGAATTAAATTGAGCAAATATAATCATGTAAACAAATTATTATTGTTAATAACTACCCTCTGGTTTATTAATGCTATATAATTGAGGTTTCTTCTGAAATTTATAACTTTTTACCCAATTTTTACTTAGTAAAGTAATAAATCTATCGTCTCTTAAATAAGTGCTAAGAAGTTGCGGTTTTTTCGGATTTCTTAAATTTCGGTCCACTTTTCACTTACACAGTTAATGCAAGTTAACAAGCATGCTTATTCAAACAATTCTTTATTTTTTATAACTATTTTTTCATAGTGTAATGCTAGAAAGTTGCTTTTTTCTGAAATCTTTAGTTTTGCGTTGACTTTTTAGTTATTAACAAATAATAAGAGAACTGCAAAAAGAATTATTTTTGAAATAGAATTTTATTTTTTTGAGTGAATTATTTTTTCTCTTTTCCCAATGTTTAAAAAAAATTGATTTAAACAGAAAAGTTATCTTACACAAGAGACAAAAACATAGAATGGAGGAGGACTAGGTCTGCAAATGACTTGTAAAAGTATTGTTTTGAATTCCAATGAGCAGTTTATTGCAAAGCGTAAAAGAAAAATCTAATATTGCACTTATTTCAATATCAGCCCCCATCCTTCTACCCTGGAGATCCATGTAAAAAATATGAAGCATATTTAAAATATCTGTTTTATTTCAGAAAGAAATATATACAAAAAAGAAAGAGATTGCTTAAAATATGATTCTTTCTAATGTTTATTTATTACTTGTTCATAACTAAAAAGCCAAGGAAAAGTTGAACATTTCAGAAAAAACAGCAATTTTGTAGCACTTATCTGAAATAAGATAGTTGTAAACAATAATAAATTGATTAAAGAACTATTTTTGTTTAACTTGCATTAATTATTACTATACTAAATAAAAAGTGGACAAAGAATAGAAAATTTCACAAAACAACCGTAACTTTTGAGCATTATTCAAGTTGAATGTTATTAAGAATAGTGATAAATTATTTAAACAAATAATTTTTTCACTTTTATTAATTATATACCTCACTCTAATTGGAAATTAGACAAAATGTGAAAACTCTTAGAAAAAACCGCAACTTTTTAGCATTATTCAGACTGAATATTATTAACAATTCTAATGATTTGTTTAACCATTTTTTTTGTTAGCATCAATTAAGTATTACCTCTGCTTAATTGAACATTGGACAAAAGGTGGAAAATTTATTAAAAAGCCGCAACTTTCTATCTCTATTCTAAGAAAAAATTTCTAAAAACAATAATAAATTGTTTAAACAAATTATGTAAGCATCTCATTATGAGTATAAAGTAGTATTCTATGTATTAGCAACGATTCGCATTTAAAAAACTAAAAATATCATAATTACCGCTAAAAACTAACAAAAGTCATTTTTTCACTTCTGAGGTTTTTTTAGGACCATATAAAACAGACTAATGGGGATATTGGGAAAGTAATATTTCATCCGTATTCTATAGCTAAGTGTAAAGAGAAATTTTGACTTTCAATAATTCCAGCTGATAGTGAGTCTCTTTCTGTATTTTTCCTTGAGATAAAAATTCACAAAGCCGAAATGGTCAATTTTGTCACTAAATTTGTTTATATGTTGTTGCTTTGTGACAAAAATTGAAAAATCGCCACCCAAAATTCACTTAGAAATTTGATGCTGAGCATTTCTAAAAAAATAACTTTAATATTGGTTAAGAAATACGATCTGTGGGCGATTATGAACAGTAAATTCCTATTCTAGAGCAAATTTGCCACTGGAAGTTTTTCGTCCGCGAAACTTCCGTCTGAGGAAACGATTTCTGACGGTAATGGTTTGCAATAATTTTTATGTTGCAAATATCAGAAGAAAATCTATTATCAAAACGTAAGTGGGCATCGGCAGAGGTTTCACTATTCCGTAAAACAACGAAATCATTTCGTCCAGCAGAAGCTATCAATTTGATCAAAAAATGTTCTGAATAGAAGTTGTGCGAGCGCTAAGCACAGTATGGAATCCAGACGCTCAATTATGTTTTTAATTAATGACTTCCTTTAACAATATTATAGATTAGTATAAAATTACTAATTCGATTGTGGAAAATTACTAATTTTAAAATATATGTTTTTTGAAATATATGTTCATATAGTGTATATGGTTGCATATAATATATAATATAATATAAAATGCTGTGTGTTATCATTATGATGTCCTATCCACATAATTTCCGCATGATTTCTATTTCTAATTCTGCCATACTATTTATGTCTGTATGTATTCATTAAAAGAAGGTTATAGGAATAGTAAATGTGAATAATAATTAACAGCGAAGTTTAATTAAAGAACGCGATTGTGTATACGTTTATGAACTTTATTGAAACAAACATACAATAAGAAGGCAATATTGTGAAACTTGTGAATAAGCTAGGTCATCTCCACCAACAATACATATTTACAAGTTATTGCTTTATAACGGAAAAAATTAATTATTTACACACATAATCTATTTTACCTCACTTTATTCACGTTTAAAATAGACCGTGTTTAGGAAAACCGAAATTTCGTTACGAATTGCCAATAAGCTGGACACCAAGAGCTATTTATACCGATATAAAAATAACCAAAATTTTATATTTCTACTCAGGAATGGCCCATGAATCAAGTATTCTACAGTTAAGAAGTAAATGTTTGAAATAATATTATAGTATTTTCATACAGTATAGTTGAAAACGATACTTATTTTCGCAAAAATCTCAAAAATAACAGGAGACAAAAAAGTGTCAGAGAACATTTTTCTAGAACTTTTTTAGAGAAACAATTTTGATTCTGTGGTTTTTTCATATCTTGTATCGTTTTGGCAAATAATGTGAATTTTCGTTTTTCAGGCAAAAAAAATTATTTCTAAGGTTGGGGCACAGAGCAGACCATCATGAAATATACGTTTTACATTCAGGCGAATCTAGAAAAAAAAATCAAGAGAAAAAAACATTTGGTTTTTCACATTCAAATTGATTTTGAATATTATCAGAAAAAAAAACCGTCATTTTGTTAATTTTAAACTCTTGAAAAATTTGAGAATCTTTTAGAATCAGGAGTATAATGATGATTATCTATATTAGATTAAAAAAAATCAAACATTCAACCAAAATTTTGGCCAATTTATAACAATTTTTAAAAATACCTCAATTTTCTCTAAACTTTCAAATTTAAACATCCTCCTTGAACAAGACATATGTTTTTTCTGCGACTCTGATAAATATTTTGATACAAATTTTATAAATCATACAGTTTACGCAATGCACAAGGTGTACCCTACACAGATAAACTAGGAATTCAATTTTCTCAGGTTATTTTCTTAAACTCATTTTGAACTTCAGTCATGTTCGCTCTCTTGATCAATGTGAAAACTGAAAATAAAATAGAATTGCTTCCAATATTCATATTGCTCAATATGAATCAATTACGGTTCAATTTTGTTTCAGCACATTTTGACGCCGTTTCTTTATTCAAAATGAAATTTTATTTTTTCTGTGTACCAACGTTAACATTGAGATGACACCTGTTTTTGATGAAATACAATGTCATTCGCTTGAACTAGTTATAACTTGGTGCTAATTTTTCAAATCTTAATTTTGACCGTTTTCAATTTAAACTTATTCTATTCGATTCCATTCTAAAATTTAAATGATATAATTCAGGAAAATAATATATACTTTACACTTAAACAATATTTCAGCATTACTTTTTCCAAATTTTTCTTCAAGTTTTTTAATTATACAAGATTATTACTACACTAGAATAATTTTTTAGGGGACATTTATTTTCAAATCCTGTATTTTCCGATGTTAAAAATTATTGAAAAGCGATCGTGTTTTTTAGAATAAAAAGTTTTGATATTTTTAAACTAATATTCAAAATACGTACAATAGTCAAAGATCAAAATTTTTCTTCAAAGAGTTCTAAAAACAGTTCCTTTCTCAAGTTTTCAATATTTTTCACCAGTAATGCTTCCTCATAGCGTAAGCTTTGTAATGGTAATAATTTCGAAAAATGTTTAAATTCGTTCAATTAAACATTCCGTGATGAAAAATGTCTAATTCAACGTTTTAAGCAATTGTTATTGATTGACCTATTTATATTTATCTGATTTTATGTTGGAAACCCCCTAATATTTTATCATATTTGCATTATTAATTTTATATATTAAAAAAAATACTGATTGTTCTATGAAGAAGCAGATATATTTGCAAGGTAATGAATCATAATGAGCAAACCAAGTTTTTATTAAATGATCACCTTACTAAATAAATACAAACATAGCGGAAACTCCCAAAATATAGTATTTATGGCTAATTTTTAAATATTTTCAAAAAATTAAAACAGGGATTTGCCGCAAGATTTATTTTGAGTCTTATTATGAATCTTATTATTACTTTCTCACCTTATTTATAAATTTTTGAACCCAAAATATTATATAGCTAAATTATTAATGTTTAAAGTCTGAATATAGTGCTATATGTATAACAAAGAAATAATTTTGATAATGGTTTGAAATTTTTAATTGATTCAACATTCTGACAGAGATTTGAAATGTATCAATTATTTCACATTTTGCAATACAATCACAACTATTTTTAAAGCATAATCGAAATAAAAATATGTGGATTTAATAACAGCAGTTGTTCTTAAAATCAATATTTGTTAAAGTTGGATTCAAATAAACATAATTGCGATTTGAAAACCCATGGATCAGGGATACAGTTGGCTGTTTCAAAAACAAAAATTAATTAATTTATATACATTTTAGCTTTATTTATTTTTATTTTTCAGTATTTAGTCGTATATAGTCCTTAACATTGCACCTAAAGCGCTTCACTTGATTATTATTTATGTCATTTGTGGATTACGCAGACTTTGTTTTGTGTAAACAGTCGTAGCTTTTGTTTCCTGTTTTTTTATCTTTTCTGACTTTTACGCAAATGCCTGTAAAAGAGAAATTGCCATCAAATTAAAAATAAAGAGAATAAAATAAGCTAGAAAGTTTAAAAAAGAGTTGTAGAGAAGTGAATAATGATATCAACTATCAATGTCATTTATTGATGTATAAAAAAATAATCATTTTCTTTAACCTGTATAGAAATTGATATCTAAATAAGACAACAATTTTTATATATTTGCCATTTTTGAGGCCACGACTTTTTGGCCAGAAGGGTTTCTGATTTTTGTTGTATCCACATTCAAAATATTCTTTCTTAGGTCCGCTGAAGTTGATATCGAACATTTTTGATACGAAGCAGTTTTCTGTAAATCAAGTTGAAGACTGTCATCAGCGATTATTTATTGATACACAATATTTTGAGCAATACAAATAAAACTACATATACAAATTATTGTATTAGTTATTAGTGGTTGAAATAAACCCTCCAAATTTCCTGAATTTATCTGCAACATCTACACCATCTTGCTATGAATTCAGTGTAGGTTATCTTTTCGAAACTATGATTGTTATAACTTTCATTAAATGTTGTTATAACTTCAATAAAATGTTGTTAAACTCACTCAGAGCGTCACTTTCAGATAGACCTGTAGTTTTCGGTTCAGGTTGTGTGCATTCACTACTGCAAACAAAGTAGTAAAGAATAACAAAAATTAAAAAACGCATAGCTATTGATGCCGAAAAACAATTCTATATCTTTGCTTTTAATGGTATGAATCTAACTGAATATTCCGTTAGTGCGAGAAGCTTTATATACCACACAATGTAGGGGAGAGTGGGGTATGGTGTCGGTGCGGGGTACGGTGACTATTACAAATAACGCTCGTATTTTCTGATATTCATATTAGTTTTTCACATAAAATAGTTTTCTTTGTTCAGAAAAATAATTATTGGATGCAATTTCTCTTTTAAAATTCACGTCAAGAGATTAATTATGAAAAAACAGTTTTGGCGGAAACCGATGAAAAAGTCTGGCTGAAATTAAGCACTTACAGCATATTCTGAAATACTTAAAGCATGAAGAATTAGGATTTTAATAGGTAAAGTATTTTATTAAACTTCTGGTATCATGATTTGTTTCTATAAACGTTTTAAATGTATTAAAATTAATTAAATCTTGGGCCGTCACATACGGGGCATGATGTCGCACCGCGGCGTACCCATGTATTTCAGCAGGGAGTAAGAGGTTACTATATAACTGCTTTCGCCACATACTTTACTTTGAATAATAATAAAACGTTAAATTAGCGTTGAAAAATGCCTGGAGTACTTTTTTTTCGTTACAATACACTTTCCAGAATTATTATATTATATAATATTTTTTTACAATGTTCATATTGCTTAAATAAACGGCAGTGATATAACAGTCTCCGTACCCCAATGTATGGGGTACGCTCACTGAAATGCATCATCCATCAATTAATTAAATATCAAGTAATGACAAAATTAAAAAGCGATTCGGAGTAATAACATATGTTTCCTTGTTATGTAAGCTTCACCTTAAAAAATACAAATATCAAAATCACATTTCAATCATAATTTATAGGGCATTGGAGTCAAAACGAGACACCATACCCCACTCTCCCCTACCTCTACTTCTACATGAAGATTTTAAAATATAGCAACTGAAATTAAATCTGATAATCAACGATTTATTTTTCCAGGTAAAGAACTGAGTCGTCCTAGTCACGTAAAGAGGATAAAGATTAACAAATAAAATGCCGACTTGGTTCCATCAGAATTTTTTTAAACAATCGCTCTGAATGCATTAGATATCCTTCAATTTTTTTTCTGAAGAATGAAAACTGGGTAAAAATAAACAAACTAATCAAATTTGATATATGTTAATTTATTTGTTTGAGTTTTTATAGCATACATAGTTCATTAATCCAAGTCTCACTTTTTTGTCGATGCGATAACTTAAAGACGGTTGCAGGACCAAGAAAGGAATTTTTAAAAAGAAACGAATTTGTCAAGAACGAAAAATAATTCTGAAGGTAAAGTGACAAAAATTTTGTATTATTATATTTATTTATTGACTATGAAAATGCGCTCACTTAATATGAATTATAGTTAAAAATTACTAATTAAAAAGGGAAAAGTCAGTCACTCCCAGGCGGAAAAATTATATATAGTACCTATACATTTAGTGGAAAATATTACAGTTAATTTTCATTTGTTTTATAAAACAATGTACAAAACAAGTGAGAATTATATATAATATTTCCGGCTCTGTATAATGTTTTCGCCTGGGTTGATTTAACTAGTTATTCATATCTTTTCTTTAAAAATTAATTATTTGGTTAAAAATTTATCTTTTCTAATTCTTTTTTTGGTACAAAATTAATCTTACTGAGTTTTATTCATACTTTTTGGCTGAAAGTGCAAATGTTTGGTTAACAAATATCTGTTTTGGATAAGGATTCAAAGATTACGTGCAAAATTCGTCTTTTTTGGTTTAGTTCAACTTTCTTTGATTTCAAATTAAAATATATTTTGGTTTAAATATCAACTATTAGATGTTTCGTTCAAAATTCAACTATTTGGTTGCAATTAAATTTTTTTTGCCAATTCAACTGTTTTGTAGAACATTCATCTTTTTGACTTGAAAATTCAAAAGTTTGATAGAAAATTGAACTATTTGATTAAAAGAAAAACTTTATTGTTGAAAACTCATATTTTTGGTGGAAATTTTTTCTGTTTTTGTAGAAAATTCAATTACGTGATTAAAAATTAAACTATTGATTTGAAAATATAACTAATTGATTCAAAATTACATTTTTTATTTAAAAATCATATTTTGGGGTTGAAAATTTAACCTTTTTGTAGATAATTCGTCCTCTTGGCTTCAAAAGTCAACAATTTTTTCGAAAATTCATGTATTTTGTTGAAAATTTATCTTTTTTGCTAGAAAATTAATCTTTTCGGTCGAAAATTGATCTTTTGGTTGAAAATCTAACTATTTGGTTAAACGTTCATCTTTTTCAATTGAAAATCAAACTACATGGTTAAAAGTTTACCTACTTTTTGAAAATTCTTCATTTTTCTCTAAATATTCAAATCTGGTTGAAAATTTAACTATCTTGTTAAAAATTCGTTTTTGTTTGGTCAAAAATGATTTTTTTTATTTGAAAATTTAATTACTCCATTTTTTGTTGAAAATTCATCCTTTATAAGTTCAAAATTCAATTGTTTGGCAGAAAAATCATGTACTTGATTGAAAATTCATCCTTTTGTACAAAAAATCAATTTTTTTCGTTGAAAAGTCATCTTTTTAGTTGAGGATTCCACTTTTTTGTGAAAAATTTAGCTTTATTGTTAGAATTTTTTTTCAGTTTCTTACAAAACAATGTTTTGAACTGAAAACTTAACGATTTTATTTTTGGTTAAAAATGTATCCTTTTTACTTGAATATTCAACTATTTGGTTGAAAATTCATCTTTCTTAAATAAAAGTTACCTTTCCGGTTAAAAAACTTTTTTTTTTTGCTCTAAAAGTCCATTTTTTTTTAAGTATCGACTGTTCAGCTTCAGGACTAGTTTGATAAAAATTTGTCTTTTTTCGTTGAAGTAAACTGAGAGAAAATTTGGTTAAAGTTGTATTTTTTGCTCGAAAGTTCTAGTCTAAGAATTCATCTTTCTTGGGTGAAAATACAAGCATACCATTCTACAGCACATTATAAAATATTTAAAAATTGTACACAATAGTAAATATTTTAGACAATTCCATATAACATTATTAAGTGCTGCAGAACAGCCTGCTTTTGTTTATGTCAACACGAAAAGTGAAAGTGTCAAAATTAATAAAAATGGACTTGGTTCCATATATAAAGATCAACTGAATAAATAATTTATAATATGTGAATACAATTTTTCCTTAATTTGAATTTGACCTATTTCCACAAGGGCTCGATACTTTCTTTTTCTTTCGTATATAATATACTTCAAAATAATCAGGAAAAAGTATTTTATGGAGAAAGTCGATTCCGGCGAGAGGTTTTGAAAAATTTAATTTAAATTAAATTTGATCAAAAGCATCTATATTTGAAGGTCAAATTTGAGCAATGTAACTTAAATAAACTGAATTTCTTACATATATTTGCCATTTTTTATTTGTGAACCCCAAATTATATTTAAGTATTAAATAAATAATATTATTATTTAAGTATGTTTTTACTTCTTTAATCTTTTTTAATAAAAACAATATTGAATTGAGAATAAATAGTATATTATATTTTTAGGAGTTTTTAGGAGTACCCGCTCTATCATGGCATCTTGTTTACGTATCGTTCTATTACTCAAAGACGAATTAATTTGACGCTCTGAAAATTGGGGGTCTGATAGGAAAGAATCTCAGTTTTTTTAAAAAGTATTTTGAAGAAAAAAAAGTGTCGAAATTTGAAAAAAAAGTCAAATTTATTTTTGATTTTCAAAAATTAGGGTTAAATTTTGACCTTTTTTGAAAATTGTTATGACCACTAGAAATTTTGTGAAATAATCTATGAAAAACATTTCTACTGAACAACTTTCATTTTCGAGGTGGGTACACTTCAGAAATTATGCCCCAAATGTGATTTTTTGCACCTTTTTTAAAAAAAAATGAATCTTCTTTTTAAATTTCAATTTAGTCACTAGCACGGTCATGTCAAAATCTTCCATTGGTATATGGTGCTCTCTACAACAACAAATACCTTCTTAATTCTTAACCATCAGTTAACAACATGGGTATATTTTTGAAGGACTCAAACTTATCAACATTTATATTAAATTCTCTCTCTTATCCTCTTTATAAGATAATTTATCGACCGAATAAATATATACTTAATAATCTTTATTAAAAAAATGAAAAATCCTATTTCAGGAAAATTCTATTTAAAAAGATTGTTTGAAATATGTAATAATGATTTTTAATGCACATAATGTTATGTCCAACCTCAACCTTCATCCGATGCCTACCATACCGACATTTTTTTGAAGTTTTGAACAACTTACTTCCACATGAAATGAGATATCGTAGCGAAAATTTATGACATTAAAAAAATACATTAAGGAACGCACCGTAGGACAAAAATAACGTCCGTGAAACAATTGGTTTTCAGAATACAATTGTCACCCGATTTGAACATTTTTATTAAAAATGAAATCTAGAAAAATTCCGCATCAAACTGTCATTGCCATTTTTCGGAAAAATTTGCTATTATTTTTTATTTAATAACAAAAAAGAAAACGAAAACAATTTTGACTTTTCAAAAATATTTGAATTCATTACAAATACATTAAAAACATGAAGAAACTATCTGTACTCTCAGTCGAAACACTATCTAAAAAAAGTACTCAATAGCACAGCAAATATTTCAAAATGTACATAGAATTTGTTATAATCAAATTAGTGAATGAAAATGATTAAGTGTGGATTGGCAGCGAATCGTAACTTAATTCGCACTCAATTTTAATAATTTATGAATAAAAAAGTTCTTTAGTTGAATAATAATAACGTTTTTCTGAGAAATCGACCATATATTACGGAAAAATAAGTCCTAGGGATCATTTTTGATCATCCAATAAAAATAGATAATAATTGTTTAAAGAACCTTAATTACAAATAAACTGTTTCAGTATTGTTGGACGTACAAACTTGGTACAAACTATGTATTTATGAATTAAATACCGTTTTTTTTTTAACTAATTAACAGCCAATTATTTAGAAATGACTTCTTTTTAGTAATCTATAACATTTGATAATTTTTGGAACGAACATAATTAACAAATGCACTGTTTGGCTATTTTTCAACATTTAAATTTTGTTTTTTTAAAGTCATCAACTATTAATAATAAATTTCCAAACAATTTTTAGGCACTACGATAAACATCCACTATTTTCACTATTATTAACAATTTTATAAATAAATTTGTCTAATACAATGTATTTGCAAGCTAAAATTACGTTCATCTTGTGAAATGTACTAAAAATTACTTAGCAATAATTCCTTGCTATCACCAAATAACAATTGACGATTTGTTAAAGAAATTTCATTACTTTTAAAACTCCTATATATGTATACTGTGTACGGCTGCGTTAATTGAATTATTAATAACAAAAGGAATAGCCAAATAAAGCAATTGTTAAGTCAATTTGAATAAACAATGATTAAATGTTATCAATTCATGGCAAGAAGTCATTGCTGAATCCTTGGCATTTCGTGAAAAATACATAACATGAAGAGAATTAGTTTAAACAATTTTTGTTTACTTAAATGTCCTTAAAAATGTCGAAATTATTTATTCACATCAGTGGATTGTTTTAAGAGAATAAGTTTGTAGGTCCAAAAATAGCCAAATAGTGAATTTTTCAATTACGATTGGTTAAAAAATGTATCAATTTGTATTGGATGACCAAATATGATGCTCAGGTTTCATTGCTAAGTAATATATTAACGATTCTGTAGAAAAACTTCATTTATTCTGACATAAATACTTAATATGGATTATTGTTTCTAAAATTGTTTCATACAATAAGAACTTATTTTTTAACTGTCCTTAATTTAACTAAAAAACTCTTTTCACCATAAATTGTTCAAATTTAGTGCGAATCGAGTGACGAATCGTTGCCAATCCCTACCAAACTATTTTCATTTACTTGTATTTTTTTTCTAGGTATTTTTGAATGAATCAAAGTATCTTTTTAAAAGCAGTACATTTCAAAAGTCAATTTAAAAAAAAAATTTCTTATTCAATTAAAAAAAATCAGCCATGACAGTCTGATGCGGATTATTATAATATTTCAGTTTAAAGAAAATCATGAAATCGAAATAATGACACCTACAATGAATCAGATTTTTTTAGGTTTGAATGAATAATTATTTTTGTTAAACTTTATAGAAATTATTAGCCAAGCCAGACAACCATATACACTTACCTCGATATTTGGTGCCGACGAGACCCTTTTTTTTTGTTTTGAACACACATGGAGCTGTGCATACACATGTAAACCATCTCGTATTCAATGTTGATTTTCTAATGCAATCATCTGTAAATAAAATTAATAATATTTATTAGCAATAATTATCAATTCATACGCAACGTTTTTTGCAATCCAAATATAACTGCATATACAAATTATTATATGGAATTATTAATTTCAAGATGGTAAAAAATAATTTTTCGAAGGAACAAATACACTGAAAAATCATCCCATAGTCCAGTGCTTGTCCATATATAAGCTAAAAATTTCAATTATACAGGTTAATCCTACAAAAATTACATAATTTAGTAGAATTTTCCTTCTACTACAGGAGAAGGAGCCAGGATGGACGTTTTTGGACACAAAATTAGAAAATTATGTTTCTTTTTGTGGAAATAAACACTCAAAAAGGAATCTTTTTCATAAACATTTTTTGACACAAGAACCATTCAAATTAAATCATTTGAAGAGATTTATATTATAAGATCTATAGTTTTTGGAATATGTATTTTGTAATTGCCACTTTAAGTCTTATTCAGTTTCCACTTATTCTTAAAATAATAACTTGATTCTAAAATTACCTGAGTAAGGTATTAAAATTATATCTAACTTGGAAAAGATAAAAATTAAAAGTAGAGTTAAATATTTTAGAGTTGAGGATTTGCAAAATCACTTTAAAGTCTGTTCCACAGGTTTTTTGTGTAAAATTCATATCAATCACAATAACGTTCCTTGATATTTCAGTTTTATATTTTCATACCCTCTCGGGTTATCCCTAATTTTTTAAAATATTTTAGGTGGTTTGAAATTTTTTTGTTGTTTTTGAAAATCTTATTGTCTAAAACGGTCGGCTTTACGGCAATCGCTCATAAATATGTCATTATAAAAAATAAAAGAACTTTACACAAGATTTGATTTACTTCACTTTGTCTCTTTTCTCTCTTTGACCACTTTTAAAATTGATGCTCTTTAATTCTTCATTTCTGTTAATTTGACATTTCATTACTTGAAGTTGTTTTGTATCTTTTTAAAAATTAGATCTACAAATAAATGGTGTGGCGGCAAAAGCATGTAAGTCTGTCAGGATACATTTTTCAGCAGAGAGGAAAAACCATCTCAAACATCGAATGATGAAAAAAAAAGAGAAAGTCCATTCGAGATTTGATCGAGCTATAGCGATAGCAATAAACAAATTTTTGAAAAGGTAGGGTGAAGTTGCGCCCTTGCATCAATTCTCCCTCATCTTTGGTTATATCACTTCAAAAGAAAATATTGAAGCATATAGGCAGTCTCGAATTAAAGACCCAGGCACCGAATGGGAATTAGTCCGTTTCGCTTATGATGAGGTTGTAAAAGTTTACTCAAAACCTGAGATCGATCCCTTTGCTTCTGATTCAAAAACTAAATTCCGGTTATTTTGTTCTTGGGAGAAAAGGTCACGAGTTATTGCAATAGACGCTTCTACAATTTCGTGGAGCGAAACAGCCATGGTTTCCAGTTTTTCGTTTGGTGCTACTTTTTGAACCGTAATTTAGTTCAACTCTTCTGTTGTCTCCTTGTAGAACTCGACGAGAATAGATGTCTTGGTGGCTTATTTAGCAGAGAAAAAATAAAACAATACAATAGTGTCTTGAACAATTGGTGGACCTATTGTAGCGATAAGAATCTCGATGTCTTCGACCAAGATACAAATGTAATTTCAAGCTTCCTGAACGAGATTTTAACATTGGAGCCTCTTATGATTCCCTAAATGCGACCAGGTCTGCGATATCCCTTATTTCTAACAATAAAATTTCTTATTGTATAATGGACCGTTTTTTTAGGAGAATCTATAAACTTAAACCATCTCGACCAAAGTATGCTAGAACCTGGAATGTGTCTCCAGTTTTAGACGAAATTTCGAAATGGTTTCCGTTTAATAAACTCAATCTGCAAAAATTTACTGAGAAACTTTAGGAATGAGAATCTTTAGGAACAGGTCATCGATTTCAGACCATTTCGTTCATTCCGTTAGATACTATTGTATTCTCAACTTCCAAGGTTCGAAGCTCTCATAAAGACGTCAAGGCCTGGATCGTATCAGCCTTATCTATTGATACCTTACTTTCATGAGAAGGCAGCTTCGACCTTACAAAATTATTTAGAAAGAACAAGCTCTTAGAGAGGTAACGCGAATACGCTTTTTATTGGCTTAAAGAAGCCTCATAATGCAGTAAGTGTGCAAACTTTAAGCCGTTGGATTAAAAATGTTCTATTCATATGCGGCGCTGATAAACAGTTCACGGCTCACAGCACTAGACACGCATCCACCTCTTGAGCTTTCAAGATAGGTCTAGACTCAAGAGTCACAAAAAAATCTGCAGAATGGTCAGAAAGATCATCTGCCTTTGCAAAATTTCACAATAGACCAATTATGGAATATGATAGCTTCTTTAGTTAAGTTATAAGTTCCTAGATTCGTTTTGTACGGTGGACTTATTTCTGATCAAATAAAATGAGCTTTAGAAAATTGTCAGCTCTGAAAGTATACAAGTGTAATCCCGAGAACGAGGAGGGAAGTATAATTAACCGATTAAATGAACTTACCTGGTAAGTGAAGTTCAATCATAATTATACGAACGCCTCGTTCGAAGGGGTTGCACCCCTCCCATACCACTCCCAGCTATCGCCCTACCACTTATCGCGACTTCACCTACTCGCATTGATCCCACTACCGACTTTCAAAAAATGTTGACATTTCATTTAACCCATTCAATAATAATTAAGTTTCAGTTTATAAACTGCTGTCAATTGTAGACAAATACAAATTCAATACAAATGGTTTTATATTGAAACACCTAATGACCATCTAAAGTTCTCAAAATTATTTTTTTCTCAATGAAACTTGTAACAAACCAGACATTTTTTCAGGATTTGTATGTTAAATTATCATAATTACCTCTAAATGTTCTCTCCTACTTGTGTCCACAACTGTCAAATTTTGAATAGATTCGATTTTCTCAACCAATTAGATATGAGAATAATGTGCAAGGAAATAATGTGCCCGGAAACTAAATTCTGTGTACAATTTTCCTATGCATCTCTGAACTTAATGAGATAGCGAGAGGAGTAAGTGGCTGCACTCGAGTTGCGGTCTATGGTCAGAAAACCCTTCATTTGCAAACCGCGGTCACTTTAGGTCGGAGAAGTTGCGATTCGAGCTCTTCCTCCACCCGTGTGACAAACTCATATCAAGGCAGTAGAGACGAGATGGATTTTCTCAATAGGTACGAAATGCGTACGTACGTATAGAAAATCACGATAATTAGCAATGTCTTATTGTTTCTTGTACGTGTTGTGTGTGCTTGCTGCTTTTGTAACGACGGAGTTCATGGTAGGTGAGAGAGGTAAAGATTTTTAATCGTTTTCTAGCGGTACAAATTCCGGTTTTATAAAGTGAATGAAGATAACACTGAACGATGGCCTTGTTGTAAAAAAAAACTTGTAACACTTTTATTAAACTCAATGCGAAAAAAGATATGCTTGACAGCCTAACGGAACATAAACATGAAGTGGACAGCGATAATGTTTTGAATCGATAAAAAATTCAGTAAAAAAAAGCATTAAATAATCTTTCGGAAAGAACATTCAAACTTGTACATTAGGAATTAAAAACTAATTATGATCCAGATTTGACCATTAATGATATTACTTGCATTCGCAATAACATATGAGCCATGCTCGAAAATCATTTGTACCAAGATTGCCGAAAAATGAGTCAGACGTGCATGATGCCCTAGACAGTATTAAGGCGCTTCCTCAGGCTTGAATTTTAGCCCATGTATTATATAACAGCAGTTTCCTCCTGCACGGATGAATGGTTCGATGTAATATTTTCACCACATAATCTCAATGGCATAATACAGAAAAAGAAAGCCTTCGTTTTTTGAAAAATGGTCTTGTTTTTGTTATTTTATATTATATTATATATATATATATATATGTATATAATACAACTGCATATTAAATGCGTATCAAAAATGCAAATATACTAAGACAAATGTACCGGCAAAGCCCTAATATGGTAAGGTTTGAACGCAAGAATTGAAATTTTCAAAAGAGGAATAGAAAAAACGAGCAAATAAACAGGCTATATACTAAAATGTCAGGGAAAAGGAAAATCAAAACAAACCCAAAAGTTTGAGCCAAAGACACAATATCCAAATTAATATTCATAGCAAATGTGCCGTTATCCCAAACACACACCATTCCATCATGAACACATTCATTTTCAGGATACAGATATTTAAAACACAAAACACACTCAGAAGCAAATCAAATTGTAAAACTCACCCGAGACAAATTGAAGACTCCCCTTGCACATGCGTCCAAGCCTGAGATTCCAATTCAACTCGGGGCTGTAGGTGAGAGTTAATAAAATTTCTCATTTCCTGCGCTCGCTGAGTAAGCAGATTCATAGCGTCTTTGAGCTGAGGACATGCTGCAACTGACCTGACGGTGCTGGCATGACGGTGTTCAAATTCAGCGCTTGTGATAAGGCGGAAAAGAATCCCAACTCCGTGCCCAGAAGTAACAATTTTGAAAAAAAATCCTTAAGTGGAAGATGACGAGATCTCAAGTCTCTCGAACATAAATAAATAAATTAAGGACGATACCCGATTAAGAAAGCCCTTAAACATATTATTCAATCGATGTACAATAACAAAATCACGCCCAGTGATATTACAATCAATACACTCACGACACCAGGAAACAAAGTTATCCAAGAGTTTATTCAAATGAGAACCCCAAATTGCGATGCAACACGAATTCGTTAAATTTTCGAGATAAGCAATTCGTAACGCCAAGCTTTCAACTTTAGAAACTAAAGGACGATAACTCCGCCCTGAACTCAAATCCACATCAGACGAAGAATCCGAGGAACAACCGCTATAAAACACAGACAAATCAAAATCCTCGATGCACTGTTCCGATTCTTTAGTAACTTTCCCTTGAGCACAAAAAGAATCTAATGCAGCCCGTTCAGGTACACATTGTGGTGGATAATCGCCATAAATTAAACATTTAAGAAATTGGTCAACTTCCGAATTTTCACAAGAAACAAGAGGAGAAGTCATCTCACTGAGTTTTAGACGCGAAATGAAGAAGAATTAACAGATAGAGTAAAAGACAAAGCTTACCGGAAATCGCTAACGAAGCTGAGGCCCTGGACAGATCCATTGCAAGATTGCGATCATAGCAATAATCTTCATACAACACAGTAGAATCCGAAGAAGAACTAGCATGCTTCGTGATTAAACAAAGACTGAAGAACATAACCGAAACACATGTCCAGATGTCTGATGACATCATGCAAAAATTGATGACACCTAAAAATCTTTTACAAGAAAGAGAAGTAAGAGTCAAGAAGAGCAAAACATGAAGATATACTTACCATAACATTTGTACTAACACCAGTCCTAGAAACACCACACTAGTATCACCATCTTACTATTACACGTAATGTATCCTCAAAAGTAAGATACAAAATTTTCAAGAAAGCACATACATAATACAAAGAAAAGACCAAGCTCTATAAAAATAAAAATAAAAACAAGGAAATTCAGTATGTAAGGAAGCCCTCTCCTGCTTTTCCTCAAAGAAATGCTCATCGAGGACGATGTTGATTCTAAGAAGGGAGGACTGTTACATCCCGACAATATTTAAATTTTAACATAGCAATTGCATAGATGTAACTCATCCTATTTGAGGAAAACCAGGAGATGATTCCATCATACAAATATAATTAAACGCATAGGTACCACGACCGATCGTGTATCTACCCATGGTAAGTGCACGGCTAATGATAAAGTAGAAACCGCAAGGTAATAAGCGCTGCATTGCCTCGGGAGAACACGCAGTCACGAGTAAATGCCCATGGTAAATGACAGCGACCATATGTGGGTTTTGCCCATATCGGGTAACTTGTTATCGTTAATTAAATAATTACTCACAACTACGTTATAATCTAAATATATCAAATATAACAAACGTAAGCACCTGCCGTAAGTACAATATACCTATAAACAAATTATTATATTACATCGTTTCACAGCAATATAACCATCACTGCGTAAGTGAATGAATACTTGCATGGTCAGACACAGTGTAATCAGAAGGGTCTGACAAAGTATATCAAATAGAATTAAGTTAGTAGTAAATTTCAGAACGCTGAAAGAGCGAGAAAGAGGTAATCGGTAACCGCGAACTTTAAAAGAAGGAAACTCACTCATCGGTCACTCGCGTAACCTGACACCCATCAGAGTGAATCAATGTTTAATTGTACATGCCCATCTAATTATTAGAACTGTACGTGCCGATGACATTATTTCACCATACGTGCCGATCGCATTATTTCACCGTACGTGCCGATCGCACAATTGCCCGCCCATAGGGAGTAAGGAATATATAAACCCCGGAAACCACCCTGTTCATCGTCTTAAGTTCTCGGCAGTCATACAGTCCACATCATTTACGAATCGCCTTGATTAAGTCTCGAGCTTTCACCTCACAGTGAAATATCCCTAAACGGAGAACCGCTTTGATTAAGTATCGAGCTTTTATCTCACCGCGAAATAGTAACGTGGAGTATAATTTCGAACATAAGTGCCTTTGACTGAGAACTTTCGGTCATCGTACAGTTCTTTCTGAATAAAGTCCGCAGTGTTAACATTCGCGAAAGAGACTCATTCTTGATTTTATATTCAAAGTAAATATCAAACAAACATCCAGTATAGTTCCGTCGCTGCTCTACGATAAACACGGAGATTCAAATCGACAAGCAAACCCTCTCTCGCCCTCTCTTGATAGAAAGGTACACGTAAGTTATTTTATAGTAACTGTATTCTATTCATCTGTGTTTCTTCTTAATAAACCTGTCAAATATTAATTACCTTCATTTATTTAAAACACTGCACGCCAACACAGTTCCCTTGGAACTGACAAGTGACACACAATCCACAATAAATAATTTGTCAGGTCTTCCCAGCCTGACTTAACCAGCACTCTGGTCTCTCTCTTTTCCTATTTTCCTAACTATCCTCGCTTTTTGCTCGGGGCGTGACAGTTTCGATACCGTTTTTCGGAAATTTTTGTTTTTTAATTTTTTCCAATGAAAACTTTTTTCAAAAATTTGTTGTTTTTTCATTTAAGAAAAAAAATTCCAACAATTTGTTTTATTTTTAACTTTTTTCAACAATTTTATTGGACAATTTTTTTCCAAAATGTTATTTGAAAATTGTTTTCGTTCAAAAATTGATTGACAACAGTTTTTTTTCAATACAACTTTTTTGACATAATTTGTTTGAAACCAATTTTTTCAAAACCATTTCTTTGTATGCAATTTTTTTCCAGAACATGAAATTGTTTTTCCAAAACAACTTTTCTTACAAAACTTGAACATATTTTGTTTTCAGATTCTGTTGAGACTCAAATTAAAGTCTCAATAGTCTACGAAACCCTTCACTGTAGGCACTCAGGGCTTACCTTGACTAATTTTCAATTAACATCACAGTAATAATCCATTCAATTTGACAGAAATTCTTTATTTTCAGTCCACTTTCGAATTACAATAAAGTTATAATGAATCGTACTTTGCAAAAGTGGGCATCGACCTGGACAAGACTAGACTAAACATCGTAACTAAATAGCGTAAGTAAACTCCGGGAAGTCGTAAACCGAAACCATCAGAAACCTTCCCCGCCGCACCGCACCCACGCAGCAGCATACACCCCCAACGGAGATGAAGACTTATAGTTCCTTCTGAAATATTGCAGCCGAAGAAAATAAATTTCGCACAGAAATGCCCGTGCCGCCGATTTCTGTACACTTGAGCCCTGGCACATCAAGTTTTACCTCTACAGGGGGCTTACAGCTTTCATTTACATTTTTTTTATCGTGCTGGTCGATATACACACTTAGTTAACTTCAAATACCCCCTTTAGGCCATCGTGCCGAGGGTTCTTGACCGGGTGGAGGGTGGCACAAGTATATTTTCTGCAAGCACTAATTGCCCTCTACAATATGGTGTAGATTCCATTGTGCTGGTTAGCGACGGGTGAAAAACGATAAAATCGTTCGCTAAGAATCCATTTTTATCGCACCTTTGACCGACTTGGCTCTGGTACAATGGGTGTTCCTTCATCGTGATTCTTAACTTCTAAATACCTTGTATCGATTTAATCCGGGATACGAGTCCTGTAGCTGGTCCCATACACGACCGTAAGTAATACGTCATCCGATTCGTCACTTCCCACAACAGCAGAAGACGATCAAGTCGGGAGATCACTGAACAAGTATTAAAAAATTAAAGAAACACTGACTTTGAATTAAAGGACTCAAATACCCGAATTCTCTAAAAAGCAGAATTGATTTTAAATCGTTGCACGAACCGAAGTGGTTACATTAGCCTACACCTTGATTGAAACTGAACAGAGCAAAAAAGGGTCCGAGCCTGCTTAACAGGAGGAGGACGATTGTAGGTTCCAAAGGAAGTTTTAACCGTGGCAGATCGCACAATTCCATCCTGTCCGGGACCAAGATTGGTTACTCGTCCTAAAAGCCATGCCCTACATCGAAGTAGAGAAGGGTCGACTGTCGACTGTCTCGTGTCCATTTTGATGATTACGTTTCGGCACAGTCCATTCATTTCTTTATGGAGGTGTACGAATGTACTCCTGAGATCAGCGGTGCCAAAACTGGTCACGCATTGCTTGGATAAGACGCCAGTAAGTGACATAGCTCAGTTCCTAATCCGACGTTGTTGCTCCGGAAATTTGTTCTAATGTTCTGCCTACGAGAGCATGACCTGGAGCTAAGGCGTCGAGATCTTCGAGATCGCCCGTGATTCTAAGTAGAGGCCGGAAGTTCATGCATGCTTTAATCTCTACAGCAAGAATAGACAACTCTTCCAGCAGCAAGATCCCCCATCAGTTGATCGGATTTCGGAAGTCTGTCTAGAGGACGTTAAAGCTCGCTCACATTCCTGGTCCTCGAGAGAAATTAACGAGGGAATATTTACTTCCTCTTGTTCCCAGAATCGTTTCAGGAGGCTAGGAAGGTGGTCCTTTTTGGCGAACACTTAACGTCATCATGGTTCTGGAATGACCCGATTCATCTGAAGGTGTAGAGGATCCAATCGGACCAATCACAACCCACCTGAAAACGAATCGAAAGGAGACGGGAGCCTTTCGTGATCCTTGACGAATTGCATCCAGAAGAGGTGAGCCGTAAATATCAGCGCACATCGATGGGTTGGGGTACAATGAACTTCGGATCCACTAAGGGAAGCCCCTGGATCTGATGCCAATCCCTATCCGCAACTTTCTCCGACGGAGCGATCACACCAAGATCGCGAAGAACAAGAGCATTCACTTTGACAAGTAACAATGATTGCCGAGATTCGAGAGGAGGGGCCACGCGTCTAGGAGCAATCTCGATTGGTTTATTTTCAACTGTGCTAATAGAAATATTGATCGCCTGTTGTGGTAAACCAAGATGTGAACAATTCCGCGGGACAAAGAGTTGGTCTTAGAGCCAGAGTCAAGGAGGGCTTGTTCGAAATTGGCGTCCATCCGAGGTCTTTACAGCGACTTGTGCTGTAGCAAGCAGAACTTGTCAGAAAGAGGCCGAATAATCAGATTCCGAATACAACCGAACTTTATTAGTGGTAGAGGGGTCCGAGGCCTCAGTCGAAGGCCTTTTACGAGTCATGTCCTCATGAAATATGAGATGATACTGTTTATAGCATATACGATGACAAGCCTTCGAAGGGCAGTTACGACTCCCATGTCCTATCTAGTTACAATAAAAGCATGAACGTAGTCGAATCGCAGTTTGATATCTCTAAGGAGCATTGCGCCCATGCCACTCTTGAAAGTGACCGATGAAGGGGTTCGGGTTACATGCAGCACAAGCGGGATGGGCAGATGTAGTTAGGAACGGTGACTTCATTTTTCGAGCCTGGTGAGGCGTTATAGGCTAAAGCGGTGGACCTGTCCCTGGATTCACTCATTAGCGTATACAACGTTGCGGCAGCCACAATTGCTCGAATTCGCTGTTGTAGGAACACTTGAATTTCTCAAATGTTTGAAAATGGTTCTTTATATGTGTCATCAAAGTTGCCAATGACAATTTTCCCTTCAAAAGGTCCAGGACTCGCATGATGAGACATGTCCACGAATCCTGATGAATCGTGCAACAGAAATTTATAATCCGTCTTTGTAAATAAGTAACTCATGCTTAAGGGCCTATCACATCGCGTTCGCAATGTTGCAAACAATCCACCAGAATTGCTGTTGTCATGCCTGAGAACCTGTCTCAAGACGCCCGCAATGTTGAGAACAATCACACAGTCAGCGAGTCAGCCTGTCATGCCTGAGTGCCTGTTTTGAGGCGCTTGCCATGCCGCAAACAATTCATCATCAATATGTACGTCATGCCTGAGAGCCCGTCTCGAGGCGTTTGCAATGTTGCAAACAATCACACAGCCAGCACACAAATCTATCATGCCTGAGAGCCCGTCTCGAGGCGTTCGCAATGCCGCAAACAATCCATCAGCAGTATGGCTGCCATACCTGAGAGCCCCTCTCGAGACGCTTGCAATGTTGAGAACAATCACACAGTCAGTGAGTCATTTTGTCATGCCTGAGAGCCTGTCTCGAGGCGTTCGCAATGTTGCAAACAATCCATCAGCAGTATGGTTTTCATGCCTGAGAGCCTCTTTCGAGACATTCGCAATATTGAGAACAATCACACAGTCAGTGAGTCAGCTTGTCATGACTGAGAGTCTGTCTCGAGGCGCTCGCAACGTTGCAAACAATCCATCAGCAGTATTGTTTTCATGCCTGAGAGCCTGGCTCGAGACGTTTGCAATGTTGAGAACAATCACACAGTCAGTAAGTAAGTTTCACATGCCTGAGAGCATGTCTCGAGGCGCTTGCAATGTTGCAAACAATCCATCAGCAGTATGGTTGTCATGCCTGAGAACGTGTCTCGAGACGTTTGCAATGTTGAAAACAATCACACAGTCAGTGAGTCAGTTTGTCATACCTGAGAGCCTGTCTGGAGGCGCTCGCAATATTGCAAACAGTCCATCAGCAGTATCTTTGTCATGCCTGAGAGACTGTCTCGAGATGTTTGCAATGTTGAGAACAATCACAGTCAGTGAGTTAGTTTGTCATGCCTGAGAGCTTGTCTCGAGGCGTTCGCAGTGTTGCAAACAATCCATCAGCAGTATGGTTGTTATGCCTGAGAGGCTTTCTCGAGACTTTTGCAATGTTGAGAACAATCACACAGTCAGTGAATCAGTTTGTCATGCCTGAGAGACTGTCTCGAGGCTCTCGCAACGTTGCAAACAATCCAGCAGCAGTATTGTTGTCATGCCTGAGAGCCTGGCTCGAGACGTTTGCAATGTTGAGAACAATCACACAGTCAGTAAGTAAGTTTGTCATGCCTGAGAGCCAGTCTCGAGGCGCTCGCAATGTTGCAAACACAGTCAAACTTCGTATCTTTTCAATACGTTTTTTCCTTTTAGTTTCCATTTCTTTTGCTAAAACGCTCCTGTCTCATCATCGATTTTCAAAAGATTAAAATATTGCTACGAATTTCAAACAAAAAATTTTAAAACCTTAAGAGTCCACAAAAATTAAATATTCAGAAAATAAGAATCCAAACCGTTATAGTTTTAAATTCACAATATACGAATAATTTAACGATTAAATATTATATTTTTAAAAATTATTACCTTCAAAATTAAATTTTAAATGTACAGTGTTAAGCACAAAATGTCAAAACTGGTCGACATGTCAGTCGAAACAACCGACACTTCGCGAATGGTTCAAATTGCATACTTAAATCTGAAAGCTTCAATGCTGAACTTTTAAGTGCACAATATCACGCAACCTGCGAGAATTTCACATCAAAATGGTTCAAAATTGCACGTCATGTAATTATAATGACATTTAAAGCAATGGGATACATTTTTGCACTAAGAATTAACAATATTCTGACAGTATGTAAAATCTGACGAAAATGAGATAAAAAATATAAGCCTCTACGTGAATTTGTATTCCTTATAATTCATGCGATATTTGATGAGCATAATTTATTGCAATCTCAGTCTATTTTAAACTCGATGTTCAAAAGGCATTCCTTTTTTTTACAGAAAATGTCATTCCATATACGTAAGAAATCTTCACTATTGAAACTCTTTCGAAATACATTAATAGCAATGCATTCTTCAAAACGTCAAACAATATGCTAAAACCTTGAAATTTCAAAACACTTACTTTGAGATCATGCTCTCCTCGCAACCCACAATCCGGCTCGAAGGTCCAAAATGTTTCGAATTAATGACGGACTGGCGTGGGGTAGCAAAGGAATCATGCTCAGTCATGTTAAAGTTAACGAAAATGAATCAGACAATTTCTCACCGTGATCCTTAACTTTTAAATACCTTGTATCGATTTAGTCCGGGATACAAGTCCCATAGCCTGTCCCATACATCACTCCTTTGTGCCCAAAAAAAGGTTTTGATTGTTTTGGAAAATTGGCAAAGATGTAGCCTCTGGAAGCTAGGACCACGATCGTTCAGAAGACGATCGAGTCGGGAGATCACTGAACAAGTATTACAAAATTAAAGAAACACTGACTTTGAATTAAAGTACTCAAATACCCGAATTGTCTAAATGAAGCACAATTGATTTTAAATCGTTCCACGAACCGAAGTGGCTGCATTAGCCTACACCTTGATTGAAACTTAGCAGCGCAGAAAAGGGGTCCGAGTCTGCTCAACGAAAGAAGTCTCACGCTACTACCTGAGTTCCCACACAACGAAAAGGTAGTGCCCGAAACTCAAAAACAGAGGGAAAACTTTAAGGAAAATAAGCATTGGGCGGAGACCATGTTAGGATCAATGAAACCTGAAGGTCAATCAAAAGATGAACAATAACATCAAACAAATTATTAACAGTTGTTCAATTTAAAAGTTGTTTAAAGTACTGGAAGCAATCAATGAACAGAATAAAGACTGAACCTATTGAAATGATAAGTTTTCCAGGTGATAATGAGGTAAAGGAACAAATTACTGATCGTGAACCATTTGTCGAGAAAAAATGGATTTATTTAAACCCAAATAATTAATATAAATTTTTTGATCAAAAGTCATTGAGTATATAATAATTAATACTCTGAAACAAACAAAATTAAAAGTAAATGAAAAATAGTGAACATTGGAAGAATTTGATCTTGGAAATTGACAATAGGAGCGTACTTGATGATTTTTCTCTTAACCTATATATTCTTTCATCAGAAAATCTATTGTTTCTATAAGAATAAAATTTCCTAAAATGTTTAAATAATTATGATTCATATGTGACCGTGCGCGAAGAAAGCGACCTAATGTGGAAAAAATTGATTTCTAGTTTTTCACACCAATCGATAGCTTTTTATTTGCTCCTTCATAATAAAAAATATTATTCCTATATCTGAAAAATTCGAATTGATATTAATCTGCAAAGTGAAGCTCTCTTATGTAGTTCCTGTATTGGAACGGACATATTAGTAAGAAGGTTAGTTGCATTTATATTGTACTATTTGTAACACATTACAAATAAACACAAATGCAGCTATAGCCTTTTTAATAATAAGTACAACTTTTGTATCGAATTTATATTAATAAAATCAAAACCATTAGAACATTTGGAACAATTTAATTTGTATAAGAAAATATATGCACGATGTATGTAATAAGAATTAAGAAATGCAATACAAATTATTATGAAATGATAAAAACTTTCCTTTTCATAAGATTCAGTCTCTTTTCTTTTTGTTAATTGCTTCCAGCACGTTCGTAACCTCTTCAGTAGAACGATATTGTGATTTTTCAAGATTTTGTGGACTAATTTTACTCCTGCAATATATTTTTCCGTAATTTTTACTGGGATCAAACATTCGATCGAACATGTAACCGATAATGTGTCAGAAACATAAATCTTTTTCTGCAGCTCTCCCTTTTGCTTCATAATTTCGGTTTTTTGATATGGATCTTACAATCTCTTGAACAATTTCGAATTTGTGAGGTATGCTTTATGGCTTGACACCATTTAGTCATGGAGAATTTGATTTCATTAATACATTGCGGTTTTTTCGATGTGCTAGTTGTAAATTCATGTGAATGTGGCACCACTACACGTTTTTATCAATAAAAAAAGGTTGCAATTTTGGGCATGGCACGAATCGATAGCACTACATGAGGTTGTTTTTAGTCTCTGAGGATGCTGTCGATCACAAAAACCTTTTTCCCGCGGAGTTTCAAATTGACAAATTTACCGGCACAATGGTCTAGTAGTTAGCACGCTCGCCGTATGCTTTAGCGCTGGCAGGACGAGAGTTCGAGTCTCGGTGGATCCATATACTGGCTTTGCAAGAAATAGGGTCTTGACGAAGTTCCAACCATTCAATAATGACTGTCCAAAATTGCATAGCCAGGTATGATTTCCTCTGGCGCTAGACCGAACTGAAGTAAGCTGTACCATACACGGGCTTTACTGTAATTTTTCTTGTGTACTGCAAAAATGTTGTAGGTAGATACTAGTATAGATATTTTAGAAGACAGGCTCAGCCACTGGGATTGGGTGAAAATGTGGGGCTTGTCGCATAACGTGTAATTTACTGAGTAAAAGAATGTTGCGAAAACAATAGAAAGTAATTGCGGAATGTAGCGAAATCAACAGAAACTACTTATAAAATCCGAAAGGCGCACTAGTCACTCGGAAAATGTGAATACAGTACAAATTTACAAATTTGTGAAGTATTATTTTGAGATATTTATCTTAAAATATACTTGAATAAGCACAATAATTCAAGTTTAAGTGATTGAAGAGTGCACGCAAAATTTTGAAACGGAATTTGAAGTTTTTGAATATGAGGAACTGTGCTTGGTGGACAACTATGCTTTTGATGTTGATCATATGAAAATTGATGTTATGGGCCAAGGATAATTCATCGTTCTGTTATTGTGTGAAAAAATATAAATTCCTTGTCAAACCCTAACGTGCACTCTTGAATCACTTATTTATTGTTGAATTATTGTGCATAACATTTTATGATAAAATTCTAGAAATAATACATCAAAAGTTTGTTAATTTGAAAATTCGCAGGCAAATGGTACTTGTGGTCGACAGCGCCCCTCAACGGCTGAAACCAACCTCATTCCTACATTAAAGAGAATTTCATGTAATTAATAGTATTTGGTTTAGTAATCACGGCGTGAAGTTTTTTGACAATATTTTGTAACAATATTACAGTAGGACTCAATGGATTGGAACTCGTCGCATTGAAATCCTCTGAGGAAAGTAGTCCCCACTCGTTACTTCTTTGCTAACCGTGATAGGTAGGCGCACGAGCACAGGATCGCAGAAGACGCCATGCGATGAAAGTCAATGATGTGTGCACGAAAATTAACCGGCTGGTCAGACTTTAAGTGTCCTGAACATTTTGAGATACGTCACTACTAGGAGGTGTAGCTAACACTTGTTTCTGCTACTTGCATGATCGAAAGTAGAGACCCAATCCGTCCCGATCCGTCGAGTCCTACTTCCTCCTAAAAAGTCCTTTTGAATTTTTAAGAGTGTAATTAAACTAGACCTGAACGGTTGTTCGCTTAATGTTATAATAATAATTAATTATTTTTGAATGCAGTTATAAAGGAGTCATAAGGCGGCCACTAGGATACGCTGAGGCAATGATGATTGAACCCTCTGAAGGAAATTCTGTGTTGGAAGACTTTGGATCAGTAATTAGTGCCATGGGAATGGGCCGCGGAACACCAAAAGCTAGTCAAGATAGACTGGTTGTTAAAATTGGTATTGGCAGAGGAACGCCAATAAGAGATAAGTAACTTAATGATGGACGGTTGAAAAGTAGACGTAGCTTTATTAAAAAGTATAATATCAAGTTAATGATATTTTAAAAATGGTTTATTTCGTTTTGTTTTATTTTAATCTATATAAACTATGTCAAATAGTCTAAGTAAACTAACTTAAATAAATAAGTAATATAAAAAATATTAATTCCCTGAGAAGTCGTGTGACTGCCTTGTTAGTAGTACAATAACCAGTAACACTTCTGTATGTACTAATAGTGCCGCTCAGTACCTTTGGTTTAAATAAAGTTAAAATTATGTTTGTTAAGCTCATTGGAAAACAAAACTTTTATGTCGTTGCAAATTTTTCATACAAAGAACTGTGTTTAAGTTAGAGCGTTATAGTCCATTAAATTTCTACTATAATTGACATATTTGCAGATATCAGAGTGCGAATCGAAATAAAAACTTTCAAAAAAGGGTAAATTGCTTTTCAAGACATGTTCACCACACAGGAAAAAGAAATTTCCGATCGAACTAAAACTTTTTTTTATGGCCAGAATTAAATCCGGTCTCTTTTGACAACTAAGGAATATTACATACATAGTTGTTCAAAAAGGCCTTGAAAAGCAATTTTCCTTTTCTTTCCAATTTATCAGTTCGAAATTTACTGAGATATCTGTCTGCAAATATATCAATTTTAGTATCAATTCAATTGTTTATAACGCTCTGACTTAAAAATGGTTCGTTGTGTGCCAAATTTGAAAAGACATAAAAGTTTTTTCCCGCGAGCTTTCCAAATATGAATTTAGAAAATTTTTTATTTATAACTAACGTCATTGTTTAAAAAAATTGTTTCAGCAATTGCTATACCAGATTTCGAAAAAGTACCGTTGATATTCATAATCAGAGGACTTTTGCGGACTTTTTAAACCAAAGTTACTGACCGGCCCTTTCATTGCATACGGGAAGTGTTACTAACTACTGGACCATAGCTATTGATATCAAAGTTACTGTAAAATTTCTAATAACATAAAAAGTTGAAACCATACACGTTTTTTAAATAAAGCTAACAAAGTTTCAAAAAGTATAATTTTACAGAAGAATAAAAGTTTTCGAATATAAAATATTGAAACTATAATACAATTTAATGTGCGCCTTCAAATATTAACCTTTTTGTTTTTCATTTAAAAATCTACTGTGCAAAGATTATTTGCCAAATACGCTGTGAGCAACTTATTAAAAATATTCATTGTTAATACTCTGCGAATATTATTCAAAATTATCTTACAAATTTTCGACTATCATATATGATTTCTTGTATTATGAAAACAAGTCCAAATATTATTTTATTAAAACATATAGACTGCGAAACTTTCAGTCTAAATTATATTTTTGTCTACATGTTACGTGTAATCTTAAAAATGTATTATGCTCAATTTTATAACTTGCTATTCAAATATAAAATTGATAATAATTGTGATACGAATTGATTTTTTTTTCTTCATCTCTTTATCGTCATTGTTAGTTAAATTTTTTTACGCCCATCATAAATTAGAAAGACAAATATAATTATATTATTAAAAATTATCTTAAAAAGGACACTGGTCAACTTCCATGCGTAGTGGGTCCTCGGCTCATAAAATCGAGAATATCTGTAAATTATTGTATGTATTAATCTTTTTCTTTTACGGATTTGAGGGCCTTCGCTACCTTTACATTTGTTTAAATTTAAGCCTTAATCTACCTAAGCTTAGATTCTGGCGTTTCAACTTATTGTTGATCGTTATCAAAGGTCAAGGAACAATTGCGATCTATAGCTATCTACTAGAGATCTTTTTAGTGGATCCTAGTATTGCAATTGTAAAGTGCAATAAAGGCTACGAATTTATGAGCGGAATTGTCATCTGACATATTGGGTGTGCTAATATTGCGAACTAGTGTAACCAGGTAAAATTTTAAAGATGCGTTTTAATTTGTGCTTAAAAATAATGTTACTGCTGTTTTTTTATAGTTCAAAATAATTAGTAAATAACAAAATTAATATTCAACGGAAACTTAGTGTTACTTATGGAATTTCCATCGTATACAGTGAAAAAACACATTTCCTATTAAAACTGTTTTGGTCAGGAAAACAATTATTTTACTATGTCTGTTACCATGCATATTTTGATTTGACGAAAACCTTTAATAAGGTGGATAAAATTAAACTTTAGAATGTTCTGAAAGAGTATGGAGTCAATGGTTTTTCAGCCCTCGACAAGCAATTGTTCCTCATATATATAGTTATTTGTTCTCCGAGATTTCAAGGTGGATTTTGTAAACTTTTTATGTTTTAAAAATGTTATGTAACAATTTTAGAACAAGGATAATTCTGCTTAGAAAAGAACAACTAAAATAGTCTTCAAAGATCTACAATAAAAAAGGGTTTGAAAAATGGAGAAAAACTGATAATTTTACTTTAAGTTCACCCGTAGGTTAACTGGTGAAGCTTTTATAGCGAGTGCAATAAACCGTGCCGAGTTGAATTTTGTTGGTCACTCTAAATACAAACTGACCCTAATTGTAGTGGCAAAATAATAAGACTTCAAGTCTCAAGTAATAAAGTTTTAGGGGGTAGCCTCTAGGTTGAAAAGCGTAATAATAACAGGAACGAAGAGCGAATTAGTGGACTCACATTTTTATCACTTTAACATTACTTCGACAAGAATCTTGAAAACATTCTCGAGAGCTGAAAAATGACTCTACAGCGAAAGAAAAAAAATAAGCATATTTTTATTTTCGCCAAGTTACACGTATTTTCAGTCGCCCATGACAATTTAAACAGTCGTTTATTTTGGACCACTCTAATATACATGTAGAAATGCCTACGAATGGCTCTATGATACGAAGGTGTTGATCTCGAAACTGTGAAGGTACGTGTATTGGCTTTTGCAGATGATAAGGTTGTTACGGCAGAATCAGTTCATGATTTATAGAGAATGTTGAGTAGACTAAATAGTCAAACAAAAATTATTCCGTTTAAAAGAAGGGATGACAAAACAGTAGCAGACGAAGAACGCAGTGTAGGAGCAAATACCAAAAGTAAAAATGTGACAAATAGAGCTCAATTTGCAATATATAATAATGTACTCCCTACTATCCTGTATGTTAGGGAGACCTAGACATACCAAGAAACGGATTGGCGTAAATTGAACGCGATTGGCATAAAATTCCTGCGAAATATATGCCGTAAAACGCTAATGAACAAAGTAAGTAAAAGTGGGTTCTCCAAGAATGTGGTGTAGAGGAAACACTGTTTGTCAAAAGTGAAAGAAACTTTTTGATATATCTTTTGGCTACAGCGACAAGATATGTAGAGCCATATAATCTCAAAAGCTTGCATGAAAAGATTTATGGATATAAAGGAAGAAAAAGTTCTATGTCACGATAGGGACGAGTAGAGGATAATCGTGTACAAGCAATGTGTACCAGTGTGTATCGAAGAGGGTCAGTGGGGTGAGAGACGCCCGAAACGAAAGATTATGGTTACACATCGGCCCTCGTGGAGAGCCTTGTTTAGTGGATGTGGTGTTTACATTCATGGTAAATGTGGAAGCGCGTTTAAAACGAAAATCGGTCGGTCGAGTGATGACCGCAGTCCTCATTCTCTTGTTTCCATGCATTAAGAAAAGATAAAAGTTAGACTGCCGCTCGACGAACCGATTTTAATCTTGGGCACACTTCTACAATTTGTATGATAATTCGAGAACCGGTAAATATTTCATTATGTTATTGATCACATTTTCAAGAGATTTTAAACTTTAATTTATCGAAGTTTCAATGTTTTCTATTTACTTCTCTAAAGCATGCAGAAAGTGGAAGTTGAGTATCGAAAATTGGTCAAAAACGGAAAATTGGTCGGTTTTTCTCACATGCATTTTCGGTCCCTATCTATCGAAAATACTTTAAGTAGGCATCAATCGACGCAAAATTCAATAATCTTTCCAGCGGTTTTTTTTTTAAATCTTTCTAACTTGATTTTTCACTGTGAAATCTACGTAAAAAGAGATGAAAGTTTTTAATAGGATTTTGTTTTAGTGGATTGACAATTCTGGTCCGTACTATACAAAAATAATAAGAATAATTTCATGTAAGTTTTACCACATTTTTTTTCTTGTTTTCGGGTGAAGGCGATTTTTCATTATCAGCCATGGACTAAGTCAAGTGCCTGATGAGATGAGGATGTTATGAATTAATTTAGTATGGTGTTTGAAATCTCTGGCGACGTAGGTACAAAATTAGGAGCATGGTGTAGTTTGGAGTTTGTCTTTTATCGGACACAGCGGTCGCCAGCATTGAAGGTGACATTAGTCGCCTCTGGATGCTTTCTTAGAGCTACCATCTGCCACTCCACAGGTTTTAGTCCCCTACTTCCTGATGCTCTAGGAAGTTTCTTACAATGTAACAGGTGTTTTTAAAAAACTACTTTCTGAGCTACTGCCAGTACCCTACGGACTCCTAGATGTTCAAGATGTTCAGTGCATCTTGCGTGTACATTACCTATAGCCGAAATCACGATAGGATGAATAGATGCATGTTTCACATTCCTCTATATTGTCTTTTCTTCATGCTTTAGCTACATATACTATTAAGGGTCGCGTAAAGACATGAAGTTTCCCATTAATTTAAGATAGAAAGAGTCTTTTTTTTTTAATCTAATATATTAATCCGATAATATATCACAAATAATTCGGTATTTCAGTATAATAATCAATCATACATTTTAAGCGTGAATGACCTTAAGTCATTTTTATGAAACCCGAAAGTAAACCCCATTAGTGACAAATTTGAATTTTACGTACTTTATAGACGTTATGAGTTCTTTAATCAATGATAACAATAAAATAATTTCTTTACGTAATTTTACCATTTCGTAAATGTTTGAAAAAATTAAAATTGTTTAACCAATTGTTTTTGTTTTAAGATAACTGGGTATTCTTAATTGACCTCAATGTAAATCGTATTAGCAATAAACCTTACACTTAAATTTTAAAATCACTTTGATTTTCCTTTTATAAGTTAGTTTTCCTCTCCCATTTATCTGAATGCTTTTGAATCAGTATTAGCCCATAGACTAACCTCAACTTGGTACATATGCTAAGGTTCTCGAAGTCACTGATTAAAAATCTAAAGTCAAAATTTGAACAACAAAAGAGCATATCCAATATGACGGATGAGTATGCTAATCAATTACTGAATTTACTTGAAACGTAGCTTATGGGGGGTTCCGTAGTCGCCAATTGCGAATCTGAATTGAAAATGTAAAAAAATGGCGGGTCAAGCATGGCCTAGATAATATTTTACAACTCTTTTGCGGTGCAAGATACCTATCTTGTTAAGCAATTTAAATTTCAACTATATTCAGTGGTTTTTAATCACACTGGACTGCATCTTTTTTACGTTTTTCATGTTTTTTAATACCACTGGGCTTTTTTATGTACTTTTCTGCTTTTAACGCGAATATAGGTCCAAAAAAGAACATTCACGTCAACTTCTTCAGGAAATTTGTTTTTCTGTGTTAAAAAAATGTTTAAATGGCCAAAACGCCTTTTTTGGAGGTTGCAACTTTTAATACTTTCAATAACTTGACGTGATAGATAATTCTTAACCACATATTTGTGTTCAGCGCACAAAAATACATTTAAAAAATGCCTAGTCGCACACATAAGATAAAATCGATACAGGCTCGTGTCGCCTGCTCATCGAAATGGAGTCATAACTTTACTAATCCTACCTTTCTTTTCTATGGAAATATAAGAAAGGTTCTACAAAAAATATTGTTCATTCACGACCCTCTTTCAGTTGCTATCGGTTTCATTCAGATCGGTTGGCGTGCTTCTACCATGTACAATTTGAATAGTGTTCTTTTTTTAATTTCCAAATGAAAAGAATAAACAGAAGATATTAACCGATTTCAACTTTTTTTTTTAACTTTTTTTTTCTGTCAGTACCAGCCCTATCCGACTGTGTATTTCAGCTAAAAAATATTCAGTCCTTATCGCTATCAGTTTCAATATGCGAAAACATGTACAGTGAAACTACGATGATACGAAGTGCTTTGGGACCAAAAAAAAACTTGAAATTATCGAAAAATTCGTATTACCAAAAGTAAGAATATAAACGTACACAATGCGCTTAAATTTTTTTATAATACTTTCCATAAAACGTAATATGAATTTCGCTTAAAGACGAAACTATTTCCGATGAGGGCTGTAGGAATTTTTTTTACGTATATTTAATGCTTAAAAAAAGCTTAACTGAACGTGAAAATTTTGATAGGGTAAATGAATCAGGAAAAGGGAAATATAGGGTTCTCCGATATTAATTAATGCCTGTTATGAAGAAGCATGAAAAGAACGAGAAGTGATCTTTCGTAAAATAAATGGGTTAGCCCTAAAAAGGGCCGTTTGGTATGCTGCAAATAGCATATTAATGAATAAAATTACTAATTTTATTCTGTTCGATGCAACTTTTTCCCTCGCAGAAATTTTCAATCAAGTCTAAAGCAGCGAAGATAGCATCTGGCACATCTCTTTGTTCAGAAACAAATCCACGAGAAATTTCTAAACCAAATTCAGCATCTCTGAATTTCGTTGGTGGTATTACAACCTGATCCTCGGCATCATTTTCGTCATCAGATATCACAGGTTCTTGTTCCTTTACACTATCCAGTATCTCACCGTCTGTAAGTTCTGTAGCAGTTACTAAATTAGTGTCCACAACAACAAAAAGCAGTAAGTAGGTAAGATTTTATAGTTACAGCTGGTCAGTTTTTTTTTGCAAGAAATATTTTCTTCCGGAAGATATCCCATGGAAAAGGGAAGTGAAGGATCCTACTGGAAATTTTATTGCATCGATATTCAACAAATTTTTAGTAACACTAATTTATAAAATTTTCTCTTTGCAGATGCAACTGTTGATTAGCAGGTATTACAGTTCCTTCTCGTCCTAAAAACACCATCAACTCTAAGGGGGTGTTTGCTTTCCGCGATTGGTCTTAATGTCACTTCCTCCTCTTCGTCTTCGTCTTGTTCATACAGCGGTTGGGGAAGCACTCCGCGTACATATACTTTTTTCGAGAGGTGGACGACTTGATTTTGCAATGATTGATGTGAAACGTGCTGAAGCTTTAGGCATCGTAGCAGTCTAGCGAGTCATCCTTGAGTTGATTCGTCCACTCAATGTGGGCGTTTCGCCAGTTCGTCGTCTTGTTTCCATTTAAATTATTTTCAGCACCCCGAAATCTAGGGTGATCGGCACTGTTTGCCTACCGATTGTCGGGTGTTCTGCGCGTTCGATCGTTTTGAACCGCATCTACAACTTTTTGGTGGTTTGGTGACGTCATTGTTACTCCCATGGGTAGCTAGGAAAAGGGTTAGGCAATCCTTGTGAAACCCCGCATGCGAAGGGCCTATTGCAAAGCCACCGAACGCGTCCTCGGATTGCGGTTAGAGGGTCCCTGTACCAAGGGTTTTTGCTAAATATGAGTACAATAATTAATAAGTAGTCGCGGACAATTTCCAAGGATGACCCCAAAGGAATAACCCCCAAGCGGAGGCTAAACAACCTTGCCGAAATAAAGTTGTCTATCTCTCGAAAAAGGGAAAAGGAATAGGAATATCTGGTAGAACGTTCACAGAAAGGGTTTCGAAAGTTCGCCCAAGAACTGAGGATCTACCATCACACATTGAACAAGTCAAAGCTGCTGACAATCAAGCAGCATATTATTGATGACAGACGGGTGTTATCTGACGCAAGGAGGAGAATACAGAAGAGGGAGAAATGGGTCAGGTAGAATCAACAGTTTCTCACTGACCCATCGCGCCTCTTCAGCGATCTCCCTGTTTCTGAACGAAGAAACTGATATCATACGCTTCTTGGAGTTATGCGACAACCTCATAACATATTGTTATGACTTGTCCAACCCAGAGAATTACAGGACAATAACTTGTTTGAATACGCTTGATAAGATCTTTTTGAGTCTGTGTGGAGAGAGCTTTTGATTGAAACTCTCATAGACGTTGGAAAGCTTGAAGGTTCATCCACACTTAGTGAGATGCATAAAAAGATGGGTGTCCCTTTGGAAAACTAGATTTACTACCTCAACTAGAAATTATCGTGTGACAACGAACAACGTCACCTTCCAGAGGGGCGTCTTTCAGAACGATACCGTGAAGCCTCTGCTCTTTTGCATCACACTTCTGTTTCTATCTTTCGCACTGGGCAATTATCCTGGAGTACACAGGAGATATTGGTATAGACTTTGGATTGGGCAAGTGTGCCAAGATTAATCTGAAGAAAGGAAAGATTATTGGCGTTCCCGATGATCGTGAGCTTGGGGATATAAGTGTTATTAGACATCTTTACACTAGAGAGACCTATACATACCTGAGCGTGCCTCAAAGCCGCATTCAGGACGTAACATCATCCCGGTTCTACTCTACTCGTTATAGTGGTTTAATGGACGAAGAACGAGTTTGCGGCCCTTGGTATCGCCACGTGTAAGATCATTCATATGCATAAGAGCTTGCATATCAATTCATCCGTACCGCTGTTATTAATCTCACACCGTCATGCCAGACGCCGACTTTTGAATCTCCAATGTATTTACAAACGAATTGTTCTGAGTACAGCTTAAATCGTTGCAAATGACAGAGATCCTCTCCTAGAAATGGTCAGGAAACACGAGATGATTGGTAAATGAGCGTTCCTTTACAAAGCCGCGGAGCTAGCGGCCCAGACCCTTGGCCTGAATTGTAACATCAGAAGTGAGGAAAGTGCATTACTGCATATAGATGCCTCACTTCTAAGAGTCGAAGTAAAGAAAGCAGAGGTTGAAGAATTCCGCCAACAGCTACTCGACAAGAAAATGCACGGAAGATTTCACAGAAATGTAGAAAATCAGTCCTTGTTTTTCTCAGATCATCAGGATTTAACTCACGTATGGAGGGTTTTATTTTCTCATGCCAGAACGGTGTTATTTCCACTTTAGTATACTGTGAGCGCATTTTACGTCAAAAAGTTCCCAGCGGTTCCCACTTCCGCGGGAACGAGCTATCGGTACAGACATAATGCGGCCCTGAGAGTGCTTTATTACCACCTTCTACGCTCTTACGGCGTTGGCCGCGACCCTGCGCTGCCGAATGCTCCGAGGGAGATAGAGTCAATTGTCCAAAACGAGAAGTGCCAAATTTTCAGGAACTACGATTTTCGTACAGCAGTTTCTATTGCTCACTCGAGGCCTGACATCGTTCTCCAAGACTTCGAGAAACGAACTGTATTCGTGATCGAATTCTCGACTCCGGCCGACAACATCACTGCGAAGGAGAATGAAAAGGAGGACAGGTATAAAGACCTTAAAAGGAAGCTGCAACGACTGTACCCAAAATATTCGGTTAAAGTCATTCTCATCGTGATCGGTATTCTCGGAGGTGCGAAACTATCACTTGTTCGTAACGTTAAAGCCATACTTACGTGCTTCGTGTCCTCAAGATACACGCGGGTTCCGCCGGCCTGCCGTTTTTATTTCGTCCTCGCTGTGGCCACCCATCTCACGGTCGTGAGACGTGGCCATAGGTGTGATTTACCGCGGTTCTACTGGGAGCCGGTGTCATTTTTAGATGACAGTTGCTCCCAGTGGGACCCCGCGGTGGTTGTTTAATCGTTATTTTTAATCACATGCAACTCAATTCTGCGGATCGATGCCCAAAATGTGCTCTCACCTGATGAGATATATGCGTCATCATTTGAGTCGCATATCGCCTTCATATTTAAAATTTTCTTCAACATATCTTATATTTTAAAAAAATGATGAGTTTATTTAGGTAATTTGATCAAAGATAAAAAGTCCTATTGTTAAAATGGCTAATTTTCCCGCTGCATTTGTTTATATATTATTGAACATGAAAAGACATTCTAAAATCGGCTACGCCAGTTTTCTTAAAAATTTAATGCAAAATATTTCTATAAAAAAAAAACTTCCAATTTGATTCAAACATACAATCTTCTCCTGTTCTTAACAGTAAATACCAGATCCGACCCACCGTGCCGGGGACAGGGCAATTCAGCACCACGTCTAACATATCGAAAAACAGTGATAATTTTGTGAATTTCACTCGGACATCTTACCTCCGGAAATTTTTCTATGTACTTATACCGAGGTTCTGTTGTTTCGAATCCCTCCTTAAGACGTAGGTTCCCTGACATGCAGTTGGCAGCAACCTATTCCATGTATGGTGGATTAAAAAACCAGGCTTTGCCGAATATGTCAAATTAAGCATACTACTCTTATCAGATCTCTATTATGTTACAAAAATGCGTCGGTGCCTGATGATATAAACCGGGACAGCCCTGGGCAGACTATTAAAAAAATCTGACTCTACCGAAAATTCCTTCGACATATTGGGCTGTAACCATCTTAAGCGTGACAGAAAAATTAACTTCCTCATATTATATAATAAGGGTGTTTTCGCGTAGGCATCGCGGAAAAACTTGAGCTTCCCTCTTATGAATTTGACAGCCTTGTTGGCGTAGCAATGCTACTGACAGGGTTTCCCGTACCAGACAGGCAGAGAACGAAGAGGAAGGAGACTAAGAGGAACACGAAAACCCATCAATTATCATGGAGAGTATTTTTTGTACTTTAAAACGCTTGTAGCTTTCCGAGGATCGTCGGGGTGCCCCCGGAGCCACCGCTGGGGGCTACAGCTTGCGGGACGGTGATGATGGTGAGCTGCGAAATGGTCAGGACATCAGCCAGCAAGAACATCTGCGACAAACGGTAAACAGTGAAACATCAAGTGTGCCTGCTGAGGATGCTTTGGCTAGCGTTAACAATTTTTAGCCAACCACCTCAACAGAAATACCGTGGGAGAGCTTCAAGTGGGATACCGTAATGAATAAAGAATTGGTGCATCTCTATCATGAAAGTGCTAAGTTTGAAACCAATAGAGAAAAGGGGTACAGTTTTAGAATGAAGTTGTTGCAAAGTATCCTCATATACAGAAGGCTGCAGTAAGAGATATTATTGCTAAGGTGAAGGACATCAGGAATAATCCACTTATCTCAGAAGACCGAGCAATGAAGATTAAAGGCAGGTTGATTTAGCGCAACCGCATGATGATACAATACCACTACAGCTTCCAGAAGCAGATGGCTTCATTCAGCCAGGGGCAGAAGCAGAGATTCGACAACCCAGAATTAGAAGACATGGCTGACCACTCGTCGGGTGTTTTGAGAAAAATAAACAGAAGTAATTTAGGCGCTGCCTTGTTGCAACTAGAGAAAGAAAGAGCAAGCAATAACCCTGTAATGGAGCCTACTTAAATCACAAACTCCGACGTTTCAGCGGTTTTGAAAAGGGCAAAAAACTGGAAAGCCCCAGGTCCGTACATGGTGCACAATTTCTGGTACAAGTCCCTAATGGGTGTGCATCCTGCGCTGACAAGATGTTTTCAGAAGATCATCGAACATCCACATCTGATCCGAGGCTTTATGCTCAAAGGTACTACGTATACGTTGCCTAAAAACCAGACTCTCAAAATTCATCTGCAGTAAAACCACTTTTTGAGCTGCACATGCCTCCATATTGTCTTTACTTCGTGCCTTAACTCGCTATACTCGGCTTAGGTCGATTAGCTCGGATATAATGATCCGTTTGGAAAATAACATCTTAGATTTAAGGCAAGTTGTTGACGTATAATGCCCGACACATCATATATGTGCGTGTACTCACTGAGTCATTACGTGGTAAACATGAATAATGTGCTCGATAGATTCATTGGTATCTCAATATAATCGGTACCTGACAACCATTATAAACGTGAAATAAATTAATCTCTAACACTTCAGAGACCGCACGATGCTCCGTGACTTGATTCGTCAATATTCTTAACACTTAATTTAAGCTAATCGTATCGATTTTCATTTTTTTTTTATATATACCGCCTCCTCGAAATCAACATCATCGATGGACAACGAGGTACATTAAGGATTGGAAAACGTTAGGACATTTTCCCCTGAAATTTACTCGCTAAACTGTTGTAATTAATAATTAAAATAAGGGCGTTAATTTAAAGTTACAATTATATTACGCCATGTCTTTTTTGCAATGTTATACGTGAAAAACACCAACTTCGTAACTCAAATTTTATATGGATCACCTAATTTCAATTCGAGAGATAAAAATGTTCAAATTAGGCTTAGTGATAAAAGTAACCATCAGAATATTACTCGAATGTCAATAATTTGGGAATAGCTCATTTAATTCAAGGTGTGATATAGAACAGAATAATATAAACTAGCATTCAGTTGAACATTTTACTTCAAATTTTTATTATAAATAGTTCATTTAAAAATATTTTGTGTACATAGCGTACTATAATACTGAGAAAAAATGAACTTTTTGAATCTCATACTAGGCGATATAAATAATTTAAAATAAAAATTCCGATAAACATAGTTTGACATTTAACAACATTTTAATACAGTATAACCCTAGAACGGCACACCTCCTAAAGTGACCCTGATAACGGCACACGTGGGTCTCTGAGACCCACGATCATATATTTCAACGCCGTAGAGTAAAAAAATCTGATTTTAAGGCATATAAATATGGAATTGAAACCTGAAAATATTAAGGAAAACGAAAATAAAAGTAAAATTTGATTTTCTTGGTTAGTTTAAAAGTTAAAAATCTTTAAATTAGGACTTATTCTTTAAAAACATCAAAAAATAGAGGTTATACCTTTTTTAATAGATTTATAAACATGAGATACAAGAAAGAAATAACTAGTGGTTCCTCATTGGGGACAAGGTGCGCTGTAAGGAAAGAAATATTTTATTTGCATCTGCTGAAAAAAAGTTTAATTATTTAAAGCGGCTAACTTAAACAATTTTCTACTTTCGTCGCAAAATTGAAGGATCGAATAAACGGCTCAGAAACAACACTATAGTTATTTCGCTTTCATAGAGGAAAGATCTTTTATTGTAATTGCTTGACAATATTTTGAAAATTAGGACAAAACTGAACATTAATCGCATGGAGCGCAAACACAGCATAGTTTGTACGTATGTTCAACGTACATAGGAACGTTCAACGCACATAGGGACACTAAAGGCCATACCACTGTACCGCGTTTTGCTGTCAGTTTTCGTTGAAATATCGTTCAACGAGAAGAGGTTTTACAAGGTGGAATGATAAAGATACAAGACATCACGAGTGAGTTTCGCATTATTTGTAAAATTGTTCGCAGTAAATTTTCAAACTACACAAATGGTGTGTTTCGCAGAAATAGATATGTTTGTGTGATGCATGACATTTAAAAATGGATGATTATTGATATTATTAATAATTAGAAAAAATTAACCCGAACATGTGGTTATTATTCGGACAAAAACATCTTTTTGAACAAACCGTACATCAAATTTATCTAAAGATATTACTGCTGAAGGATAGCTAGGTTAAAAATAGTATTTTTCGATACAAATGCGCGATGATAGCAATCCCCGCATGAGTGGGAGGGTGCAGCAGGAACCCGAAGGGCAAGTCGACGTGAACCAAAGATAAACCGAGGGGTGAGTGTTGTGCTTTCGCACGAGTGAGTCATTGCTATCTTTGCGCAAGAGTACAAACAGTGCGAGAAAGTCTCGTTTCGGTGCCTGTAGATGGTGCGCGACAGGGCTTTTCCGTGGAGGTGTTGCAAACAATATAATATTTACAAATTTTTTTGTTTGTCCAAAATGATGTGCAATTAATTGGCGTATGCTAATCAACATTTTCATTTAAAATCATTTTTTTGCTATTAATATTTAAAGTCCAATTAATAAATTATTCTTTCTGTCTGCTGTTACGGAATTTTCCATTATACTAGCCCTAGCCCTGTGCCTGACCGGTTGGTCTTACCAAAATTCCGTAATACTAGACAGTGCCTGAATTATGAATCATTGATGACTAAAAATGATTGAGAACATTGATATTGATTAATATACACCAATTAAGTGTCGAAGACTATCGCAATTACAATCATTGCCTGATATCCGTGATTAATAATACACACATTTCACCGAAAATCATACGCTCTCAATATGCTGCATTTTTGCGTTGTCGCGATTTTGAATTCCAGAGTTTGTTATTTTCAACCTACCCTGATATATATCTCCGCGGATAGGATATCATAACAGCATTACGTCTATTTATGTATAATTACAGGTACATTGGTTCGAGCAAATTTTTCTAAATGGAGTTCTTAACTATCAGTCTTTTTATCACAGTTTCAGTTTTTTTAATTAAGCTCTAAGTGTGAAATAAAAAAATTGTCTAAATATGTTATTCTGTTAATAATTATTATATTTGAGCGACTAAATGCAACAAAGGAAATAGAGAAACTTTTGCCTGAGAGTGGGGAGGCCTTTGGTCAGTTGAAATTCACTGACGTTCAGGAGCCTCCACTCTAAGGCGAATCATTCCATATACTCTCATTGCATCTGGGCACCCAAATGTCGACGGCTTTTACCTTTACGATCGATTATTACTTATTATCTGCTCCTAAATGAGATATCAAATTGAAAGTTTGGGAAAATAAAACAAAGGAACTACATTGTAAGAAACATTTATGTACTAATAAATTTTTACTACTGCGAAACCACAAGGCCCAAACTATAAAGTTTGATGTTCTAGCTTCCATGGGTAATTCATTGAGTAATTCATTCAGTTAGGTAATTTTTTCTACTTTCAGAATCTAAGCTGTTCGAAAAATCTCTATACCCCTTCTTATCATACTGTATATCTGTATAAACACCAGGTTAATGATTTCTGTCACGTGTTACATGATGATAGTACTCATCGCTATAATTTAATAATGCTTGTCCGTTCCTTTTTATGTTAAATGTCGAGTAGAATGTTTTTAAAGCCCTATGACGAAGTGAAATTAATTTTTTGCAAATGGGGCATTTTTTGCTGGTCTACACGTACGAAAATACCTACGTACCCCTCGCAGTATGGACAAAATCTAGAATAAGTTACAGAATCCGAAAAAAGTAAAGCTTATCCATTAAAAAGCGTGAATTTGGCAGCACTGGCCTTTCAAACATACAATTCACTAATTTAAATAAATCTGTCACCGCAGTGTATGTAAGCTCGCGCAAAATTGTGTACTTAATTAACATTAAAAGAAGTTCACCACGATTGACAACTGTTGATGCATCAACAACATCCAACATGTCGTCTCCTTGTAACAGTCTCATTAATTCGTTGTTGGGAAGGACAATCTTCATAACATCGTCGAGATAATTTTCTAACAGTCGATTATCTTCTTCCAGCGATTTCTTCATCATCACCATTATTGCCAACTTCACTATCGTCATCTTCATCGTCCCCATAATCTGCAAACTTGACATTTTTAAAAAATTTTTTGTAGTGCCGGTAACCAAGCTGCATGTTTATCTATTCTAATTTAATTATACTTTTTTAGGATTCCAATATACTAGTTTTTCGCTTTGAAGCAATTTCAAGTGACAGAATTTGTTATTTTCGACTCACCCTGATATGTATATATTTATTTATTTTTGTTGACTTGTAATGGAGAAAAAATGATATTGATATCTTACGTTAGATTAACGAAAAGCACGTTGTCACTGCGAATGAGCTTCCTTCGATAGTCGCAATTGCAGAAGTTTTCGACAATTAATTGGCATATATTCATCAATATTATTATTTTCAATCATTTTAAGTTATTGGAATTTCATAATTTAGGCACTGTCTAGTTAATTGGACTTTAAAAATTATTACCTGAAAAATTATTTTAAATAAAGAAGTTGATTAGCATACGCCAATTAATTGCACATAACTGAAGAGGCAAACAAAGACATTTTTAAATTATATACTTTTTGCAACACCTCCAGGGAAAAGCCCTGTCGCGCACCATCTACAGGCACCGAAACGAGACTTCCTCGCTCTGATCGCCAAAGCCTCCTCTGGATGCCTGTACATGGCGCGCAAAAGAGACTTCCCATGCAGGTGTTACAAAAAATGGAGTTCCGCACTCTTGCGCAAAGATAGCAATGCCTCACTCGTGCGAAGGCACAATACTCACACCTCGGTTCATCTTCTGTTCACGTCGACTTGCAATTCAGGAGCCTGCTGTGCCCTCCCACTCATGTGGGAATTGCTATCATCGCGCACTTGAATCGAAAAATACTGTTTTTTACCTAGCCATCCTTCAGCAGTAATATCTTTAGATAAATTTTCATTACGGTTCAAAAAGATTTTCTTGTCCGTATAATAAGCACATGTCCAGGCTAATTCTTTCTAATTATTAAAATGATCAATAATCATCAATTTAAAAATGTCATGCATCACATAAACGTATCTATTTCTGCGGAAGCCACCATTTGTGTACTTTGAAAATTTCCTGCGAGCAATTTTACCACGTATTTCAATAAACTTTGTTCTTTAATTGATTACTATTCAGTGTTGTCCTTATTTAATTACACCTCAGACAATACAAATTAAGTCAAAACGAAAATTTTTTAGCGGTTTATAATATTTCGAAATGCAGCCGCAAATGCTGTTTTTTATACGCGCCCGCAATATTTTTGCAAGAAAACATAGAGAAGACTTGATTGACAAATCAAGTTCGACCAGTCTCCCGGGGGGGGGGGGGGCAATCACAGGAATCGTAGAGAGTATATATAAGAACTAAAGTCTCAGGTTAGCCCTGAAGCAGTGCACTGCAATGTTCACGAAACGCTGTCAAGATTAGTAGCTTTGCACACGATTTCACAACTTTTATATGACTTATGGAGTTTAACACGTAAAACGTATACTTTTTTTTACTTCTTCGATTTTGTTCAAGATATTATAAGCCAATTTATTTATTAAGATATTGAGAATAGATTTACAGAAAAAATGTTTATTCTTTTTTAATTTATAGTTTTGAAGCAGTTACAAAAATGTCGTCCCAAAAGCAGGTTTACTCATAAGCTGCAAAATATATAGCAGCTACATTAAGCTGAAAGTGGCTTACTGATAGAGGGTTAGGATTTCCAGATGCAGGGTCGACCATACAGCTCCCTGCTATAGGCCGAAACCTGTAGTCCAGCACATTTCCCCATTTTTTTCGCACTTTCTGTGGAGCCAACCAATTTTTTTACAATACGCAACCCCTAGGGGAACACTTGACTTCAGTGAGTTGAATAGCAGAGTAATAACACTAAAACTGTCGTCTAGGTTAAACCTCAGGGCTCGCTTCAGGCGCTCTTGAGACTTTTCCAATCGAATTCGTACCTCAAGAGAAAACTTAAAAATACGAAACGGAGTACTAAAAGTCATTTTGTTTCAAAATTAAAAAATATTTATTCATTTGTTTTTATGAGAGAACGATTTAGCAAACGCGCCGGTCGAAAATTCCAAAATTTATATTTTTGGGCCCCTTAATGTTCATAAAAATAATTATAGTGTGCAGTTGTTCATGAAAATTGTTTAAATAATTGGTAAACAGCAGCTATTCTTAACTAATTGTAAATGCACATTGTTATCTATATTATTTTTTATAAAAAACCTATGGACTTTTTGTAACTTTTTGATGACTCTTTCTTACGATATTTTGCAAATTTATTATTATTATGAGAAGTTGTAGGCTCCGGAAGCTACGATCATGGTTCCTTAAAATAACCAATCCCGACACAACTGGAACGTGTATGTCATCCACTTCCGCTCCTTTTGTCCTAGAAGGTAAGGCAACATCGTGCAACACCGTTCCTTGGAGTCAAGTCTCTAGTCGCGGATGACTTTACGCGGCAGACGGGACATTTGGAGATGAAGGTTTCAACTCTGGATACTTTTTTTGAGCTACCAATCTTTGTAGAATGTTATGAGGCACAGTGTTGACGGACCAGATGAAGTGATCTCAGAAGAACAGCCTTTTGCACCCGGTTCGAGGTGGAATGAGCCTGACGCTGGCAAGCCGGAATCTTGTTCAGTTGGCTAAGAAATTAAGCTTTCATACCTCCAAGACAGCCGATTATGAGAACAATATCAGGCTTCGTAGCAATGATACGTTGAGTGGTGGAGAATGAGAAATTCCAGTAGATCTTACACTGATCATTCTCCACAACGGACTCGAGTTCCCCCTGGGCATACGGCAAGACGGGCAATAGATCAACACCATATAAGTGCCTAAGATGGTAATATAACACTTTTAGAGCCGCATTGTGTCGCTCTATGTACCTGTACCGTGCATACTTTAAGCATCCACTGAGAACATGTCCATGTGTTTGTGGCACTTGCTTGCACGCTCGGCAATTGTTATCGGCTACAGGTACATTCATTACGCGCTCGCGGTAAACTAAGGTGTCTATAACGCCGTCTTGAGAGGCAAAAATAAATCCCTCAGTCTCCGATCTCAGTCCAGCAGAGTTGAGAAACATGTTGGACAGACTCATCGAGAGCTCTTCTCTACGTATGATGCCGTATAATTTACCATAAAGAGGCTTGCCAGCATGTTCTCTTCGTAGAAGCGTATGTTCTGCTTTCTGTAAACGACTGTTGAGCACCGAAGGTGTTAGTGATGCTAGGCTATGTGTAGTGTCGCTGGAATCAAATGGGAGGCCAAGCTCCTCTGCGGCACGGTATAGAAATGCCGCAGAATTGACGATTTCATGTTGATGTACGAGTCGCATAAGAGAATCTGCACGACAGCACAAGTCCGATAAGTAGCCGTCCGATAAATGTGCAGTCCCCTTAAAACGTCATCACACGCATGGTACGCACACTAATTGGGGTTCTCCCACTACGTGTGCTGTTTTGCTTATGATTTGCGCATCATTTTTACGCATGCGCGCACTTAATATCGTGCTACTAGATGGGGCATCCGACAAGTCCGCAATTGCCTTTATCTCGAGGGAGGTATATTCGAGGTACGGAAGATCTAGGATGATGACTTCAATGGATTGTCATCATCTGGCGTGTGCATCGGTCAAGTTGCTTCAACTCATCGACGTTCCATTTTACTACACCAATCGTGTAGAGCAGTATAGGAACGGCCAGCATATTGGTCGCCTGGATCTTATTCTTTCCAGATGATTCGGAAGCCCAAATTCTTCTGAGAATCTGGCGATACCTTTTTTCAAGGGCCGTTTTTAACACACGTACATTCTGGGTATCCGCTTGCGGCATTCCAAAATATGTTTCTTCGTTACCAAGATGTTGAATGGTATTTCCGCCTATGATGTAAGCATCCTGATTGTCACGCGATGATGTAGTTTCTAGTCCTCCTTGGTATAGGTGGACGCAGGCACACTTGTCCAGCCCGAAACTCACGCCAATCTCTGTAGAGTACCTATTCACGGCCTCCACAAGGATGTTAAGGTCCTCTTTCGACGAAGCATAGAGTTTAAGGTCGTCCATGTATAAAAGGTGGTTGGCCTTATATTCTCTTCTGTTCGGCGGGCTACATAGGTATCCACAGGTTTTGCCTAGGAGCACAATAGATAGAAGCAAGAGGGAGATGCAGAAAAGTATCGGACTTAGACAGTCTCCTTGGAAGACCCCCCCCCCCCTTTATATGTGATATAGCTGGTAGTCACTTGTCTTTTGTCAGATGTTATGAGAAATCTTGTGCGCCACAACAGCATAAGCTGTTTTATGGATCTCACTATTTTTGGATGCACCTCCAGGTGGATAGACATCCTACTTCTCATGTTGGCATTATCGTCTATCTGCAAAGGTGGTCTTGCTGGAACAGGTGGTATGTTCGCTGGAGGATGTTGTTCTTCTTCCTGCCGATAAGAGCTTCATATCCGTTTTTGGGCAAAAAGGATACCTGATCTCTTAAATACTGCGGTGTTTTATGAGCATATTCCGGGTGAATATTGACTTAATAGTCATGTAACCTCTGCATGAATCCTCTTCGCGCCGGTGAGCTTCTTTGCCAACAGGTAGACATGTCCCTCCTTAGTTGGTCCGACCACTTCAATCGATGTTCTCGCATTTGTCCGGGACCATTGCCTGGTCGTAGCCTCGGTTGGGTCCTATTGCCACTCCCAACTGCACCATGGCCTCCATCCGAGAAAGGCGTATTGTGGATGGCACTGCGCGATACTGGTGATGTAACCACATAATTCGTTGCCACGGACTAAGTCAAGTGACTGATGCGATAAGAATATAACTAGTCAAATTAATACGATGTATGAAATAATTTGCGATAGTGTTTTAGGTACAAAATTAGGAGCATGGTGTAGTTTGCAGGTCGTCTTTTACCGCTGTTATGCTTACACAGCGGCCTTGAGTGTTGAAGGTGACAGAAGTCGCCTCTGGATGCTTTCTTAGAGCTACCATGTTATTATTATTATTTTTTTAAACTTGTTCTCGGGTTAAAAAGAACCCATTTTTCCATCATAGCCACGTACTAAGTCAAGTTACTGATGAGATAAGGATATAATTAGTTCAATTAATACGATTATGAGATCATTTGCGATAATGTTTTAGGTACAAAATTAGGTGCATGGTGTAGTTTGCAGGTCGTGTTTTACCGCTGCTATGCTTACAGAGCGGCCTTGAGTGTTGGAGGTGACAGTAGTCGCCTCTGGATGCTTTCATAGAGCTACCATTATTGTATGTGTATTATATTATATTATTATTATTATTATACCATTAAGCCATATCCCTTTCGGGCTAGCGTGACTCATATGTTACAATTCCCACTTTTATACGTTAATTTGGATCAAATTACAAAAACATATCTTTCAATTGGTCGGGGGGAAAAAATGTGGTCGAAAAGAAACTGGGAATTTAAAATTGCCTGATCACTAGACATCCTGCAAATTCTGCCGCACTGCTCAAAAAAGTTGCTATCTACATTTTTTATCGGCTTGACGTTCTGAATGTTCAAATTAACATTTTTTCATGATGGTTTTGTAAACTATAAACAGTGCTAAACTGTTTGTTTATTCATTTTGCAAAAAAAAAGAATACCAAGGAAACTTAAAAAACGTTATTTAAATTAAAGCTGGAACCATATTTATGGATAAAATAGAATTGGGAAGAAATATTTCGTTCATTTGAACATTCAGAACTTCAAGTACATACATTTTTAATAAAATAAGGTGTTTTATATTGTTGGATTCGTAATGGAAAAACGCAGTTTATCTATGTTAATCATAATAAAACATTGTAATTAGATTTGGAGATAATTAGGCCTTCATTAGCATTTCCACAGCGATTTTCGAGAAAACCTTACGAAGAAAGTCACTCAGAAAGTCACTATCTACACAATCTGGTGTATCTCCACAGTCTGGTGTATCTCCACGAATTCGGGGATTTGGGGTCGACTTACAATTAGTGTCAAGATCTGATATAAAAGATGTTCTACTATACGCATTGTTTTTTTGGTCGCGAGACGCGAGGATCTCGATTAGAGTGGAGTAACACACCGTACATAGTGACTTTCTCCACTGGGATTCGAATGTTACTCGACCCAACTTTCCCCAAAAAGAGGCATATCTACATTTTCATATTCTGAAGTAAAATTAATAATAAGTAAAATGTATTATTAATTGAAATGAATGTAATTAATCATTTGTACTTCCTTCGCCACTCAAGTAGGTGGTAAACCTGGAACTACCACCTTGCCAAACGACGTATGCCCTATGCCTATGCCATAATTAATAGCTTATTTAGGGCTCATTTAATACCTAAAAGCGAAATTTTGGGCTCTGCATTGAAAAAAACGCATGGTACTGACAGCTTTACGTAAAGCTGGCAGTAACATGGTATAAATATTTGTTATATCAACTTTTTTCTTTCACGTTAATTTAGGGCTCATTTAGGGCGCTTGCATGAACCCCGGCGCAATTTTTCAAAAACAACCCCCACAACAGAAAAACTACCTTGCAAAATAAATATGCACTGTTCATAACAGTGAATACATCAGAATTATTTGGGGTTCATTTTAGGCTCTTCAACGCCTGCAAAGTCAATTTTAAGGGACGGTTTTGAAATATTGATTTTGGGGGCGCTGGAGAGCCTAAAATGAGCCCTCAATTCTAATGTATACACTTTTATAATTAGTGCCTATTTATTTTTTAGGGTAGTTTTTCCGTGATAGGGGTTGTTTTTGAAAAATAGCGCGGGGGGTCTTGCAAGAGTCCTGAATGAGCCTTCAATTACTGTGAGAGAAAAAAGTTTATATAACAAATATTTCTACCATGGTACTGCTAGCTTTACGTAAAGCTGGCAGTACCATGCATTTTTTTTAAATGCAGAGCCAAAAATTTGGCTTTTGGGTATTAAATGACCCCTTAACTCTTTAACGGCCACTGTTGCAGCTGAGCAACGTTCACTATTTTTGACTTTCCTAAATTTCAGGCAACTAGCTTAGATTTATGCAAAATAAATAGGTGCATTAGATCAAAGTTAACTATTCTGCATCACGTAAGGTGGTTATGAGTGATCGTATACTCAATAGAAAATGACAAAATTATAAAAATTGAAAAAAAAAATATTACAAGAATCGATCAGAAAGTGACCATACGTTATTCCTGAATGTTTTCAGAATTTTTATTCAAGGGGATTATGGCTTGGCCGTCAAAGGGGCCAATCAAATACTGCTGATATACTTCATTATAAGTTTAATGTCACATTCCTTTACGGGGTGGTTTTCGGGTGTTAGGGGCGGTTTTTGGAAAAGGGTTTGATGTTTTGAGACGGCTAGAAAATATTCCAAACTGATACAATATTTTTTCTTGCACTTTATCGGTACTTTTGGGTAAGGGGTAGTGTTCCGATGGTAAAGGATGGTTTTGGAAAATTGATTTTGGGTGCATTGGAGAGCCTAAAATGAGCGCTTCATTCTGATGTACTCACTTTTATGATTAGTGCACATTAATTTTTAGGGTATTTTTTTTTGTGATAGGGGCTGTTTTTAAAAAATTGCGCCGGGGGTTATGCAAGAGCTCTAAATGTGCCCTCAATTCTGATGTACTCACTTTTATGATTAGTGCATATTTAGTGTACTTTATCAGCACTTTCGGGTAAGGTGTATTTTTTTAATATCAAGAGATAGTTTTGGAAAATTTATTTTGGGGGCGTTGGAGAGCCCAAAATGAGCTTTCAATTCTGTTTCCTCACTTTTAAAATTAGTGCATATTTATTTCTTAGGGTAGTTTTTCTGTGATACGGGTTGTTTTTTGAAAATTTGCGCCAGGGGTCATGCAAGAGCCCTAAATGTGCCCTCTATTTTGATGTACATATTTTTATAATTAGTTCATATTTACAAGGGAAGGTTTTCAGGTGTTCAGCACCCGGAGAGTTATAACCGGTCGAAAAAGATTCCTTGAGGTACCTACAACAAAGTTCAACCCATCTTAGCCCCTACCTTTTCGATATTTTTGCACACCAACTCTGCAAAGTTTTGAATTTTAACCATATTTATGCGGTTTTATTATCAAACAAGGTAGGACAACTTGGCGCAGATGCACTTTTTGGAAAACACATTAATTAACTGTTTTAATGAACTTTAATTAAATTATCTCCATGCATACAGCATTGGTAAGATATTGGCCTAAATTAAATATTTTTTATTACAATCTTTTACTTTATATTTGAATTTTAATCGTGCATTTTCCTTTATGTGCGCCGCTCCCCTATAAAACAACTTCAAGTGATGAAAAGCCAATCAGATTCTCAACAATGATTGCCAGCTCATTTTAGATAGGATAATATAATTATATTACTATATATTTGTTACATTTTTTTAAATGCCGTATAAAATTCTAAAGATTGTAGCATGGAAAACCTTATTCAAACAACATTGAAGCCTTGATACCACGCATCCGAAAAACATTTTATTCAATCAGTCAATTGTTTCTTTAATCGAGTACAGAACTTGAGAACAGATTTTAAATTTCAATTATATTTCTATATTAACTCCGAGATTACTTCTTCAAGGTAATTGTGCTGAAAAAAGGGGGTTTTTCTATGATTTTAAGAATCAACATAATATTAAGGCTATTTCAACTAAAACAAAAATTTAATGAAAAAATTGTAGAACTTAAAAATTTGCTTTTTTACTGTCATTTCTTTAATTTTTTTATATTTGTTTTTTTGAACAATTGATAACTTACTTTTTCGGAAAAAATAATTTCTACAACTCCGCTTCCAATTTTTAAAAGTAAAATTTTCAATGTCTGAAACCGTTCCAAAAATTTTTGCTTTAAAAAATTTGTTTAACCTATAACTGTATATGGAGATTTAATTGTTTTTAAAATTGGAAACAGTAAAATTGTTGCAAATCTTTTTCCCGGAAAAATAAGGAATGGCTTATTGAAATTAAATCATTTTTAAAATTTGACAAGAAGCCGAAATATAGTTCTAACTTTTTAAATAAAAAAATTATGTTCTTTATTTAAAACATGACTAAAGACAAATTCCTAAAATCATAAAAAACTTTTTCCTAGAGACCTGATTTCTGGCACGAGAACTACCTTAAATTTTGGCATGTACAGGAAACAGGTCCTTATATTATTAGTGATTTTAATATATTTTTTCGGTTTCATTCTTTAATTTTTATCATCGATTAATATACTTTACAGACACAATAAAAAGTATTCGATTTTGTATTCCCAAAAGAGTTATCTAACGTTAACTTAAAAAAAAATTGAAATTCATAACTCCCTTTTCAGATCCATTTTACGTTTGGCTATTCGACCTTAATAACAGTTACGATTTGTTATTTCCTCCTCGTGTTTACGATTCAGTTTTTGTTTTCGTTTAGAATTGAGAGCTAGCACATTAAATGACTCAATCCTGGAACGTAGTCAAATATGATAACAATTACACCATTCTTGTATTAAGTTCCTCAGTTTGAAAAATATTATTACGATTTGTCATTACTCACTCGATTCCAATTCGTGCCAAGTTATCCGAATATTCTAGAATTTCAGATACCAATTCAATTGAAGCCATCTGAAACATTAAAATCAAGTCAGAAATTCAGCACAAGAATCCAGAAGAAATAAAAATATTAAACCAGGTATCAGAAAGAAACTTTAGATTAATTTCGATACTTATAAAAAAAAAGTATTTTACTTATAAATTGATTTGCTGTCTCTAGATTTGGACGAAATTAGATAATGTCGGAAATTAACCTAATAATTACATCAAAATTATTTTGTTTAACTGGCAATAACGAAATGGAATGAAAGGTTCATTCGGATCCCTGTTTCAGGCATCGGACTCACTTCAGTTTCCATTTTTCTAACCTAATATGTTAAAAGTATTAAAAATTAACTTCAATGTTTATTTAAAATGTTATGCTTTATTCTATGAATGATCGAAATTCCTATTTATTTATCGCAGGACTCCCAGCATTTTCCCCTCTTTTTCTCGTTTTCCACTTAAATGCAAAATGAAATATGTAAAAGAACCAAATAAGAAAATCTAACTATTTTTGGCTAAAAGTTAATTCTTTTCGGTGTAAAGTTCTAATATTAAATTTTTTATTAAAAATTTACCTTTGCAAATTGAAGAATTTTATTAAAAGGTCATACTTTTTGATTGAAAGTTCAACTGCTTTGTTAAAAATTCGTATTTTTTATTTGAAAAATCCACAATTTTTTTTAACATTCATCTTTGGTTTAAAAATTCATATCTTTCTGTAGAAATTTCACCTTTTTTGTTTTTTTTTTACCTTTTTTGTTGTTTTTTTTTTACCTTTTTTTGGGATAAAAATGAAATTTTTTGTTAAAAATTCTATTGTTTTGTAAAAAATCATATTTTGGGCTCGAAAATTCAACAATTTGGTACCAAATTTAACTAATAGGTTGTAAATTGATGTATTTTTTGAAAGTCAGTTTTTTTAGATATAAAATCAATTTTTTGGTTTGAAAGTAATCTTCTTTAGTTTAGGATTCAAGTATTTTGTTGATAAACAGTTTTTGTTAGTGCAATCCAACTGTTTTCTATTTTAAATTGAAATATTTGTTTGTTTACATATAAACTATTACATGTTTTGTTGAAAATTCAACGCCTTGGTTCAAAGCTGAACTACTTTCTTCAAAGATCTTGTTTTTTTGGTTGAAGATTCATAATTTTATATGAAACTTCGTTTACTTTTGTTAAAAATTAATTTTTTAAACTGAAAATCTAACTTTTTTGGTGACAATTCAACTGATTGGTTAAAAATTAACTTTGTTTTTGAAAATTCATGTTCTCGGCTTGACAATTCTGTTAAATGAAAATGTAAGTACTTCATTTTTTTAAATGGTATTTTTTTGTTGAAAAATTCAAGTATTTATTTAAACATTGTCAGAAAAGAAAAAAATATAAACTTAAAGTTATACAAATAAATTTTGGACTAACATCACATCCATTGTTAAAACTATTTAGTTCAAAATTTATGCGTTTTGTGAAAAAATCGTCTCTTTTAGTAGAAAATTATTCGTCTAGGTTGAAAATTCAACTATTCGGATAACAATGTATATATTTTGTTGAAAGTTCATCTTTTTTATTAGAAAATTGATCTTCTTGTTTGAAAATTCAACTATTTGTTTCAAAGTGCATGTATATTTTGTTAAGAATTTATCTTTTTTGGTAGAAAATTAATCTTCTGCGTTGAAAATTCATCTTTTAGGTTGCAAATTTAACTATTTAATTGAAAAATCTGTTTTGGTTGACGATATAATTTTTTTGTAAATTTTTCCTTTTTGGCTCAATTCAATTATTTTCGATTTAAAATGAAAATCTTTTCTATTATTTAAAATATCAACTATTACCATTTTTGTAGAGAATTCATATTTTTCGTTGAAAATTCAATTACTTCGATGGAGGTTAACCTACTTTGTTAATTCATAAGAATCAGTGGGATTTTACCCTAAAAAAGGGGGGTACGTGGTTCCGAATTTCAGGAAAAAACTATATTATATTTTTTCAAGGAAAAATAGAGTAATAGTGGCATTAGCGGACAATTATGAGAGAATTTTGACGATATTTTTGTTTAGACGAGATTCTAGTTCAGACTCGTCACGAGATTCGAGAAGAGACTCGAGACGAGGTTCGAGACGAGACGAGAAGAGGAGAAAGGGCATAATGGGGCATGTCGCCTACATTGACTAATTTTTTTCGAAATAGTGGAAAAATGGTGTAATAGCTCAAAAAAGTATCAAGTAGTGCCAATAAAGTGGCGAGTACGAAGCCTGCTGTCTTAAACACTTTTAAAAAGAAAAAGAAAAAAGAAAGTTATATTTTTCACCTTTGATTAAGAAGCCAATTTTTGATCACACCGACGATTCGTTCGTGTCTTTCGCTAGGGCGAGTACAGAAATATGTACATACATCTGTCTGTGTATAGGTTTCAGTGGGCTGCGCTCATGATAGGAAAGGCGTAGACTGCGTGTCGCCACTCTGCCAGCTACAACCGCTTTGAATCAACAGGCCGAGTAAATTTGCCTCCAGAATTATAAATTTTCTCACCACGTATCCTATTTGCTTTTACATTTCCACAAAGCTGGAAAAAATGTTCACCATAGCTAAAAATTAAGATTTTATTAAAATCAAAAAAATCTAGCTGTAAATGAAAAAGGGTAATTGTATTATAAAATAGTACAAAAAAGGGTGACAATAGAAAAATAGATTGATATAAAATGAAAGGTCAGAATTGGGACGATCAAAAAATGAACAAGGAAATTAATTTTTAAAATAATACTTTTAATAAAAAAAATCTTTCAAAATTCAACCATTTTGAAATCTAAACTTTATGATTTCGAGTATGATGCATAGAATGTACAATTTCAAAAAGTAAGGTTTCAAAAAGAACCGAATAAAATTAATTTTCAAATTTACAATATTTAATTTTGAATACTGGACAGTTCCCAAAATCCTAATTTGAGACGAATTATATTACAAATTTAAAAGAATTGAAGGGTTTAATTAATAGTATCCGAAACTTCATAAAGTTTGAAGTTTATATTAAAGATAAATTAGAAATTGAGAGCTTAAAAGGTATTTTTTTTCGAATACTTATAAGACGCTCGAGTATTGACGTCATTGCTCATCATTTATCCAGTTGATACTAGACCGATGTGATTGAATGATCAAAATGATTATAGGGCATGAGTCATCGAATTACCCGTTTTTATTCTCATGACATTTCCCCGTAACGCTAATTGTGCTGAGAACACCTTTTACTTTTTCATTTCATCTTTAAACATTTTCTCTCCAACTGCTTTTCAACTTAAAATGGATATGAAGACATTAGTATCTCTTATATATTGTAAGTCGCAATTAAAAGATAAGAATTAAAAGATAAAGAATTTGCAATAATTATTTGATTGACGCTCCTCAATATTGCACATGCATCCGTTAATCCGATAAGGAAAAAAAAGTTTCTCCCCTACCAGAATTCTCGTGCGTAAGCGACTTTTAATCATTCAAGTTTTCGCATTTCTATTGGAATAAATAAAAAAAAATGAAGAAAACATTTGCCAGATCAAGTAACTATTCGCAATTGGCTCAAGGGGGAAGTCCGGATGATAAGAGATTCCGGATTCTTATTGGAGGGAACAAATGAACCTTATCGCCTCCTAATAAGAGCATCAATTTATTTCATTCTGAATGTCAACGATGTCACTCAAGCGAAACTCAAGCGTAAATGAAATCCCTCGATATCATACATAAATTTTATGAGGCAACGAGAAGGTCTTGAGATTAGATTTTTCCCTTCGAGGAACTTCACTTTACGAAGAGATTTAATTGATGAATTCCGAGAATTCATCATCTTTTCTGGTTTTCATATATTTTATAGTTGAAAAGAAAATTTTTTGACTTGTAGAAAAAATTAAAAATCCGGTTTCAAAAATTAAATACTTAATATTAAAATTCTAAAAATGAATGACTTTCAATTCGGAGACTCTCAAGTTTAGACATTTGAGAAGACATTTCATGCTGAAGAATGTGTACAAGTTTAACACATTTTTAAAGAAAACCCTCAGAAATTTAACTATTTCTAATTTTAGAGAATTAAACAAAAATCCAATTCGAACCCAGACTCTATAACCCAGAATGTTCTCAAAACGGGAAGTAGGGTGATTTTTTTTAACGAAAATAGGGGAATATTAGGTAAATGAATTGAAGAAAAAAAATTTAGGTACCATATTAAATTAAATATGAAATGCTTTAACACTAGAAGTACAGATCGGGGTCAATTGATCCCTTTCGATTTTTAAAGTGGTAAATCTCCGCAGCAGTTGCTTGCACAAAGATGGCATTTTGTGACTTTAAATTATTTATAAATAGGCGTGATTGACAATTTTTTTTGAAATATTGGATGCGCACTTTAAAAAAAAAATATTCAGAAATCATTCAAAAATCATCAGAACATGCCGGTACTTCTAGTGTTGAATTCTTTATACTTCAAATCGAAATATATTGCATTTTGTACTAAAAATGACAAATTTTCAACCCAAATAGAAAAATTTACAATGCAAATGAATTAATTTTGAACAAAATACTTGCATTAAAAATAAAATAGTTGAACTTGTTAGCAAAAAAGACAAATTTTCAACAAAATAGTTGAACTTTTAACTAAATAATCAGATTTTTAATCTAAAAAGACGATTTTTTCGAAGACAGTTGAATTTTCAACAGAAAAGTTCATTTTCAACTAAGAAAGATTACTTTTCTACCACAAAAGATTATTTTTCGATCGAAAAGGAGGAATTTATAATAAAATAGTTGAATTGTTGATCAAAAAAGACGACTAACAAAATAGTTCGATTTTCAACAAAATATGTAAATGAGCTTAATTTTTAACATAAAAAGATGAATTTTCAACCAAGAAAATTATTTTTCTACCAAAAGACGAATTTTTAACAAAATACATGAATTGACTTTAAAAGAAAAATGATTTTTCAACAAAATAGTTAAATTTTAAACCAAGGAGGTAAAAAAATGAATTTTTAACAAAGTAGTTCAACTGTTAACCAAGTAGTTGAATTTTCAAACAAAACAGATTAACTTTTTAAAAAATAGTGAAATTTTCTACCAAAAAGATTAATGGTCTACCAAAAAAGACGATTTTTCAACAAAATACATGAATTTTCAACTAGAAAAGATCATTTTTCAATGAAAAATATCAATTTTCAACCATCAATGAAATAGTTTTTTATTTTTCTACTAAACAGTCGAATTTTCAACCCGAAAAAATAATTTTGTTTTAAACAGTTAATTTTCTACCAAATAGTTAAATTTTGAAATATACAGTTTAATTTGTGACTAAATACTTGAATTTTCTACCAAAATAGTTCAATCTCAACCAAAAATATTAAGTTTCAACCGAAAATATGAATTTTTAACTAAAACGTTAATTTACAATTATATAGTTGAATCTTTAAGTAACAAGATGAATCATTAACAAGAAAATACGAGTTTTTAACAAAATAGTTGATTTCTCCAACAAAAAAGATTAATTTTCAACCAAACAGTTCCATTTTTAACCAAAAATGATGGATTTTCAACTTAGAAGTATAATTTTCTACCAAAATAGCACATTTTTCAAACAAACAGTGACTTCTCAACTAGAAAATATCAATTTAATTTTTTTCTTTAATTTAAACTAAAAATTTAACTTTTTGGTTGAAAGTTAATTAATTTTCAGGGTGGCCACTACTCTTGAAACTAAAAAAGGGAGTTGAATTGTTTAATTTATAAGTAAAAGCGCTAAAAAATAAAGAATTTTATTTTAAATTGAAGAATCGCGAAATTGAATGACTTCAGGTTAAAATTTCGAAAATAGAAAAATGTCAAAATGTTACAAATTGAATATTTTGAGATTAGAATTTTTGAAATTGGATCATTTAAAATTCAGAGTAATTGAAATTGTATTGTTTATAATTAAAAACGTTCAAAGTTGAATAATTAAAAATTAAAAACTTTTGAAACTTTATTAAAAACGTTGAAACTTAAACGAATGAGAACTTCATATGAAACTGAAAAAAAATTTAGTCACCAAAAATTGTGATATTAAAACTTTTTTATACTCAAACCCCTTAAAATTTCAATTATTTGAAGTAAATTTAAATCGCTTAAAAATTAATAATTTTTAAATTGCCAATTATGCTTTCCAAATTTCAACAAATTCAATTTTAATTTCAAAATTAAAACCTATGGAAGGAAAGAATTAAAAAATTAGCGTTCAACATGAAAATTCAGAACTCTAAAATTGTAAACATTTAAAATGATCGAAATTATTAAATTACTAATGTATCAATTTCAGATAGTTTAATTTTGATTTTTTTTATCTTAAACTCAATTTTTAATTTTTTAATTTTAATCTTCCTTTAGAATTATTGTTCATTTTTTAAATATTCCAATCAAATATTTTTCAATTTGAAATGATTTTTTTTTTTAATATTTAAATAAAAATCGGACAATTTTAAGATATTACATTGAAAAATAATAATTAAAAAAAAAAACGAGATTGCTCTAATATAATTCCAATTTTTTAAATTGTATAATTTTAAGCTTTTGAATTCGAAATTGCTTTATATTTAGATCTAAAATTATTAAATTCAAAACTGACTATCAAGGCTTTTGATATGAAATTTTGAAATATCTAATAGCTGAATTGTCCTGAAATTTTGAATATTTGAATTTGAAACTACAATATTGTGAAATTTTCGCCGTTCAAAATTGCAGAACTTTACATATTGCAAAAAATATTGTAAACCTTTAAAGTTTAATTATTCTAAACACTTTAAAAATTATATGCTTTCTAATTCGAAACTTTCAAAACTTGGAAAACGCAAAAATTAAGAAATGCGAATTCATCTTTTTTGGTAGTAAATTAATCTTCCTGGTTGAAACCTCACTTTTGTTGCTGTTAAATGTTCAACTATTCTGTTGAAACCTTTTTTTTTAATTAAAAATGCAAGTGCCTTAAAACTAATCTGTTTTGGTTGCGAATTCGACTATTTTGTTGAAAATTGGCCTTTTATGGCCAAAAAGACAAATTTATTTGAAGTTTTATTTAATCGAGTTCTCCGAGACTACTATATATTACTTGTCCTATATTAAACAGAAAAATAAAACGCCAGATTATCTAAAAAAAAGCATTTTTTATGAAAAGACTATATATTTTTTTGTTTATTGAATTTGTTTATATCAAGAATATTTATCAGTGCACACAAAAGATTCATAGTTGACTATACATACATTAACACATTTTAAATTAGATATTTTGGATATTGCCTTTCGTTTATTAAATTTCTTTATAACAATAGTAATGTTTAATTCGCGATAAAGTGATTTTTAATAGGACACCTTCTTTGATATATTAATAAAACCAAAATTTCTATTTTGTTTACGAAATATTTGTAATTGTTATAAGTCTTTTCGGATACAAAATTCGTCCTTTTTGAATGAAAATTAATCTTTTTTGGTAGAAAAGTTATCTTCGTTAAAAATTCATATTTCCTGGTTTATTTTTCTCGGGAGGAAAATTAAACTGTTTTCTAAAAAACTTGTATTTTTTTATTGAAAATTCCACTATTTGGATGATAACGCAACTATTCTTCGTAAAATTTTAATCTCTTTCATTTGAATATTCGACCACTTAATTGCAAATTCATTTTTTGGGGGACAAAATTCATCCTTTTGGATTAAAAATTAATGCTTTTTGGTGGTAAAGTCATATTTCTTGTACATTGAAACTATTTGCTTGAAAATGCAACTATTTTTGGTTGATATTTAATCCTTTTTGTTTAAAAATTCAAATGTTTTATTGAAAATTCGTCTGTGTGGATAGAAAATTCTTTCTTTTGGTTTAAAATTTATCTTTCTTGGTTGAAAATTCCTTCTTTTTTTTTAAATTCATCTCTTTTCTAAAGAAACGTCTTTTTGGCTTAAAAATTCATCCATTTGGTTGAAAATGCAAGTTTCTTTCGTTGAAGTTAATTCTATTTTGTATAAAAATTCGACCACTTAAAAATTCATCTTTGTAGGTTAAATATTCAACTATTTCTATTTGGTAAGTCATTTTCTTGCCCGAAAATTTTAATATTTTGTTAAAAAGTCGTCTTTTTTGACAGAAAATTCGTTCTTTTAATTGAAAATTCAACTGTTTTCTAAGAAATTTGTATTTTTTTGGGTTGAAAATTCAACTATGTAGTTGAAAATGCAACTGCTTTTGCTTGAAGTTTAATGTATTTTGTGTTAAAATTCGACATTTTAATACCCTTAATATATCTTAAACTTGTATTAATTCTGCGTTATTTTTCAAAATATACGAATTTTTAATCTTTTTTTGTTGTGTCTTATGGACATAACCTAGCGGAACTATATAAATCGGAGATTTCTAATTGGAGATCCAAGATATTTAATCAGAAAACTTATAATAGAGTGAAAGCATCTTTTTTAAAGTAAAAAAAATAATAAACTGAAAACTCACCACCGATTATTAACATATAATAATTAAATTTGAAGTGGTGTAAATCAACTTGTTGACGAAAATTGACCTGCAATTTGGCAACGTTGCATGAGAACGCCAATTTGGTGGGAAACCAACTGACTGAATATTTTAAATTCCCACAGGGGTACCGACATGATAACACAAAAAAAAAAGAATTCAAATTGCTTCCAAATTCCGTTCAGTTGCCAAACCTAAACATGATTTTGTCTGTCAATAAAAACGTCAATAATCATATTTAATTGAATTTATAGAAGTCAAAACCTATTGTGGAAATGTTTGACTGCATAATTATGACTTTCTGGTAGTGAAAAAAATATTTCTTGTTCTCAGTATTATGGAATTCTCACAAAATAAGTATGTTTTCAACTTTTTTTCGTTCATATTTTTTTTATCGAAAATTCAAATGTTTTGTTTAACATTCATTTTTTTTGTATAGAAAATTCGTAAATTCATCTTTCTTGGTTGAAAATGAACCTTTTTTTTATGATAATTCAACTGACTTTAAAAAAAGCACACCCTTTTGTCTTGAAAATTTAACTATTTGGTTTAAAATTCAACTTTTTTTTAGTCGAAGTTCAATCTATCTTTTTTTTAAATTCGACCACTTACTTGAAAATTCATCTTTGTAGGTTAAATATTGAAGTATTAACATAAAGAGTCATTTTTGTTGATCGAAATCTAAAATGTTTTGTTGAACCTTCGCCTTTTTGTGTAGAAAATTCGTCCTTTTGGTTGAAACTGAACTTTTTTGTTGGAAATTCAATTGTCATCTGAAAGAAAAACGTCTTTTTGTCTTGCAAATTTAACTATTTGGTTGGAAATGCAACATTTGTAGTTTGAATATTCAACTACTTCCTTAAAAAGTCATATTTTTTGGTCGAAGAATCAAATTATGTTTGGATTGAAAGTTCCTGCTTTCGGTTGAAAATTAATCTTTCATGGTTTAAAATGAACTTTTTTGTTGAAAATTTAACTTCTAAATTGAAAATTCATTATTGTAGGTTTAAAATTAAACTATTTTGCTCAAAAGTCATGTTTTTGGTTGAAAATTCAAATGTTTTATTGAAAATACGTCTTTTTGGAGAAAAAATTCGTCCTTTCGGTTGAAAGTTTAACTGTTTTTATAAGAAATTAGTATTTTTTTGGCTTAAAAATTCAACTATTTGGTTGACAATGCAACTGCTTTTGGTTGAAATTTAATCTATTTTGTTTGGAAATTCGACCACTTCATTGGAAATTCATCTTTCTAGGTTGAATATTCAACTATTTTGTTAAAGTCATATTTTTTGGTCGAAAATATAAATTTTTTATTGAAAATTAATTTGTTTGGATAGAAAATTGGCCTTTTTATTTGAAAATTCATCTTTCTTGGTAAACAATGCACCTTTTTTGGTTGAAGTTTAATTTATTTTGTTTGAAAATTCGACCACTTAATTAAAACTTCATCTTTCTTGGTAAAAAATTTGATTGTTTTGTTGAACATTCGTCTTTTTGGATAAAAAATTCATCCTTTTGGATTAAAAATTAATGCTTTTTTGGTAGAAGTCATTTTCCTTTGTTAAAAATTCATTTTCCTTGGTTAAAAATGATCTTTTTGTTGAAAATGAAAATTCTCGGTTTGAAGATTTAACTGTTTTCTAAGAAATTTGTCTTTTTGTCTCAAAAATTCAACAATGTGGTTGAGAAGGCAACTATTTTTTGTTGAAGTTGAATCTTTCTTGTTTCAAAATTTGACCAATTGGTTGAAAATTCATGATTCTGGTTTGAAAATTATCTTTTTGTTGAAAACGAAAATTCTCCGTTTGAAGATTTAACTGTTTTAAAAAAAAACGTCTTTTATTTTTAAAATTTATCCATTTGGTTGGAAATGTAACTCTTTTTGTTTGAATTTCAATCTATTTTGTTTGAAAATTCGACCCCTTGATTGAATATTTATCTTTATAGATTGAAAATTGAACTATTTTGTGAAAAATCAACTACATTAATGAAAATTCATCTTCCTTGCTTGAAAATGATCATTTTTGTTAAAAATTAAACATCCCGGGTTAAAAATTCAACTGTTTTACAAAGTATTCTGAGTTTAACTTAAAATTGCCTATTTAAAAATTATTTTATCTTCAATTGTGAAACAACTCTATTTGAAATTATTTTCTTCATTTTGAAGATATTTTTGGTTGAACGAAAAAAAAAATGAAAATTCATCTTTGCAGGTTGAATATTCAACTAACTGAAAAGAAAACAATTTTTTTGGGCAAAAATTCAAATGTTTTGGTGAACATTCGTCTTTCTAGATAGAAAATTCGTTCTTTTGGTTGAAAATTCCACTTTTTTTAAAAGAAATTTGTATTTTTTGGCTTGAAAATTCAACTATTTGGTTGAAAATACAACTACTCTTGGTCGAAGTTTAATATATGCTGTTTGAAAATTTGACCACTTAAATGAAAATTTATCTTTGTAAGTTGAATATTCATCTTTTTTGTCAAAAATTTAAATGTTTTGATGAACATTCACCTTTTTGAATAACAAAATTCGTCATATTGGTTAAGAATTACATTTTTTGTTGAAAATTCATATGTCTTCTAAAAAAAACGTCTTTTTGGCTTGAACTTTCAACTATTTCGTATAAAAATCTACTTCTTTTTGTTGAAGTTTAATCTATTTTGTTTGGCAATTCAACCACTTAATTGAAAATTCATCTTTGTAGGTTGAATATTCAACTATTTTGTTAAAGTCATATTTCTTGGTCGAAAATATAAATGTTTTATTGAAAATTAATCTGTTTGGATAGAAAATTGGTCTTTTTAATTGAAAACTCATATTTCTTGTTCAACAATGCACCTTTTTTGGTTGAAGTTTAATTTTTTTTTTTAAATTCGACCACTTAATTAAAACTTGGAGATTCGATCGTTTTGTTGTATTTTTGGGTAAAAATTCATCCTTTGGGATTAAAAATTAATGCTTTCTTGGTAGAAATCATTTTCCTTTGATAACAATTAATTTTTCTTGGTTAAAAATGATCTTTTAGTTGAAAATTAAAATTCTCGGGTTGAAGATTTAACTGTTTTCTAAGAAATTTGTCTTTTTGTCTCAAAAATTCAACTATGTAGTTGAAAATGCAACTATTTTTGTATAAAGTTGAATCTTTTTTGTTTGAAAATTTGACCCCTTGGTTGGAAATTAATCATTCTGGTTTGAAAATTATCTTTTTGGTGGAAATGAAAATTCTTGGGTTGAAAACTTAACTGTTTTCTAAAAAAGCTGTCTTTTTGGCTTGAAAATTCATCTTTGAAGGTTGAATATTCAACTATTTTGTTAAAAAGTTATCTCTCTTAGTCGAAAATTCAAATGTTTTATTGAAAACTCGTCTTTTTGGACATAAAATTCTTTCTTTTGGTTGAAAATTCATATTTTTTGTTGGAAATTAATTTTTTTCAAATTGATCTGTTTTATAAAAAAACGTCTTTTACGCTTGGAAATACAACTTTCTTTGTTCAAAGTTTAATCTATTTTGTTTGAAAATTCGTCTTTATAGATTGAAAATTCAACTATTTTGTTACAAATTTAACTACTTTCTTGAAAATTCAACTATTTGGTTAAAAAGTGATCTTTTTGGTCAAAAATTGTTGTCGTTTGCTTTATAGTTCAACTATTTGGTTGTAAGTGCAACTGTTGACTGTAAATTAATTTTTTTGTTTTCGAAAAATCTACTATTTGGGTGAAAATTCATCGTCCTTGGTTGAAAATGATCTGTTTTGTTGAAAATGAAACACCTCAGGTTGGAAATTCAACTGTTTTACAAAATATTCTGTGTTTAGCTTAAAATTAACTATTGAAAAATTATTTCATCTCCAGTTGCGAAACAACTGCATTCCAAATTACTTTTTTTTAAATTTTGAAGATACTTTTGGTTGAATGAAAAAAATTATGTTAAAGATAACGATTAACGATTTATTAAGGATTTCTTGAATTGAAGACAAATATTTTTCCGAGTGTGTGAAAAGCCTTGGAGCGGAAGTTCGAGGACGGAGGAATCTGACGTAAAAGCGTGGCAGGATGCGTAGAACTTTGCTGAGTGTTGCGAGAGAATAATTAAAATGTGGCGTGATTTTTGAATGGAAAATATTCTATATATCTTGCACATATCGATCCTGGTCGGCGGAGCAGGACATTGACCCATTCACGTTGATTTATACGACGCACTTGGTGCATACACGTTCTCTAAGACTGAGTAAGATAAATCACTGTGCGTGCAATATGCGTCTGATCTGAGTTTCTGCCAACTTCCGATAAGCCACCGATATGCGTCAATTGACCGCTGACAAAGACCATCATGGACTTTGATCTCTGCAAATGTAGCTTTCAATTTATAATAAAATTCTGGATTTTCTGCTCGTTCAGTTAGTCTTTAATCCTCCGTCGACGCACATGCAAAAGAAAAAGAACATTAAATTAGAGACATGCAATTCCTGAAAAAAATACTCATCAAGAATTCGATTTTTAATCAGATATAGGGCCGTGCATAAATTACAAAGAGCTCTTTTCGGAAATATTTTAACCACGAACCCTCCTTTGTGAGAGTACGTCCGTTTTGAGGTTTTAACCGAAATTTTTTAACCGAAAAGGATGGATTTTCAACCAAGAAGTTTAATTTTTAACAAAATACATGAATTTTCAAAAAAATATTTGAATTTTCAACTAGAAAAGATAAAACTTCATATAAAAATATCAATTTTTAACCAATAAGGGAATATTTATGATTTGTATTAACCAAAAATTTAACCGTTTATACTTTAACCAAGAAAATATTTTTATTTTAGGAGATTCATTCAAATTAATTTTTAATCAGATACATTTTCAACAAAAAATGAAGTTTCTACTAAAAGTGATGAATTTTCAACATAAGTTAAATTTTCAACCAAGAAAGATTTTTCAGTCAATAAGGAAATTAAATTTCCTTAAAAATATTAAATTTTCAAACCGAAAAGATGAGTTTCCTACAAAACAGTTGAATTCTCAACTTAAACGATGAATTTTCAACCATCAAAATTATTATTTTTTACTAAAAAGGCCGAATTCGCCATAAAATACATACATTTTTAACCTTATAGTTGAATTTCTAATCAAGAAGATTAATTTTATACTAAAACAGACGAATTTTCAACAAATTAAATAAATTTTCAATAAAGTAGTTCAATTTTCAATGAAATAGATGAATTTTCATCGAAAATTATGAATCTTCAAGCAAAAAAATGAACTTTTAAGAAAACACTTTAACTTTGAACCAAGGAGTTCAATTTTCAACTTTAAAAGATGAATTTTCAACAAAAATTGTAATAGTTGACATTTCACCTAAAAAAAGATTTTAATTTTAAATAAAAAACAGTCGAATCAACCAAAAAGACGAATTTTCCATAGAATACTTGAATGCTCAATTATTCAAATAAAAAAGACGAATTTTCGAAAAATAGTTGAATTTTCTACTAAGAAAGATTTTCCAGTTAATAAAGAAAACTAATTTCATCCTAAATGTTGAGTTTCCAAGCCAAAAAGTCGAGCTTTCTAGAAAACAGTTGAATGGTCATCTAAATAATTGAATCTTCAACCAAAAAGAATTTGCATTCTTAACCAAGAAGATTAATTTTATACTAAAAAAGATGACTTTTCAACGAAATACATACATTTTCAACCAAATAGCTAAATTTTCAACTAAGATTAATTTTCTACCAAAAAAATTGCATTTTTAACAAGGAAGATTAATTATCTACCAAATAAGATGAATTTTCAACAAATTACAAGAAGTTTCAACTAAATAGTTGAATTTTTAAACTAAAAAAGACAAATTTTCAGCCAAAAATGGAATAGTTAAATTTTCATTAAAGAAGTTAATATTCCACAGAAGAAAAAAGAATTTTTTACAAAACAGTTGAATTTTCAAGCCAAACATACAAATTTTCCACATAGAAGATGAATTTTCTACTCGCATATTTGAATTTTCAACAAAAAAGGTTCATTTTCAACCAAGTAGTGAAGCCTTAAGTTAAATAAATTAATTTTCAACAAAAAAAACGAATTTTAATCACATTGTTGATTTTGCAAGCCAAAACGACGAATTTGCAACAAAAAGTTGAATTTTTAACTAAAATTTTACCAGTACACTTTTCAACCGAAAAGAATGAACTTCAAACAAAAAATAGTTGGATATTCTTTTTGGGTTCTATTAAATTAGTTTGCATTTCAGCGGACAAACGAAATTTCTGATGAATAAACAGGAATTTTTATCATTTATAAACTGAAGAATAATAATTTAAATAAACATTGTAGTTCATTTTTAATATGTTTAGAATATTAGCTTTGAAAGCTGGAAATTTTGCTAAGAAAATTAAGTCGATTTAACAATGATAAAATTGTACGTTTGTAAAACTAAATATTCATTGTTATTATACATTTAATTTACTTAAACTAATTTCGCTAGGGTTCCACGTTTATTTAATTGAAAGAATTTATATTTTATATGTTCATTCATAAAGTTCATTAAATCTTATTTTGTAAGAAATGGTTTTGACCACGTACCCCCACCCCATATAATACAACATAGAAAAATCGTTGACCCCCCCCCCACAAAAAAAAAGGTTTCGTAATTTATGCACAGCCCCTATTGTGGAATTAGGTAAAACTCACCTCTGTGTAAATAAAAATGCTATCGGTGTACGTTGGTTATTACAATAAACTTACAATTAAATTAATAAAATTCCTTGTTCGGAAAAATTGATTACGAGCATTGAAATTAAAAAAATCGAACTGAAAACTGTTGCATTAGAAGTAATCAAAACTGAACTGAAAATTGAAGCACTAAAGGGGGAACAAATTTAAAGTTTTAACTTTTAAAATTGAACCTTATAATTTTTTTAATTTAAACGCTCAATAATTTATACGTATAAAATGAAAGCTTCAACACTTTTTAATTAAATATTTTAAAATTAAATGCCGTTGAACTGCAAACATTTTAACTTTTATACATTGAATAGTTCAAAGATTTCAATAAATTTGTGAATGTTTAAATTTAAATTATATCATTTTAAGCGATTTTAAGTCAAAAACATTAAAAATTGCATGATTTACATTTTTTGACCTAAACAATTTTAAAATCAGAAATTAAATTATTTTTATTCGTTTCGCACTCTAAAATTCTAAGGATTTAAGACTTTTTCAAAGAATTCAGTTTCAAATTGTTTAGTTTTTAATATTTGATTTATAATTGCTCATTATTAAATGAACAGTCAAATATTGCTAAATATTTCAAATTAATATTTTCATTATAAGAATGATTATATGAATCTATTAATTTGAAGTTACTACAAAATTAAAAACAGTTTATAAAGTTTCAGTCGAACGTTTAAATCTTTTCAACTGCAGATTTGATCAAAAAATTTCAATTTTAAACGCTTTTAATTTTTAAATGTTTAAGTCTTCGAAACTGTGTAATTGAATCGATCTAAATTTTCAACTTAATTACAAAAATTCCACTTTTTAAATTAAAATGATTTAATTATGAATATCTATTTCTATTAAAAATTTTTGATATCACGATTTTAATTGAAATTTCTTCAATTTCCAACGATTTTTTGTTACTATTGCTCATTTTATATAAATTTATTAATACTAAATTGTTCAATTTCGACAACTTTGAAATTGTTGAATTTCTAATATTATAAAATGTAAAATTGTACAATTTATTTGTTTGGCTGATTACAAGTGGAATTTAAGCAATTAATTAATTATTTTACATTTTTTTAATTAAATATTTTTCAAGCTTAAAAGCTTAAATTTGAAATTTCTCAACATTTAAAGTTTCAGATTCTTAAAATCTTGCAAATTTAAATGTTTAAAATTAGAAAATTTGAGATTATTTCATTGTTTTATATTTGAACATTTTTTAATTGTTTAATTTAGCATGTCTACAAATTAGGATTGTTCAATTTCAGATGCCTCCAAGCTATAACTTTTGAATTTGAAAAGTCTCGAATCTCGAATGGTTTTAAATTTGTAAACTTCCCATCACAAATATTGTCCAGTTCTTAACATTTTCAACTACACATTTTTTTAAATATGACAGTTTTGAACAAATTTAATTTGCAATGATTCAATTTGAATTTAAATTTTTTTATTTTTCGATTTCCAACTTCAAATGTTTGTAATGAAACATTTCTCGCTATTTTACATGATATAAATAATGTTTTTTCAGTCTTTGTAAATATCTAAATGTACAAACATAGTATTATTAATATTTCAAATGAAACAACTGTTTTTCATGTTACAGAGTAATAACTAATACGTTTAATGTAAAAAGGTTTGAAATATATAATATTAAAAAAATAATTAATCAATTCTTGAATTTGTCCCTGAAGACCATAAATTTGGATGATAATTCAAACAAATGCATATTTAAATAAAAGTAATGTGGGTATTATATTGAATTCAATTTAAAACGCTTCAAATTTCTAACCTTTCAAGTAAAAATATTGCATTTTCAACTATATAGAGGAATGTTTTTCCAAATAGTTGAATTTTCAACCAAAAAGATTCTTTTTCTACAAAAAAGAGGATTTTTCATAAAAACACTGAATATACAACCAGATAGTAGAGTTTTTAAATAAAAAAGATACATTAAAAAGAAAAGTTGAATTTTAAATCAAAAAGATAAATTTTCATCTAAAATTATGAATCTTTAACTGGAATAGTTAAATTTTCAACCAGAGGATACATTTGTAACAAAAGAGTTTAAGGTTTAACCAAGAAGGTGAATTTTCAAACAAAAAATACGATTTTTCAACAAATTACATGAATTTGGAACTAAATAGTTGAATTTTCAACTAAAAAAGCTACATTTTAAACCAAAAGTGGAATAGTTAAATTTTCAGCCAAAAGACACTCATTTTTAACAAAATTTTTTAATAAAAGCATGAATTTTCGACAAGAGTTTAAATTTTCAACAAGTAGTTTAATTTTCAACTAAAAAATCATGAATATTCGAACAAAAATATATTTTTTTCTACAAAAAAATGCGATTTTTCAACAAATTACATGATTTTTTAACCAAATAGTTGAATCTTTAACTAAAGAAGATAAATTTTCAACCACATGGCTTAATTTTGACCTGAAGATTAATTTTTAACCACAAATTAAATAGTTAAATTTTCAATTTAAAACATTGTTAGCAAAGAAAAAAAAGAATTTTCAACCAAATAGTTAAGTTTTTAACCGAAGTGATGAAATTTCAACTATTATAATGAAACTTCGACAGGAATAGTTGAATTTGAAACAAAACACATGAATTTTCAACTAAAAAAGATAAATTTTCAACTAAAAATTGAATAGTTCAATTCTCAGTTAAAAAATTTAATGCTCAAGCAAAGAGATGACTTCGAAACTAAAATGATGAAATATTCAACAGGAATAGTTAAAGTTTCATTAAAAAAATCAACTTATTCAGTAAAAAAATTAATTTAAAACAAAAACAAAAAAAAACAACAGAGTTTTTGACAAAATAGTTAAATTCAGTAATGTAAAGCTAGTTCTGCACATAAAGGAACATTGTTATTTAATTTTACTTACGAATTAAACAACATTTAACACGCTCTCGAAAAAATTCCTTGACTTTAAAAAAAAACTCCTTGACATTTCCAGGCTTTTCCCGGTATATAAAAATTCTCTGACAGTTCGAGATTTTCCAGGTAAAAGGAAAAGAAATTGCAGATTTTAGATGAAAATGAGACAAGAGTACACAACTGTCATTTCCTTAAATTAGATTAAGATTCATGAATTTTGTGGTGTGATTTTTGATGCTCACATCGTGTCACGCAACTTTATAAGATACGATGTATCCTTATCACGTGTTGCCTAGGAAAATATCAAATTATGACTTGGCCTCATTTTCATCTAAACTCTTCACTTACTTTATCAATTGTGATATACACGTATATTTTAAATGGCATAAAGATGTATACAATTCTATAAACATTCGGTAATACCTTATTTGTATAATTCATCAAATGTGATGCACACATGTTTTGTGGTTTCTAAATTACCATTAACAACTTTGTTCTTCGTAATAAAGCTGATGAGCGAGTTACTCGCTGCGAACAATATTCTATAATTAAGAGATTTTCATTTCAATCCTCGAGAAAAAAAAGAGTCACCTCATCTTGTCAAACACTCAATCTAATTATCAATTATTGCAAACAAATTTTACAAATTCAAGATTTAGTGACTCTTTGAAAACTTATTTACGAACACCTATTTAAATATACACGATTTTTGTATGCACTTAGGGAACTAAAATATCACCACCATGTGATTTCATTCATTCTAATTTTTATGACTCTTTGTATAATATGCATAAAATCCGTTTTCGTCATGGTAATAATATGTAATTCGAATAATAATTTACAAATGGATTAGATATAATACAGACGACTGATACAATTAAAATATAAAGATGATTATTTTTTCTAGTATATGTTAAATCGTAGAAAATTCTACAAAGATGAAATATTAATGAGCGATTTATTTTTGATAGAAATAATTTCTACTGAAAGACCTAGAGATTTTAGGCAAGGATGATGGCTTAGAAAAATAAGTAATGCAATCATTTTTAAGTGGTTTAAACATTTCGTAATAATTTTAATGTCATTGTAAGTATAATCTGCCGGGCATATATCCTAATTTATATCTAAGTTCTTCATTTTAAACCAAAGTTGCAAATTAAAATTCAATTTACTGCAATGAACACAATTTACACTAAAAACTATGCTTAAAAAAGCTTATAAAAATGGGAATAATTAAAAAATGCACAGAGAGAAATAAAATGCAAAGCAGTTTTTAAATAATAATTCGACATTTAGTTAATAGGCATTCATAATTGTGAGTGGAAGCTTTTCTAAAAAAAAACTGGAAGAAAACTTGAAATACTTAGGCTGAGAGGCAGTTAAATTTTATTAGAAAGAAAGTCTTTCACATTTACCAAAATAGTTTAGATTGATTAAAAAATTATTAGATTTTCTATATCTAAGATATTATATTAATTGTCGCTTCTGATAATACACAAGATCTTGGAAATAAAGCAAGCTTTCATTTACCGATAAAAATCACAATAGATACATGTAGTATAAAAATAGTTTAATGTTTAATGCATCACGAAGTTCAATCAATACTGGGAATGTCTAATTATAAAACAGGAAGACCATGAAATCACTTTTATGTATTTCAGCAGAAAAGTTCAAAGTAAAAGTTTTAAAATTAAGTATCGCATTTCAAAAGTTCATTTAAAAAAAGAAGAAATAAATTCCTTTTGTTAAAAAATTTTCAATGCCAGAACTAAAATAAGTTCAACATGCAAATTAAACTTTTTACCCAAAAATTTAAAATGACTCTCCCCGTTCTATTTTTTTCGTTATAATTAAGCATAGTTGACATTCCATTATTCAACTTTTGTCAGTATGCAGTGTACAGTACACATACGTAGAATTCAATGGCTTCGTCTACAAGTTTTATTTACAAATATATACCTAAAATTTGGCAACAAGTTATGCATTCACAATTGATTGTATATAGTCAACAAATTAACGGCACTATTAAACAATTCATTGTATATATATATACATTTGAAAAGGTCGATCTTAGTAAATGTTTACAACATTCAGCACAGAATAAGATTAAAATATCTGCAATTTTTAAAAATAAATGCCATGGATGCACCTGTTTTATTATGAATCTATTATTTAAATATGCGAAATATTTTCTACCGCGAACACAATCGATTCCTTTTTTCAATACCTCCAAAAAAAATTGGACTCAGGAACTTAAAAGAGAAAGAAAAATGGCATTTTCTCAGCGAATGACTGAGACAATTTTCCATAAAGAGTTACTGAAATATAAAATAATGATTTTTGTTTTCAAAACTCCCTTTTTCTTATAAGGCTCAACTCTCGAGTATCTTAAAGAAATTACTTTTGCCTGATTTTTCAATCTTTCTCCATCCGGTAATAATAGAACCGTAATTATAAATTAAGTATATAAAAAATAGATGGTTTCAAATATTCTCCGCCGTTCGTTGAATTGTATAAGTATGAAGCATAAAAGCTATCGCAGAATTTGGCGAATGCAATTAATTTGAAAACCACTTTGTGTTTTTCAAATTCATTAAGGCCTTAGGACCTCGGTCCAAAAAGAACTGCAGCATTCGAACACCATTTTTATATAACAGTTTTCAAATTAACTTTTAGGCTTGTTTAGGGCCTTCATTTTTCGATGTTGTACTTTATGTAAAAGGTATTTGCCTTTCGATTCGACATGGATTTGATTCAAATCTACAATAATAGAGGTTACGCAGAAGAAATTCCAGTTAGAATCAAATATTTTCGATGAATGTGCGATTATGCTTTTTTCAATATCATGTTCTATTCAGGTACGAATTAAAATGGTTGGAAACTCATGATTTACCTTTTTCCTTTTACGAACGATAGCTCTATGTTCTTTTTCATCCAGAAGCCGCAGACTCGTTCTATTTTCGCCTCTTGTCTGGGCGCATTCTAGTCTTTAGATCGCGAATCTAATAAAAATTCGAAGATTCTGCGCGGCCAGCTCATCGAAAATCATTCAGGGGCATCCGAATTCGTATAGTCGTTTCTGCGCTGAAGTCGCTCGGGATGTGAACAAGCCATTTGGCTGTAATCACGAACAACGTCGTTGAAAGTTTCGTCTCCAGAGGCACCGATTTCTGAATCTTTCATTTCTTCGTTCAGTAATCCGAGTCGTAATCTGTAACACAAGATACTGCCTTTAGTTTGAAATCATTAATGACCAGAGCGCTCTTTACCAAATCTTTTTTCGAATTTCTAGCCACAAAAGATAAAGACAAAATAACTATTATATTTATAACAGTAACTGACATCAATCGCGCGCAATACGGGCGCGATGTTTTTCGATTAAAGGAAAAAATATTTTATTAATACAAAATACAAATTTCGAATAACTATGTATTTGTTCAAAGTATATGAACACCTAATTTCGTGCTAAAATTAAATTCTGAGATCTGAGAAAAAGGAAATAAGTACTATCAGCTTGTTTTTAAAGTTATATAAATATTATTTTACTAAGATTTCTTTAATTCAAAAAGATTTTTGAATATTTCAGACATGTGGAAAAAATTTATAAAATTTTAAAGATTTTATTTTTTTATTTTACAGGATTTTACAAAATTGTAGGAAAAATGCGCCTTTTAGAAGTTTCGAGGAAATTAAAAAATATTTCATATATTTTCGGAAATCTTTCTGTTTTAAAATATTTTTAATCTCTTCGAAATTCAAAAAATGCCTGATTACCTTTTTAACTGACTCGAATTTTTTCTATTTAGAAAAATCCGTCATAATTGAAATAATTGCCTTAAAATCTTCCAGATTTTTTTTTTACATTTTTAAAAATATTCTTAAATTGTCTTGAAAAAATATTGTCCCAAAATAAAAAATCAGTTCACATTTTGCCAGGGATCTTAACAAATTTCTTTTATTCTCTTGAAAAAATTGTTTGAAACATTTTTTGCAATCTTTACAAGTTTAAAGTTATTTTTTTATTTTTTCAAAACTTCTAAACATTTTTCTTTAATGATCCGAATTTTTGATAATTTTTTTATAATCCTGTATAAACTTCTAAACCTTCTAAACATTTGTTAAAACGATTCGAATTTTTTCTTTTATTTAACAAAAAGTCTGCAAAATTAAAAAAATTTAACTTTAAACCTTCTACACTCCTCTCCGAAATTATAGGAAACCATTTAAAATATTGTAAAATCTTTTTCAAAAATATTCTCCTAAATTAATTTTAAACAAAAAAATCTGCCGGGTTTTACGTCTTCGGTAAAAAAAATTTCCGTTAAAATTGTATTGTTTCTTGCGTCATTTTTTTTTCATCCATTTAAATTTGTTATTTTTACTGTAATTTTTCACGAATTAAACAAAAATTAAGCGTCTTATCAAAATGTAGTCCCAAGCAAATTTGTAGATCTATTTAGGCCGAACAATTTTGGCATGAAAAATTTTATTATGGGACGACTGAAAAATCCCGAAAAATAAAATTCCCAACGCCGTGAAATTCCCCAATCATAAAATTCCTGAATTATAGACTTCCCGGATAATAAAATTCCCGAATTGGAAAATTCCCTAACTGTTTATAATATTACCAATTTGGAAAATTCCCGAAAAATTAAATTCCCGACAGTTTATAATATTACCGAATTTGAAAATTTCCGAAAGAAAATTGACAAATTATATATCCGAACTAGAAAATTTCCGAAGTTAAACAATTATATTTTTTTATTTATAAAATTAATGAAATTATTGAAATTAAAATTGTATTACAATAAAAATTTTATTGCATTTATAAGAAAAAATTTTAATTATTTATATTTGGGAATTTTGTAATTCGGTGATTTTCTGTCGGGAATTTTCCAATTCGGTAATATTATAAACTATTCCGGAATTTTATATATCGCGAATTTTATTATTCGGGAATTTTATTATCCAAGAATTTTAACATTCGGGAATTTTACAGTGGCCCCTTTATTATATCTTTTGTAGTTTCTCTGGAAATTCAAATTATTTATTTTTTATGTCATTTTTCACGAGTAAAAAAATGCGTTTTATCGAAAAGTAGTACTAATAAAATTTATAAAACTTTTTAAGATAAATAATCAGCATCTTATTAAAAAATGGTTTCAAACAAATTTGTAGACCTTTCCAAGATAAACAATTTTTATTTTTTACATTTCATCGTATTTTGCATTTTTTTTACAGAAATTTAGATGGATAAAATGGCTGGTTAACGAACTCGCCTTTTTTTCAGGCCTTGAAATATTGTGCCAAAGGGCAATTCGACATTCCAATTTTTCAATTCCTTTGAAAGTGACAATGTTCACAGAAAATGATAACGGCAGACACCGAAGTAAAATCCATTTTTTCTCAATCAGTCAGTCTGAAAACGTTGAGATTTGATGAAATCCGCGGTAGTCAAATTTCACATAAAATCGATACCTTCTCATTGAGATAAGAATGTAAAAATCATTTAGAAATTTTCCTACGAATTTTGTGGAAATTCATTTATTTTCTTGAAACCTTTCAAAATTCTTAAAAAGCTTCTTTTTTCGAAATCTTTAAAATTCTACATTTTCTTTAACATTACTTGCAAACGTTACATGTTAATTTTTTTTTTATTTTCTCAAGAACTTCTAAATGATCTATCTAAATATCTTTTAAAATGATTTCAATTTTTCCTAATTTTGTTTTTTGAATCCTGCATAAACTTCTAAGCCTTCTAAATATCTTTTTAAATGATTCGAATTTTTCCTACAATTTTTGTTTAAATTCTGCAAAATTAAAAATATTGCCTTAAAATCTTCTTTTTTAGAAAATTTAGGAAATCATTTGAGATGTTTTGAAATCTTTTCAAAAAATATTCTCTCAAAATTAATTTTTCAAAATAAGAAATCATTTAGAAATTTTCCTATGAATCTTATGACCATTTTTTCATTCCTTTGAAACCTTTAAACATTCTTAAAAAGCTTATAAATTGTTTGTTCGATATTTTAAAAAATTTACATTTTGTTTCAATTTTTGTGAAATCTTTCCAAGTTTTAAATTATTTTTTAATCTTTTAAAAACTTCTACAAATCTTTTAAACTTATATGAATTAAAAAAAAATATTCTTCTACATTATTTTTTGAAATTGTAGGAAATCATTTAAAATGTTTTGAAATCTTTTTCGATTTTCTCTTAAAATTTATTTTGCAAAATAAAAAATCTTTTGAAATTTTCCTATGAATCTTGAGAAAATGGTTTAATTAATTGGAAAATTTTCAAAATTCTTAAAGAGTTTTTTCGCGAAATCTTAAAAAATCTACAGATTTTAAAAGAAATTCTAATATTTTGTACCCTTGCAAAATTGCAAAAATTTTCTTTAAAATTTTCTACATTCTTTTTCGAAATTTTAGGAAATGTTCTGAAATCTTTTCAAAAAATATTCTCTACAAAATAATTTTTCAAAATAAAAGATCACTTTTGAATTCTACTAGGAATCGTAAGAAAATTTTCTTATTTTCTTGAAACCTTTCAAGATTCTTAAAAAAGTTCTAAATTTTTTGTTCCACATTTTTAAAAATCTACATTTTGTTTTCAATTTTGTGAAATCTTTTCAAGTTTTTAATTATTTTCAAATATTTTAAAACTTCTAAATACCTCTTAATTCGAATTAAAAAAATATATTATCTTCTATATTCTTTTTCGAAATGGTTGGAAATAATTAAAAATGTTTTGAAATCTTTTTCAATCTTCTATTGAAATTTATTTGTCAAAATTAAAAATAATTTGAAATTTTCCCACCAATCTTAAGAAAATTGTTAAATTACCTTGAAACGTTTCAAAATTCTTAAAAAACTTCTTTTCGCTGAGATCTTGAAAAATCTACATGCATTAAAAAAAAATCGAAAATTTTTTACTCTTGCAAAATTACCAAATTTTGCTTTAAAAACTTCTACTTTACTTTACTTTAGAAATTTGTATTATTCTCTTAAAACCATTCAAAATTTTTTAAATCCTAAAAATTGTTTTAAAATCTTCCAGATTATTTTTTTCGATATATTTTGAAATCTTCAAAACTTAAAACTAATCTTTTAAAATGAAACCTTACTCATTATAAATGTTCCCAGAAATCTTATTGTCGGTTTCGGTAATAATAAAATATCCGGCACCAACAAAAATTTTAGGAAAAGATTTGTTTTCCAATATTAAAAAATCATTTACGATTGAAATTTTGTCTTTTATCAATGATTTTTAGAAACATTTAAAAATAAATTTTATCACGAAATAAGATTACTCATTTTGAAATTTTTATTTACAAAATTGAGGGTGCAGAAATTCGTACTCTTTTTTAATACATAAAGAAAATGGAAACAGCAACTAAAATTTACATTCACGCAGTATCGTTACCAATTAGGTTTTTTTTAGACAGGAGAAACATTTCTATTCAAAAACCGGAGTTTTAATGAGTTCATTAGTGCAACATTTGACTGGAAATCTTTATAAGTTAAAGAATTGATAAAAATTTCTTTGCTCATTAAATTATAAAGAGCATTCTGCATTGGATGATATTTTTTTAGACTCACAAAGTGACGATATCTGCATTGGCTTCTTTTACCGCAATCGAAAGTGGTTTTACGCCAAATTCATCATGAATGTGTTGGTCTGCATGGTGTTTTAATAATAAACATACTTGGGCTGTGTGACCTATAAATAAAATCCATTCAAATTAATAAGTGTGAATAAATGATTGTAACTATAGACTATTGCCATTTTTTATTCTATTCCTGAATTTGCATAATTACCTAATTCGGTAGCTAAGTACAATGGTGTTTTTCCATCAGCATCCTGGCAATTTATTCGAGCACCGTTTAAGAGGAGATATTCACAGGACATTACGGAACCCTGAAAATTTAAGAAATTCACAGATTATATTCTTTGAAATTTACTTCAGAAATCTGGCTCATTTCAGTGATCAAAAATAGTATCAACAGTGGCATAATTTTAGAAAAATAGTAGCAAAATAGTGGCATGCAATTTTTTTTAAATAATAAACTTATAAATCACGCAGACCTCGGATCGATTATCATGCTTCTAAAAAAGTCGCATAAGTGACTCCTTTCTATCATAGAGAAAACAAACATACGCGCTAATTTTATTCTTGTAATATTTTTAACATAAAATATTTTATAAACGGAATAGAACAATTTCAGATTAAAAGTTAACAATTTCAAATTTATTTATTTTAGCCCAAAAGATTACTTTTTTACCATAGAAGATAAATTTGAATTCAAAAGGACAGATTTTCAACAAAATAGTTAAATTTGCAACAAAATAATTACATTTTTGATAAAATAATTAAATTGTCAAGGAAGTAAGTAAATTATCAACAAAATAATTAAATTTTCAACAAAATAGTTGAAATTGTAACCAAATAGTGGAAATAAAAAAGATAAAAATTCAACTAAAAAAAGTAGCATTTACAACCAATTAGATGAACTTTAAATAGGGTAAATTTACAGAAAAAAAAATTATTTAAAAAATGTTCATTTTCAACCAAACAGTTACATTTTTATCCAAAACAGAGGAATCTTCAAATGAAGCAGATTAGTTTTCTACCAAAAAGACGAATTTTAATCTAAGAAAGATCAATATTTCAACAAAAAATTGAGATGTTACATTTTCAGTTAAAGAAATTAATTTTAACCAAAAAAAAAAGTACTTTAAAAAAATAGCTAAATTTTCAACCAAAGAGATGAACATTGAACCAAAAAATTTGATTAACTGAGATGATGAATTTTCAACCAAAAAAGACGAATTTTCAACAAAATAGTTGAATCCTTAAGCAAAGAAGATTTCGTTTGAATTTATAAATCCACAATATGAATTTTCAATAAAATGTTACTTTTTACTGAAATAGTTGAATTTTCAACCCAAAAAGACGAATTTTCAACAAAAAAAGGATCACTTTTTAACAAAATTGTTGAATTTTCTACCAAACAATAAAAATGTTAACTAAAAATATAATCGTCCGGAGGAAGCCACTCAAAAAGAAAGCAATAGAAACAGAAATACAAGGCAAATTAATAACAAGAATATTATATCAAGGTGGCCGCAAGACTTCATTTTCAAAATTTCCTAATTTTTCCCGAACAAATTTTTCATTTTCCCTGACTATTAGTATTGACAGACCACAATCTTGTAAAAATTTTAACATAACATTTTTTATAAACGGAATAAAACAATTTCAAATTGAAATTTTTTTAATTAAAAATTTATTATCCTTGGCTGTTATTTAAGTTTTTTTGTCGTGTCAAAAATAAGATCTCAGAAAAATATTTGTCTATGATTTTAAGAATCAAAATAATATTACTGATGAACATCACTTTCAATGATAATAATTTCAAAATTTACAAAAAATATGTACTTTAAGAAATTTTTGTGGAATTATATATTTTCTTACTATCACTTATTACCAATTTTAGAAAAATGGTTAAATTTCATTCAATGATGGCTTTTTTCCGGGGACAACTTTCTCTATAAATCTACTGTTTCTAATTTTGACAGTAAATTTTTTTATGACTGAAATCGTTAAAACGATTTTTTTTACAAAGAAAATGTTTCTTAAACAAATAACTATCTTTGAAGATTATTTAATTATTTTCAAAATTGGAAACATAAGAGTATGGGTATATTTTCCCAAACACATAAACCATGATTTATTAAAACCATTTTAAAATAATTTCAAAGAAGCGACAGCAAGAAAAAATTCAATTACAAAAAAAAAATGGTTAAAATACTTAATTTTCGTAAGTTTTAAACTTGTTTCATAAGAAAGGTTTTTTATTTCATAATTCATGACTGATAATATTATTTTATTTCCTAAATTCATAGAAATTTTTTTCCAGAAACCAGATTTTTGACACGGCAACTGCCTTGAATTGCCTCTTATACAAATTACCTGACTTTTGCACCAATTTGTTTTCAAAATCCCTTAATTTTCCCTGATTTCTAGGTTTTCTCTGACATATGGTCACTCTAATGTTATTTTAGCCAATCAGCGAAGAAGTTCCAAAATACTTTTAAAAAGAAAGTAAAGAAATAGTGGCATTAGTGATATTTTTTTCAAAATAGAGTCAACGCTAAAAAAAAGTAATGGTGCAGGCCTCGGACTCACTTTATAGATCATAAATAGTGTAAATGTTGTCAAAAATTTACAAAAATAGTGTCATAAGATTTTTCAAGTATTAAAAATTAACTTCAATTTTTATTTAAAATGTTTTTCTTTAGTCTATAAATGATCAAAATTCTTATTTATTTATCGCAGGCTTTACAGCGTTATCCCTTTTTCTCACTTTTCCACTTAAATATGTATGAACTGAATGAATAATACTCAATAATTTCTTATTGAAAGTAATTTTTTTTCAGGTGAAAAGTCTACTATTAAATTTGTCGTTAAGAATTCCTACTTTTTATTGAAATTTTTTATTATTTTGTTTAAAATCGAATTTTTCGTTGAAGATTCAACAATTTTGTTAAGAAGACATACTTCCTGGTTGAAACCTGAAAGGTTTTGCTGAAAATTCATCTTTTTTGTTAAACATTCATCTTTTTGGTTTTGAAAAGTATCTCTTTCTAGAGAAATTTCTCTTTTTTAAATGCTCTGGTTAAAAACTAATTTTTTTCGGATGAAAATTAACTTTTTTGTTAAAAATTCTAATTTTCGAAAAGAAAATTCCACTGTTTTGTAGAAATGTATTTTTGACTCGAAAATTAATCAATTTGGTAGAAAATTGAACTATTTGGTTAAAAATTCATTTTTTGTTGTTGTTAAAAATTAATTATTGTATCTGAAAATTTAACTATTTTATTGAAAATTCAAATGATTGTTCGTAAATGAACTTTTTTCTTGAATATTCATATTGTCGGGTTGAAAATTCAACTGTTTTATAGAAAATTCGTTTTTTTCTTTAAATTAAAAATTAATTCTCCTTAATAAACATTTAACTACTCCATATTTGGTTAATAATTGATCGCTTTTAGTTTAAAAATTCAACTATTTAGATAAAAATGATTAGAAACGAGAAAATATGAACTAAAAGCTAATCAAATAATATGTAGACTAATATCACATACATTGTTCAAACTATTTCGTTGAAAACTTATGTATTTGTTGAAAATTCGTCTTTTTTTTGTAGAAAATTCAACTACTTGGTTAAAATTTATGTATTTTTTGGGGAATTCATCTTTTTTGGTAGAAAATGAATCTTCTTAGTCGGCTTGAAAATTCCACATTTTGGACGCAATTTTTTTTCTTTACTGACTAAAGGGACTTTCATGATTGAAAATTGGCCTTTTTGATTTGAAAATTCATCTCTCTTGGTAGGACGTTAAAATTTTTTGTTGGAAAATCCGACCATTTGGTTGAAAATTCATTTTTTTAAGTGAAAATTTAACTATTCCAATTGAAGATTCCTCATTACAGTTTAAAATTCACCTTTTTGATTAGAAGTTGAACTATTTTGTTAAAAATTGATCTTTTTTAATTCAAAATTTGACTACTTCGGTCAAAGTTGAACTACTTTAGTTAAAAATTCTACTGTTTGGTTGAAAATTCAACTATTTTTTTTTAATTCATCTTTTAGTTTAAAAATTCATCTGTTTTAGTAGAAATTTCATCTTTTTTTGGATAAAAATATAAGTGGTTGAAAATTAATCTTCTTTGGTTGAGGATTCAACTACTTTGTCGGAAATTCGTCTTTTTCGGTTCCATTCAACTGATTTCGATTTCAATTGAAAATGTTTTCTAGATTAAAATATAAATTATTATATTTTTGTTGAGAAATCCATGATTCATCTTTTTTGGTTGAAAATTCAATTACTTGGTTGAAATTCAAACTACTAATTTCTTAATTCATAAGAAACAGTCAATTTTTTCCAATAAAAATTTTGTCTTCAAACATTACGTAAGATAGGGAGGGGGGGGGGAGTCCAATCTTACGGGCTCTTAACAAAGGCGTGTACGTGGTTCCAAGTTTCAGAAAAAACTTTACGTAATTAATACACGACCCCTAATCAACTATCGAGACAATTTTAAGCCAATTACCGAAGAAGTTCAAAAATATTTTTTAAGAAAAAGTAAAGAAATAGTGGCATTAGTGGACAATCGTAAGAAAATAATGTCGAATAAAATCGAGCCCTGTTATTTCTAAAATATTGCGTATTTGCAGAGTATTCTAAGGCAAAATTTGGATAAATTACTCACACTAATGATCGCTTGGTGAATTGCATTGCGCCCTCTGTCGTTAATATTCGACCATAATTTGTCTGCACCAGCAGCCAAAGCGGCGCACATAACAGGGAGATTATGCGCAGCAGCAGCCTTATAAAGCAACATTTCCGGATGCAAATTTTGAATATCTTCTTCATCAGCAAACTCCTCTTCTTCCCCAGCCGTAGAATCCTGATCCGAACTCAGTTCTAAACTCCCCTCTATCATCGGTTTGGGTAAATCACAGCCAAACATGAGAATATCAGACTCCTTCACCTTCTCTTTGAACTTCTCAGTTCCAATATCTTTATTCTCTGATCGATCGCAAACATCATTCGTAATTCCTGCCAGTGAAAAATCGTCGCTTTTCAAAGAGGAATTGCATTCTGAATTCTCCTGAGAATGTCCAGTTTCTATTAGCGATAATCCTGCATTTTCCAGATCAGTGTCGATAGATTTTGGCAGTGAGGATCGAGAGAGAATTTTGTTGTAGAGGGTAGATTCGTTTTTAAATTCGGCCTGTGTGATGTCCTCTGAATTGAGAGAATCCCTTTCGACTTGCTTATTTTTCTCAATAGAACACAAACTCTCGGTTGAATTTGTTCCATCAGAACTTACAGATCTGGCTTCTTTTACAGAAGTTAAAGTGGACATTTTATTCCGACCAGTTGCATCAGTTTTGTCGCGACTTCGGGGCCTTCTTCGAAGCTTTCGGACGCTCCATTTGCGGAAGTGCATCGATTCTCTGCTGGTGTGTTGTCCTGTTATTAGACTGTTCAAAGGTTTCACGAATTTTCGGTCAACGTACTTGGCTTTTATCCATGCCTCGCGTATATTTCTGTAAATAAAGAGAAATTAGTGAGAAGAAATCTAAATTAAAGTCCAAAACTGAGGGGCTTATTACTTGAACAATCTGGCATAAACTCTCTCTGCAATCTTACGAAAAAATATTATAGCAAATTCACTATAGGTCTATAATGATTTTCCTATAATTTTCTTATAATTTTTTCGCTATTTTAGAAAAATCATTATAAGAAAATTAGTATAGAAAGAAATATTGTTAAAATATTCAAAGTATTGATGCAAAAAATAGAGAAACCTCAAATTAATGATTCATTTATTTATTTAAACAAGGATATAAAATTATTTCAAGGGATTTCACAGGATTCCATAGATTCAAGAAATTTTAGAGAGTTTGAAATGTTAAAAGATTTCAAAAACATCAATGGATTTTAATAAATTTAAAGGGATTCTAGAGAATATCCGCGGATTTAAAGCGATTCCATCAGATTTCATAAACACAGTTTCACGAGATTTCGAATAATTTCCAAAAATTTCAACTAATTTAAAAGAATTTCATTGGTTTTCAAAGAGATTAAAAAATATTTCAACCGATTTCAATAAATTTCGTAAGATTAGAAACATTTCAAGGGATTCTGGAGGATATTAAGGGATTTCAGAGGGTTTCAAAGATTTCCAAAGATTTCCGACGATTTTATAGAATTCTAAAGGATTTCAAAAGATTAAAAAAATTTCAAGAGAATTCAAAGAATTTTGTAGGCCTACCAAAGATTTCAAAGAAGTTCCTGAGAACTTTGGAGAATAAATTAAATTACATGAAATTTCAAAGGATTTTTAACGATTCAATAGATTTCATGTGGGTTTAAGGTATTTCAAGGAAGTACACAGATTTTTAGCGTGTTTAAAGTTTTTTTTTTTTAGAAAACTTTGTTTAATACGTTTACTTTAATTAACATTCACGGAATTTCAAACGATTTTTATTTATTTTATCGGATTTTTTCAAATTCTATAGATATCTAGGTATTGTAACGAATTTCTAGAGAACATTAAGGAATAATTTAAATTTTATTTTAAGGGATTTCATACGAATTTCAATAATTTTAAGGAATATGAAAGAATTACAAAAATTTCAAAACACTCGAAAAATTTTAAGTTGTTTTAAGATATTGCAAAAAATTCCGTAAAATTTCCGAAGATTTGAAGGAATTTCACGAGGAATATGGGATTTAATAGGATCTCCAGTTAGTTAAAAGATTTTATGGGATTTCAACAATTTTAAGGAATTGCAAAGTATTTCTACAGAACTGTAGGAAATAAATTCAATTTATTTTGTTTTCAATGGATTTTGAATGATGTATGCAGATTTCTAGCACCTGTAAAGATTTCAAAGAAATTCAAAACAGGTTAAAAGGTTTCAAGGGATTTTTACGGATTTTAACAGCAGACTTCACATACAGAAATGGTCTCAAAACACGGAAAATAGGGTGACTTCTCACGAATTGAATTCAATATCAACTCAATTAAGTTCCTAACCTGTCAAGTAAAAAGATTAGTTTCACCAAAATAGATGAATTTTTAACCAAAAAGATGAATTTTCAATCAAGGAGATTAATTTTCTACTAAAGAATACAAATTTTCACTAAAATACATGAATTCTGAACCAAATAGTCGAATTTTCTAGTAAATTATATAAATTTTCAACCAAAAATAGAATCGTTGAATTTTCAGTTATAACTATTAATTTTTAAACAAAAAAAAGGAAGAATTTTAAACAAAATGATAAACCTTTAACCAACAAAATTATTTTTAACAAAGCAGTTAAGCTTTCAACCAAGTAGTTGAATTTTCAACCAAAAAAGAATATTCAACAAAATAGTTGAATCCTTAACCAAAACAGATTATTAAATTTCCATTTTTAACATTTTTAACCAAAAAAATGAACTTTCTATTAAAATAGATGAATTTTTAACCAAAAACATTAATTTAAAAAAAAGCATCAATTCTCTACCAAAAAGACGAATTTTCAATGAAATAGTTAAATTTTCAACCAAAAAGATTAATTTTTAACCAAGAAGATTAATTTTCTACTCAAAAGGCGAATATTCAACAAAATACATGAATTTTCAACCAAATTGTTGAAGTTTCTACTAAAAAAGATAAATATTGTAATCAACAATGGAAAAGTTAATTTATCAGTTAAAAAATTAATTTTCAACAAAACAAAAAAATTTTTGAACAAAATAGTTCAATTTTTAACCAGAGATGAATTTCCAACTAAACTGATGAACCTTTAATCAACAAAATTGATTTTTAAGAAATTATTTGAATCCTTAACGACCATGAAAGCTAAGTTTGATTTTTTAATGAAATAATTGTATTATCAACCAAAAAAGATTAATTTTCTACCAGAAGAGGTGAGTTTTCAACAAAATAGTTGATTTTTCAAGCTACAAAGTAGAATTTCTTAGAAAAATTTGACTTTTAATCTAGAAGAGATAAACTTTTAACAAAAAAGTTAATTTTCAACCAAGAAAGATGAAATCAACCAAATAGCTCAATTTTCAATGAAAAAAAAAATGAATCAAACGTTTTTAACGACAAAATTTAATTTTCAATTCAATAGTCGAAATTTAAAACAAAAAAGATATTTATTTTAATTTTTTAATTTTTAATATAATAATAATTATTATATATATATATTATTATGATATAAATTCTCCATAACAGATAAAGATAACTTACAAAAGGAATTACAAAATGTTAAACAAATTCTAATACAAAACGATTACACAAACAAACAAATTGAGGAAGCAATAAGAAAATACAATCAAGAAAATAAGTCAACACAACCCACTAAAGAAAGAGAGAGAAAAACGACCACCATCCTACCCTACATTCCAGGTATCACAGAACAAATAGGAAGAATTCTCAACAAAGAAAACATCCAAACCATATTTAAACCACCTGCGAAAATCGGACAACTTCTAAACAACCCTAAAGATAAAAAGGCATCTCTCAGTGATCTGGGAGTATATAAAATCTCTTGTTCTTGTGGCAAAGTCTAATATTTATTCAAATTTAACAATTTACATTTCTATAAATAAATCTAATGAACAAATTCCAAATTTTTGCACATTAAAGTAGAGTGAAATCGTTCTTTCTCTTCAAGTAGCTTGAGACTAAGTTGAGAGTCTAAGTTAATGGCAAATATTAATAAAAATATATTCATTCGCAAGCTATTTTGATTTAAACCCCGATTTTTTTTCTACGTGGAACTGCCCAAATTTTTAATTTGTTTATGTTAACTGTTTATAAACGTTTAAATTGTTGTATTTTACCTAGTATTATCAAAAAAATATTATTTTTAGGAATATTCGTAGTAATTCAGAAAATTAAGGGAAATCGAACTCTGAGAAAACGCAAAATGGAAACATTAGTCCCCAAAATCGTGAGAAATTATAATATTGTTCAATTGAAGAGGTGTTTAAGATGCTGGAAGCAATTAACGAAAGTAAAGAAGACTGAAAGTGTTGAAGTGATAAGTTTTCAGGCGGTAATAAGGTTCAGAGTTTGTCTCATTTAAGGGCGTTGAAACCAGAACCCAACATCAAAATTGAATTGCCTTATTTTACTCCATAAATACTAGAATTAAATGTTGGTTAGATAATTAGGCCCTAATCCTGTTTTGAATCAAATCTGTATTTGGAGTGAAAAGTTGGATAATTTCAATAGTTTTTGTGTAAAACTTTTGTTTTTATGCTCGGGTTAGTAAAAAAAAAAAAAAAAACGTTTCATACAAAAACTATTCAAATTATCCAATTTTTCCCTCCGAATGTGGATTTGATTCAAAACAGGAACAGCCCATAATTATGTAAAAAATATGAAATTCTAGTATTTATGTAATAAAATGAGGCAATTCAATTTTGAGATTTGGTGCTGGTTCCAACGCTCTTAAAACTACAAAAAAAAATTAATTACAAAATATTGAAAATGGGGAGAATCTCATCTTCGAAATCAACAATATAAGCGTACTCGATGATTAATGCGCCTTTACCCTATATGTTTACGGTTAGAAAATAATATGTTCTTATAACAAAATTATTAAAATATTTAAATAATTATGATTTTAATGTTATAGCACAGGTGAAAAAGTTAGACTTATTAGTAAAAAGGTTAATATTTATATTGCACTGTTCAGAACGAATTACAAATAAACATAAATGGAGCTATAACCTTTAAATTCTTAAAGATACATTTCCAAATAAATTTTTTTTTAAATTTGGAACTTATGTGAAAAGAATAAAAATGAAAACCGCGTTTCCCAAAAAATGTCGATTTTTATTTTATATATTTTTATATTTTTTCATCAGACAAAGGTGCTTTGCAAGTTCTGAAATTATTGGAGTGGGTTTGACACTGGTTTTCGAGAAAAAATTTTAACATTAAATCTTGTATGGCGCGGCGTGGCTCAGTAGGGCAGAAAAAAGTGTCTGTGGACAAATTTATTTTCAAACCAGAATTTTCATCCCGTTTGAACTTTTTTTTCTAATGGTAATCCATAAAATTGTGCATACATCATACATTCAGAAACTCCTTTTCCCTATAAATTCTAAGAATTTAGTGGAAATTAAGTGACCAAACACTGCTAATACTTACGAAAGAATTTCCATCTACTTATTTGTTCATGAGAAATCCAATAATTTTTTAAACTTGTACAGTTCTACTGAAAAACATTTATAGATAGTTGTTTCATTAATTTTAGATCTTCTTGAATGAATCTGAATAATTTATAACGAGCGTATTCTTCAAAAGTCAAAATTTTTTGTTGTCAATTGGGCATTTTAATTTTTCATTTTAAAGTAAGTACAAATCAGATAAAAATTGAAGTTTGAAATCAAATTTGTTCACATTGCTTTAGCCCTACTGAGGCACGCCGCGCCATATAAGAGGTGAAGTTTGAATTTTTTCTCGAAGACCAGAGGCAAACCTACTATAATAATTTTAGCACTTGCAGAGCATACTCATACCTTCCTCTGATAAAAAAAAAGATATTTTTTGGGAAACGCTAATTTCATTTTATTTTTTTCACAAAATATTTAAAAAAAGTTTATTTTTCTGGTTTCTTACATTTTCAAAATGTATTTTGAAACAAGTGAATTCACACGTTTAAAAGTTAAATCAGTCAATTAGAAGTAAAGGTATATCTTTTTTCTAAAGGGTCTAGCCAAGTAAGCATACAAAATCCGCCCCCGCACGTATTAACTTGATTGGAACTCCTTTCATAGGTTCCTATCCAGATGAAGTAAAATTTCTCCCAATGATAACCCTGAAAAACCATTTTTGTGGGAGCTATGGAGGGGGAAAGAAAAATCAAAAAGTAGTTTTTCTTGAAAACGGCTAGACTGACTTTGATAAAGAAAATATATGATATAGATATGTGAGGAAGATCTTGGCCGTTCAAAAGTACATTCCAACACTGCAAATCTCAGCACGTCAGAGCTGTCAAAAATAATGGAAAGTCTTTCCATTAAATGTGATTCGGCATTGCTTGACAAAATAGGCGAGTTCAGCCTTGCATACGACATCTACCACGGTCGTATACACAGGTTCGGGGGCTCTCGTGGTGGAGGAAGTTCCCGAATGTAAGCCAGAAAGTTTCGAAAACTGACCACTGAATGTAGTGGCGTATGTGTCGAGTAGTGTATGATTTGAATTTTAAGAGATAAACAAAACACGTTTTCTAACATTTTCTAACCTCATAGTCTCAACTGGTGTCAACCAGTAATCCATTAATTACTATTGTTCCTTATTTTTTTCTACTATTTTCATAATTTGAATTTATTATTGACAATAATATTTCATTACACAAATATACAATTTTTAAATAATTGTAAACAAATTTGTTTCAGTATTAATTTTAAAATTTCGATTACTGTAAATATTTTATCCGTTAACTTGATTTGCTATCGACAATTTTTAATCATATGAAATTTTTATTATGATTAAAAATGTGTGTTAAGGCCACTCGTTGCACTATTTTATTATTTTCAAAAATCAGTTTCATGCAATTTACTTTATATCATATAATTTTTAGCATCAATATGTGTTCATTATTTTTTATTAATAAAAAATGCATCCACATTATTCAAATTATTGAATATATCTGGATTAAATTGACTTCTTGAAATTAAAATTTCAAATTAATCCGCCACCGGACCTGTGTATACATCCGTGGTTTTCATAAAGCGCTCAGGCGAGAGCAAGTCAAATCGGCGCGTGCAGAGCCCAAAGGTTACTATCCCTTCCTCGAGTCGATGGACGAGTTGATCCATCCAATCGATGATGCCTTCGTGGATTACGCAGTCTTCATCCCTACCTATCTGGCCATTTCTCGGGTTTCTCAATGCCCTTAAGCCCTTATAGCTTATACGTTCAAAACTGAATTTTCAAGAAGGACTGGACATCAGATTTCTCCTCGTGGGCAAACGAGTCGTAAACCCTTCGATCTATTGCCCACGACGTTAGTCTCGGTCCAAACCCCCATAAAAAAAACAAGATAGAATTACAAAGAACTGCCTCTTTAAATTTAGGATACTAAATTCGAGCTGAGTCTTCGTCGTCGAAGAATGTTCTTGTTCATGCTCTTAGCCCTACCTCGCCTGTTATAGTTTACAGATTTTTGTTTTTCTCCATAACCTAAAGCTACATTCTTTCACGTTCTAGTGAGAGCTTGCCGAGTGACTTTCGCCTTAAATTTGAAAGAACTATTTTAAACGTATCGATAAACGAATATATAAAATTACAAAATGCAAAATTGCATTTAAATTTCGCCGCATTATTAGTCTGATATCTAGTGAGTAAATAACGAGTTCTTCTGCGCTCATTACACCTTCCCCTATATACAAAAGTTGTTTTATTTAAAACAGTCAAAAAAGAAGCAAAATAAAACGAGTTTAAGTGAATAGCTGTTTGGCAGTTCAGGGATTCATCAATTGGGTGCATGATGGACGATAACCTACCTTTTCTCTGGAGTTTGGATCACTGACTCACTAAGAAAAACTGGTCCAGCCAGCACTGAAGGCCGTGTAGAATGAACACGTAGCAGTTAGAAGTAAGGTAGGATGCTTCGAATGAATCAGTAAGGCCAGAGCGTGGGGTTGTGAAATGCTGATATAACTTAGTATTATTAATTTACTGTTAAACACACATATCCAATTACTGTACCACGATTTTAGTTTTAAGAATACTATGTATATTTTTGTTCCTTAGAGGGCTACTTAGCCCTTGGGACTTTTTCAATAAATTACAATTACTTTTATCATAACATAACCTCAAAAGCTCACAAGATACTGCAAAACGTAAATATCAAAGGTGTTTTATTAAAATCAGTAACTGCAAGATATTCTAGGGACAGATTTTTATTGTAAGCACCTATGTTTATTTATTTATATTCTTTAATTTTTAGTTAAATTTTATCTAATAAATTTAATTTATTTCAAGCATGCATATGGCGAAAAATCAGGGAAATTTATATGAACCAGGAGCTTTGTTTATTCTATGTGCCTATAGGGTATAGACTTCTTATTTTTATGAAAAAGTCGTGTAGTCTTTTAAATAAGATCTGATTATGTGTATATATGTATATGTACGTGTAAAAGATTGAACAACCTCCGCAGGGGCCCACTGGCAGCACCTGCCATCTAAAAATGAGATCGGCTCCCAGTGGAATCGCGGTAAATCACACTTATGGCCACGTCTCACGACCGTGAGATGGGTGGCATGATGAAATTACATTGCAATTTGCAGTCTAAGTTTTTTTCTGGTAGGGATGTTTGGTTTTTTTCGCTCTAGGCTCTTACTTCTGTAGGGACATACCATCTCACATGCGGCAAGTCTCTCTGCGGCAAGTAACAACTGCCCCCTGTGACGGGCCATCCCTTTCCACTAATGAGAGATGCCGCTAGGTAGAGATGCCGCATTTGTGACATGCCGCAGAGAGACTTGCCACATGTGACATGATATGGACCCGATTTATGTTTAGAAACATTATACGAATACACAGCTTGTATTAGCCAACGATCCCAATTATCCTTTTTACAAGAAAGTTTCAGGTATACTATGAGAACGTAATGGCTTCTTTCTAAGCATCCCAACGGCGAGGGTAGAAGGCCGTGGATTTGAGCTGCTTAATTTTGAAAATGTTATAAAAGATTTTCGTGACATCACCCAGGAAATTACTACCTTGATCGATGTGTATAACGCGGGGACAGTTGAATCGGCAGATTAAATTTTCTGCGTTATTAACGTGAGTCATTAAAGGTTTATCGTCAAAGCTTTTATTATAATTGTATCAAACACGTATCGCGAGTCGTTCGTTGTTGAAACTACTGTCTTTCCTTAATTATATTTTTCTTTCTTTAAACTGTCCACTATAATCAATCCTTTATTTTTTAATCTCTTGCTGTTTTCTTTAGTTAAAATACAATCCGGCAGCATGAAGTGTACTAAATGATCTTTACGCATATAAATCATATCTCTACTTATTTTTATGCACAAATAGTTAATTTCAATCTGATAAAATGAATCTTTCAGAACTTGAGGTGAAGAAAAAAATCTTCCTCGTCTGATCCTGAGTTTTGTTTGTCAGTTTCGTCGTTAACTTTCCCACTTTCTACTTCTCCAAATAGGCTTTGCTCCTTTTGCGATCTCTAACCCACCTCTTGTGCTTCTACGACTTCGCTTTCTTCCCTTGGCTCTCCGTTCACATCATGCTTGTGCCTGGTTACTTTTCGATGTTGACCCTCCGTTCCAGCCAGATACAGCCATTTCGTCAGAGTCGTCAGCAGAGTGCCTTCTTTTGTTCGAAACATGTCTTAAAACTGTCGCTCGATCTTCTACTAAGTTACCCCAGTCTGGTCCGAAAAAACATTCTTCAATTATGCTTACGTCAAAGAATTTATTGTTGTCGGTCTGTTGGATTTTGTAACTCGGAACAGGTGTATGATCCTGCAGTATCATCACCTTATTCACCGGCTCAAAGAAAATGTCAGGGGGTTTTGGTAAAGGGTCATCATCCGTGTCAGAATTTGCTGATTGTTCTTTATCGTTTTGAGCTATGATAGCTAGAAGTTCTTTTTTAATGGCAGAATATATTATTTCAGCTGTTACCAGGGCTCTGGAGCAATACGCATTCGAAAGGTCTTTACCGATTGGACTACTATTGTAACTACGAAGGGCTTTGAAAAATCTAGGGAGTGTAATATTTGTATTTATTCAAGAAAAGTCCCTAAGGCTAAATAGCCCTCTAAGGAACAGGATAATACAGAGTCATTACAAATTTGGTCAAGCACTAATCGGCAGAATTCTTGACTAATCTTATAATTTAATGTAAAAACTAAATAAAATAAAAAAAGTCGACTTCAGAATACGTATCAAGTTAGGTATGAGATGAATGCGTAGTAATTAACATTAGGTGATTAATGAGTAGCTCTTGTGCATGTTACGGTAGAAATAAAGAGGGAAAAACTGTGTGTAAAAGAAATGAAAATTTACAAAAGTTAATGAAACCCGAAGGAAATTCGAAGATAAAATGTTGAAGAACTAAATATGAGAGTGTACCAGTGAGTAACTTGAGTATTGTACACATATTTGAAAAAGAGATTCTTGAAATGATACAGGGAAGGTGCATTTCTAATATCGAATGGTACTTTATTCCATAACCAGGAACCCCATAATATGAATGATCTTTGCAGCTGATACATTCTGTGAAAATGAATCTTAAGGATTTTATGTCTTTTACGAAGCATACACTGTGCTGAAAGGCCAGCCTTAAGTCTTTATAGAGTTATGTGTTCATATTTGGGCAAATTGTAGATGGGTCAAAATATCTCAAGTGTGCCACTTTTCAATCGATAGTTCTATATTCAAGCAATGTATACAGTCTTTGATTCGTTTTTATATCAAAATAACTCCTCTAAAATATCTGTGCAAAAAATTTATGTTTTCAAAAGTTATTAACAATGAAAGTTCTCGATAATTTTTTTTTAAAATTGATTACTCGCGAATGGTTCATCGAAATTGAATAATTGAGTTATGTAAATTTTTGTTACGAAGTATACTTTACGCTAAAAAATTGCTCGGAGGTAAAAAACATTTTTTATTGTTTAAATAGTCGTTTTTTTAACAATTGAAAATCAATTAAACTTATCCGCCAGTGAAAGCATTCTTCCACATTCCAACAGATTCTACAATCTCTTCCAAAAATTTTGGTGAACAAAAATTTGGTATTTTTCAAGTAGATTAAAAGTTATTGATTTTCTTGTGACCGAGCTCCGACCTCCAGCGCTAGTCGAGCACGTTCAGACGCACGCGCACTCAGTTATCGTGCGACTCGAAATACCCATATTATTTTCGTGATTTTCCATCATAAGGAGGTGCAAATATTTTGTTAAAGTGAAATACAGCAATCATTTTAATATTGTTTATTCAAGAGTTACGAAGAAATTCGTACAATGTTCGTAAAATGTATGCATTCAATCAAATGATAAAAAAGGCAGTTTGACGTGTGAGTAATCGTTACTGCTTTTTTCTGTCCGGAAAATATTTTGCACAATATTTTCTTGTTTTCGATATCAGGCTGATAGAAATGAAACGAACGTGTTTGTTTGATCCTCTTCGCCTTTGAGAATCGCGATTGTAGAAATTTTTCATGATTTTCATGTTCTTCGTTGGTATAAAGGTGAAAATGAATTTTTTTGAAAAATTGCTTCGCCCACTCAAATAATTGCTTCGGAGATGTTATTAATGAATTTGTATCTTTTTGCAAACTTGTACAATACACGTGTCTCTTGACAGTACCCCCTATTGCGTCACAAGCACCTTTGCAGTGAGAAGTAGCAAAAAAGTGCCACTCTGCATCAATTCCGAAATCTTTTTTTGTGATTTATCCAATTTGAAAAATTATACTTGTTTTTATACTACGACACTGTCCCATCCGAAAAATAGAAAAAAATTTTACTTTGTTATGACCGAATTTTTTTCAAATGAGTAATTAATTTACTGGTGAACAGTACAGCAACTGAATATAGAAAATATAGAAAAAAATGATGTTTTGCATCATGAGAATTTTTAAATTTTTTCGGAGGCTCTGCAGCACGACCCAGTTACGGTACATTTGTTTAACAGAAAATCAATTTCTCATTTGAAAAAAAATTCGGTCACAAAAAAGTAAAAAAATGTTCTATTTTTCGAATGAGGCAGCGTCGCAGCATAAAAACAAGTATAATTTTTTAATTTGATGAATCACAAAAAAGATTTCGGAATTGATGCAGAGTGGCACTTCTTTGCTACTTCTGACGGCAAAGGTGCTTATGACGGAATAGGGGGTAGTGTCAGGAGACACGCGTATTATACAAGTTTGCAAAAAGACACTTATTTATTAATAACATCTCTGAAGCAATTATTTGAGTGGGCGAAGCAATTTTTCAATAAAGTTTATTTTCGCCTTTGTACCAACGAAGAACATGAAAATCATGAGAAATTTCTACAATCGCCATTCTCAAAGGCGAAGAGGATCAAACAAACACGTTTGTTTCATTTCTATCAGCCTGATGCTGAAAACAACAAAATATTGTGCAAAATATTTTCCGGACAGAAAAAAGCAGTAACGATTACTTACACGTAAAACTGTCTTTTTTTATCATTCGATTAAATGCATCCATTTTCTTACGAACATTGTACGAATTTCTTCGTAATTCTTGAATAAAAAATATTAAAGTGATCGCTGTGTTTTACTTTTGAAAAATATTTGCACTTTCTTATGGTGGAAAATCACGAAAATAATATGAGTATTTCGAGTCGCATGATAACTGAGGGCGCTTGAGTCTTAACGTGCTCGACCAGTGCTTAAGGTCTGTGCGCAGTCACAAAACAAATCAATAACTTTTAAACTACTGAAAAATACAAACTTTTTTCCCACCAAAATTTTCGGAAGAGATTGTAGAATGTATTGGAACGTGAAAGAATTCTTTCACAGGTGGAGAAGTTCAATTAATTTTCAATTGTTTAAAACAAACGATTATTTGAACAATGAAAAAATATTTTTTACTATCGAACAATTTTTTATCGTAAAGTATACTTCGTAAGAAAAAATTTCATAACTCAATTATTGAATTTCGATGAACCGTTCGCGAGTAATCAATTTTTGAAAAAAAGATCAAAAACTTTGATTGTTAATAACTTTTGAAAAAATAAATTTGTTGCAAAAATATTCTAGTGCAGTTATTTTAATATAAAAACGAATCGAAAACTGTATACATTGATTGAAAATAGAACTATCGATTTTAAAGTGGCACACTTGAGATATTTTGACCGAGATAAAACGGACATAGGCATTTAATGCACGCTCAAGCTTTAAATTTAAATCGTCCGTCAAATCATCATATACTAAACAACCGTAGTCAAAATTGGGCAAGATTAGATTCTTAACCAAAAGTATCCGAGTAGAGGTAGGTAAGGAGTCCTTATTCCTATATAGTTGTTGTAGAATTCTGTTTATTTTCCCTGAGATACTCTGTACCTGATCCTTCCAGGACCAGTTACGGTTATGGAAATATCCCAGATCTTTAACCACTTCCGAAAAAGGGATAGTAAGATTCTCGATACGAAGGGGTGGAAATGATGCCAGCGTTTCCAGCGACGGAGATGAAGTAGGTCCAATAACAATTGCCTGAGTTTTGCTCGGGCTAAGAAAGTCCATTCTTCCAGGCCCAGAGGATGAATCGATCGATATCCCCTTGGACTAGAACAATTAATCTACTTAGTGAAGAAATTGGTCCCGATAAGTAAATTTTGAAATCGTCAGCATATTTGTGGTATCTGCAATGTTGAAGTTCACTTCCAAGGTCAGAAGTGAACAAATTGAAGAGGAGGGGTGCCAGAATGGAGCCACTACTATTAATAATTCTATGAGACCGATTGTTGAAATAGGATTTAAACCATTCGATGACAGAGTTTGACATGTTAAAATATTTTAACTTTTGCAGGAGTAACTTATGATTGACCGTATCAAAAGCCTTAGAAAAATAAAACAGAATGACAATCATGATCTCCCTATTATCCATTGCTAATTTGAGATCTGTCCTTACTTTGAGGGAAGCTGTAAGAGTGCTATGCTTTGCCCAAAAAGCTGATTACATCGGGTCAATGGCATTAGATATTTCGAGAAATTTAGAAAGTTGCAGGTGAACAATTTTTTCGAGTGTTTTAGACAGTGCACATAAAATAGAAATTGGCCGGAAGTCTTTCGGAGAAGTAGCTTCAAATATTTTGGGAATTGGACATATAACAGCCTTTTTCTAGAAGTCTGGGAAGATACCGACCTGAAAGAAAGTATTATGGATATGTAATGGAATAGGAAAGAACATTGAAAGGACAAGTTTAATTATTTTCATTGATATTCCATCAATTCCAAAAGCATTCTATTTGATTCCAAGTGTTTTTTCCAAAAGTATTTCAAGAGTGTCGTCATCGCAAAAGAAGCCAGTCATTACATGTTGAATTAGGAGAAGTAGTGGAAGATGATGAGGATAAGTCTGGATCTGGAAATGTAAAAAAAATGTCCTTAAATGGTCATCAGGCAGAAAATTACTATCTATAGATTCGTGCTTGGGCGGGATTGGGTGTAAACGTCTGAGGAGGTGCCAAATGTCCTCTTTTCTTCTTTATGTGCAGTCTCGTTATAATTGTATTGATTGAACGCATCTCTAGTCTTAGTTTGAACAAGGTTCCTGACTTTAAAAAATTGAGCTAGTATTATACAGCTTTTTGTTCTTTCTTCAAGTCGGCACTTGCCATCACGTTCCCTCATCACATTTTCAATTTCGGATGTGATCCAGGGGGCAGCTTTATTAAAGTTTTTAGGAACGTGTAGCGGAGAAAATTTATTGAATACGGAGACTAGGTCATTATTCAGAGCGTCGATTTTATTATTTAAATTTGTATCAAGTAATTTTTTCCCCAATCATACATTTCCGCACCAGTCTTTGAGTTGGTTTTGAATTTAGATTATAGAAAAATTTGAAGGTAATGTTAATCAAGTCGTGGTAAGAGAGAAAAGCGATAGCATATTTAGAATGATTGGAAGTGAGATTTAAGTTAGTGTCAAAATCTCCAGTAAGGATAATATTATTAAAGTCAAAGATATTATAAGCCTAGATGCGGCACGGGGTATAGTTAGAGAAACTAATTGTAGACGGTGCTCCCAGCGAAAATTGGGCGATCCCCCCATGCCTCTCAATCCGTAGACTGCGCCCGCCAACTCCTTTGCCCCCGCACTCTTTACGCCCCGAACTAGTCCTCGAATAGCCGATTCTCAGCGGTACATACTTAAAAATATAAATAAAAAATTTTTATTAAATATCTTTTAAATTATTATTTTCAATTCTTCGAATAAAGTTCGAATTAAGGGAATGTATAATATCTTTGTCGAGGTGCACTACTGGTAAGTTAGCTCAAACAAGAACTATTCGAATTAAAAATAAATTACCAATTAAAAAATGTTTACATTCATAACAAAGGTAAAATATCCACGCTTTGCAAAACATAATTATTTTGATAAACACATCCATGATGTTTTATCATTAGATGTTAATACGACAGTTCTAAGCCAGATTAGGTTTCGCATTTGTAAACAAAATTAGTCGAATAAAATTTCAGTACTATTATAATTGATACGGCTTACTCCAAATATATACGTACGTACGAATATTTCGTAGTGCGAGAGATAGAGGCAGAAGTGTGATGCAAAAAAGCAAAGGGCTCATGGTATCGCCCTGAAAGACGCCTCTCTGAAAGGTGACGTTGTTCGTTGTCACGCGATAATTTCCAGATGAGATAGTAAATCTAGTTTTTCAAAGAGGCATCGATCTCTCTATGCATCTCACTATGTGTGGATGTACCTTCAAGCTTTCCAACAGACAGATGATAAATTTATGAGAGGTTGAATCGAAAGCTTTCCGGTTGTCAATCCAGGCCATTGACAGGTTGCGTTGATGGGCTGCAGCATCTTTAGAGACACACAATTAGCAGGTTCTCTCGACAGCCTGCTACACCTTTTTTCGAGCCACGTTGTTCGTACATCTCAAATCGTTATTAAGTAAAAAGGGCAGAAAGAATCATAAGTCTCAGCCAGCCATATGCATCGCCCGTGTATTTCGGTTAGTTTACGCAGTTTAGTCGTGTAAGCTGAGTTGTAGGTGTCACTGGGTGGCATGTAGACCTGCACATTTATCAACAAACACATGGCAGATGTACAGGGAGGCTCTGTTTTCGGACCATTTTCATTTAATAGAAAGTGTTTTGACAAATGATTTTCATTCTAAATTATGAGGAAAACTAAGATGGGAAAAGACCTCCCAAAAGAAAAGAAAATCAAGAGCACGGGAATAGTGGGAAAGAAAAAAAAAGCGGAAACCGGTATATAGCTCCGGGATGTACTTCGGGGTTATGATTCTAATACTAGGAAAGTTAGTGTTTTTCTTGTGCCAAAGGGTGAACAAACTGTCAAACTATGGCAGAAAGTAATACGACGCGACGATATAATTTTAAAACCGGTCATAAAGTGTGCCTAAATATTGTATTTATAATTTTATTTTTTAATTGGATTTAGAGGTTATCAGTATGTATTTTATACGCGGAGTTTATTTTTACTTATATATTTTTTCAATTCAAATTGAACAAATATATAAATAAAAATAGAAACTAAATATTCAGCCTCTGAATGAAATTTAATAATAAAATTGAAAATACAATATTTAGTTTACTTTAAAATAATTTTGAATTAAAAAAAAAAAAGTAAATATTGTATTTCTAAGTTTATTATTGAATTCGATTTAGAGGCTAAATACCTAGTGTCAATTTAAATTGAAAACATATATAAATAACTGGTGACCCGGTTTTACAATTATATCGTCGCGTCGTATTGCTTTCTGTCATAGTTTGACAAAAACAGTTTCTGTTAAATAAAAATGGTGAAAAACAGAGCCTGTATGTACATCTGCCATGTCTTTGTTAATAAATTCAGGCTTACATGCCACCCAGCGCCACCTACAACTCATCTTACGCCAAGAAGCTGCGTGAACTAACGTCAATGCATAGGGCTGGTCTCAGCGTAATGCGTGCGATTGATAGAGATAAGATAGGCTTATGTATGCGTATAGGTATTAGCACAGGATTCGCAAACAAACCACTGTAGCCAGCGAGCGTCGTCCAAGCATACACAAAAGTATACATTAAGAAGTATTTGTAGCCTATGTAATAGTGTGCGTTCATACGCTTCCACCCGTCTTTCCTTTTCCATACGCCAGCGTGAAACACAACATCACGCGACCTTCATTTTTCGTATAGTGGTTTAGAAAGATTGCAAAGCGTTTGTTTTGCTTCTTTTAAAGCACTATACGAATTTTGGTTATTCGAATCCATTACAGAATTTAATACAGCGACTTAGAAATAATGTAATTTGTTGTACGTAAGAGTTTAATATGCTTATGATTTATTCCAATCAGAGATATTAGTCTGCATTTTGATAGTCACTATTCGACTTTTTCTAACCGTACCCCAATTATCCCTAAATTCGCATATTTTATTTCAATTATGGATATGCGATAAAAGAAATATTAATACCAAAAGTCTCTCCGCGTAAGGTTAATATTTTAAATTGTAGAAACATAAGATAATTACGATACGTCTGAGCCGCGATGACGCCCTACAAACGAAAACTTGTTCAGGGCAAAATTAGGGAACTTTTTACAATTACATTTTGAGACCACCCTGGTATAATATTATTGTTCGTGATTTGTTTGCCTAGCATTTCTCTTTCTTTTTTTCTCTTCGGATGCTTCCTCCTGACGATTATATTTGTAGTTAAAAATTGGAATATTTGGTTGAAAATTCAACAATTTTGTTAAAAAGTCATCCTTTTTGTGTTAAAACTCATTTATTTTGCTAGAAAATTCATTTGAGTTGAAAATTCATCTCCTCGCTTCAAAATTAGTTTTTTTTTTAATTTTCAATTAATTTTTTAAACAGAAAATGTAACTTTTCAATTTTTGGTTTAAAATTAACATGTTGGTTCAAAATTCATATTTTCGGGTTGAGAACTCAATAGTTTAACAGAAAAATTCTCTTTTGACCATTTTTTTTTCTTGACTGGAAAATCATTATTTGTTGAAAATTTTAATTTTTGGTTGGATTTTTTTTTTTTTTTTTACTTAAAAATTCAACTCTTGATTTGAAAATTCATATATTTTGTTGAAAATTATATTTTTTCGTTTGTATAAAATTAATCTTCTCGGCTCAAAATGCATCTTTCTGGTTTCAAGATTCATCTCTTTCGGTAGAAATTTCATCTTTTTGGGTTGACATATCAACTGCATATTATATTTTTTACTGAAAATTCATCTTTCTAGGTTGAAAACGCAAGTTTGAGTAAAAAGTTCAACTATTTTGTTGAAATTTCTTTATGTTTTGCTTCAAAGTTCAACTATTTGGTTGTAAATGCAACTGTTTGGTTAAAAATTCAAGTATTCGGTTGAAAATGCAACTGTTTTTGTTTCAAGTTTAATTCTTTTTGTTTGGTAATTCGACTATTTTGTTGAAATATCATCTTTGTAGGAAAAAATTCAAGTATTTCGTTAAAAATTCCATTATTATGTTAAAAATATAATTGTTTTCTTACATTTGATGTATTTGATTAAAAAGTAATCTTTTTTGTCAAAAATTCAATTGTTTTGTTATGCATCCGTCTATTTGAAGAGAAAATTCGTTCTTCTGAATTGATAATCACAGTCAAACAAAAAAGAAAGAAGTTGAATCTCCGACGGACTCGATTAGTCAATTCCTATGTATCTGAGCCGCTAAATCCGAATCCGAGGTCCAAATTTGACAGTTAGCTCCCATTTCAACATAATCTCAAAAAACATACTTGTTTTATTTTGTATAAAAAAGTAGGCTTTTTGAGGTTATGTTGAAAATGAAAGCCAATTTTCAAATTCTAATTTAGCGGCTCAAAGTACATAGGAATTGACTAGTTGAGTCCGTCGGCGATTCAACTTTTTTATTCTTGTGTGGCTGTGTAATTTATCCTTTGTTTTTTGAAGATTCAACTGTCTTCTAAAAAATACAATTATTTGGTTGAAAATGAAACTGGTTTAGGTTAAAGTTTAATCCTTTTTGTTTGAAAATTTAAAACTATGGTTAAAAATTTAACTATTTTCTTGAAAATTGAATTATTGTGTTGAAAATTGAACTATTTTGTTAAAAAGTTATCTTTTTTAGCCGAAACTTCAACTTTTTTGTTGAAAATTCATTCTTTTGGATTGAAAATTTACCTTTTTACATTCTCATCAGAGAAGGTATTAGGTTTGTATAAAATTTGACCCTCATCCCCCCGGCTTCTGTCAAATGTGCAAGTTTTGAGACCTTCTGGACCCGAAAAACAGGTTTTCGTGAATGTTTCTGTCTGCCTGTCAGTGCGTGTGTCTGTAGATTTTTAGTCTGTTGGCACGATAACTTTCGAAAGAATTAACCGATTGGTTTGGCCTTAGGTATACTCTTTCAGTATCCTAAATTGAAGGTCAAGTTAGTTAGCCAGCCATTTTGGATGAAGATTCAAAAATCTACAAATTTGTTATCAATCACTTTTTGGTAGGACGCGTAGTTTTTGTTTTATTTATAACAAACAACATTAAAAATATAAAAAAATTACATTTTTGGACAAATGACAAAAGCTACGAAAAAAAACAATCAGACAAATGTTATCAACCAAAAAATGAGCTAGAAATTTGTTAATCATAATTTTTTGATAGGATGCGTAGTTTTTCTTTTAATCGTGAAAAATAACATTAAAAATAAAAAAATTAACTTTTTGGAAAAATGACGCATGTTACAATAACTTTTTATTTAATAAAAATTTTCGCGTAAATTGTGTCTACAAATTTTCTCTGAATCACTTTACGCTAGGATGCGTATTTTTGTTTCAAATCGTAAAAATAACATCGAAAATAAACAAATTAAATTTATGGAAAAACGACACAAGTTAAAATAAAATGTTTAATAAGAAAATTGTTTTTTTTTTTTTATAGAATGCGCACTATTTCTTAATTATAAAAACAAGACAATGAAAATACATATGTATGTTTTAATGCCAATTTATATAATGAATTTAATATACATTCGATGCTTGAAATAAGTAAATAATTTTGACATTTTTAAATTTTATGACAAAATTGTTTAGTCTGCTTATGAAAGATTCTATGTTAAAACCGTTACAAGATTAAAATGCTGATCCTTGTATAATACTGGTCAGGCTTAGTGGCCTGATGGGTGGGCTAATGGGTGTCAGGAAGTACACATAGTTTACAGTCAAATACATACACACACTTTACAGCTATATAAAAGAATATTTTTGTGAAAACATGCGCAATTGAAATTTTCTTAATTATCAATAAAACGTCTTAGAATGTAAATTAGTACTTAAAATTGTTGAGCATATCCAGAGAGGAACAGTTATATAAAATATTCTCATTATTCCTTTGAAAAATTTGCATGATCACTTTTGTCTGAAGACTTTAGTTACGAAATGCAAGGAAACGGCGGATGGAAAAAGGAAAACATCGCATGTTTTCCTGCACTTTCCTTGGTTTCATCGGAGTGTCCCATCAAGCCTGAGGAGTTTCTTGTCGTATTTAATAGAACGTCAAGAAATTCGAGGTCATTACTGAAATTTCGCTCCAGGAAATAATGCGCGATGTGCTTGAAACCAGATATATTGCATCTTGAAGCTCGTTTCTGTCTAAAGATAACAGATTATGCAGAAAACCTTGCCTGGTTAGTACAGATTGTCGTCTCCAAATTCTCGAAACCGATTTTCCTTGGGTTAGAAGAAGCAAAAAACAGAATACTAGAAGGGTTGAAGATTTTTATTCGTCCATACTTTTTTTCATTATTTAAAAATAATTCTGTTCAAGTATTACGTCTCAAAACAATTTTAAATTGGGAATCCAAATTAGAGCGTTAAAAATTCTACAATATGAAATCAATGTTAATTCAAAATTAAAAAATTTTAATTATTTAATTTCAGCATTCTAAGTTTTCTGATTTTAAGCTTTACTTTAAAATTTGCACTATTCAACGCACTATGCACGCCAATTTTAAAGAATGCCGTTAACTCAAAAAAATCTAAAAATGTGTTTTTTATATCAATGAAATCCTAAAAGAAAGATACACCTAATTATGCAAACCAGTTTTGAAAATGGTTAATCTTATAAATAATAATGATTGTGTAATTAACACAAGAACACCGTGAACTTAAATATGGTCGAGAATTATTAACTTGGCGAACTAGAAAATAGAAGGCCGAATACGTCACAGAAAAATTCTCAAGAACACCGTCAACTCAGAAATAATGTCACTCCGTAAATTATTCAATAGCTTTTTGGTGCTGAAATAATTTGGAAAAACATTGGTTTGACCGCAAAATGGAATTTTTTATTTTCTACTATGGTTTGTGGGGTCAAAGTTTGAATTTTCGATTTTTCAATAAAATCCAAAAAGTTGTTATGATAACCTTGTAGGGCTTTCAAAAAGCAACATTTTTCTTTTCCTAACTTTTTCTCATATTGTGCGTTGTTTGCCTTAAAATTTTCATTCTCGTTTTTTTTAATTTTGAAAATGCTATAACTGATAATTTTTTAATTATCAAAAAAAAATCGCAGGGATGAATTATTCGCATTTCTGAGTACTACAAAAAGCCGTGCATGGAATTTTCAAATCTTAAAAAATATGGTGTTGAAACTTTGAAAATGTTCTAACTTTTTGAATTTTCATCCAAAATAGCTGGCTAACCAACTTGTGCTTTTCTTTCAGGTCTTGAAGAAGTGTGCCAAAGCTCAATTCAATCTGATCAATTTTTCGAAATTTATCGTGCCTACAGACTACAGACAGACGGACAGATACCTTCGTAAAAATCGTTTTTTCTGACTCAGGGGGTTTCGAAAAGTGAATATTTGATGAAAACCGATTAAGTCCAATTTTAAATAAAACCACTACCTTCTCATTAGAATAAGAATGTGAAAAACAGTGATACTGAACAAGTTTCTGCCCCTAATGCGAAAGAATTGCCGCGTCTTTTGGAACAATATAATGGTTAATAAAGATGTGGCTGATCTTGTATAATCTATCGAATAAGGATGCAGTTATTTAGATTCATTTGACTACGACCTTGTTGAGATTAAAAGGTTACTGAATTAAAAAGTTCTGGTTTTATAGCAAATATAGTTTGGAAATAAATTTTTTTAATTAAAATGTAAGCACTTATTTAGAGTTTTTGTATATCTCGAATACGTACCTTGAAATATGCTTTTGAATATTTGTATTTCTTCTATTAATCTGAGTCATCCCACTCACCCCTAAATATTTTTAAAATTCAATAAAATCAGCCTAATATAAAAACACAGCAGGGTTTTGCTGATACTGTTCTATATTGATGCCACAAGGGCGCACAAAAAGTTTAATTCCCATATTTCATGTAGAACTAACCCCACGCACACCCTAAATATTTCGAAAGTTCAATAAAATTAGCCTTTTTAAAAAATACGCCAAGTTCTTCCTGACACGGTTTCCGACTGATGTCAAAGAGCACAAAAAAAGTTTCATCTCCATATCTCATGTAAACCTCAATCCACTCATTCCTAAATATTTTAAAAATTCAATGAAATCAGCATAATAAAAAAATACGCCAAGTTTTTGCTGATACTGTTTTATATTGATGCCAGAAGGCCGCAAAAAAACTTTCGTTCCTACGTCTCATGTCGAACTCACCCCATTCACTCCCTAAATATTTAAAAAATGTAATAAAATCAGTGTAATTAAAAAATTAGCCAGGTTTTTGCTGATACGGTTTTGAATTAATGCCAAAAGCACAGAAAAAAGTGTCATTTCCATATCTCACAGTTATACAATGAATGAACATAGCGAATTAAAAAAAAATGGCTGACCAAACACCGCAAGACATGTGACGTTACTGCAAACACAGTTTACAAATGCAGTACTGTGAACCTGAAAGCACTGATCGTAAGTGAATAAAAATACAGTAAAAGTGCATTGATACCTCACAAAAAAACTTCAACTAATATACCACAAAAATAAAAAATAAAAAAAGAATTAGAAACATCAACATTTGTATACAATTGTAATTAAAGTCATCCATTTGCTTGCACCAACAAAAAATGATGTATTTCATGTGTTTGTAAATATAGTTACTGCACATACATTTCTTGTAACTCTTATTAATATTTATCAATAAATATATTTCAATGACAGATTGTTCTGATTGTTTCTTTAGTTTTGATTATTGTGGTATATTTTTGAAAGGCTTTTTGTAAGGTTTCAATACATTTTTGCCATATTCTTATTCATTTATTATCAGTGCTCTTTTGGAATCTATTGAAAACAGTATCAGCAAAAAACTGGCGTTTTTTGATCAGGCTGATTTTCTTTAATTTTGAAAATATTTAGGTGTGAGTGGGGTGAGTTTCACATGATATATGGGGATGAAACTTTTTGTGAGCCCTTTTAGCGTCAATTGAAAACCGTATCAGCAAAAACCTGGCGTAATTTTTAATCAGGCTGATTTTATTGAATTTTAAAAATATTAAGGGGTGAGTGAGGTGAGTTCCACATGAGATATGGAGATGAAACTTTTTTCTACTCTTTTGGCATCAAATGAAAACCGTATCAGCAAAAACTTGGCGTATTTTTAATTAGGCTGATTTTATTGAATTTTTAAAATCTTTCGGGGTGAGCTTCAAATGAGATATGTGGATAAAACTTTTTTTTCTGCTCTTTTGGCATCCATTAAAATCGTATCAGCAAAAACCTGGCATATGGTTTAATTAGGCTTATTTTATTGAAATTTAAAAATATTTAGGGATTATTGGGGTGAGTTCCACATAAGATATGGGGATGAAACTTTTTGTGTACCCTTTTGGCATCAATTGAAAACAGTATCAGCAAATACCTGGCGTATTTTCAAATTATGATGATTTGATTGAATTTTTAAAATATTTAGGGGAGAGTGGGGTGAGTTCCACTTACGCTGAAGGGTTGAAACTGCTTGAGGTAATTCTGAGGGTTGTACGCAACTATTTTTTTCCATAAATAGCAGCATTCCGCGTTGACACATCATCAAATTAAAAAAATCTCCTAGCAATTTTCCAAATTAGAGAATTACACTACCTGAGCGAAATAATGCAGTTTAAGAGAATTGTAATGAGAAGCACGATGCCACGCTGAAAATAGACATTAAACTGAATGACGCGACAATTGCAATAAAAATATTCTCGACAACACTTGTACAAGACAAGTAATAAATACTAATTCACAAAATAATAGAAAATACCTAATCGAGTCGATCTAACATAAGTATAAGAAACGAGGCATCAAGGTAGTAATTACAATGTAACTATCTGCGATCGAATGACAGGGGCTCCCTACTTTCCCTAAAATTGAACTTATTGTCTCGAAAAGGTAATCGTACGGTTGAATCAATTTATATCGAGACTCGCGGTTCGATATGGCGCTAAGCGCAAATATTCCTTATGAATTGTAAAGCATTTGGATTAAACAATTTTAAACATTAGGTCTTCAAAATTGAAATTTTTCTTATTGTTTGTTTTTAATTTTGGTAATAATAACATTTTAACATATTCGATTTTTGAGAATTCTCAGCATTGAAAATGTTGAAAATGTTAAAACTTACACAATTTTATTTTGAAATTTTTCCAAGTTACTAGAGTAGAAGAACAAAGTCGAAGTTCAAAGTTACCAACAGTTTCAATTGCAAATATTTAAGATTAGAATTTTTTATTTGAAAAGTAGTTGAAATTGAACAATTAAACAATTTATTTTTTCACACATTCAAACCATTTAAACTTTGAAAATAAATAAGTATAAATTTACCGAAGTTATTTTCTTGCGACGACAATTTTGAAAGTTTTATGGTCTAGCTGAGTTATTTTTGAATCCGCGAAAATGCTACTTTTAGGATTTGGCACAAGTGTAGCACTAGAAAAAAGAAATTTGGAAATTGTTTCCGTGAGGTTTCTTTATTTCTAAGAAAAGATGAGAAAGAACCTAGGATTTTCCTACTCAATTAAAAAAATCGAATAAAAACGTAAATATCACTAAAATGAACCATTTGAAGCAAAGTATTTAGCGAATAATTTTGTTTTTAAAAGTAGGTTAAGCAAATAAAAAAAGTAATTTTTACATTTTTTCAGAACACTCTAATTTGAAAAATAATTTTTTTAAATATCAAATCAAAACAATAATTTCAAATCCTGAGTTTAAAAATAGTACATTTATTTTACACAAACATTAATCTTGGTTTATTTATGTACCCTGGTTTTCGCAGTATCTACGCATAGAAAAAATCCCAGAAGATAGAAAAATTTGGAATACTTTCCTAGAAGTCTAGAAATTGGAAGGAATTTTATCGGTTCGTAAAACACATGATATCTCTTTAAAGAAAAAGAGAAAGAGAGGATGGACTTTCCTCCAGATGTGAGAATCGTAGGATCGCAAGAAGAGTAATATCTCGAGAAACTCTTGTGGTATCTGCTTGTCTAGGTTGTAAACTTTAAACAGTGAATGCTGTGTGACGTTGGAATTTTCATCAGATACCTCAATATGTTGTACAATTTTCGTCCTGGTTTCATTCTTCTTCAACGAGTTCTTCAATTTTTGATAACTTATTTAATTTTATTGAGAAATGCTGTCAGAGAAAAATTCCTATAAAATACTGAAAGTATTTAAGACTTTAAAATATTTTTAAATCAAAATAATAAAATTATGAACAAGAACACTATGTATCAAAACAACTCCGCAAAGTACCTGCATGAATTATATTTTATTCATTTATGTTAAAGCTAATCAAAATTGTGATATTTAAAAATAAAGTCAGGCACGAATAGTAGACAATTTATACATAGAAGTTTTTTTTAATAAAAGGAATTAGTTTAATTAATATTTTTGTTGATAAAAATAAATTGTTATTTCACAGGAATGAATATTTTTGATTTTTTCATTCCTCTAAAATAACATTTTTTACATTCTCATCATAGTTTAGCAATTTTCTTTTAGAATACAGTTAGAAATTCTCGGTTCTTCCGAATTTTATAATTAGAGTGAGATGTTAAATAATGCAAGTTAACCAAAATAATTATTTGACTAATTTATTATTGTTTTTAACTATCTTCTCTTAGATAATTGCTAAAAAGTTGCGGTTTTTTCTCAAATTTATAACTTTGTTTTGGCTTTTTAGTTATGAACAAATAATAGATAAACAATAGAAAGAATAATTTTTTAAACAATCTTTCTTTTTGTGAATATATTTTTCTGAAATAAAACATATATTTGAAACATTCTTCAAATTTTCCACATGCACGGAAAAAAATGGATAGTCAAACTTAAAGTGTCAAAATTTAGACGGTCAGTTTGATAATCTAGATAGTCTCAAGTAACATCCACAATTTTTCCTTCATAGTCAAGCAGACCATAATTTTATAGTCTGTTTGAATATCCACAGTTGATTCAGACTCACTATCAATATAGTCAAATCGACACTACAGAATGTCAAACAGAAGTGGCCGTGTCGCGACCTCTACCGAACGCCGAGCGAATACACCCGACACTCGAAACGCATTTTTGGAGCGACTGACGTTCGGTGTCACGTTTGCCGTGTTTTACACAACTTTTAATCAGTTTAAACCATCTGTTGATACTTCAAACATGTGTCGAGAGTGAATATAATGTGGAGAACATGTTGAAGAGTGGGTTGAGTGGTTTTCGTTTTGATTTTGAACGTCAAATTCGATACTTCCGAGGGATTAAGGACAAAGGCGTCACTCGTTAATTAATACGTATTATCAACATTTTCGACCGAAAACGTGCTCAGAATCTAGTGATTCGTTGATAAGAAAACAAGACTTGCGAGATTATTAATACGCATTTATATTGTTTTCTGAATTTTCCAGTATTAATGTTTTGATTCAGAGCAGTTACGCCGTTTCCTTAGCCTCGCGTGCTCAAAGTAATATGGTTTTAAAATTTTTTTACATATACATCATATATCAGTCATCCTACTCTTCAAAAGTAATAAGAATGCTTTCAGAATTGATGGTTTTTATATCAATTTTCATGTTTTCAGGTTTCATTTATCAATTTAATTTCCGTCTTTCAACTCTCTTACTCTAAGGAATATATATGTGGGTAGAAGAAAGACAAAAGATGATAAAGTTGACCCTGTGATATGATCAAGTTAACACTCCAGAATAATCAAACTAAAATTCCTGAGATAGTCAGGTTTAAACTCCAGGATCGTAAACTTTACACTCTGGGATGGTGAAGCTAACCGTCAAATTTTGACACTCCATGGATGGAACGCTAGACCGTCTAGGGGGTTGTCCCATAGATAAAACTGAAATATATTCAGTCTGACACTCTAGATGTTCAGGCTGACTAGCTATTTTTCTCCGTGTAGTCGCCTCCGTATTCAAGCATTTCAGCGTTAATACTGTCTACACCAGCAGCTTTACCATTCTTTAAGTTCCTAATTATATCCCTAACTTGAGAGGCACAGATGCTTTCAACCGGGCTTTCCAACGTATCGTGTTCTATGTCGCAGTTGTGCTGGCCTGTAGCTTTACCTGCCATTGAGGGAGTCTCTCAAAGCATCTAATATCCCGTCTGTATCATATTTCATTTCACCCTTGCTATTTCTATTGCCAACTAGCTCTGTACTACTACTTCTTTTCATAATGATCGTGACTAGTTTGCAAAAAAGTTTCCTGCTTCCTTGAAAATCTATTTGCATTTTTTTCTCTTCTTCCGCTTTGATTTTACCCTTACTTTCTTTAACTAATATTTTCACTTTCCTGTTTTTGTCCCTATAATCATTTCTAGTCCATTTCTCTTGCCATCTCTAAGGCCTGTAATGTTCAACTTTCTTCAATACGCTTGCATCTTTTCGTTAGAGGCTACGCGGATTTCATCATTCTACCACGCATCACCAGACATTCTGCCTACAACCGCAATACCACACACTTCAGTCGCACTCCTAGCAATGATTTCCCGGAGCATAATCCGTGCGCCCTCTATATCTTTATTGCACATTAGCGTCTCCCATGTTGCCCTATCTATACATTCGCATATCTTGTTCTGAAAATTTATTTGCACTTTCGGTTCCTGTCAATCCTCAATATCGATTCGCCTCTGTTTCGTCTTTTTGATTCCCTTTCTTCTCTATCCTTGACCTAAGTTCATTGGTAATAAAAAACCCAAACTACAACATGGAATTTTATATTTTTATATTTTTACATTCTCATCTTAATGAAAAGGTATTGGTTTTATGTAAAATAAGACTTAGTCGGTTTTCATCAAATCTACACGTTTTGAGACCCCCTGAGTCAGAAAAAATTATTTCTACTACGCTGTATGCCTGTCATCTGTAGTTTGTAGGCACGATAACTTTCGAAAAAAATGATCAGATTGGATTGAGCTTTGGCACATTTTTTCAAACCTTCAAAGGGAATTACAAGTTAGTTAGCTAGCTATTTTTGATGAAAATTCAAAAAGTTAAAGCATTTTCAAAATATTTGTAACCACTTTTTTCAAATTTTAAAAATTCCATGTACGGCCATTCGTAGTACTCAGAAATTCGAACAATTTATCCTCACGATTTTTTTCGATGAAAAGAAAATTATCAGAGTGATAGCATTTTGAAACTCAAAAAAAAAAACGAAATTGCACTTCTTAAGCCAAATAACGGACGATATGAAAAAAATTCGTGAAAAGAAAAACTTTACTTTTTGAAAGACCTATTAGATTATCATAACAACTTTTTGAATTTTCCTGAAAAATCGAAAATTCACATTTGACCTCACAAAACATATTAAAAATTATCTATACAAGAAAGATCTACAAATTTGTTGCCGATTACTTTTTCATATGGCGCGTAGTTCTTGTTTTAATCTTGAGACATGATATTACAAAATAAAAAAATAACCTTTTTATAAAAAGGACACAAGCTGGAATAACATTTCATTTAACAAAATTTTTCGCCTGAAATATATCTACAAATTTGCTTAACACTACTCTACGCCAAAAAAAAATCAAACAAAAACAAAAATGATGATGAGGAAACAAGACAGAAAAGATTTTTTATAAAACCTGAATAAAACTTTTTTTTCATATCAAATAGTTGATATTTTGCTTATTTATAAGGCCAGACTAATTTTTTGCATAATAATTGAATCACTAATTATCAGTGATGCGTGACAAAACAAGAATTTCTCGTTACTAGTTTGTCAACTCGTGACATTTTGAAACTCTTGATTTTTTGACATTTTTTTAATTAAATTGTTTTTTCTTCGCTTGACTTGTCTTTTCGAGAAAAGATATGATTAAGATTTTTGAAAGAGGAGAAGCGCATCCAAAATAGCAGAACCTAAAATGTAACAACACTCAACATGAATTTAAAGAATATTCAATGATATATTTAAATTTACAAATTATGTTAATTTTGAAAATCGTCTCTCGTTTTTCAAGATTTTCTTGACTTTTTGACATTCTTGACTACCATTGTCAAGTTAAGATCAATATCTTTTCTTAAAGAGCGAGAGAAAATAACGATTTTGTTGTATTCTTGTCAACTCTCGCTCAAATGTATCATTACATGTTTTACATTCTGTTCTTAATGAGAAGACATTAGTTTTATGTGAAAACTGCCTATCGGGAATTTCTTTAAATCTCCACGTTTCGAGACCCCCTGAATCCGAAAAAAAAACAGGTTTTACGATGGTGTCTGTCTTTCCTGATTTTCCGATGAATTATAAGTAATGCACAAGCGGGACAGACAGAACCAGAATTATTTGGTCGGAAATAAATTTTTTTCAATCAACATTTTTTTTTACGTTTCAAATATTCTTCATGAAAAATAATCATTTCTCGTTTCAATAAAAGTGAGAATAAATATTATTTCCCATGTAAAGAATAAAGCAGTGAAGAATAAGATTGTATTTCTTTCTGGTCTTTCCAATTTGAGGTAAATAGTGATGTAAGAGATGATTGTGGTTGCGTAAGATATTTGAATATTTTTTTATCATCGTTTAAACAATATAACATTTGATAATTCTTTATTTAATAAATCGTTTCACGTCTTATTACTGAAATACATGATGAAAACTTCAGAGGGCACGAATTAAGTGAATTTCACATACGTAAATGCATATACATACATAAATACATAAATAAATATATAAAATATAAATATATAATAAAAATATATAAAGTTTGTATATATACACATATATACAAACGCTCATGCATACATAAATACCCATACATACATACACATACGTGCACCATACACGCAAACACACACACATTTCCTATTCTATCTTCAGATTTCTAAAAATTAGATGAATATAATCAATTTTTCATCAACCTTGGACACATTCTAAAACAAAGAAATTGATTAGGTATGTACACTTTTGGAATGATCACTACAGGCATTCTTTTTGAACGAAATGGTAAAATTAGAACTAAATAATTCCTATTAAAAATTCTTTGAACCCAATTTTTTAGTTAGGGTACAGTAGGTAACATTAAAATAAGTGTATGAAACATTTGAAAGGGCTGTGGCTACGTATACCGAAATTTCGGTAAGAATAGCCGGATTTTTTCGGTACACTTAGGTACTACCTATTTAAAAACTCTTCAACGCTGAAAATTAATGATACGTGTCAACAGACTTGAAATCCTAATTATCTCAAAATAACTCATTCTGTGTGGTTTTGGAAACTCAATCAAAATTATATTTAATTAGCCATTTTTTTATGTAAGGGACCTTGAATAAATTAAGTAAAGTTTCGTTTTGAAATTTCGAATCTGTAATTTTTGCCGACGAAATTTATTTCGTGAATTTATTTATGTCTCATCCAAAAATTATGGAAGACGGTTTGGGGGGAGAGGGTTTGGTAAAATCTTACTGTTTCATATGAATTAACAAAGTAGAGCAACTTTCGACAAAGAACTCTCCCTAGGGATCACAAATATATCTGGTTCCATTTAGCCCTAGGAAAATCGGCTGTTTCAAAGATCAGAAACCCCAGGAACACACTTTGGGACTCATATAAAGAGGAACTCAAAGGCAGACTTGTGGGATATCCACCCAAGTAGGGTACGATAGATGAGTTAGAGCACGCCACGGATTTTCTGCGAAGGGCTCTGATTTCATCATACGAGAACAATTGCCCTACAAGTATAATCAAGTCTAGGAAAGGAGCAGAATGGGGGAACACCCACCTAAATTACCGTCAGTCTGAGTCATTTATAAGGCGGTTCAGTATGAATACAATAAGAACATAAGAATCTACAAACAGGAAGATTGGAGTGGCTTCTGCGAGGAATCAAAGAACATTCCTAATACAGCGATGCTCTACAAGATCCTGCCAAAAAATACGGAGGCTCGCCTCGGGCTCATAAGGCCCGACAATTGCGAGTTTGCCGAAGACAAAGAAGAAGCGCTGAATCACCTAATGGAAGTCCACTTCTCACAGTTTCAGCAAAATCAAATCGGCAGAGAGGAGGAAGGCTGAGGCCATTAGAGGGAGAAGGTTGATTGGAATTTCGCCGCCAAGTTCATTTATATCAATAAGGTGGGATGGGCTATTGAGTCAATCTGTCCCTTTAAATCACCGAGGGCGGATGGCGTATACCTAATTCTCTTACAAAAGGGCATGGCTTTCGTCGTCCCTCACTGACGAAACTATTTAGGGCAAGCATTGCCCTTAAACACGTGCCATTTGTATGGAAGGACGGCAGAGTGGCCTTCCTTCCCAAACCTGGAAAAAAGGGCTACAATGCTGCTAAAGATTTCCGGCCGATCAGTTTAACGTCCTTCATTCTGAAGACGATCGAGAAACTGGTCGAGAGATACTTTAGGGATAAGGTGCTTTTAGCCTCCCCGTTGCATAGAAGGCAGCACTTTCATGCAGGCTGCTCTCAAGTGACATCACGACACTGCCAATTCTAGAAATGAGGTAAGATAGCACAATAAAACGCTTCAACTTCACCAAGACTTTCCGCGTCGGCATCCCAAGCAGGGATATGTGGAAAGGAAATGGTAATCTGTTCCTCCAAAGGAAAATCTGGTACACAGACGGCTCCAAAGGAGTGAGAGAGTCAGTAGCAGGAATCTATGACGGTGCAGGAAGGCCCTATACGTCCTTCACTGAGCTGAAACATTAATAGAGGCAAACGCTGCTGGTAGGCAGATTACAATCTGCTCGGACAGCCAAGCGACATTACCTGCAGCTGGAAAACCAGACATAAAACATCAGAGCTGGTTTGGGAATGCAAAAGGGCATTCAACCAAGTTGCAGAAAAGAACAACGTGGCCCTCATAAACAGCAACGAAAAAGCATACCAGTTGGCAAAAAGCGGCGCAGCAAGTGAACCGACACTATCACGTGCACAAAATGAGGTACAACTCCACGACAGAGTGTAGGACATGCCACAGGGATGATGAAACAGCCATGCATGCCTTCAGCCAGTGCCCGGTATTAACTAGGATCAGGCAACAAACCCTTCAGGCCCACTTCATGGGACCTGGGAAAATTATAACGTGATCAGTGGTTGACATGCGGGGCTTCACCAATAAGTCTGGAATCAAATACTGAGAGTGAATAGTCAAGGGTGTGGCACAATAGGCTTTGTACCTTGAGCACCAGGGGGCCCCATCGGGGCTCCCCGCCTGCCTATAAACTTAACTTATAAACTAAAATTTTGTTTCGCCTAATGCTGAAAATTAATTTTTTTTTTATATCTCACATTTCCTATTTATAATATCTGGACAAAATTACTCCCAGTCTTGTTAGATATTATGCCTGATTTCGAGCTCTGATTAGCAATATTCATTAGAATATTTCTTTTCTTTTTTTTTCAACGTTAAACTGTGCCTCCAAAATATCTTGATGCAACTTTTTTTAAACCCATTTTTCAAAGCCTTAAATAATTTTTAATCATTTCAAAATTTGAAAAGTACTATAAACAAACTACTCGTTCCATCAAAAAATCGAAAACACTTTTGAATTCGTCTGTGAATTGTCTCAATGCAGCCTTTTTTACTCTCTCAAAATGAACCAGTGAAATCTCACTGGTCAAAACAGCCAGAAGTGTGTCACTGACAATCAGTCAGATTTCACTGGTTCACTCAGTGGAATTCCGCCACTGGTTTAATCAGTGAGGTTTACTGGCTTCTGAGTACCAGTAGTCATCTGGTCATAGGCGCAGTGGTGCTAACAGACCGTGACATTTTCAACTGCGCAGGCGTCGCGTAAAGAAGGAGTGACGAAGAAAACATCAGGTATGACGTTTACCATACGTCACTATTGTGCTAACATTTGCAAAATTATCTTTTAAAACCCACACTTTACTCTCACAACAATAAATGAAGGCCGAGCTGCAATAAAATAGGATACAGTGGGAAGGCCCGTCGTTATGTCAACGTGTCGCGTCGCTCAAAGTCAAACCCAAGTGGTCAGGGGCCTCCCCACTTTAAGTGAAAGATATTATATCCCCTGCTGATTGCAGCCAGGCCCCAAATATCTATACTCAAACACTAGTATACAATAATGTTTGTTTTCACTCGAAAAATAAAAAGGCCCGACCGGAGACACGCGCGTACCAGATGACTGTAAGTTCATGTCTTGGCCGCATGGAGCGCTGTATCACTGGTTGAATCTATCATTTGGCGTCACTGGTATATTCAGTATCTCTATTTCAGTTGAGTCACTTACTGATTCATCCAGTCAAGGTGGAAAAATCACTGGTTCAGCAGTGATAATTCAAAAGACTGACTCAACCAGTGACAATTTCACTGGTTCAGTATATGACAGTAAAACAATTCGATCATTTTTTGAAGTTTTGCCACTTTTATAATAAAAATGCATCAATTGCACACCTAGTTTGTTTATAATGCTTTGCAAAGTTTGAAATTATTTTAAAATGAGATAATTGTTTGAACAATGGTTTGAAAAAGAGTCGCATCGAGATATTTCAGAGATAAATCCAAAGGTATCTTCGATTTTTAAATTTGATCCTTCGTTTTCTTATAACAATTGCAAAACATTAATAAATGACATACTTGTTTAAACAATGGCATATTTAGATATTTCTTGAACGTATCCAAAGGTGTTTTCAGTTTTTCTATCGGACCTTTAGATTGCTTATAAGTAGTGTCTATACGTCCGGACATATCTCACGCCCTCTTCCCTCTTCCAGCTCCCCCTTTCCCTTACCAGATCTGTACATTTAGATTCGACTGTGTTATAAGTATAGATAAACGTGCGAAATGTTCGGACGTATAGAGACTCAGCCTTGTTCATAATGCTTTGCGGACTTTTCGGATCCATATATGAGGCAATGCACATGTACGCTTATGTTGATTGAGGTAGAAAAATCTTTAACATTGTTTTGTAACTTTTTTGTTGCTACTATTCACATACTCAAAGTTGGTGTGCAATTAATATATTTGTTTATAGAAGGCGCAGAACTTCAAAAACGATGCATTTGCTTAAAAAATGGTTTTAAAAATAGTTACATCGAGATGGTTCAGAGACGAATCCAAAGATGTTTTTGTTTTTTCGATTGGACCTGACGGAAGAAATTACGACACTAGAAGTTTATCTTTCTACAAATATAATAAAACACGTCGAAGCAAAGCAAATAAAAAAATTGCCAGCGCTTGCAGATCATCAGGTGCAATATAAAAACAGATTGCTCTACAAGACGTGTCAGTTGTATTTGAACCTTTTGAGAAAGCTAATAAAATGTCTACCATTTTTGCTCTTTTATTTTTTGTCTCCATCGCAAGTGTCGCTGAAAGTTATGCGTGTAAGTAGATAATTTCTAGAGATATAATGAAAATAGCAACATTCATTTAACTGTTATATCATATGAAATCATTTCCTAATTTAATTAAATTAAATTTGAATTATAGATATGAGCGGACATCCTCTACAACCAGAAGATTCTGTATGTGGAAAGTATGGAATACTTCAAGATTGTGGATCAGCCTGTTGGGACAAATGTAGCAGTTATGGCCCCAACTCGCCAGATGCTTGTTTGGCTGTAAGTTTTTTTATTTTATTTCAATTCACACACATTATTTAACTAGAAGAAATGTGCCAGTAAAGAATCGACGAATCAGTTGAAATGAGACTCAGAAGTAAAAAAAATATGATATCAAAAACGCAGTAACACTTTTCAAGAAAATTAAAATATTAGAAAACTATGATTTTAAATCGTTTTTGAGATTTATAGTCTTATACAAGTAATTTATATTATTTTTTTCGAAAGGTGTGTGGTCCAGCTCAATGCCAATGCTACGATGGTTATATAATTGACGACGAGGCTGATAATAAATGCGTTTTACCCAAAGACTGTAAGAGAAATTCCAAATCCTGAGGACCAAATCTCATCATAATTATCAGATTGGGGAATTTTTTTCATTCTCATTTGAACTACAAGTTAAAAGAAATTTAACTAAATCCACTAGGACCAAATATGTATTTGGATCCGTGTCCTTCGAAATATTGTTGTTCACTATGATTTTATGTTTAACTTTACAATAAAGTAACAACAGAGATCAAAACCCTTTTGCGTTTTTATTATGTATTTACCTATTTTACACATCAAAATTAATGCATACAAGCAAATAATCTCTTTCAGAATGTATCTGTTGTTGAAATTAATATCAAGTAATTTTCTCCGTATTTATCATTTAATAACTAAATTAAATAATATAAAACACTAAACTTTTTTTGTCTACTTTTACAATTGAGCCGCTAATACTAAAAAGTGGAAATATCCCGTAGGTGAGTAAAACGCAGCTACATAAAAGTGCCTAAAAAAATTGGATATAATTTCACGTCTGTAAAAAGCACTAATAGAACATTGGCAGTAAAAAATAGACAACGGTACTTGGGCCGTAACAAAAAGGAATAGAAAAACTCGGCAGTAAAAAGTGATTATATTCCATTTTTTTCAGCATTTTTCTATAGCTGCGTTTAGTCACCTACGAGGTATCTTCACTTTTTGTTATCCACGGCTTAATTCATTATATAAATTTATATTTGATAAAACTCCCAGTAAGTGAAAAGTGGATAAAAAGTTAAAAATTTCAGACAAAAACGCAACTAATCAACATTGATATAGGAAAATATAATTATTAGCCATAATAATTTATTTAAAAAATTATTTTTGTAAACCTGAATTAATTTATTACATTACTTACACTGAAAAGTGGACAAAAAGTAGACAATTTTAGAACGAAACTGCAACTTTCTATCATTATACTGAGATAATATTATTATAAATAGTGATAAATGGTTTAAACAATTATTTCTATTAAATTTGATTGATTATTTCTCGCTCTGAATGATAATTTGAAAACGACTCGAAAAATTCGGAAAGAATCTTGACCTTCTAACTCCATTTTAAGATAAAATTGCTATGAACTATAATATCTTGTTTGAACAATTTATTCAAACATCAAATTATTGATAGAAAGTAGTATTTTATGTATAAGAAACTATCTGTATCAAATAAAAACCACAAAAAATCATAATTAACGAAAAAAACTCGCAAAACCCCATTTTTAACTTATGGGACAAACTTTTAACTATATATATATATATATATTTGAAAGAAGTCATTTATTTTTGTGTGGATCTGAAAAAATTTATGGGCGATATGGATGAAAATTTAAAAAAAATTCTAATTTATTTTTGGACCATACTACTAGACACTCAGAAAATTTTTTGTCTTCGCTCACTGAATTAATTGTAAATAATATCGATAATTTCTCAGTATATCAATGAGAAAACTCTATTGTTCTTCATAATGCTGTAAATAAGTCTTTTTTATCACTCACATTTCAAACTCACAATATATTTGGAAAAAATTTCTTCCAGCTGTGTTAGAAATAATATTCTATGGGACTTGAAACTAATGCTGCAATTTTTTTTTTATTTAAGATAATACATGCTCTGCAGGGTAAAAACTTCATTTTCAAAATTCCCGAATTTTACCTTGAACAATTTTTCATTTTCCCTGACCATTAAAATATAAAATAGAACTTCTTAACAGAATAATTTAATTTTCAACCGAATATTTAACTTTTTAACAAAATAATTGAATTTGCAACCTAAAAAGATTAATTCTCATCAAAGTAGTGTAATAGTTGATATTTCAACCAAAAAAGATGAAATTTTATTTTAAAAGAATGAATTTTTAAACCAAAAAGACGAATTTTCAACATGTAAAGATTTTTCAGTCATGCAAGAAATAAAATTATCTAAATTGTTGAACCTTCAAACCAAGAGACGAATTTTCTGTATACAAAAAAATGGAATTTTCGACCAGGAAATATGAATTTCGAGCAAAAAACTTAATTTTCAACAAAATAGTTAAATTTTCAACAAAATAGTTAAATTTTCAACAACAGAGATGAATTCTTAAATAAAAATATGAATCTTCAACAAAAAATGATTTCATGACAATGTGGTTAAACCAAAATTTTCAAAGAAAATAGTTGAATCTTCAAGCAAAGAAGATTAATTTGCAACCAAGCAGTTGCATTTTTATCCGAGAAACATGACATTTCTACTAAAACAGATGAATTTTTAAATCAAAAAGACAAATTTTCAATAACAAAATGTTTGAATTTTTATTCAAACAAAAATTGTAGTTGACTTTTTAACATCAAAATATTAATTTTTGACAACAAGTAAATTTTCTACGAAATAGTTGAATTTTCAACAAAACAGTTGAAATTTTGACCGAAAAGGTTGACTTTTTAACAAAATTGTTAAATTTTGGATAAAACAGTTGCATTTTTATCGAAGAAAGGAATCAGTTCTCTTAAAATATATGAATTTTTAAATTAAAAGAGAAATTTAAAAAAAAAAGTTGAATTTTCACCCAAAAAAGATTTCAGTTGACTTTTCAGCACCAAAGTATAAATTTTAAAGAATAAGTAAATTTTTTATGAAATAGTTGAATTTTCAACAAAACAGTTGACATTTGACCAAAAAGGATGACTTCTTAACAAAATTTTTTAATTTTCTACCAAACAGTTGCATTTTTATCTAAGAAAGATACAATTTCTATTGAAGTAGATGAATTTTGAAATTAAAAAGACAGATTTTTAGAAAAAAAATAGTTGAATTTTCATACAAAAAAGATTTCAGTTGACTTTCCAACACGTGAATATAAATTTTAAACAACAAGTAATTTTCCTACGAAATTAGTTGAATTAAAAAAAAAAAAAATCCACCAAAAAATTAAATATTCAACCAAACAAATATAAAACTAAAAAGATAATCTTCAGAAGGAGGCAACTGCAAAAAACTACATCAAATAAATACATGGATAATAAGTTACTAACAAGAATATTATATCAGGGTTACCGCAAGACTTCATTCTAAAAATTCTGTAATTTTTCCCTGACCATTTTTGTATGTTTTTTATTTTCCCTGACCATTAACATTCAAAAATCAGTATCTTAAACTTGTAACATTTTTAACCTAGAATCTTTTATAAACGGAATAAAACCTTTTTTACTTGAAAATTGAAACATTTCAAATTTTTTCTGCTTGAAAGTTATTTAAATTTAAAGAAATTCCCTGACTTTTGCAAGAATTTTTTTTCCAAATCTCTTACTTTTCCCTGACCAATACAATTCTTTGACTTTAGAAAAAAAATTATTGTTGGCTAGGTTCATTTTTCACTCACCAAGTTTCTTTGGTGAGTAAAGTTTAATTCAATTTAAATTACTGCACAATTACTGCGAGTTATTTGTCTCATTTGCGAATTTCCAAAAATTAAAAAAGCTTGAGAGTAGGAAAGAAAGTTTTCTGTGCATTTGTTGACCTAGAAAAAGCATTTGACAAAGTAAATAGAAGTAAACTTTGGGAAGTCCTTAAAGAGTACGGAGTACATGGTTGGCTCCTACAAGCAATACAAACAATAAGGGAAGGGAAGCACGGTTAAGAAGGTCTCAATCAAATGAAGAATTGTTATAAAGTCTAGTGTGAAATAACAGGTGAATAAATCATTTGTAAACCTTTATTTTAGAAAAAAAATATCCCCAAAATAAAAGGATTGCTAAATAATGATTCTCTTTGACGTTTATTTATTATTTGCTGATAACTGATAAGTGAAAGAAAAATTGAAATTTCAGAAAAAAGCACGAGTTTCTAGCACTGCATTAAGATAACATTCTTCTAAAAAATAATAAATTATTTAAACAAATACTCTAATAACTTCAATGAGTTATTACCTCAATCTAACAAAAGGTTGACGAAACTTGGAAATTTCAGAAAAACCCACAACTTTCTAGCATTATTCAAAGAGAATATTATTTAAAAAATAATAATAAATTGTTTAAACTATTATTAGTTTAAAAATTCAGAAAAAATGCTATGAACGATAAAAAAATGTTTCAAAAATATATTTAAACGTCGAATTATCAGTGGTAATTAATATTTTATGTATTAGAAACAATCTATACTAAAAAAACCGAAAAGAATAATATATAATTAGCGCCAAATACTCGCAAAACCCAATTTTTCACTTGTGGAGTTTTTTGAGAACCTATAAAACAGGCTTATGGTGTTGAAATTCCAAAATTAATTTTTGATTCGTATTATATGGGTAATTACGAAAAGAAATGTTGAGGGTCAACTCGATACACCTAATATTGACGAATCGGAATAAAATGTATAAAATCGTCTTTTTTTCTTATTGGAAATACGTGTTAAACTTCATGGGGCTTGTGGAACCTCCGATTTTTATTTAAAAAAATGTTTGAATACGCATTTTTTGTGTGGATTCGAAGTAATTTGGGAGGGGGGATAAGCATTAAAATTCGAGATAAAAAATTGTTAATGCATTTTTGGACCACCCTAATGTTGACACATGACATCCCCAGTAGATTGCCAGAGAAATGTGAAGAAAATTGACTCGTGCCAGAAATTTAACGAAAGTCGTTAGCAAAGGCTTTAAATACTCCTTAAAAGGGAAGCTAAGGTCTAGGGCCGGTTAAGTAAACCCCAAAAAAAGAAAGAAAAAAAGTAAAAAGTAAAACAAAGAAAAAATAGGGGAATGGGGAGAGACATTGCGGCTCGTCTCCCCTCTCAAGAAACTGTCTGCAATAGCACTGCTGTCGCCAAGAGACTGGGGAAAATGAATAAGAAAAAGCTCTGGAGGGTGTGAGCTTTCGTCGACGTAGTCCCCAAGAATCGAGGTGCAGTCGGTCCAAGTCCGTCGGTGCAACGGTTCATTCCGAAGAAAACCAGCCCGACGGTTTTCAAATTTTAACCACAATTTGCCCGGCATGCCCTATTCCTCGCGATTCGCGCATTAGTTTAATTATTTATTTATTTATTCAAACGCTTATTTATTTTCAGTATCCTATAATATTTATCCGAAATATTATTTGATTTCTATAATTTACGGTATAATTGTAATTCAATTTTCCACTCGTAATTTATCATTTGAAGTTCATCAATTATAACTTATAATTTGTTCATACAAATAATTTTAATAGTACTTGAAATAGTGTATGAATTTTGAGAAGGTGCAAGTGCTCTGAGAGTTCACGAAATTTGAAAGAAGAGTTGATTTTTTGTATGAAAAGCTAATTTGTCGGTGAAGTGTTTGCGAAAGTTTCGAGTTCGTGGAAACAGTTTTTGATTCCTGGAAAGAGTGAGGAAGAAAAAAAAAAGAAGTGATGCTCGAAATCAGTCGAGAGGAACGCAAAGGAACCTAAAGTCGAGACCACGTTGCTATTTCGAGGCTGAAACGCCGGTAAGCTTTTTTACATTACTGCCGGCTTTTCTTCCGTTCTGTCTCAGAAATGTGCAATCGCATGAATACTTTTGTTTCTAGGATTTGAGAAAATTTTTTCTTTGCTTCAGAATTATTATATTATTATATTATCAGGGCTGCCGCAAACTAATGTACTTTAAAAAATTGTAATAAGTGACTAATTTTCAACAACAACAAAATAATCATTTTTAACAAAATTGTTCAATTTTCAAGCAGAGATGAATTTCAACCAAAACAATGAATCTTTAATCAAAAAAATTAATTTTTAAATAAAGTCGTTCATCTTTCAACCAAGTAGTTGAATTAAAAAAAGATGAATTATTATTGACGAAAAATGTAATAGTTAATATTTAAACCAAAAAAGACGAATATTTAACAAGATATTTGAGTCCTCAACCAAAACAGATTATTAATTTTTAACCAATCAGTTGCATTTTTAACCAAAAAAGATAAAAATTCTACCAAAAGAGAACAATTTTCAATACAATGGATGAATTCTTAACCAAATAGTTGACTTTTCAACCAAAAAGACTAATTTTCAACCAAGAACATAAATTCTCTAGCAAACATATGAATATTCAACAAAAAACATGAAAGTTAAAGTTTCTACTAAAAACAGATAAATTTTCAACAAAAAATGGAATAGTTAAATTTTCAGTGAAAAAATTAATTTTGAACAAAATAGTTTCAACCAAAACAGATTCTTCCTTGTCTACCAAAAAGTTGCATTTTTAACCAAAGAAAAATAAAATTTTTTATGAATTTTCAACATAAATTTCATTTTTGATCAAGAAATTTAAATTTTCAACTAAAGAGTTACATTTTCAACCAAAAAAGATTAATTTTCTACCAAAAGGGATCCTCCCTATATTACATAACGCTTTTCTAGACAATTTTTACCCTCTTTCTCCCCCCCCCCCTCTGTAACGCTATTATAACAATAGACCAAAATTATTGACAATTTTTGATGTGTACAGTTTTTGGTTTAAAAAGTAATATAGAATCATATTTTCGAAAAAATCATTTTTGATCAAGTCAGAATTTTTCTAAATATTAACAAAAATATGAAATCTTTTTTGGATTTGGTTAATGGAACACTTATTTCAAATTTAAAAAAAAAATGTTCCACATATCTTTTCTCATTTCGTTGACAGAAACTTTACAACTTTTAATTTTACTAATTTTGTATTTCTTTACTATTTTGAAATGAACTAACAAACTAAGTTAAAAAAATTTTTCACGTTCAAAAAAATAACGGTGTTTTTTCCGCTCAAACATAAATAATTTTATGAAAAAATTGTGTATTAACCAAATACAAAAAAAAAGGTAAATTTTGTTTGTGTTGCAAAAAATTTTAACTTGATATTAAATTATTGTTTCTAAAATATGGTTTTATATTATTATTTGCTATGGAAAACTGTACACATAAAAAATTCGAAATAATTTTTGAACTCATAGAAATAATGTTTAATTTTTCAAACTTTGAAAAAAGTTTTTAATTTTTCAAAAATTATACAATTTTAACACCTCTTTGGTGGGCAAAAATGATATGTAATTTTTTTTAAATCATGGGTTATGCTGATTGGATACATCAACTTTTTACACATACCTCAAAAAACGTTTTTTTTGCATTTAAAATCGAAAAAAAATCTATTTTATCATGAATAACTTTATGCAAAATGAACATGAAGAAGATATGCATGAAATTATTCATTATAAAATAGATTTTTTTCGATCCTAAGTTTAAAATTTTTAAATAGAGACACTAAACTCTATATTCGTTCCAATCTGCAGGGTTTGCTTATGAATATTTTCAGAATTCTTTCAATTGAGTCTAAATAATTTTACCTCAATTTCTTGAAATAAATCTATGTTTTATTTAAAACTTTTGAAAGAAAAATGCACTAAATATTAGCAATGATAGAAATACATTAAACTTTTTGATTGTTTCTTTTCCTAATTGGAAAGTGTAATAATCTGAATAGATTGGTTCATAATCAACCATGAAAAAATTTGAGTTTTTAAGCTAAAAAGTCAAATTTTTTAGAACAAATTTGACTTTTAGTCCGTGGAAAAAAATTAATTTTCATCAAGAAAGTTAAATTTCAACCAAGAAAGATGAATTTTCATCCAAATAGCTGAATTTTCCACAACAAGAAAAATTAATGCTCAACAAAACAGTTGCATTTAGAACCAAATTGTTGTATTTGCAAGCAAAAGAGACGAGTTTTTAACAAACCTGTTGAATTTTCAACCTAAAAATATCACTTTTGAAAAAATAGTTTCATTTTCAATAGTAGCCTTTTCAACCAAAAAGAATAAACTTTCAACCAAAAATAGTTGGATTTTCTTCTTCGATTCTATTAATTTAGTTTAAATTTAAGCAAAAAAAAAAAAAAAAAAGGGAATTTTCTGGAAAATAGGGGAAAAAGAGGAATTCTTTTTAAAAAAGGGGGAAAGAGGAGACTAGGGGAAAGTGTTTGAAGTCTGATATTGAATAGCATTTTCATATAATGGGTTACTATAGATTTCATACATTGATTAATTAAATTTTCTTTTTTTTTAGATAAAATTTAAAATGAGATGAATTAAAGTTACTAATCTGGCATTTCCCTTTAAAAAAGTGACTATTGTGACTTTTCCTTTTGAATGTGACTAAAAAGTGACTAAAAGTCACTTAAGTGACTGTGTGGCCGATTTCAGGGGATTTTAACGGAATTCAAGAGATATAAGGGGGTTTCGATGATATCATGGGATTTAAAATGATTCAAAGTATATCCACGGACTTTGGAGGATATTGTAAAATTTCAAAAGATTTAACGGTATTTCAAATATTTTCAGAGTTTTTAATGGGTTTTAAGATATTTTAATGAGATTTCGAAGATTTAAAGGGATTTCAAAAGATTTCAAAGGATTTCATCGAATTTTAAGGAATATAAAAGAGTTTCGGTGATTTCACACGATTTCAAATGATTTTAAGAGATTTCGAAAGATTAGAAAGTATATCTACGGATTTTAGAAGATTTGACAAAATTTCAAAGGATTTTCGAATATCATAATGGATTTTAGGAGATTTCGAAATAAGTGACGGGATTTCAAAGGCTTTGACAGTTTTTTATGTGATATCGGAGTATTTTCCCGAATTTTGAAGCATGTCAGGGGATTTTAATGATATTTCGAAGATATGAAGGGAGTTGAAGAGATTTCAAAAGATTTCGAGGGATTTCAATGGATTTTTAGAGATTCAATGATTTTACGAGTTTTCAAAAGATTCAAAAGTATATCCACGGATTAAAGAGGATTTTGTCAAATTTCAAAGGATTTAACGGAATTTCAAAGGATTTCCAAATATTTTTAAAGGATTTTAAGGGACTTCGAAGAATTTTAATGTCTTTTAAAAGATTTTAATGGATTTGAATATATTGTAAGAGATTTCGAGAGGTTTGAAAAGATTAACACGGATCTCAGAAGATTTCATAAGATTTCATGGGATCTCGAATAAGATTTCGAAATATTTCACGGAATTTCAAGGATTTTAATCAATTTTTAGATATTTGAAGGTATTTCCACGGATTTTAAAGGAGTATAAGGGATTTTCATGTGATTTTGAAGATTTCAAGTGATTTCAAGGATTCTCACAGATGTATAGGGATTTACGGTATTTCCAGGGTGCTGCATCGTTAAAAAGGGATTTCAACTTGATTATGTACAATATCAATGGAATTCAAATGTTTCAAAGAATTTTTGCAAGATTTGAACAATTTTAAGGCTTTTACACATGTTTTTAGAGAATTCAAAATATTTCAAAGGATTGTATAGATTGTTAGGGATTCAAGAATGGTTTATCTCCTCAAATCTATTTATTGGATGTATGTAATAAGAAATATTACAGAATAAAAAAAGAAATAAAACAAATAATGATGTAATGTTTATAATAGAATAAAAATCGATTTCAACAGCAGAAACAGGTGTTAGTTAGAATATTTAAAAAAAAATAAAAAGAGCAAACTTGCTTACTATAGCAATTTTCAAAATTTGAATTGTATGATTTTGATTGTTGTGATACAGGAATGTGAGTAATTAACATGTTTATTGAAGCTGAAAGGGAACGATGATAATAATTACTATGCATAATTGTGGTTTCTATTTAGCATGTATGTATATATCCATCAAATTAACAGATAAAGTTAAATATCGAATCTCGAGGACACGATATTACTACTATTGCTCGGGGCGTGACTCGAGAGATCGAAGCTTATACTCGTAAAATACTGATATATGTTATTCTGAATGCTCAAGTCAAGGAAAACGGCTTCAACGAAGAATTACTGCACTTATCGTATTATTGACACCTACAAATTTATTTACCTATTCCTAAAGGTTTTTATCCGAAATTTTCCAGCTGCGTGCCAACTTGCGAAACAACTTTAAAGTACTGCAGGTGAGAAGAGAATGAACCCTAGAGTTTATCATATTTTATTTTATATAACTATCTTATATATCCCAAAATGACAAATCATTAATTGTGAACTTTGATATTGGAAAATTAGTTGATAAAGATCAGTCAAGGTGTCTATTAATTTTCACCCACCAAATTCACGCTTATTTCCCGGGTTTTCGCGGTTGTAAATATCAAATCTCCTCTGAGTAGAAGCACGAATAAAACGCATTTAACATAAAATTTTCCGATGTGTAATTTTATGTATTTTTATATCTTATAATATAAAAATAAAATATTATTTTTTAATTCATAGTGTCAAGTAAATATACAGCTACAATTAAATTACAATTGCTTACATAAATTCTCGAAGAAAATTGTAATAGTCGATAGTTCAACTAAAAAGATTTTACTTTTAAATCAAAAAAAGTTAAATTCATCCAAAAAAGACGGATTTCCAACAAAAGAGTTAAAATTTCAACCAGGCAGTTGAATTCTCTATCCAAAAATATGAATGTCAAAAAAAAAATCATTTTCAACCTAGGAATTCAATTTTCGACCAAAAAGATAAAGTTTCAACCATGAAAATTAAATTTATACCAAAAAAGACGAAGTTGTAACAAAATACATAAATTTCCAACTAAAAAAGATCCATGTTCAACCAAAAAAAATAGTTCAATTTTCAGTAAAAAAATGAATTTTGAAACAAAAAAATAGAGGAATTTAAAAAAAACTACAATTTAATTAAACCAGAAAACACGAATATTTAACAAAATAGTTGAATCCTGAACCAAAAAAATTAATTTTCTACAAGAAAATTGCATTGTTAACCGATGGGGTGAAATTTCTACAAAGAGAAGCATTTTCAAACATCTCCTAATTTTTTGTTTTATTGAAAAGTTTCCAAATTCTTAGAAAGCTTCGAAATTTTTTTTGCAAAATCTTCTAGAACTTACATTTTATTTTAAATTTTTTGAAATATTTTTAAATTTTTGATGATTTTTTAATCTTTTTAAATCTTCTAAACCTTCTAAATTTCTTTTAAAATAATTCTAACCTTTCCTAAAGTTAAAAGAAATCGCATACATTTCTAAACCTTCTGAATATCTTTTAAAATTATGGTATTTTTTACATTTTTTTGTTAATTCTACATAATTAGAAAAATTAACTTAAAATCTTCCGGATTCTTTTTTGACAATTTTTAAAATAATTTTCCAAAATAAAAAATTATTTAGAATTTTCCCAGAAATCGTAAGGAAATTTTTGTATTCTTTTGATTCCTTTCAAAAATCATATTATTCAAAACTTTAAATGTGATTCCCGGCTTAAATTTGTATTCTTGGTTAATTCCCGATTTTTCCTGATTTTATTTTAATTCTCGGTCTTCCTCGTTTTCCTGGCTAGTATAGACACCCTGCCTGTAATGTACTATGACATAATAATGGTAATAATTGCGATAATTACAATTAATTTTCTCGTCAAAATTTGACTGTATTATATGAATTCCATTTATTTAAATACTATGTAACCTAACTGATAGAAGTGATATAGTGTCTCAAAGTCCACTTCTTCTTCTATAGTTATATATGATTGACTGAATTGGATTGATGAAAAACGATTAACTGTAATTCAACTCGACGTGATCGAATACAAGTCTTTCGCAACTAGCGTAATGTCCGTAATTACTGCAACCCTGTCGTGCCACATAAATCTTACTTCTGTAGTCCTTTCCCGTCGAAAATTGGTTTCTGTGATTCTAAATCTAAGTGAACTAACTATAAGTGATTGAGGTAACGGATATGTATAAATATAAAATTTCGCCTCATTTGGGTAAAAAGGACAACTAGATAAAAATTGGAATACATCAATCTCAGAGGAGACCGGAAGTAAGAGCTTTTAGACATTTAAACCCACTCAAATTCCCACAAGCGTCTTCCTTTTATCACTTTTTCTGAATTGAACTAAAAGGAGAAAATTTGTGCTATGAGATTCCGTTTTAAATTTAAACTTTTTTCAAAGTGGTCCATTAGATCAAGATTTATAACTCGTGAATAACATCTTTTCTGCTTTTGTCAATATAGATGACAAATTTGATAATTTATAGAAGTTACTGTTAGTGAAAATATTATACATTTGAATTTTTAGCCTTTACCATATTTTATAGCAATTGTCATTATTCATCATTTTGCTTAGACTTTTTTTTTAATGTACCTATATAAATCACAACTAAAAGTCAACAGAAGCATTATGAAGTAATTTACGGAAAGAGAATACCTTTTTCAAAAATATGTGGTTTTATTATAATATTACTTAGAGTGAAAATGTATAATTTGTATATTGACAAAAATATGCCCGTTTGCAATAAGCTTATTTTTTGAAGCTTAACTTGCGTTTATATTATATATAATATTCTTCTTACAATAAACTAGTAGCTTTTTCAAAAGCAAACTGAACTGAATATATAGGAATTTAACTGAATTATGAAGAAATTTGCGTCCTAACTCAGTATTGACGTTAATTAACGATTTTACCGTGCACGAAGAATTGGTCCTTTGAGCCGGCTCTAATCTTCTTTCCCAATCTGCGCACTGCACATTGTTCCCTCTAAAAATTATTCGAACCAAATCCGAAATAAAGTTAATCATCAGATAAAAATCTAGAGCCAAAACTTCAAGGTTTACTTCAAGGTAAAAAAGTTTTTTTTTCTGAAAAAAGGTATTAAAAGGGGATTTTATTTATTATTCAAATATTTGTATATCATATGGGTATTTCGTGAATATTGAATGAAAGTGCCCTTTAGCAGTAGCGGCTTTCCCTGAGCAAGTTTGAAAAATCTGCTCAACACTTTTTTTCTAGCGATAAAAAAATAGCGATGAAAATAAATCAGAAAAAAAATTCAAGAAGATCAAAGATAAAAAAATAGATAAACAACAGAATTGAATATCGCTCATATTTGAAGAACGCACATATTCAGTTTTTGTTTCCTTAGACAGAAAAATGGCATATGAGCCACTTTACCCCATACGCGCAGCTTAGCCCCATTTTACTGTATTTGAAATTGGTATCATCAAAAATTGCGTTCTAATGTCTTGAGTTTGTGCTTATAATTGTTAAAAAATAAAGCGAAACCTAGTAAAAAAAGAAGCAACGGGGGGGTGGGGAGATGATAAGGCACAAAGAGGGCGAACTGTGATCCCTGAGCTTGACTAAAATCTGATATAAACTCACGAAAATAGAGTTTGTACAAGAAAGAAAAAAATTTCCCCCCTTACGCTGAAAAAAATAATAAAAAATATTAAAGAAGAAACCGTATGGAAAAATGGAGCTGGCAAAAGTAAAGATGCGAACCCTTGGCCCTGGTCTAAATTCGGTGAGACTAACGCGTTGGCACCATGCGCTCGAATTCGCGGGGGGTCCTGTGACATTTGCCGCAGTGAGTTGAACGAACCCAAGCCAAGAGGGTAAGAAATGCCACAATTTGAAGCTGAGGAATCCAAGGTTTGTCGTAATGTTTCCTTAATTCCTGTCGACATTTCCCCCCCTTTGTATAGCTTCATAGATTGTTGCCCTGGCTTTTCCTCTTCCCTTCCTTTCCCCCTTTTCCCATTTCTCCCAAATCGTCAAACACTATCTCTTTCAAGTTTGAAACGCAAGCGCTTGTGCAAGCCGATGCAAGTCGAGACACGCGCCCACTGCATCACAGGAAGGAAGGACACGTTCCCCCCAGTGGGAGAAAAAAAATTCGAGGGGAGAGATAGCTGTTTGCAAAGGGTGCTAGCCGGTGACGAGTGACTGTTGGCCGCGGATGGAAATAGCCTACAAACGACAAACATGAGTAGAAACCGCTAAACATTATCAAAAGACCGAAATTTCGGTGTAAAGTTCGTATAACAGTAGGGAAACTTTTTACGCGAAAAATATAAATAAAAACCTCTCAGAAAGTAACATTAATATACATGAATTTACTTCAATTCAGTACACTCGGAATGGTTATATTACATGGTGGGTCATGACTATAATCTGTCCAAAAAAATGTAGATACCTTAATTTTTGTACAGATTATAGTGAAGATCTTAGCAGAAGAAATTCTAAAAACATAAGACATGAAAATGAAGGTTTTCCCTATACTGATACAGAGTTTTCAAATTTTCAGTTGATAAGCAATTATTTCCTGATGAGTGGAAGTTTAAACAGTACCATAATCTTACGATCATTTTAGAATACTTAATTTGGAATGGCAGCTGCTTCCTGAAAATGCATTTAACAAATTAGCAAATAATATATGAATTTTTTCATCCGTTCTGAGCATAATGATAAAATTTAGAGTCAAGAGGGTAGTTAGTTATTTAGAGTAATTAGGTATTATAGCCGAAACTAAAGAGAGTACGGAGATAATTCTTGAAGCAAATTTCACATTTGTATTCTGAAAATGGTGTACGTAGTGTCAATGAACAAAAAGTTGCGCTTAAATGATTAAAAAATTGTTTTCTTTTGCGTAAAATACGGCTTTTCGATTAGGAAAGAAATCGCACTCACAGCAGGAGACCTTGCCTGTGCTACTGCTACTCCTACAACTAGGACTTTCTGTCAAACTCTACGTTATTGACTTGAGTTATCCTTTCTTGTGCACAGAAAAGATCAAAGAAATACATATATTTTTTGCAGATTTTTTGTCATGTATTTTCAGGAAGTTACAGTCATTTAAAATTTAGTATTATAAAATGATCGTAAGATAATGGTACTGTTTAAGCTTTCACTTATCAGGGAATGATTGGTAATCGACTGAAAATTTTAAGATACTGTATCAGTATAGGGAAAACCTTCATCTGCAACACGTACTTCGTCATATATTTTTATAATTTTTTCCTGCTGAGATTTTCACTATAATCTGTACAAAAATTGAGTTATCTACATTTTTTGGACAGTTAGTAAGCTTATCCCAAAAGTGCTAATCAACATATTTTCATAAAAATAAGTCAAAAATAAAATTGCATTGGCTTACAGAGTTTAACAAAACAAGCTTCTAGCTGCTGAACATCTTGCAATAACTAATACCGTTCAATAAATCTGAAAAATGGGAGAAAAAGTGGAAAAACATGAGTTTTTTTGAAAATGTTTCCTTTCCAATCCATCCGAAGTCCCAAGTACTTCTACAAGAATTAAAGCACATATATCAAACTTGCTTCAAAATTAATTATAAATAAATGTTCTATCTCTAAAACTTTCGAAGTTATAGCCTGCGAAAGTAGTTTTTTAGTGAATAAGGTTTTTATTAATTAACAATTTTAGATTTTGTGCAATAACTTCATTCACATGCATGACTGGTGAAAGTTTTCAGTTTTCTGAAAATGCCCCTTTTTATTGATCCTTTTTTAATTTCTCGGAATTAGTTAGGTTTTAATTTCTTTCAAATAAAAGATACAAAATATTATTAGAGCATTTTCCCATGTTTCGTTCTCTAAGAACAAAAAATTTTTTTAAATAATGTTTAAAACAATTTAATAAAAAAGGGTCATTTTTAGAAGGCCATAGCTTTGGTACTATTGTCGTAAGATGTTCAGCAGCTACAGTCTTCTTTTTTATACTAAACTAAGCATTGAAAACCAAAACAATTTCATTTTTAACTTATTTTCATAAAAATATGTTGATTAACCTCTTTAAAAAAAATAAAAAATAAAGTTTTCTCTAAAACGGCTCAAACGATTTGCGTATTTTTTGGCTCAAAATGATTGAGAGACACCACTGCAGTGTAATAAAAAGAAAACCGGGAGGCGCAAACACTTTTGGGTTGAGCTTAGTCGAGACCCACCGTGATTACACTGTGTCACAGGGAAAACATAATTTTCACGTGACGTAGTAGAAATTATAGGTCTATTGGAACTTGAAAAATTGTCCTATGAAAATTGATCTTCGGTGAAATTTGTGAAAATAGAAAATTAAAATTTGGCAAAATATGTCAGGAGAGAATAAGCAACGTAGAAAAGTAGACTCCAGTAAAATTTGCAAATTAAAAATTAAAAATTAAAATCTGGCAAAATATGCGAGAACAGAAAATTATAATCCCGCAAAATATGCCGGAAGAGAAAATTAACATCCGGCAAAATATGCCGAAAGAGAATACACAATACACAACGTATATTATATTGACAGAAAAATATTTAGTTTTCCCTGCAAAAATTTTTGGTTAGTATTTGGCTGATCTAACCCTAAAAATAGGTTAAATCAACAGAATATTTGGTAAAATGAACAAAAGGTATCAATTAAAAACTTTGGCCGATTGAAGGAAACGAGTTTGTTTTCAATTTAATTCAATAAGAACTCAGTGGAAGTCATTGGTATCTACGGAGGGTAAACATTACATTGAAATTTTATGAAATTATTTGTATTGATCGTGAATATTATACAAATTTTTTAGGCAACAGTTCGTTGAATGTTCATCTCTATTAAATTTAGCGAAAGAAAATAGTTTATAGTCCAAGAAAGTGCAAACAAAAAAATAGTTTTATAGAGTTAATATTTCATAGGGCATAAGTTACAGTTGTGGATCCACTTCAATCTGTTAAAAATTTTAAAAAACTCCACAAATTCTTCAACATGTAAAAATATCGCAACTCGTCAACGTCTATTTATTTAAAGGAAGATTTAAAAAAAAATGTTAGGGATTCCACCGGATTCTATATTGAATTCCTCTAAGGAGTCGTCCATATGTTACGTAAGGCATTTAGGATGTAGCGAGGGTCTCGACTGTCTTTACGACAATGGTGAAAAAATATCAGAAAAGTCGGAAATAACCTTACATAGGGGGATGAGGGGTTCAAAATCGTTGGAAAATTGCGTTATGTAATATATGAATGATCCCTGAAGAACTAATTCAATTCCCTTGGATTTTACTCCATTCCATTGAATTCTATTGAATTCCGCTTGATTTTATTGAATTATGCTAGATTTGATTGAATCTGACACGAATTTTCATCAAAAGAGTGGAAAAAAGCAAATGATTTACGAAATTGCTTCTCAGAAATGGCTAATCACTTTATCCATCACTTCCAGTTACACTAAGTGTGAAATTTTCAAGATCATTGTTAGTACAAAAAGTATGTCTTTCAAATGGAACAAAGATTAAAGGATAGTCTGACTTTGTCAAGTAGAATGCCCTCTAAGAATAGACTACTTCTTTCCGTCTTTTTCTTCCTTCCGTCGCGTAATTATCTCGAGGGAAAAGACCCTCAGAGTAGTTAAACATTTCCAAGTCTCATAAAAGATATAAATCCATAAATTATTTTTGAAAAAGAGCAAAAATTATAATAAAACTAATAAAATAAGTAAAAAATATATTTTAATGACCTGCACTAAACACTATAAGATAGATTTCTAGTTGTCAAATAGTGTGACTTAAATAATAGCTACCAAAGCTGTATTACACATTTACAGTTCTATAACTGAATGCTGAATAAATAATCGCATAATTTTAGAAATGAAATATGTATAATAATGAATTGGGTATCAATGTGAGCACAAATCATTTTCTTTGGAATGAAAACAAGAAAAGGTTGATAGCAAAAAAAAAAGAAGTTCTTGGCAATCAGATGCCGGAGCTTTCAGACAAGTTTGAACACGATTCAAGGTTCAGCACTTCCTTTAGTTCCTGGATCTTGGAAGAATAACGATGTCTACCGCCTTGTCGAGACGGCGGCAGTTGTATAGCTGAAAATAGATTCTTAAATCGACGAGAACTCGACCTGTGAATGCACTCACCATGCAAAGTGTGACCTATAGGAAGTTCGATGTACCGATCAATGAAAAAATGTATAATCAGAGATCGCAGTTAATTTAACCGCAAGATATCGATCTATAAAATACCGATGAAGAGTAAAGTAAAAATTAATCAATTTTACTCATGTTCTCTCTCATAATACTAAATAAACAAAAGATTGCAGGTACAAAATTATTTTATCAATCACATGTTAATATTGCATAAGAAACCGTTGTTCACTCATTAAATGCTGGAACAGTACATTGTGCTACTAGTGCGTTCCACACGAGTGTAAAGGTTGCAGTATGAGCCAAAGGCAAATCAAAGAGCAGTTGTAGGCGAGTTGGAGGCCTACTTTCAGCACCTGTTGCACACGATATATTTTGTAACAAATGCAGAGATTTTCCGACGTGAGAAACTAAAATCAAATTTTTCAATTTTATGGTAAAATTAGTAAATTACCAAAAATAACGGAGAATTTCCGGAAATTTTGGAATATCAGAAATTACAAGAAATTTTGGAAGTTTTCAGTGAATTTATTGGATTTATTTTCGGTCATTTATGGTAAGTTATCAGTCATTTATCGTAACTTATCACTTCGAGTTGGTCCAATCTATTCACCACTATCCGACACTTGATGGTGTCCAAAAATTCCGACAGAGAGCGCAACTGCGCATTATACACGTTTAACACTATCTCTTATGGGATAATAATATAAATAATTGAAAAATATTGTTTTTCAATAAAAAATTAATGTTGAATTTATTACAATAGATTCAATAGATTAAAAGACTTTTAATAAGAATTTTTATGAAAAAAATCTGAATAAATGATAATAAGGATAGGAGAAAAAATTTTAAATACATATCGCATTATAGTTTTCCATATGGTGTCAAAGTGTTATAACATTTTAATTAAATTGTAAACAATTAATAATAATGTAATTAATTGACAAAATAATTCAGCTGGAAATATAGCATGAAAATAATTTTACATAAATAAAAAATAATTGATAGATAATGATAATAAGTAATATGTTGTACCTAAACAAATAAATTTAATGGGTTTTAAACTTTATAGGTAGGGAAATAGTATGTATTTACTGTTAAAAATAGTTCATGGCCTGTAATTCTCAACTGATTTGAAAGTTACTTTTTATAAATGATTTGTACTAAACTTCCAAGAAAACTGTCATAATCAATTTTATCATTTCTATTTAGGCTCAATAATATATAAACAAATATAGCGGGAAAATTAGTCATTTTAACAATATGAATATTTATCTCAGAACAAATTACTTAAATAAACTCGGTATTGATCAGAATGACTGAAGATGAATTTAAATAACACATTAATTTTATCCAACATTTTACTTTATTGTTATAAATAATTTATTTGAAAGAATAATCCATAGTATCAGTTTGTTGTATACAAAAATTAAGATGTACTTATATCGTTCTTGTTTATTATTAGAATGGTATTGAGTAATAAAAAATTGTCATTAATTGAAAATTCATAAACAATTTATAAGGTTATAAACAATTTCTCAAACTTTTGAAGCCCATGGGCAGACCAATAGACATAACAAAGAAGTTAAAAAGTTGGGCTGAGAGCATTATATTAAAAGATGATTTCTCATAGAAAAGAATCTGATTTTTCAATTGTTTAGACGATTTGTTTCAATCTGTAAGTTGCTGAAAATCAAATAAGCAGATCCATTCCTTTGTCCATGAGTTGGACAATTTTTATGTCTACCCAATATCTTTAGTAGTATAAATAAACAATTGAATAGTATAAAACACCCTCGTCAAAATTTATTTATAATACATAACAAACAGGACGGAGAAAATAATTATCCAACACGTGAATAGGGCTATTATTCACTATTCACACTCAGTCTGTATGAAATGTGGTTATGATTTTAGCAGTCCCAGAAAATAATTTTTAATCGAAATGCACCAACATAACAGCTGGAAAAAGTAATCTTACCCAAAGTGTGCAAGCGCAGCAGCTAGAAGAAGTAATTTTGCTCAAAGAGCGCAAGCGCAGCAGCTAGAAAATTTCTTTTTATAACTGCTTTTTACCTCATTATTCCTTCCTCATTTCCTTAATTATAAATCCAAGAATAAGAATACATTGCATAACTATACGGAAAAACTATTTTTCGTAATGCTACTTGACGTGAAACTCAGAATGCAATATTGCTCTTTTTATGCTCTTTTTCAATGCTGCTCCCGGAGCGTCTAATAAGAAAAATATGGTCAAACGTCTCGTTAAGTACATTAAAAAAGATATGCAAGCTTTTTCAAACAGTGCTGATAATTAGTGAAGATACAGCAAGCCAGAATAAGAGAATTTCTCACATAGTTGGAAAAATCCAGCAGGAGATTCGGAGTGAGACAATTAGGTTAACTCGCTCATTCTGCCTCTCGCGAAACTCGAATTCACACTTAGATTACTGAATCAGAGTTTTGTAAGAATATCTCTGTTCATGACGATTCCATTCCTGAAGAAAGACTTACAAGAATTACAAGCCACTAATACAACAGACTTCTTGAATCAGTTATCAGTACCGAAAACTCGACCAAAGCGTTTGATGATTGCCTTATCAAGCATGAGAGGAAAACTCAGTTACAAAAAGTTAATCCACAGCATGTGGTCTAACTATTTCCTCGACTTCACGATTCTTTAGATTGAAGAAAACTGTGTCAAAAAGTGCAGTTTGCTTTGAAATTGTCATCAGTCATTGACAACGGTGTACTATTTCAATCCGTCAACGGATTGTTAAAGCGTTGATCGTTGGCACAGACGAGAATGAATCTTCACAAAAATATGCAAAAATATTCGTATTTGGCCTCCGACTCATTTAACTGGGTTTTAGGCTTCAGAGCAAATGGAGGATTTTTCTTTTCTCAAAGAAGTTACTCATATGACATCAAGGTCAGGATATCCCGTCAAAGTTTCTGTACCTGATGCAAAGTTTGCCAATGCTTTATCGAAACAAATGAACTTCAGATTATCAGACGTTCAATCGTAAGATGTATGTATATAGTTTCGTCACTGGGATTGCTTTAACGACAGCAAACAAACAGGTTTCGCGAAATTATTTGGAAAAAACTCAATTCGATTCATTACTAATCAGGGAGGATCGTCGGCTGACTGCGAGAGATCAAGCGTGCACAGTAAAAACATTGGATTAGTACTCTACTGCGCTTTGATACCAATTTTTACTGCCAATGAAACTCCCAGGATGAAATGGATTTACATCGTTTCACTAGATTTCATAATCCGGATTGCCATCACCTTTCTGGAATTCGACAACGATGTTTGGACCTGATTTGAAATACTACAAGGATTTTTATGTTTCACAGTACCTCGAGAACCTTCTAGATTATCGGAAATGATTGTATTTCTCTCAATCCTCATTGCATTCACGATATTCTCTTGCAGTATATTTTCTTCATCACTTCCGGTTGCTCTCTTTCTGTTATAGTTTTCAGTTGTGAATTGCTCATAAATTACTTTGATAATCGTATACATGGGAGTTTTTCGCTTTTTCTCACAAAGAAGTGTACTCTAAACTCTAAAGTGTTGTATATCGCACATGGAAAGAAATAATTTGATGCCACATGTACAATTCTAGTTATAGCTGAAGTAATCAGGTTTAGAAAAACGTACAGTTCACGGAGAAAAATAGAATTCGAAAAATATGGACTGAGCCCAACATTTCGAGGAAATCAGATTCAGGATGAATTTTGCTACAAGACGAGTACTCGTCGCCCAGCGTTCGTGGCCCAGACTGGACAGTATGGCTTCCAGTATTGACGCTTGCCAGTGTAATGTTTCATTTTACTAGCACCAAGCCAGACCGTATGTTCAACCGCTGGCTGGACTCGCTGTATTTTTTAATCACTTGGAAAAAATCATGTTTTACTATAAGCGTATTTAGCTGATCAGCGCTAAAACCTGCACCAGATAAAAAAGTCTTTCTATCATTTTAGACAACCTGTGACTTTTTAAAATCTATCAAGGAAAAATTTGCTGATCGAAATTAGAATTTTTATTGTTCGTGGATAGGTGAGCAGCGTCAGTTCTAGGCCAGGCCAGACTTTCCAGTCTAGACGGTCTAGACAAAGTCAGACCTGGAGAGGACTAACGCTAGACCTGGGCCAGAGCAGATGATCTAGACAAGGCTGTATAGATACAGCCTGATCTGGGCCAGACCCGACACCAGACTGCCATGAAATTTTTCCACATGGAAGGACTCAGTCCGGGAAGGCAGAGGAAGGGACTCGAAATATTGATCGTAGATCCCGATTCCTTACTTGCCCAGTTCTCAGTCCGGGATTCCTGAACGCAATCCTGAATGTCTAGGATTCACTTTGAAAATTCCAGTGCTTAAAACTCATTTCATTTTTTGTCATTTTTTGCGGCCTTATGAATTGGGTTTATTATTGATTTCATTACCAATCAGCGCATGCCGCCTACTTTAAGTAATTTGTTAGTATTATTTATTGTCCAAATATTTATGACAAAATGTGCGACATAGATAAATTTAAAATTCGAGGAAGCGAAAAAGTTGGGTTGCAACGCAAAATGACATGTCAAATCCTGACAAATGTCGAACATATAGTAGCTTGCGATGAATGCGATTATTTAGAAAAAGCAATGAAAAAATAAGCTGAGTTGGCGGTTAGCCAAGGGTACTTTGACCCTGTATTTTAAATTACCAAGTTTCAAGTTACCCCCTGTTGTCCAAGATACCATTGATTCTATGTAAATGAAAATGTTGAGATGACAGCTCGATTAAACCATGACAGATGCTGAAGAACGGAAAGGGGCTTAATTACGAATCAGCGTTTAAAATTCACTGGAAAGCTACACGAGGAATATAAGCACAAATTAACTCTAATATTAGCAATTGACTATTTTTTAAATTATTTTTTCACACTCATTTTTTCGGAATAATCTAAATTTATTATATCTTCTGGCAAAAGTGCAATGTTAGAGAGTTAACTTTATAGGCATTTTTTTAAGTTGCAATAAATAATGTAAAAAAAGTGAAGAGAAAAAACTTGAGTCAATTTTTATGGAATTTTTTAGAGAGATTTTTTTATCAGTATTTGTTATTGAGTGGTAAAAAGCCGATAGATGGTAGAATAGAGAATGAATCCGCACAAAAATATGAAAAAATATTCGTGATCACTATATTTGGCCTCTGACTCACTCAACTGGGGTTCAGGCTTCAGAGCGGATGGAGGGTTTTTCTTTTCTCAAAGGAGTTACTCGTATGACATTTTTTATGTGAACCTTATGTTTTAGTTTTTATATTGTGGACCATAAAGTCAACAAAATAGGACAAGAGATACCATATGATAAGAAAATATGATAAAAACCTTATGCCGCTTTTCTTTTGTCAGTATCAATACTCTTATTATATCGATAGATTATAATCATAATAGTTTTTTTTCTAAAATGCAAATTTCAATAAAAATATATCTTGAGACTTCCTAGACTTTATTTTTATTTATAGATGTATTGAATTGTTTAGTGTTTTTAATTGTTGAAAGATAAGACTTTGCTATCTTCAAAATTTCCTAAAAGAAAAATAATATTTTGGTGCTGGAATTTCATCATATATTTAAAATGAGGAGTGGAAGAAAGTAATTTTATTTTCTTTGAAAATAAATTTAATTGATGTTTGGTCTTGACTTTCAGACGGAACACGGATGTTTAAATCAGCTTCTAAATTCAGAGTGTCAACATGAAATCTAGGGATTCCGTGGTCTACACTCCGGTTTCTCTCAGCCCGGATACAGACGAGGACACTTTAGTTAATGCAGAAATTTACAACAATGGTAAGTATTTTTTATTAAAAAAAGAATTTTTTTAAGAATTGAAAATATTTATATATTTTTAATTAAAAAATGATCCAATATAATTTTTACCAGCAAATATATTATGTTTCGAGATTGAAAAAGGGGACTGTCGATCATCATAAGTCCTTTATTGTATGACTGTTATTTTCAATTTTGTCAATAATGAGATGCTTTTATTGAATATTGAAACGAAACTTTCAATTATATGATTTACGAGACTTCTCCACTGAAAAAAGGATTGCTTGTGCCAAGTGAATTTTACTTGGCTGAAGTGAAAGTCCTGATTATTTTTAAAGAAATATTTATTTGAGGCAAATAAATATATGCACTTTGAATGAAAGAAATAATTTCTTTCAGCCAGCCAAATGTTAATAGAATTAAGTGAACATTGTTTAATTCAAAAGTACGACCTATTGGTCGTAGGGAAATATTTCTTTGAATCAAAGAAATATTAATTGAAGACAAAAATATACATTTTAAACCAAATAAATGACTCATTGTTCCAAATGAATATGCCATGAATGGGAATGAATATTTCTTTGAAATGAGAAAATGTGAATTGATGGAAAGAAATATATTTTAAAGTCGAGCAAATATTTTACAGGCTCAAAAAACTATTTTTTTACATAAAATTTTTTAATATTTGAAGCAAGAAAATATCCCACTGATTAAAAAAAAATTTCTTTGGCCTAAACCATGCGCGAGGGCAACAAAGTAGTTCGTACTTCAATTGTAGTACATATTTTCCTAAATGAACAAATGGATTCTTTCACCTTAAATTATAATATACATTGATATTGAATTTAACAACATATTCCTTTAATCTGAATAAGTATTCAATTGAAACAAGTTACGCCAAATTATTAAATGTTTGATTAAAAAAAATAATTACTTCGTTGGAATAAATGTTTATTTGTTATGAATAATTTAATTCTAGTAAGCAAGTGAAATATTAACTTCAACAGAAGAAATAAATATTTATGTAAACACAATATATTGTTCATCTAAATAAATGCTTCATTAGTATAAATGCATGAACTCTCTGTAACAAATAAATATATTTTTAATTGAATTAATATTATTTTGAATTAAATCATTATTTCTTTGATTTAAATAAACCTGAAGACTTAATTCAAGTATGCACGATTAATCGATTGAAATGCGTCCGAATCAATTCAAAGAATCGAACTCATTGAATCAAGTCAATATTTCTTTGAACGAATAATCAGAATCTTTTGAATCAAGGAGATCATTTTCTTGAATGTAAGATATATTTATTTGAATCAAGAAAATATAGCCAAAGAATTCATTTCTTTAGATCAAGAAAAAGCTATGGTGTCTGCTTTAAAAAAAAGTTGCTACTGTTAAAGAATATTTTCTTGATGCTAAGAAATAGGATTCAAGTAAATGCATTTTCTTGGTTCCAAAAACTCTTTTTTTTCAGTGTCCGAATGTTGAAAACGATTTCATTTTTCAATATCTGAATTTTTTTATGTAAAAAAAATCAAAAAATGCAATCATATTTGTTTCCGTTTACTGAAATTAGCTTAGAACAGGCTGATGAACATGTTCACTTAAAGTTATTTGTAGTAAAAACCAAATATACAGTTTTGAATATTTGTACGTACAGAAAATAATGAAGCCTTTTGTGGAGAACACCTAATTTGTAATTTGAGTTTGGTGCTCAATTAAAGTTTAAATTTAATCAAAACCAAGAAAAAAACTTTTTGCAGGCTGCAATTAGCAGTTCGACGAACCAGATGATTTTTAGCGAATCATAAGCCGACTGGCTAGAGAAAAACAAAATAAAAACAGCGGTAGCACGTCGAGGGTACTTGAGACGAAGAATTTTAATGGTCTCTTAATATCAACGATTCTCCATTTGTGAGTAGTGAAACTGGAATTCTAAGGGTGCACAAACGTTTTCACAATATAACTGCACTTTGAATTTTATGTCCAAGGTAACATTTCTAGAAAATCAGAAAGTAAGAAATTAATTTGAAAATAAAAAAAAATCTACAGTTATAACTGTATATAGCCACTACATTTCCTCATATTTATTCCAAATCAAATTAAACAACTATTTCATATAACAAAGTCAATGGCGTATTAGCTGTCATCACAGCATCCATTGGAGTTAAAAAAGGTGAATAGGTGTTTTTAAACAAATATTCACTAAAATTTATAATTCAAGCTCACGAAACTGCATTTATAATTTCAAGTATCTATTGAAATAAGAATATCTAAATTTACAAATCTAATGCGGAACAACACAATTAAATATTTGAATTTTGAAGAGTTTGAAACTAAAAATTAAAAATTAAAGACTCTCAAAATAAAAAAGATTTAAAATTGTATGTACAATGTACATATAATTTAAAAGTAGCGGCCATCGAAATTCAACAATTTTGTATTGTAGTCTTCAAACAGAAAAAAATTCAAATTTAACATTGAAAATTGAAACACTGAAAACTGTTCAACGCTATTAATACTTTGGATTTAATATTGACTCATTTACGAGCTCATTTATAAATAACCTTACAGGATTTCAATTGGAAATTGTAGTCATTTATTTTATAATCTAAAACTACAGTTGGAAATCGTACAATTTTGAACAACTCAAATTTTAAACGAGACAATTTTTAATGCAAAACATTTTTAATTTTGCAATCTAAAAATTGTTTGAAATTGAACGCTTTATATTGAAATTGTTTCTTTAAATTGGAAATACAATTTTATTATATCATTTTGAAGGATTCAATTCATAATTATTCAATTTCACTTGCAACAATAGCTTAAAATTCTTCAATTCATAAAGTATTAAAGTATTAAAGTAAAATCATGATATTCTTAGCATCTTCAATTTGAAATTATTTAACTATGAAATCACATTTTTTCAATTTCAAATGCTTCCAATTTCAAATTGTTCAATATTAAAATTTGTCATCAGGAAGTTTTCGACTTTCATCGTTTGGAAATAATAATTATTAAAGTATTAAAAGTTTCTAATTTATAATTCTGCAACTTTGAACGACTTCAATTTAGTACCAAGCCATTTTGAATGTTTCATTATAAAATTATTTAACACTTATTAAGGCTTTCAATTTGAAATAAATTTGCAGAATCCTAAAGGTTCCAATTTCAAAATCTTGAAAGATTAATTTCTTTTTAAGTATTGAAGGCTTTAAATGTAAAATTGCTGAATTTTTAAGCTTTTCAATTTGAAACTGTCAAATTTTTATTACTTGAATCTCAAAAAAATGCATGAATTTGCAAAAATGTGATAAGTCTATAGAAGGGTACGAACAACAATTTTTGAATTTCAAACACTATTGATTTGAAATGATCTAGCTTATAATTTTTCAAGCTAGAATAAAAAAGTCTTTGAATATTAAAGCCTTTATTTTGAAAATATATGCCTTTAAGAAATTTAAATTTCCTATCTAACAATTTTGTATATATGTACTTCAAACTAAAAATATTATATCGGGAATCCTTTCAATGTAAACCGTATTCTGAAAATTAGGCTAACAATTTTAAAAAAGTAAACAAAAGTAAAGAAGCGGCACGCTATCTGGTTTGAAAATAAACCTTCTAAATGGCATATTTTTAGATTTTTGACGTTCTGAATTTACCAATTAAAAAATAAAAGATTTAAAAAATAAAAATTGTTAAATTCAAGCCTTCAAAATTAAATAATTTTACTTCCTGAATTAAAAATATGTATTCCAGAATTATAAAGATCAAAGAGAAGACTTGCAGAGAAACTTTGTGAGTCAGAGCAGGCACCTACTCATATATTTACATTTTACACACATGTTTTTGAAGAGATTACATAAATATACAAATACACACATATAAGCGAGTACACATCCGGATACCTACTCGACTTCCGAATTCGATTTTGTGCTAACCATGCATGTAGGTTACGCGAAGGCGTGCAGGTGATAAAGTGTGACTAACGTCAGATGCCGTTTTTGGGAGTGATGACTCGCTCGAGTGTTTGCGAATGACTTTATCTAATCGTAAATTATTACATAAATGTTATATGTGTCAAATATTTTATCATAATCCACGCAGATTTGATAGGGAAAGCAGATCCGGACATGTCCTTTCCTATTTTATTGACATATTTTTATACGATTCGTGTGTGTTAAAATGTTTTTTTTAAGTAAAATTAAGACTTTCATCCACAGAAAAAATTGAGATTAAGAAGCGTCGCAGGTAATGGGCTAACTAGGGTAACAGCCAGCAGAGTAACTGTATCTGGGGTAAACTCACTGTGGCGACTCAACTCTTTCAGTCGCCACGGTGAATTTACCCTAGTCGCAGTTACCCTGCTAGCTATTACCCTACTTCGCACATTACCTGCAACGCTTCTTACTATCAGTTTTTTCTGTGTTCGGAATTTTATATTTTAGTATAACACTTGACAAATCTACTTTTCATGTAGGCTTACTAATTGATTAAAATCCAAATAAGGCCGTTCCAAAAAATATGTCACATTACCAGAGGGGGGGGGGGGCAGACTTTGTTACGATTTGTGACGTAGAGGAGTGGTTTAACGCAAAATATTTCCCCCTATTCCCCTCTTTATCCCCTTTTTTAAAGAATTCCCCCCTTTTCCCTTTTGTCTCGTTTTTTCGCTTGAATACGATCTGAATCATTATTGAAATTGAAAATAACAATTGAAAAGTCTACCGTTATATTTTTGGTTCAGAATTAATCTTCTTTGGGTAAAAGTTGTACTATTTGATTGAAAATTTTACTATTTTGTTGAAAATTCGTTTTTTAAAATTGAAAATTAATATTCTTAGCTAGAATTTTGACTTAACCATTTTTGGTTCAAAATTGATCGTTTTTAGTTGAAAATTCAACTATTACATTTTTCATTGAGTATTTATCTTTTTTGGAACTGCTTAGTTGAAAGTTGAACTACTTTGTTAAACATTCATTTTATTGGGTAAATATTGAACTATTTTGTTGAAAATTCGTTCTTTTTTGGTTGAAAATTAATTTTTTAAATCGAAAATCCAACTATTCCATTATTGGTTAAGCACTGATCGTTTTTTGGAAAAAAATTATTCATCTTGATTGAGAATTTAACTGGTTGATTGAAAGTGGAACTGTTTTGTTGAAAATTAATTTTATTCATTGAAGATAAATCTCCTTGTTTAAAAATTTAACTATTTTGTACAAAACTCTTTTTTTTCGATTGAAAATTAACTTTTTCAAGTAAAAGTTCAACTATACCATTATTAGTTGAAAAAGGATCGTTTTTAGTTAAAACTTCAAAAAATTGTTTCAAAATATGTGTATTTTGTTGTAAGTTCCTCTTTTTTGTAGAAAATTAATTCTCTTGATTGAAAATTCAACCACTTTCTTGAAAGTTGAACTATTTTGTTAAAAATGGGTTTAATTAATTAAAGATCCACCTCTTTAGTTGAAAATGTACAGTTTTATTAAAAATTGATTTTCTTTTTCAATACATTTTTTCAACGAGAAATTTAACTATTCCGTTTTTTGGTTGTTTTTTTTTGTTGAAAATTTATCTTTCTTAGTTTGAAATTTTAATATTTGTTTGAAAATTAATTTTTTATTGAAAATTCAACTATATTGCAGCAAATTAATCATTTTAGTTGAAAAAAATTTTCTCTCTGGACTGAGAAATCTTTCCTGTTTAAAAATTCAACCCTTTTGTTGAAAATTCATCTTTGTGGTTTGAATTAAATTTTTTTTATTTAAAATTAAAATATTTTTTAATTGAAATAATAAATATTACATTTTTGGTTGAGATTTCATCTTTTTGTTTTAATTTGACTTTTGATTTAAAATTAAAATATTTTTTTTTTTAGTTGAAATATCAATTATTATATTTTTCTCTAAGAATGAATCTTTTTGATTGAAACTTAAACAACTGGAATGAAAATTCAATTAATTCTTAAAAATCGATCTATTTTGTAAAAAATTTAATTATTTTGTTGAAAATTCGTCTTTTGGGATTGAAAATTCAACTGTTTTCTAAAACACTCAACTTTTTAGCTTGAGAAGTCAACTCTTTTGCTAAAAATAAAATATATTTCGACTTGAAATATTAAGCGTTTCATATTTAATTCAATATGTTACCTACACGTTAGTTTTTGTTCAAGATTTCATTCCCCTATTTTCGTGAAAAATCACCTTCTTTCCCCTGTTTTTAGAGCATTTTGGATGTGAAGTCTGTTAGAATATTATGTTTGTATGTTTTGCATTTAATTTTAGGCGTTTATGAAATGAAATAGAAGAAAATATTTTGACTTCAAGGGGGGGGGGGTCAAGCGTTGTGTAATGATTTGTGACGAAGGCGGGGACGTATGGAAAAATGGTTTCAAATAACTTGACGTAGTTTTTTAAGACCCCTACTGAATAGCATGCTAATTTGGAAGTATCTAAATAAAAAAATCGATAATTTTCGATCTGATCTACATTTGGAAATAAATAAATTTGGAATCACTTGAAATATTTAAACCTATGTTGTTTGTACAAAATATATCTAATGAATTTATCTGAAAAACTATAATATTTCATAACGATGTCAATGTCATTTTGCTGCGAAAAAAGTTTCTTGACACCTATGAAAATGTCATTAGCAACGACAATTTTGCTGAACGTGAAGCGATTAAGATTATCGTTATCGACTTCTCAAATGTCAATATTCGCTCAACTCTTTCATTTCCGATTCCTTAACTCAGTCTCAAGCCGATAATCCAAAGCATTATTCTTTTATCCAAGATGCTTTCATAAATCGATTATAAATTAATGAAATAATCCAGTCGTGAAATTAAAGTAAATTTATGGTCCAGCAAATCTTAGCATAAACATTTCAAAAGTCCGTCTTTTGATATTGTAAATTTGTGTGATAAGTTTGTCAGTGATAAGGGGCATCAAGTCTGAGGGACCGAATATTGTAGCTGTAGATCTTGAGAACACTTCCCTATCGAGAGGTTACTTGATAAGTTTTATCAGAATTGGCGCCGTCTGGTGATTCGATTAATTTCCCAATGAAGTTTTCCCTTTTCTCACAAATCAACTTCTGCATTTTTCATATCAGGGAACTTCCATGTTTTCGATGCCTGGATCACGGGTCTCTTATCAATGAACAACGTATTATTTTTGTATTATTCAATTTTAAAAATCCAAGTCAAAATAAGAATAAAATAGCTTTTTTGTAGATTTAAAATGAATTCGTTGAGACTAAAAATTATTCTGTCTCAAGAAGTTGTTTAAATTAGTTGTTTACATGGACAGCCTTCAATTGTGGAACAATTCCAAATTGAAAAAATCCACATATACCTAATTCTTCAGTACTTATGAATTCTTTAAATAGTACAGGGAACAGAAATTGTAAGTAAAATGTTTTCATGGGTACAATTTTTATAAACTAATAAATTTGACTATTTTTAAACTTATTTAGGTTTTCAAAAGTGGATGTTTCTTAAATTTGAGTCCTCTCAAGTTTCAAATTCAACTTTTCCGAATTTGGATGTTATTGAATTCAGATTTTATCAAATATGCACGTTATTGAATTTTAATTTGGGACGATTTGAAATAATACTGATGCTTCCCTATTCTGAATTACAACTTTTCAACATTGTTTCTTGCCGGAGCACAGATATTATGAAATATATTCTAGATGTAAAATTGCTGATGATGTTATACAATATAAATACTTTTTCAATTCGAATGATTTGGAATTTCAAGACTTCTAGGAAAAGGAGCATTGGGTAGAATTTTAATATTTCCAAATAGATGTTATCCAAGTGTTACGTCGTCTTATATTATTCAAATATATTTTTGAACCAACTCATTCCATGCAAGAAACACCAAGTTGTACGCTTCTAGAATAAAAACCGAAATTACTTTTCTGTTGTACCATAACGGATTTTTAATACTTACGATTGAATGTGAATAGTATCTAAGAATTAAAATTCTTTCATATAAAAGAATTGAATTATTGGAAAAAGAAATATGATCGAACGGGATGGAAAAAGTTAGATTCATTGGATGGTGAAAGAGAATAAAAAGTGATAGAAATTAAGAGAAAAGGAATTGAAAATTACTGAATTATTTGAAAGACTTAGGAATATGTAATTATATGACAGAAATGGATAGAATTGTTCGAAAGAGTAAATGAAAAGTCATAAAGCAGGATTGAAAAATATAGAATAATTGAAAAGCGTGCAGGTACCTAATATTTTTAATGTGATCGAAATGGATAGAAAACGATAGAATTTTCGTAAAGTGAATGATCATAAAAAATCATAGAACAGTATACCATTTTTGGAAAAGAAAGTAGAATTTATAAACGGTTTTATCAAATTGAAGAGAAATGTTATAGGAAAATGATAAAGTTAAATTTCGATAACAAAGAATCAAAAAGATTAATTAAACTAAGAAAAATAAAAAAAGATCAAATGAGACCTGATCTATTTTAAATCGCAGAATTTCTTGCGAAAAAATATATTCTTTACCAGAGGAGATTAGACGACACGTATTCTTCCGATTTGAGAAAACCAATTTCTGCAATGTCATAAATATTTTAACTTTGAAGCTTGTTTAAAAAAAATATAAATCCATTCTTTAAACCTCTATAATTTTCGAGTTTATTGATCCTGTATGTTTTATGCGCGCTAAATCCTTTTTGTGGCCACGAGGATTTTTCTTATACATTCAACAGATACGGAAAGATTACAAATAAAAAGTTTGCTCATTTGAAAACGTTCTACAAAAAAGATCTCTTTACTAGTTCACGATCTAGCACCGTCCGCGAGAAAACTTTGAAAAATGAATTTTGCGAAAATAATTCTCGTGACCACAAAAATTATTTGGTCCGCATAAAACTTACATAATGTCTTTCTTACACAAGCACGAATTTCAAAAAAAATTTAATAAAATAAAGAAAAGTGGGATTTTATTCTGGTTTTATATTAAATTTAACTTTATTTTCCCAGCTGAGAATTTGAAAAGAGGAAATTTCGATTTAATGAAAAAAAAAACTATTTTTCATTTTATTCAATCTTTATAAAAATGCGTTCCTGTATAAACAAGACATTCTTTAAATTGTATGCGAGCTAAGTCATTTTTTTGGGTAGGCGAATATTTTTTCTCGAAAAATCTATTTTTTTCTCATTTTCCTAGCTGTATCATAAAAAAGTAACAGGAATTTTTCGTAGGACGTCTTTAAATGAACAAAGTTTTTTCTTATAATTTTTTTATATCTGTCGTTGTTTGTAAGAAAAATGCAAAAACTGGACTTTTTAAAAAAATATTCTCGTGTCCAGAAAAATGATTTAGCCTACATAAAACTCACAGGACATCTTCCTTGTAAAAGTATTCTTTAGGAAAAGAGGGTTTTTAAATATTCAAAAAAATCGGTTGCATTTTGTTAACTTTGAAACTCTTCTAAATTTTCCTATGGATTTCGAAAAAGGACGGTAAAAATCACCAGAATTTGAAAGGAAAATTGAAATATCTCATTTAGGTGAAAACCTATAGAAATTTAAAGAAAATGTTTGTGTTTTTAGGGTTTCGCAGCTCCGTGCAGAAACCCTTATAGTTTCGGTCGGGTGTTATCCGTCCGTCCGTCGTACTTTTTACCCTGGAGGGCAAGCGAGGGGAGGAAGGGTATATTTGGAGTGGGAAAGTGAGGTGAGGGGAGGAGTATCAGAGAAGTTTGAGTGAGTGGGGGAAGGGAATGGAGGAGAAGCACAGGAGGGAGAAGTAGGATTAGGTAGGGGACGTGAAGTGAGAGGTGGAGAATTATGGGAGGCGGTAGGTGGACTATGAGAGAGGGAGATTTGAACGACTTAATTAACGTCTTAATAGGCTACGAAATCCCTTTCTGTAGATGCGCGGCGCCTACTTGAAATAATTTTTTTTTTTAATATACGTCAAAATTTGAATACTCGTAACTTTCTGGACATTTTTTCTTTCTCAAAACGGAAAAATAAGTGTCGCTTAATTTCCTCTAGAAAAAACTAAGTCTTGCTACAAGAGATTCTACTAATTGAAGTGTAAACCCAAGCGGCTCCCCCCCCCCCACTCTGCGAGAAATATTTTATATATCGTGCTACGATGCGGCGGTTTAACTGATCACATACAATGATCCATAACGATTAAATCTTGAAAATTGCATACATCGCTTTTCTTATTAATTTTTTAGGATTTAGTAGCCACGGGCAGAAACCCTTATAGGTTCGTTCGGGTGTCCGTCCGTCGTACTTTTTTCCCGGAAGGGTAAGTTTGGGAAGAGTAGTGAGGGGCCGTGAAGGGGGAGGGCTGTGATGATGGGGAATATAGGAGTGGGGGAAGGGAATTAGGAGAAATATGGGAAAGTGAGGAGAGGGTAAGTAGGAGGAAGAAGTAAGGGAAAGTAAGGAGAGGGCTAAAGAGGTAGGGGGAAGTAGAGGAAGTGGTAGGAGGGGAATTGTGGGAGGTGGGGAAGTAGGCGAAAGGAGTAGGAATAGGGGAGGGAAAGTTGGTTTTGCGACGTCACTGAAGTATATGCAATTGCAACGAAACGTTGGTGGCATACAACTCTCAAACTTTTATAATACATATGGATCTCGATTGCATGGCTTTTGTATCAAAATTCTTGAATGCTGGACACGTAGCGGACGCATGCCACGTACCAAAGTACATGCGTTCTTAAAACGTGGTGCGCTTTTCAGCGCCCTCGCGAGATCGTGAATCTCGAACACGTATGATCCTCAAGCGAAAAAAAAGTAGAAACGGTACCTGAGATGCTAATCGCACGATGCTGCGGCTCATAAGTTGAGTCGGCCGATTCTACAATTTATATCTATAACGAGCCAGCCTATCCTAGACCTAGACTTAGACAGAGAAGGACTTTTCTTCCGTGGGAAAGCATATCTCATTACAAACTCTGAAACCAGGTTTTCTACTCGTAGTTATCTATACAAACTGACTGACAGAAAATAAAGTCCGATTTCTACGTTTCGAAAATGAAGTTCACGCGAGTTCCGATTGCCGATTAGAAATCACACAGCTGGAGAAAATGTCTGCATGCAAATTATTGCGGCACCAGTACACGTTTTTCTAGAATGAAATTGATATGGAAAATAAAAGAATTCAAGTATAATTACGTCGGTTTCCGATTTATTATTTTATAAAGGTCGAGTATTGGAACTGAATCAAACTTTCAAAGTAGACGCTCAATTTTTTATTTTAAAACACAAAAATAAATAGACTATAATAGATCATATAAATACAGAACAAGATTGCTACGATCCCAATTTTAAGTTGCGTAATTATAAGCTTTTGAAATAAAAAAAGATTCAATTTTGAATGACTATAATGGTCTCATTTTTAAGTTTTTTCAGAATTGCTGAATTTAAGGTGTAACAATTCGTCGCTCTAGAGTAATACTATAAGGTATACGCCATGTCCACATGTTGCAAATTTTGAACAATTATTATTTTTAGCCTCAGTATAAGCATTACACTTTGTTAAATTGAAGGTTAGAATTGTGTTACGCCATGTCCTTGTTTGCATTGTTATAAGTGAAAAAATGTCCACTTCGTAGCGCATACCTTTTATCTGGATACTCTACCTTCAATTTGATAAAGAAAATTTTCCAAAAATATGTTCAACCTTGAAAATAACCATCGGAATATTTCTCGAAAGTCAATATATTTTGGAATTAATCATTTAATTCAAGGTATGCAATACAATAGAAAAACTATCATTGTATGTAAAATTAGAATTTTGATTATATATAGTTCAATTGCAAATATTTTATGGACATAGCGCGCAATAATTCTCAGAAAAAAAGCAATTTTTTAAATCTCATTTTATGCCTGGTCAAAAAATAATTTTCCACATCAGCTAAAATACAGTACCGGCGAACATTCTTCACACGCCTATTTTTTGTAATTGTTGCTAAAGTCCCTTAATTTTTAAAAATTTTAACACGACATTTTTTTCCTCATAACAGCACGAAAGCTCATAAAATTTTGCGTCTAATAAGCGCAAGTTCAAGGCAAAATGCCTTATTAATAAAAAGATATTGCAGAAAAACATGAAATTTCGATGTTTCAGAACAATTAGAATAACTCTGGAAATAATCAACATTTTTTAGAATTCATTGACTCATTTTAAAGGTAAGTCTCTATATTATTTTGCTAAATTGTTATATTTTCAAAATTATTTTCTGAGACCCTACCCTTGGGTCAAACCTGGTGTAAAATTTCAAATAATTATTGTATTCGCCATACAATTTAAAAAGAATAAAAACAATAATATATACCATTAAGCCTTTCGGAGTAAGCGTGACTCACTCGGCGAGGAAGGGAGTTGTAGGAGGCAGTAATGGGGGGGGGGTATAGATTTTTAGATTGATCCAGCATTCCCGCGTTGTTTATTTAAATAACACGTTCGTTCCGCAACACTGCTCAGATCCAGTCGCTGATCAATCTCTCGAGCGATCATCCCAGGTAAATAGCTTCACAAAGTCATAATGTAAAGCTCTCCACTCGGGCGCATTTATATCCAAGGTCTTTTGTTTCAGGTGACATTCACTCCGCGGACATTCTTCATTATGCATTTCACACATACTATTTGTCGCCACACTTTCCTGTGCTGGCATGCTTCTTCAGCTTCCTTAAAGTTTTTTTTATAAATATTCCTGAAATTGATTAAAATATGATAAATAAAGATTTAAAACAATTGCTTGTCAGTATTTACACATTTTTGAAATTTCGCATCTTTTTGCAATAATTTTGACTGCAGGGCAGAGTCTAGGGAAACAATTCTGCAGATATCTGACTGATTTACTTGCGTCTAGTCGTCCCGATAAATGTTGAGGGCCGGAAATGGGGATGGACTACTATCTGTTTCAAAAATCCTGGCCCCTCTACAAATCATTGCATAACTCAATCAAAAAAAGTCGCTTGGAAAAAAGAAAAACATCTTGTCAATCCTCATTTTATTACGAATAAGCACATTACCATTTGATCGCGATGCGTCCATAACTTTCCATGCAAATTTGCAGTGAAGGTGAAAAAACGTGGGTAAAGGCACCTTTTGTAACTTGGTCCACTTTCGACCGTTGTATTTCATGGAAAAATGCATGAATTCTTTTGCAAAAAATCGAGTAGTTACTTTAAAGTTTTATTAATGCGTACATTTTTGAAAAATTTGTAAATATTTATAACTTTGGTGTCGGCAGTAAATAAAAGCGAAGGATGCTAACTCAGCTTCTAATCAAGCTGGAAGGCTCTACTGTGTCTTAAAATTTTCCAAAAAAATCAACGAATTCAATTATATGTTTTTAATTACAGTTAATTACTTAAATAACACGCTATTGCATATTATTTTTTTCTGTTTTTTTTTCTACCATAGCCGACCTCAAATGTAATCGATACCTTGAAGGGGTTGCCTTCCACTATTGTCAAAGATGGTTGACCCACGCGGCACATTTTACCAGATGTCCGAAAGTTGAAGAAAAAAAAAGGACGAAGGATCAAGCAGGACATCGATACCCTGAAACCCGCTGAGAGTATCATCGACTTCTTCTGTGCTTCCAGTTCCAAAAAAACCGGAAAAATATAATGTGCGATAGCGTGTTATTGATTTAATTAACTGTTTTCAAAAAACCCACCATTTGATTTCTTAATTCTTTTTAAAAATGGTAAGCCTCAGTAGAGCCTTGCAGTTTGATTAGAAGCTGAGTTAGCATCCTTCGCTTTTCTTTACTGCCGATACCAAAGTTATAAATATTATCAGATTTTTCGAAAATGTACTCATCAATAAAACGTCAAGGTAACTACTTGATTTTTCGCAAAAGAATTCATGCATTTTCCAATGAAACACAACGGTGGAAAGTTGATCAAGTTACAAAAGGTGCTTTTAACCACGTTTTTTCACCTTCACCGCAAATTTGCATAGAAAGTTATAGACGCATCGCGATCAAATAGTAATGAACTTATTCGTAATAAAATGAGGATTGACAAGATGTTTTTCTTTTTTTCAACCGATTTCCTTGATTGATCCCTTAATCTAAGTTAGTAGTAGTTAGTTAGAAACTACTGCTTAAGAAGGCTTCGTTATTCGAATACTAAGCCTCACTAAATAAATTAGTAGTTTTCTACTCGTAGTATAGATGGTGAGAAATGCTTACCAAAGCAATTACTGAACGACGTCGCCATATTTCATTAGCACAGAACTATGTCTATTTAGATGTAGAGCATATGTCTATTTTTCGGTCGATAAAAATGATCTTTTTCACCTTGTGCACTTGCATTTCAAATAATGAACATTTAAATTAGATTAAAATGTATTTAAATCAAAGAAATAAAGGGGCCCAAAATATGAGTAGTAAATATTCTATCCATATATAAACGAAAAAAATTATGATAATTTTTGTTTTTGAAAGAGGAAACTGTATCCCCGGACCACAGATTTTCATACTTTTGAATGAAGTATTTATCACTTCGCGAGTCTGCAAGTTCGAATCCAAGTTTTAGGAAAATATTAGAATTGAAATGTAACCTTCAATTCGGGTAAAAGCTACCACAGGGTTCGCATTCAGCCCCTTGACCTGCCGTCGGTGGACCGTTTGTTTCGGCCGAGTCGAGCTCTGGCCGTACAGTCTTGCTCAAAAAGACGCAAGGCTTGCACTTCGAACACTGTAGTAATCATCGTGGCGATACATTAGGAAGAAAAAGAGAGACACTAGGAAAAAGAAACGAAAGGAAATACAGTGCAGATCGACATATTATGGAGCCCTGTCTGCATTTATCCCCACAATTAAAAATTATTTTACTGATTCTTACGTTTTTTGGTTTAAATGGAAATTATTTCATATTATGGAAACGGGAATTAAAATTCCATTTTTTTTAAATTTATTCATTTAGAATTTATCCATGTTATTATAAATGACTCATTGCATGTTTAAAAAAAAAAAAAATTATTCATGGGTGATTCTGAAACCAATCTATTTAGATTATTACTTTTTCTAAATAGGAATGGAAACAATCCAAAAATGTTAATGTGTTTCTAATATTGCTGATATATAATGCATTCTTTTTTGACAAATTTTAAATCAAAAGATTTCTTTCAAGAAATTGAGGTAAAATTATTTAGACTCGACTAAAAGAATTCTGAAACTATTCATAAGCAAACCCTGCAGATTGGAACAAATCATGAGTTTGGTGTTTCTATTTAAAAAATTTAAGAATTAAGATCGAAAATTAAGTTGAAAAGGCCAAAACCGTATTAAACAGGAGACATTCCAGAGCAATCGGCCCTTTTCAGGGCCAACAAATTTTTCTAACAAAGGAATTTGTGACTTTCAACAGTATTTTTTAATTAGTGTCGTGATATATTTCTTTTCGATCTTAATTTTTTAATTTTTTAAATAGAGACACTAAACTCAGGTTTTGTTCCAATCTGCAGGGTTTGCTTATGAATAGTTTCAGAATTCTTTTAATCGAGTCTAAATAATTTTACCTCAATAACTGATGTGACCATTTATATAATTTTTTACGTTTTGACGATAGCTGGTTTTTAGATGGCAAATATATGTTTTTTATCAAAAAAGACTGATTCGAAAAAGATTCGAGCAAACTGTCGAATCTTCTAACAAAAAAAAATTAAATTCAATCAAAAACAATTAAATTTTCAACTCTTTCGAAAATTAATTCTGTTGTTGTTGAATATTCGTAATTTTAATTGAAAATTATCTTTTTGGTTGAAATTTCAACTACTTTGTTAAAAATTCGTATTTTTAAATCTAATTTAACTGTTCTTCATTTCAAATAAAAATCTGTTATATTTGCAATATAAACTAATACATGTTCTATTAAGAATTCATAGATTCAGGTTGAAAAAGCAATTACTTGGTTAATGTGCAAACTACTTCAAATTTTTGTTTGTGGTAAAATATTCATGATTCTAGTTAAAAGTTCATATTTACGGTTGAAAATTCAACTGTTTTGTAGAAAATTCATCTTTGTGGCTAAAAAGCTCAACAATTTGGTATAAAATTACATTAATTGATTGAGAATCCGTTAAAAGTTTAACTATTTTATAAAAATTAATTTTTTGAATTATCACCTCTTTGGTTGAAAATTTCAATTTTTTTTGTAAATTCATTTTTTTGGTAAGAATTAATTTTTTTTATCTAGAAGTGTGTTCTTTATAAGCTGAAAATCTGATAATTTGGTTAAAATTTATTTTCTCATCTGAACATTTATTCTACATAAGTTTTAAAACCACCTGTTTGGTTGAAAAACATGTATTTCGTAAGAAAATCGTCTTTTCGGTTAAAAAATTAATCTTGTTTGTAGCAAATTCATTGAAGATTCATTGGAGATTAATTGAAGATTTGACTGTTCGCTGATGCAATTATTATTAAAAAGTTAAAATCTTTTGTTGAATTTGGTCTTTTGTTTCAAAAATTCGTCTCTAATGCTTGAAAGTTTAAATATTTGGTTGATAATGAAACTGTTCGGTTAAAAATTATTTTTATTGTTGCTGTAAACAGATACGAAAAAGATGCTGAGAAGCAAAATTGCCAACCTCAGAAAGTTCTGCAAATCTGGTTCATACGACTTTTTGATAAGACGCGTGTGCGTGAAAAAATGTATGTAAAAAGGAAAGTTACTTAATTATCTAAAAAAATTTTTCGTTCGCATTTCCTAGGAAAAGTAAAATAAACTGACGATAAAGAACAAAATTTGTACTCTAAATTAATAACATATTCATTGGATATGATAGAGATAAAAATAATATAGAAAATTTCGCATTTGGCATGGAGTCAAAGAAACTTCAACAACAACTACGTGTCCAATTTATTAGAAAAGAATTCACGCTTCGCTTGAATTTTTCATGCTCATTGAAATAAAAAAATTCGAGCTTTCAAGAAAGAATGAGATCTGGCAGGAGAAGATGTGGACCTGACACGAAAAAGGCTCGGTAGGTGGAGGAGACTCGTTAGAAGAATTTGGTCAGCGAATTTTGAATTTACAACTTTTTCAATTGAAGCTTCAAAAAATTTTAACTGAGATTTCTTTAATTTAACCGCTCAATAATTTACACTGATGAAATGAATAGCTAAGAATCAGGTTCGTGAAAAAAAAACAAGATTTGTATGATTTTCTGAAGTGAAATAGTAATTCAACTGTTATTTTTAGATAATCCGTCTTTTTGACTTCAAAATTTTTGTTTTTTGGTAGAAAATTAATTGCTTTGGTAGAAAAATTATATTTTTGCTTGAAGAATTAAATATTTCGTTGAAAATTAATCTTCTTCGGTTGCAAACTCAACTGCTTGGTTGAAAGTTAAACTACCCTGTTAAAAGTTCATTTATTTAATATTCACCTCCTCAGTTAGAAAATCAATATCATTTGTTGAAAATTCATTTTGTTGGTTGAAGATTTAAATATTTGGTTAAAAATTCATTTCTTCAATATTCAGCCCTTTGGTAGAGAACTTAACTTAGTTTATCGAAATTTTGTTTGTTTGTTGTAAAAAGTTAATTTTTTTATCTCAAAAATTTTTCTTTCTAAGTTGTAGCATTAACTATTTGGTATATAAACATGTATTTTGTAGGAAAATCGTCTTTTCGGTTAGAAAATTAATCTTGCTTGTAGCAAATATATCTGGCAATTTAGTGTTAGAGGAAATCTATTTAATGGTGACTATATTTTTCTCAATGCATTCTTCAACGCAGCTTTCTTAAATTTCGGGCATGTGGCTCAGTTTATTGTTTACGTCTTTTTTTGCACAAACTTCTGCAGCCTTATTATCACATCTTAATGTAACATTATGGAAATTTTCATTTATCACACGACTTGGGGATTTAGTGGTACCAACAATGTCCTGACAAGTGTAGCTCATAGCTACGAACTCGGATTGAGAAGCTGATAAAGAGACATAACTTTTTTTTTGTGTTCTCCAAACAATAGTATGCCCAAACAATTTTATCAGATGTCCGCACGTCGTTATCGAGTTCTTGCAGTCGGCGAAACTCGCATCTGAATATGCTTCCATATCATCCTTTTCACATCGATAGGTCAAGCCAACTTGTTTAGTACCAACGTGATACCTCAAAACTCTGTTTAGCATGTTCCATTCATTTGCAGTAGGATTGTTCTGATGTCTACTAAGAACATTAACAGTGTGAGCAATATCTGGGCAAGTTGCGCCAGCCAGATATAACAAACTTCCAACAATTTCTCGAAAGAATCCCTTACAGATTATCAACCTGAGCTGTAACCATCAGAGTTCTTTGAGCATACATGCCAGGAAAACTAAATTTGCCGAGTACTCTGGATATAAACTTTTCTTGTGCTAACGGCATGACTCTGTTTTCTCTATTCTCTTGATTGCAATGCCAAGAAATTCTTTAGGCAACCCTAAATCTTTGATTTTAAACTCCTTTTGTAAATGAGTCTTGATTTCATCTATTATCTTTTCATCATTCCCAGACATTAAAATATCGTCGACATGGAGAAGAAACATTACAAATTTCTCACCTTCTGTGTATTCGAAAAGACATTTCTCACTATCAACAGCAAATAATCCCAGTTTATTTGCCGCCGTTGTGAATTTTAAATTCCATTTCTTTGGACTTATTCTTGAACCATATATTGCTCGGTCTAATTTACATACATGGGTTTGTTTGAACTTGTCGCTGACGTCAATTCCATCTGGAATTTCCATGTATGAATCTTCTTCAAGTTCGCCATTTAAAAATGCAGTCTCCACATCTATTTGATATCAGGTAAGTTTAAATTTATTTGCGAGAGCCACAAACATTCATACTAAAGGCAATTAAGACACAGGAGTGTACGTTTCTTTATAATCATACACTCTTATATCTTTGAAACCTCTTGAGACCAGCCTAGCACGATACAAACACGTTCCGTCTGGCTTAAGTTTTCTTTTGAATCCCCATCTTGAGTCTACAGTATATGCCTGACTTCCATCCTTTATCGTAGCCGGCCCTTTAACAAATCTGTTTACTTTATTTTCCTCCATGTTATTTATTTCAACTTTAACAGCTTCTTTCCAGAATTTACCTTCTTCGCATTGCCTCGCTACTTGATATATGCTGGGATCTTTATTTATTTGAGCTGAGAGTGCGCGATATAGTTCGTCTGCAGCCTTCAACATATCTTCAGATTCTTCCTTTTCATGTAATTCGGTACTAGAAGACACGAGAAAAACATCAACGGGATCTGCTTTACTGACTAACTACTCTTGATCCAATTCCAAGGCGACTTGGTACTTTCTTTGTCTATTACGCTTTTTCTTGGATTCTCCCTCCTCTTTCGAAGAACCAAGGGCTCTTTCAATATTTTCTGAGTCGACAGATTCATTAGTTAGTTTTTCGTGTATGTTTTGCTAGGCTTTTTCAGCTTCTTTTTCTTCGTCATACTCTATAAACCACTTTTTCTTATCAATCTCTTTTTTATCCACATACCAATCTTTAATGCCATCTTTCTTCCACACATCTCCATAGATCAGTTTTCCATTGAATCTTACATATCGGCTTTCAAAAAATTTTCCTTCTTCGGGTTGAAGAAGTTAATAGCCGGTGGGTGTATACCCAACTAAGACAACCCTTTTGCCAGCTTGACCAAACTTGGTTTTTCTTTGAGCTTTCATAAAGGCTAGGCTACAAAATCTTTTTAGCTATTCGAAATCAATTCTATAATGTGGGGCGAACTCTTGTATTGGTATTTTAAAACATATAGAGCTATGCGGCGAACGATTGTAGGAATAAAAAGCAGCATATAGTGCCAAGTCCCGCATGTTAGGGGGAAACTTAAAGTCAAACATCAATGCTCTAACTTTGTTTTGAATGGTTTGATTGACCTTTCAGCGGTCCCATTGTGTTCTGGAGTATCAGGGCTCGAATATTGATATTCAGCACCTAAAACTTTCAAAAATTCTGCGGTTTTGCCGCGAATGTATTCACGACCCTGCTCTGATCTCAAATAACATACTTTAGCATCTCTTCCTAATAAATTTCTGGCACTTCTAACAAAACTCTGTAAACACTTTGCAGTGTCACTTTTATTTTTCGTAGGATAAGCCATGGAAAGTCGAGTTTTATCATCGATAAATACCGAAATAAAACTATTTTAATAAATAAAATAAAGTCACTGTTAAATGGTGACACATATTCATTCATTTCAAACTCTAGCATCTCGTCAGCCTCATGGATTCTCCTGTTACAGATAGTTATATCGAATTTAGATAACTCACGTATCTCAAATTTTTAGAGGTTGTTTTTAATTAAGTTGACTACTTTCATTAGTAGCAATTTCATCTGAGTTGCATGAAACTTTTGTAGAGTTCGATTCTAGTGAGTTAGTCTCATTTTCTTTACTCTCGTGTTTATTTGATTCCTCCTGAATTATCTCACTGATTCGCAAATTTGAAGTGTTATTTTCCAATTGGCTTAATTTTTCCTTGGCTGATATACTGCGAGTCGTATGAAGAGTTTCGACTACGTTACCGAAATTTGCTGTAATCCCTCTTTTGAACTGGTAACTGTTAATATGATTTTCTTTATCATTATCGATTTTGTGTTCTATGACCCAAAACGGTTTTTCATAAATACCAGTAATACATCATTCTTTAGAAACGAGATCAACAATATCAATCTTTTCATTATCGAGTTATATAGCAAGACCAGCTTCAGCTAATTTTCATAAAGAGAGTAGGTTTTCTGAAAAATCTTCAGCACACAACACATCTCTAACATCAATAAAAGTCTCATCATTTGATTTAATTAGTATGTTACCTACTCCCTCCCTTTTCAAATCTGCCGAAGAGTTATTATTCGCACATCTTATAATTTTCTTTTCGTTAGGGTCAAAAATTTTAAATATTAGTTTAGATCTTGTAAGGTGTTCAGACGCTCCTGAATCGGCAATAAACTTGACTGAACAATTATTTTTGTTTTTACAATATGAAGATACATCATTAGCAAAATATATCTCACATCTTGTTCGTTTGTTGCTACCTCTCGGCTGCTTATTCCTTTTGGATTGTTCAGAATTTTCTTAAGAGCCATTGGTGTTGTTAGTGTTTTCTTCAGTTTTGTAACGTATATTGTCATAGCGGTTATCGGTTGAAAATCGTTTACTCTCACGTCTCGATCTAAAATTTTGGTTGAAGTTTTTATCAGAATATCTGTTATTGAAACCAAATCTGAAACCTCGTCCCCGTGATCGTTGTGACCTGCTTCGGCCACGGCCTCGAGCAGTGAGAATGCAGTTATAATTACTGAGATTTGTTGTTAACTTATTACATCGGTGACACTGTTTTCCCCCTTCCTTAGCATCGTAATCGTCGGCAAGGTGCCCATTCTGAGCACATCGAAAACATCTCTTTGCGGCAAACATAACACCGGATATTAAAGTTGGATTCTCATCTTCACGCTTATTGGATTCTTTGTGCATGATAAACAGTTTTAGTTTTGGATAATCTAAACTTCGTACTGAGCTATTTTTGCTCAGAAATTCCATGGACTGTATTCTAGAAACAGCACATCGCACGGCTGCATGAAACGCATCTCTTTCCTCAGATTCGGATAGCGATTTTCCACCGGAAATATTCTCGCAAAGAGTTATCATATCCTCAAATTTCTTAATAAATTCAATTGCTTCTTCTTTCTTTTCATTGTATCGCAAAGAGTGCAGTTTTTGTCCTATAGTCGCCGGGTCGACATTCGATTCAGAACGCTTAAAGTTTTCTCGATACTTCATTATTTCAACTGGATCGCCTAGTTTGATCACACTCGAAATATATGACTCATCAAGCCTGTTCAAAATGATGTCACAGGCATCGCATTTATGTTTTTCTTTAGTAGCATTGTCGATATTTTCCAGTGTGTCTTCTTTTTCATCGATTACATACAATGAACCGTTTGATCACAACTCAGATTTCAAAAAGTCATAAAAATGTTCATAATTAGAATTTTTGGAAAGTTTGTAATCTCTTTTTGCTCTAATTGTATTATTATTATCATAGACTTAAATATTGATGGACTCTTTGAGCGCATCTTTAAGAGAATTCGCTACCACCTCTGTAATAGAAGTGGTTAGAGATTGAGGATCACTTGCTGGTATTATTAGTTGATCATTTTCATCAGCTATCTCTTCATTTTCTTCATAATGGTCAAAATAATCCAGTCTCTCCTCCACTTGCAACATACGGTTGTTCAATTGATCAGTGACATTTTGCAGTTGGTTTACGTAAGTCGTAAGTTCTGCTTGAGTTTTACCTATCAGATCTATCATTGCAGACTGCAGGTTGTTATTCAAAGTAATACTCTGTTTTTCAGTGACTTTCTCTAGTTGTCTAATTAAGAACGTCATGTTGCATCTTCAAAGTTTCTGACCACGATTTGAAACACTCTTTCATCGTGTTCGTTAACTCAACCATCAAGCCCTGTCCGCTCACCTCTTTTCCACCTGAAAATTTTGACACCATGTTTACAGATTCTTTATTTATCTCAATTGGTAGATTTATTTTATCTTCAGTACACACATCTTCAAATTTCTTATGTTTATAAACATCTTGAATTTGGACAATTTTGTAGACTTGATTTGATTATAGAGAGATCAATTTAACCAATCACAAAAAAAAAAATTTTCTTATAAATTTTGATTCAATCAGTATTCATTATCTACATTTCAAATCTTAAATTTTTCCATCGACCTGAGTCAATGACAACGAATTTATTTTGCGTCGATTGAGTCGTTTTAGCGCCAGAAGATAGACTCGGTTGTTGAATTGTCTTATGTCCTGAACCTTCGCCTTCTGAAAAATCAGCTGGCGAATCTTCATATATTGGTATTGTCAGATCCTCTTCTTCCCGATAGATGTTGTTTTGCTGTATCTCAATTAAGCCATCCTCATGGGCACTCATCTTCAGGGTATATTGTACAGCACTCTACTCATCTTTGGTCATACGAGTTTTATCTGCAAATAATATGTTATGAGATACCTGCAAAACTGTGCTTCTGATTGATTTCAATGAACACAAGCAATAACAAGTCTAAGAAAACTGCAATTGCAACGCTCCGAACTCAAGAGGATCTGCGTTGCAGTTTTATTTGTTAAAATTGAGATGAAGAATACATTCAAAACAATTCCAACAACCTACCGAGGGATCGGTGTCATATAAGCTTCTCAAAAGTTTTATATTTAAAAACATTGATATATTTTTTAATTTCCATTGAAGAATCTTTCTTTGAGTACATAGATTTGCACGCATCAAAGAAGAAAGATTTCGATTTTTTTTTCTATTATTTCTTAATTAAAAGTAATAAATATATTCAATTTAGGCACACCTTCAACATATTCAGCATCACGATTCATGATTATAAAAGTGACAGTATCATCCTTAACTTTCAGTGTCACTTTCTCGTCTTCATGGTTTTTACAACTGTTAAATTGACAATTATTTTTGTCGTCATTGTGAAATTTTATTTTAAATTTTATTGTCCATAATACTCCGATGGCTAAACGACACCGCATATAAAAAAAAAAACGGTTAAGAAGCAAAATTTTTATCTCAGGAAGATCTACAAAACTGGTTCGCACTACTTTTTGATAGAGCTCATGTGCGTAAAGAAAGGTATGTAAAACGGAAAGTTATCTAATTATCTAGACAAAATATTTCGTTAACATTTCGTAGGATAACTGAAATAAAATTGCGATGAAGAATTAAATTTGTACTTTATTTTGCAATATGTGAATGAGCAGTCTCAGTCTGAGGAACAGAAATTTATAAGACATTTATATAATATAATAAATAATAATAGAGTTAAACGTAATATAGACAATTTTGCATTTTGGATATAGTCAAAGAAACTTTAACGAGAGCTGCGTGTCCAATGAAATATGGGGAACAAATTCACGGTTCGTAAAAATGTAACACGGTCATTGAAATAAAAAAATTTGAGCATTCAAAAAAGAATGAGGTCTGGCAGGAGGAGACCTGGACCTGGCACGAAGAGAAGACTCTCTTGGCGGAGAAGACCTGGCAGAAGAATGAGGTCTCTCACTTTTTAATTTAAAACTTTTTAAATTAAAGCTTAAAAAAATTGTAATGTGGAACAATATTTTATGAAATTCTATTTTTTCTTACTATCGCTTCTTTCCAATGTGTCACAAATGTTATTAAATTAAACCTTTCTTTTCCCGAAAACATTCCCTACACTACTCATGTTTTTTGTTAGTCTTAATTTTTGTAATCAAATTTTCAACAATATTTTTTTTGTAAAAGACCTTCATCAGTAATATCGTTTTTTTAAACTTTTTGAACAAAAAGTTTTAAATTCAAACGCTTTTAATTCTTCATTGTTTAAGGCAGTTGTCGTGCCGAAAATCAAGTCTCTCGTAAATAACCATCAAGTATAGTTATATGTTTATAAAACATTTTCTACAAATAATGGTTTTAAAACTGGTGAGAAGCGACAGTAAAAAAATGCGTTTGCAAAAAAGTCTGTGTAAATTAATGTTTGTTTTATGTTTAAAATTTGTCATTGAAAGTAATTTTTTTGTTATTTTTAATTGTGGTTTTTTGTAAGTTCTTAATTTTTTAAATAAAAAATAAGGTTTTTTATATGAAATGACATCATCAGTAATATTATTCTGATTCTTAAAATCACAGAAAAGCAATTTTGGTCAGAGATCTAATTTTAACACGACAACAACCTCAAGTCTCTAAAACTGCATTTGAAAATTCTTCAAATTGATAATGTACGTTAACAGAACAATTTAACATTTAAAAAGGTTTAAACTGTACTTATATAAAATTGCATTATATCGTTCGATTTGATATTCGATAGATTTTTCTTCGAAAGATTTGTAGAATTCCCGATCATAAAGAAATTCCTGGTCATTTCTCGGTTTTGCGAGTTAGGTCACCCTGAAAAGGGAGTTCAAAGTTTAAAAATTATATTTGTCGAACGCGCTCGTTTTTTGTATTGACTATGTGAATGATTGTGGTTTATACACGATATATTCTAAAACTCTTTGATATTGTGTGTAGGTTGCTTAGTGGGCAATCCGTTTTCTCTTCTGGTGTCAATTCTTCAACCTCGCCACTATCCATGTTTATTTTTGCCCGTTTTGACCGAGTAGAGGTAGGTTTAAATATTCCACGAAGAATCGTTTGTCCGCTTGATCTAGATTTGTCCAATATCGCATAGACGTAACCATTGGGTGTTGACAATACAATTCTTTCTTCCGTTGGCATAGGCCTGAAACCATTTGAGCTTCTCAATTGAATTGGTTTATTGGGAGGAAAAACGTATCTTTGAAGTTCGAATATCCGATTCGGATTTGTATGGGGAGCAAGTCGAATAAATCTAAGTTCATCAAATTTATATCCAAGTATGCGACGAAAAGTGTGCCTGAGAGCAGGAAACTTGAACGTAACACGAAGTGAAGGCTCGTTAGGTGGTAGAGACCCGGCAGAAGAATGAGGTCTGGCAAGAGGAGACCTGGAACTGGCATCAAGATTAGGCTCGGTAGGTGGAGGAGACCCGGCAGAAGAATGCGGTCTGGCAAGAGGAGACCTGGACCTGGCACGAAGATTGAGCTCGGTAGGTGGAGGAGACCCGGCAGGAGAATGAGGTCTGGCAAGAGGCGACCTGGAACTGGCACGAAGATTGAGCTCGGTTGGTGGAGGAGACCCGGCAGAAGAATGAGGTTTGGCAAGAGGAGACCTGGACCTGGCACGAAGATTGAGCTCGGTAGGTGAAGGAGACCCGGCAGAAGAATGAGGTTTGGCAAGAGGAGTACTGGGCCTGGCACAAAGAGTAAGCTCGGTAGGCGGAGGAGACCCGGCAGGAGAACGAGGTCTCTCAGTAGAAGGAGAAGGACCACAACGAGGATCACCAGGGTCGGACTGTGAACTCAATTCTGCAAGAAGAAATAGAGGATTATATTTGGTTTGGTGCACAATCATATGATGACATGTCATGAAATGTACATGAGGGTGCAACTAAGAAACCTGATGCTATTATCACCTAACAAATTCTTCTCCCTGAACTTCTTTGGCCACTGGAATCTTTTTAAACTTGCAACAAAGAACTTCCAGTTTGAAAGTTTTTCAGAAACGGATAAATACATTTTCTACGGACAATTCTCAACAGATTTTTAACTGTTTTTTTTTTCTTTCAGAAATGCCCGCAAGTCCTCCGGATATAACGAATGACTGCGGATATTTTACTTCGACTAAAAAATTTGTTATTTAACAGCAAGGTTTAAACTTTTTTTTATCTAACATTTGAAGGTTAAAAATAGCTGTTGCTTGCTTATTATTTTTCAAAATTCATGATTGAGTGCACTTTTTCAACCATTTGTCTTCTTCTTTATAGTGACAGAATCTGCTAATCAGATATGAATCTCATCCAATTTAAGGCTATTTTAGAATCTCTGTCCCCCCTCCTTAACAACTGTAGTTTTTTTACTACCCTCATATTGAATGTAATATGGAAAACTTTAAATTCCTAATATTTGAGTTAAAATATATGTTGGTTTTTCAACAAATAAGACAAATTCTCTACTGAAAAAAAACTAGTTTTCAACAAAATACAAGAAGTTTCTACCAACTAGTTGAATTTTAAACTAATAAAGTATAAATTTTGAATCAAAAATGGAATAGTGCAATTTTCAGATGAAAAGTTACCTTTTTAACAACAACAACAAAAATTTTCAACCAAAAAGTTATATTTTAAACCAAAGATGTGAAACTTGAAAAAATATGCATTATCAACAAACTAGTTCAACGTTCATCCAAGTAAGGTAATTTTCAACTACAATAAAAAAGACGAATTTTTAATCAAATAGGTGAATTTTCAACCAAAATGATAAGTTTCCTAGCAAAAAGATCAATTACCTTCAAAAAAACATAAATTTTCAACAAAATACATCAATTCACAGAAAAATGGTTGATCTCTGCAGCCAAAAACACAAATTATTCACAAAACGAATGAATTTTAAACCCGAAAATATTATTTTTCAATGAAAAAGTTAATTTCCTACACAAGAACACGAATTCTTAACAAAATACTATAATTTTCATAAAAAGTTGTTGAATTCTGAAGCCAAAAGGATGACTTATCTTCAGAACGGATAAATTTTGAAACATAAAGATATTATTCTTAAATAAAAATGTTCATTTTCTACCTAAAAGTTAAATTTTCATGAAAATAGTTAAATTCTCAACCAAGGATGTGAATTAAAAAAATACAAATTTTTAACAAACTGATCATATTCGTTGAAAAATGTTCAAGCTCTTAATTCGTGTATGAAAATTGTTTAAATAATTAATAATTCTTAAAAATCTGCAAAGCATTATACAAAAAAGTCATTGGAAACATATTCTTAGTTAATTCTGGACTGAAATTGAGCCTTTTTGTTGAAAAACAACGAAACTTTATTTTTTTGATTGAAAATTGTTTATATTATTATTAATTCTTGTAAATTTACAAAAGCAATATAGAACAGATTTATCGGAAAGACATTCTCAGTTGACTCCGTAAACAAATTGTGCCTATTTCTTGAAAAATAGCCAAACTCTGAATATGTTTATAAAAATGTTTAAATAATTATTCATTATTGTAAATTTGCAAGGTAACGTAGAAAAGACTTATTGGAAATACATTCTTTGTTGATTATGTAAAAAAATTAAGCCTTTTTGTCAATAAAAATATTGGAACTCTGATTTTTTTAATGGAAATTGCATAAATAATTGATAATACTTGTAAATTCACAAAGCACCATAGAAAAGAGTCATCAGAATGACATTCTCAGCTGACTCCGTAACAAAATTGTGCCTATTATTTGAAAAATAGACAAGAGCCTATTTGATGAAAAATAGCCTAAATAGTCTCTTTGTTGGAAAATGGTCAAGCTCAGAATTTGTTTATAAAAATGTCTTGAATATTTATTAATTATTACAAATTTGCAAAATATCATCTGAAAGAGTCATCGGAAATATATTCTTATTTAATTCGGTTTTCTTCAAAGATAACTGAGCCAAGGATGAACACATTTTTTAAATTTTCTATACTTCTTTAAATTCCAAAAATAATTCGAATTTTAATATTTACGAAAAAAATAGCACATGATGAATTCATATTTTCAATTGTTTAAGATTGCAATAAGAGTTAGAGTTAGGGGGAAGTCACATTCGTTGAAAAAGTAACTGAAAGTTAAATACATAAAATAAAATTGTAAACGTTCCAAAGAAGTAATAGTCGTCAAAAATGTAACTAAAATAAAAATAAAATTAATTTCTGAATATTTATAATTTTCCATTATTCATGATTCTAATAAAAAAACAACTTGTAGTTCCAATTGTAAAGTTTGTTTTAATTTGCTTGAAAGCTATCTAAATTTAGAAAAAAATTTAAAAAAGAGCACAGGATGAATTCATTAAAATGTTTTAAGATTGAATCAATTAAAAAAAAAACAGAGAGACTCAGCCGAATTCTGTACGATTGCAGTAACTTTTCAGTATAAATCTTATCATCGGTAATGTAAACAGATGCTATCATCGTCGCGATCCGAAGGCACTTAGACGTGCTTAAAAAAAATAGCCAATAGCCTATTCGCTGAAAAATAGCCAATAGTCTATTTGTAAAAAAATGGTCAAGCTCTGAATTTGTTCATGAAATTTCTTTTAATTATTAATAATTATTATAAATTTGCAAAATATCGTAGGAAAGAGTCATCGGCGTGAAAAGCCGTAGGTTTCAGCATGACTACCTCTCAACCTCAAATTGTTTACTTAAATTATAAACGGCTTTTTAATCGCAAAAACTCTAAATTACGTAAAGCTTGAATAAAATTAACTAAAATTATAGACACATTATATTATTATATTCACCAATAGAATTGAAGATAATGGTCAAAGATAAGACCAGAGTAAAGACAATCTGCATGTTTTCTGATTAGATGACAAACTGATCAATATATTATCAAATAATTTATTTAACAACGTAATAAATGAATATTTAACTGCAACATCAGCTTATATAATCTGCACTGTAGTCGTTATCTCTTAGATTCAAGGCGTCAAAGTCGTCCTTCTGAGATATTTATATTCGATAACAGACAGTTGCTGACGAAAAAATTTGGTTACAAACATGATGAAATCTGATGTCAGCATTCACGTGATCTTTCAATTTTGACAGGAAGCATACTTTTACATGACATATATATATATTCTTTGATCAGAACAAGACAAATTCATCAAAGTAGTTGAATTTTCAACCTGAAAAGATGCTTTTCCAACGAAATGGTTGGATCTTTCAACAGAAAAGAATAAGCTTCGATCAAAAACAGTTAAATTTTTAAGTCAAAAGACGAATTTTTTAGAAAACAATTGTAAGAGAAATTTTCCACGATGAAAGTTGAATTTTCAACTCTTTTAAAAATTAATTTTTTGGTTAATTATTCGTCATTCTAGTTGAAAATTCATCTCTTTGGTGAAAATTTTAACTATTTTGTTAAAAATACGTTTTTCATTACTTAATTCAACTGTTCCTAATTTCAAGCGAAAATCTATTATGGCTGAAATATCAAATATGAGATGATTCGTTGAGAATTCATATATTTAGGTTGTAAAAGCACCTACGTGGATGAAAGCTAAACTACTTTAAAAAAATTTTGTTGACGTCGAAGATTCATCATTTTAGATAAAAGTTTATATTTTCGGTTGAAAATTCAACTGTTTTGTAGAAAAATTTTCTTTTGGCTTCAAGACTGAACAATTTGGTAGAAAATTAAACTATTCGGTAAAAAAATAACTGTTTAGTTAAACTAAATCATATCTTCGGTTTGAAAATTCAACTGTTTTGTAAGTAATTCGTCTTTTTGTCTTCAAAACTTTACTTTTTCGGTAGAACATTAATTTTTTTCGTGAAAAATTCATGTTTTGCTTTCAAAGTTAAATATTTGCTTGAAAATCAATCTTCTTTGGTGGCAAACTCAACTACTTGGTCGAAAATTGAATAACCTTGTTAAAGATTAATTTTTATAATACTCACCTGTTTGGTTAAAAATTCCACATTTTTGTTGAAAATTCGATTTGTTTTTAGGTAAAAATTAATTTTTACATATTTTTAATCCAAAATGGTGCTATTTGTGAGTTATAAAATCCACTATTTAGTAGGAAAAACATATATTTTGTTGAATTTTTTTTGTTCTTTGAATCCAACTGGTTGTGATTCGTTTTTTGTCGTTGAAAATTAATTTTAAAAACTGAATATTTAATGATTTTAATTTTGGTTCAAGAATATATTTTTAGTTGAAAATTCAATCTGATATTTAAACTTCATCTTTTGTTATTTAAAATTGATGTATTTGCTTGAAGACTAATCTATTTTCTTAAAAATTTGTCTTCGTTTCTTAATTCACCCCCTTTGAAAATTCGTTTTTTTGCTGGTAGAATAATCTTTTATGGTAGAAAAGTCACATTTTTGGTTGAAAATGAACTTTATCGTTAAAAAATGAACTTTGTTCTTAAAAAAATCGTTCTTTTGGCTTGTAAAATCAACTTTTTTTCTATAACCTAATTGTCTATGGTGAAATTTTGACCTTTTTTGTATGAAAAATCGACCATTTTAGTTAAAAATTCAGCTATTTGTTTTTAAAAAATCCAGTGACTTCGTCAAAAATTAAATGATTATTCAGAAAATTCAAATCTGTTGTGAAATATAGTTTTTCTGGTAAGAAAATCAACGTCTTTTGGAAAATTCAACTGCCATCGAAAACATTTGTCATTTTGGCTTGAAAATGTAACGATTGTGTTAAAAGCTCAACTGTGTTGTTGAAAATTTAATACGAAAAAAATTTTGCGAAGCAAAATTGTTCATTTCAGAAAGATCTACAAAACTGGTTCACACTACTTTTTGATATAGCGCATGTGCGTGAAAAAGGTATGTCAAACGGAAAATTATTTAATTATCTACAAAAAATATTTCGTTTACATTTCGTAGGATAACTGAAATGAAATGACAATGTAGAATAAAATTTGTACTTTATTTTGCAATATGTGAATGAGCAGTCTCAGTCCGAGGAACATAAATTCATAACGCATTCATTATATATAATAGAGGTTGACATGATATAAAAAATTTCGCATTTTGGATCCAATCAAAAAAGAATTATGTCTGGCAGGAGGAGTCTTGGACCTGACAGAAAGAAAAAGCTTGGTAGGTGGAGGAGACCCGACAGAAGAATGAGGTCTGTCACTTTTTAATTTGAAACTTTTTAAATTAAAGCTTTACAAAATTTTAATTTATAGTTTTTTCAATTAAACCGCCTAATAGTTCACTCCTAAACAATATATAGCTTCACCCATTTTGCATTTGAAAAAATTTTAATCAAGGTAATGTCCGTGCCAAAAATCAGATTGGTGGAAAAACAAGATTTCTATGATTTTGGGAATTGAAATATTGTTAGTTGTGTCTGATGAAATAGAGAACATTACTTCTTATGAACAATATTTAAAAACTACAAAGAAATAATTTTCTTCGCAATATTTTATATAGTTCAATTTTTCCATACTATCGCTTCTTTCCAATTTTTTAACAATTTTATTAAATTATACCTTATTTTAGGGAAAACATTCCCTACAACTACACTACTTCCAATCTTGAAAATAAGTGAACAATATTCAAATATACTTATTAGTTTCAATAATGGTTTTTTAAAACAAATTATTTTTAGGATTTTAGCCGTAGAAAAAAAACTTTTAAAATTTGAAACGGTAAGGTTGTGGAGAATATTTTTTCCGAGGAAATAAGAGATCACTCATTGATATTCAACCATTTTTGAAAAATTGAAAAGAACCGATAGTAAGAAAAGATTTGATTTCAAAAAACGGTTCTAAAATAAGTACTTTTTCTAATATTTGAAAAATTCTCTTTAAAATTAGTTTTTCATTGTTTAGGACCCTAGACAAATTTAATTTTAAAATTGAAAATATTACATTGTAGAGACTATCTTTCCCGAAAAGCCCCATTATTTATTTAAATTCAACCGCATATTAAATAATTCGTAAGAAGCAACAGTAGAAAAATTCGCCTCTAAAAAATTCTGAAAATTCGTGTTTTTTGTAGATTTAAAGTTTTTTCATTGAAAAGGGAGTTCAGAATCACAAAAGTATATTTGTCAAACGCGCGCGTTTTTTTATTTATTTTTTCATCAACGATGTGAAGAATTGTGTTTTACACACGAAATACTGTAAAACTCATATATTGGGCGTTTGATGATTCGTGAGCTATCCTTTCGTTCTTCTCGTGTTAATACTTCAACCTCGCCGCTGTCCATGTTTTTTTTTGCCCGTTTTAACCAGGAATCAAATATATATATAATCCACGAAAAAATGTTTCTTCGCTTGATGAATATTTGTCTAATATCGCATAGACGTCACCATTGAACGTTGACAATGCGATTTGTTCTTCCATTGGCATAGGCTTGAGGGTAGAATTTGGGCTTTTCAAATGAATTGGTTTATTGGGAGGAAACACGTATCTTCGAAGTTCAAATATCCGGTTCGGATTGGTAAGGGGAGTAAGTCGAATAAATCTAAGTTCATTAAATTTATATCCAAGTACGTGAGGAAAAGTGTGTCTGATAGCAGGAAACTTGAACCTAATACGAAGTGAACGCTCGGTAGGTGTTGGAGATCCGGCAGAAGAATGAAGTCTGGCAAGAGGAGACCTGGACCTGGCACGAAGATTATTCTCGGTAGGTGGAGGAGATTCGGCAGAAGAACGAGGTCTCTCAGCAGAAGGAGAAGGTCCACAACGAGGACCACCAGGATTAGTGTTGCCATGAGGGAAACATCCAGACTGAACTTAATTATGCAACAAGAAATAGAGGATTATATATGTTTATGTACACAATCATATGATGACATGTCATGAAATGTGATTTTAATTAAGGAATTGGATTCTATATTCATCTATTAATTCATTCGCTGAACAAAAAAGTTGTAGCTTTTTAAATCCATAGATTTTGTATTGAATGTGACTGATATTGAGGTGTGCTATTACAATTAATTAAGAATGGCTGCTGTTTCCTTATTACTTAAACCATTTTCATAATTAAGTGCACAGTTTAGCCATTCTTAATCTTTTTTATAGTGACGGAAACTGTTAATTATATATGTATCTTACCAATTTAAGGCTATTATGAACCCTCTACCCCCGATATTGAATACAATATAAAACGCTAAATTCTTAAGATTTTAAGTTGAAGTATATGTTGAATTGTCAATAAACATGACTAATTTTCTACTGAAAAAAAACAACAATTTTTTAACAAAATACAGTAATTTTCTACCAAATATTGGAATTTCAAACTTATGAAGGATAACTTTTGAACTAAAAAATGGAACAATGCAATTCTTACATGAAAAGTCAATTTTTTAACGGAATGAAACAAAAATTTTTAACTGATAAGTCAAATTGTGAATTTTTAACAAACTACTCTACTTCAACTACTTGAAGTACTTCAATCTTCTGATAAAAAAATTAATTTTCCAACAGGAAAAGACAACCAAGTAGTTAAATTTTCATTACAAAAAAGTAATTTAAAAAGAAGAAAAACGAATATTCAATAAAAAAGGTGAATTTGAAACTAAACAAAATTAAGTAAACAAAATTAATTTTGTAACAAAAAAAAAAGAGACAAAGAAAAATAAATTTTAAGCACAAATGTTGAACTTTAAACCAAAATGATAATTTTTCTAGCAAGAAGATAACCTTAAAAAAAAACATAAATTTTTAATAAAATACATCAATTTTCAACAAAGTTGTGGAACTTTGAAGCGAAAACGGTGCATTATCTACAAATCGGATGAATTTTCAACTCGAAAATATGATGTTTTAATGAAAAAGTGAATTTTCAGTAAACAGTTAAATTTCCATAAAAATATGAATTTTTAACAAAAAATGTTAATTTTCAACTGAATAGTTACATTTTTAACCAAGGTGGTGAATGTAAGAAAATTGAAAAAAAATGGTTTATTTTCGAGTATCAATACGGTGATTTTCGCGAAAAATTAGGTAGGCGAATCGCATTGATTTGCGTAAAGCTTGAAAAAAATTGCTTGAAATTACGGATATATTATATTATTATATTCACCAATTTAATTGAGAATATTGGCCAATGATAAGACCAGAATACGGATAATCCACATATTTTTTGATTAAGGAATAGACTGATTAATATGTAAATAAATAATTTAATTAGCAATGTAACTAACGAATAATAAACTGCTTCATCAGCTTTTATAATCTACACTGTAATCGTCATCTCTTATATTCAAAGCGTCCCTTCTGAGATATTTATATTTGATAAGAATCAGTTTCAGTGAAAATATTTTGTTCTGAGCTTCATCAAAACTGATGTCACCATTTATGTAATCTTTTTCCTTCTAGGGAAAGCTGGTTTTTACCAGACAAATTTATATGTTTCCACCAAGAAGGACGATTTCATCAAAGCAGTTGATTTTTCAACCTAAAAGGATACTTTTTGAACCAAATGGTAAATATTTCCTTCCTCATAGAGGAAGCATTAGTGATTTTTTAAATAATAGACAAACTAAAGTTTTCAGTTTGATCAACTTAAAAATAGAAATTTACAAAAAGTACAGAATTACAAAGTAATACCAATAATTTTTAAAATATAAAAGCAAATTAGACAATCAAATTTTGTATTTAAAATGGTAATTTTTCAAGCTGAAAAAAGGAAGGGAAAAGTTCAGTCGCACCATATCCCTTTCCCAGCTTTATGATTTCTTTACAAAAATTGTCAAAATTATTCTAATTTAAAACTTATGGTCAAGAAGTCTTTTGTATTCATGCGTCAACTTTAAATTATGTCAATGAAAAAAGTTTTTCTGCTTGAAACAGATGTTCAAATATTATAAATGAGCATCACTTCCTTACTCTTCAATAAAGTGTATTAATCTTATAGGTCAATGGATTTGCCTCGAATCAAGGAATCTTTTCCGTTCTTTCATCAATTTCAAATTATTGCATTTTTTTGCCTTGAATTGTTAAAAGTGTACCAATGTTGAATGTGACTTTCTAGGTATCTTTAGGCAGTGAATAAATGTAAAATAAACAGACTTGTTGTTTTCAATTTACACAGTATTTATTACTCATGAACCATTTCGTAACGTATTCGTGTAATACAATTTTCGACATTATTACAAAACCGCACAATGAGAATGAGAACATTTTTACAATTAAAATCTATTTTTAATATAATATAAATGACCATAACTTCTTTACACTTCAATAAAATGTATTGATATTATAAGTTAATCGATTCGCTTCGAACAACGGGGTCTTTCTTATTCTTGCATCAACTTTGAATTATGTTAAAGAACAAAGTTTTACTATAACTTCAAATATATTGCATATTTATTTTCAAATATTATACATCATCATAAGTTCCTCACTCTTCAATCAAATTTATCAATATTATAAGTCAACCGATTCGTCTCGAATCAACATATCTTTTCTGTTCTCGCATCAACTTCGAATTTTAATAACGAAAACATTTTTTCTATAAGAATCGATTTTAAGTATGATATAAATCACGATAACTTCATCACTCTTTAATAAAATTTAATTATATTATAGGTCAATCCATTCGTCTCGAACCTAGAAGTCTTTCATATACTTGCATCAACTTTGAATTATGTTAAGGAAAAAAGTTTTACTATAAAAAACCGATTTTTAAAATATTATCGAGTGCTAAAAAAATGCAATTCATATTGTTAGAAAACCTTCTGTCAGTTTCGAGATATTAGAGGTGAAAATAAGCCCTTCAAATCTACAACCGTTTTCAAGTTATCGTGTTCACAAAAAAGTGTGACATCCACACACACATGCGGATAATTCCTTTAGAATATTGTATCAGACATTTTTAAATTGAAGATGGTTTAATTAAATGAATTCCAAATTTTCGAAAAATGTTACTACTAGAAAGCTTCCTCCATAAGGAAGCAAAAAAGATTAAAATTTCACCAGAACCAGATGAATTTTGAGTCAGAAATGAGAATTTTTTTAAAAGACAGTTAAAAGATGACTTTTCTACCATGGATAATGAATTTTCCATCCAAAAGGACAAATTTTTAACAAAAATGACAGCTTCATCAAATTAGTTGAATATTCAACCAAAAAGGATGCTTTTTCAAACAAATGGTCGATTCTTTCAAAAAAAGGACATTAAAATAGAACCAAAAACAGAGGAATTCTTAGGCTAAAAAGAGGAATTGTTTAGGAGACAGTCGAAACATGACTTTTCTACCATAAAGGATGACTTTTCTACCATGGATAATGAATTTTCCATCCAAAAGGACAAATTTTTAACAAAAAAGACAGCTTCATCAAATTAGTTGAATATTCAACCAAAAAGGATGCTTTTTCAAACAAATGGTCGATTCTTCCAAAAAAAGGACATTGAAATAGAACCAAAAACAGAGGAATTCTTAGGCTAAAAAGAGGAATTGTTTAGGAGACAGTCGAAAGATGACTTTTCTACCATAAAGGATGACTTTTCTACCATGAAGGATGATTTTTTGATCCAAAAGGACACATTTTCAACAAAACAGTTGAATTCTTAACCAAAGCAATAAATTTGTAACAAACAAGAATTATTTTCTGATCCAAAAATCGAATTTTCATCAACATATAAAGTACAAATTTTCAACCAGAAATAGAATACTTAAATTTTCAGATAAAAAATTATTTTTTAACCAGAAAAAAAACGAATTTACAAAAGAAAAAGTTTTAAATGATATTAAAATGAAAAAAAAATAATGCTTTACCGAAAAACATGAATTTTCAACGTAATACATCAAGTTTTAACACATTTTTTTAACTGAAAAGAGAAAAACGCGACTCATGTACAAAAAAATGAATTTTCAACCAAAAAGTTAAATTTTTAACACCAAAGTCAAATTTTTAAGAAAAAAAATTCATTTTTGAAAATTGATGCATCAGGTTGAAGATTCATGTTTTTTCGTAAAATAATAAACTTGTTTATTTTAAGATTATTTACAACTTTTTCAGTTGAAAATTCATTTTTTTTTCGTTAGAAAATAATTGTTATCATCTGAAAATTCAACTTCTGGATTTTGATTCAAAATATATACTTTATAAGTTGAGGAAAATTCGACTTTTGTGTTAGTGAGTCACCCTTTTTAGTTAAAAATGAACTTTTTTATTCGAAAATGAACTTTGTTCTAAAAAAATCGTCCTTTTAACATGAAAATTCAACTTTTAGGTTTATAATTCAATTGTTTATGGTAAAATTTCGACCTTTTTTGTTTAAAAAATCGAACCTTTTGGTTGAACGCTAAGCTATTTTTGAAAGAATCCAGTGACTTCGCTAAAAATAAATAATTATTTAGAAAATTCAAACCTGGCTTTTAATAGAACTCATGTGCGTGAAAAAAGGTACGTAAAACGGAAAGTTATTTAATTATATAAAAAACATATTTCGTTTACATTTCGTAGAACAACTGAAATAAAATGATGATAAAGAATAAAATTTGTACATTATTTTTCAATATGTGAATGAGCAATCTCAGTCCGAGATACAGAAATTAATAACACATTCATTGTATTTAATAAAGTTAAAAATAATATAGAAAATTTTGCATTTTGGATACAATAAAAAAATAATTATGCCTGGCAGGAGGAGTCCTGAACCTGGCACGAAGAAAAGGCTCGGTAGGTGGAGGAGACCCGACAGAAGAATGAGGTCTGTCATATTCGAATTTGAAAATTTTACATCCAGGCTTAAAAAATTGTAATTTATAGTTTTTTAATTGAACTGCTTGATAATAAACTCTTAAACAATATATCGCTTTAACCGCTTTGCATCTGAAATTTTTTTAATTAAGGTAATGGTCGTGCGAAAAATCAGGTTCGTGGAAAAAAATATTCCTATGATTTTACGAATTTCAATATTATTATTTGTGTGTGAAGAAAGAAAGAACATTACTTCTCCTGAGAAATATTTAAAACCTACAAAGAAATAACTTTCTTAACAATATTTTATGTAATTCAATTTTTTTTACTATTGCTTCTTTCCATTTTCTTACACATTTTATTAAATTATACCTTTCTTTTGGGGAAAAAATTACCTACAACTTCACTGTTTCCAATCTTAAAAATACATTAACAATATTCAAACTTAATAAATTCAAATTTATTCCGAAAAAAAATTTTGAAAATATTGAAAAAAAGTTCAAAATTTCTATTTAAAAATATTCAAACATCCTTATCAGTTTAAAAAATGGTTTCTTCAAAAAGAATTATTTTGACGATTTTAGCCGTAAAAAAAAACTATTAAAATTGGAAACGGTAAAGTTTTAATTTTTTAAATTAAATCTATTATATTTTTCATTTGAAATGACATCAGTCATATCGTTTTTTAAAACGTTTTTATTAAAAAGTTTTGAATTTCAAGAGCTTTTAAATTTTTATTGTTCAGGGCAGCTGTCTTGTCAAAAAGCCTGTCTATTGTAAATAATTATATTAATTTATTTATTTGAAAAGTATTTTCTAAAAATAATGGTTTCAAAGATTTCAGCCTTAGAAAAATTGATCTTTGAGGTTATAAATAGTACATTGTAGAGAATATCTTCCCCGAAATCCCCATTATTTAATTAAAAATAATGTTTTTCATTCGAATGTATTGGTTTTAAGTGAGTTTTTAATTTTTCAAATAAACAATAAGGTTTTTTAATTTGAAATGACATCATCAGTAATATTATTTCAATTCTTAAATGCAAAGAAAAACTATTTTTTTCAGAGACTTAATTTTGGCACAACAACCTTAAATCTTCAAAACTGTATTTAAAATTTTTTTAAATCGATAATGTGAGTTAACAGAAGATTTTAACAATTGAAAAAGTTCAAACAGTACTTATATAAAATTGCATTATATCATTTGATATGATATTGGATAGATTCTTCTTCGAAAAATTTGTACAAGTCGCCGTCAGAAAGATATCCCCGGTCTTTTCACGGTTTTCCCGGTTCAGCGGCCACTCTGAAAAAAAGTTTAAATCACAAAATTACATTTGGCAGACGCGCCCGTTTTTTTATTTATTTCTGCATCAAAGATGTGAAGAATTGTGGTTCACACACGAAATACTGTATAACTCGGATATATTCGGTGGTCGCTGCTTAGTGAGCAATCCCTTCGTTCTTCTCGTGTCAATACTTCAACCTCGCCGCTGTCCATGTTTATTTTTGCCCGTTGTAACCAAGAGTCAAATGTATATATTCCACGAAAAAAGGATCGTCCGCTTGAAGAACATTTGTCCAATATCGCATAGACGTCACCATTGGGCGTTGACAATACAATTTGTTCTTCCGTTGGCATAGGCATAAGGGTAGCATTTGGGCCTTTCAAATGAATTGGTTTATTGGGAGGAAACACGTATCTTTGAAGTTCAAATATCCGATTCGGATTTATATGGGGAACAAGTCGAATAAATCTAAGTTCATCAAATTCATATCCGAGTACGCGAGGAAAAGCGTGCTTGAGAGCACAAAACTTGAACCTTATACGAGGTGAAGGCTCGTTAGGTGGTGCAGACCCGGCAGAAGAATGAGGTCTGACAAGAGGAGACCTGGACCTGGCACGAAGATTATGCTTGGTAGGTGGAGGAGACCCGGCAGAAGAACGAGGTCTCTCAGTAGAAGGAGAAGGTGCACAACGAGGACCACTAGGATTAAGGTTGCCATGAGGGAAACACCTAGACTGTGAACTCAATTCTGCAACAAGAAATAGAGGATTATATATTTTTAAGTACACAATCATATAATGACATGTCATGAAATCTGGTTGTTATTAAGGAGCCGGATTGTATAATCACCTGTTAATTCTTTTTGCTAGACAAAAAAGTTGTAGCTTTTTAAATCCACAGACTTCAAGTTGAAATATGTGTTGAATTGTCAATAAACATGACTTATTTTTCACCGGAAAAAAACAATTTTTGAGAATATACAGTAATTTTCTACCAAATAGTTGAATTTATAACTTATGAAGGATAGATTTTGATCTAATAATGGAATAGTGCACACACTAAAAACTAGGCATTAATTTCTATCCGGGATCCTTTTTTGAGCGTTCTAATGTGACCTCACAAACAGTCTATTTTAGTACCTGTTTCTGTCTTGTATGGTTTGCTAACTTCAGATTGATAAATGATCCGTGATAGCCAACTTAGTTGATTCAGAGGGTGCATTGTTTCAATTGTTCCAAACTTCAATCTTACAAGAAAGTAAGCGTTCGAGTTCACAACCGGGCCTTTCAAATTCTTGAGGGTACGGGTCCGGACCCGAACCCTTCAAGCTCTTAATGGTCCATACCCGGATCCTTGAGACATACGGATGCACCGTACAGTTACACGGCACCTATCAATTTTAATAATCAGCTAAATTTACCTTGATGATTCGCTTGTTCACTACTTGTCCCAGCATCTAGCATATATTGCCTTTTTTTCAACGGCAGACTTGGTGATGTATCTATAAACACAGAAAAGGGTTTATGAATTTTTAGTGGTAAAAATGTATTGGGAATAGCAAAAGTGTAATTCAATTAATCCATTTTTAAGCTTACTATGCTTGCGACCTGTAGAACACAATTTTTTGATTGATATTAAACGAGGTAATAATTTCTAGAGTAAATTCTTCCCGCAATAAATTTCAGTCTCGTCCTTGGTAAACGTTTGTCCTAATAATTGCCATTCGATAAGACGACACCTTGCCGAAGCTTATGTTCAATCGGTAAACGTCAGAAACAATGCCCCATACAATACTTCTTTCTGAATTCTAAAGATTTAACCATTTTCTTATATTCATGATAATATCGGTAAGAGCTATTTGCTCTTTGTTAATAACCAGGAAAGAATTTCTCCAAATTATCTCATTTAAATGCAGAATAATATATACAAAAAAAATATTTGAAAAAAAACACGTTTTTATTAAATGGTACTAGAAAGAGGGAAAATGATTCGAAAATTGCTTGTCGAATAATAATAATAATAACTACAGACCTATAGCTTGTTTAAACACCAACTTCAGGCTATTCACTGTCATCCTCAAAGAGAGGATATTAACATCTATCGAGCCGGTATGGAGTGCAATAGTTGAACAATGACGATGAGAGGCTGCAAGAGAGGGCTGGTAGGTTGTAGGACGAATCTGTGAATAGACAGGTGTATTACCCACGAATCGATCAGGTATCGACGCAATCTGTCCGTGGCTTGGATTGACTACCGTAAGGCATTCGACAACACGAACCATGAGCTACTTGTTAAGCTCCTGGAGTGCTGGATGTTCATCCAAAAATAGTGAGATGCATAAAAGAGCTTTTATATACCACCTTTTATACATGGACGACCTCAAACTCTTTGCTTCCTCAAAAGAGGACCTTAAAATTCTTGTGGAGGTAGTAAAAAGGTACTCTTAAGCAATTGGCATGAGCTTCGGACTGGACAATTGTATCTGCGTCCACCTACAACGAAGAAGATTAGAAACTATATCATCGCGAGACAATCAGGATGTTCATGTCTTGAAATACCGCAAGCGGAAATCGAAAATGTCCGTGTGTTAAGAACGGTCTATGATAAAAGGTATCGCCAATGTCTCAGAAAAATTTGGGCTGCCGAATTATCTGGAAAGAATGAGATCCAGGCAACCAATATGCTGGCCGTTTCTATACTGCTCTACACGTTTGGTACAGTAAAATGGACCGTCGATGAGTTGAAGCAACTTGACTGGAGCACATGCAAGATGATGACAATCCATGGAAGTCATCATCCTAGATCTTCCGTACCTCGAATAGACCTCCCTCGAGATAAAGGGGGTAGAGGCTTGCTAAGCTCAGAGTGTCTTCATCGAAGAACGGTTCTGGCTACAGCCTGCTCAGTTCTAAAAAGTGCAGATTCTCTTATGCGACACGTACATTAATATGAAGTCGTCAATGCTGCGGCGATTCTATACCGTGCTGTAGATAGGGCCGCAGAGGTGCTTGGCCTCCTATTTGATTCCAGCGACACTACACATGGCCTAGCATCACCAAAACCTTCAATGCTCAAAAGTCGTGTACAAGCAACAGAAGATACGTTTCTACTAAGAGAACATGTGGACAAGCCTATTCATGATGAATTCTACGGCATCATACATAGAGAAGAGCTCTCAATGGGTCTCTTCAACATGTTTCTCAAGTCTGCTGGATTGAGATCGGAGACTGAGGAATTTCTTCTTGTCTGTCAAAATGGCGTTATAGACACCTTAGTTTACCGCGAGCGCATAATGTATGTACCTGTAGGCGATAACAACTACCGAGCGTGCAAGCAAGAACCAGAAACTATTGAACATGTTCTCAGTGGATGCTCAAAGTATGCGTGCTACCGGTACTCATTCTCCATAGATCTGAAGACCAAGATCTTTTACGTGACTGAATTCTCGGCACCAGCCGATGGTAATATCACGGCAAAGAAATAAGAAGAACGGGCGAAATATCAAGCACTTCTTTTTGAACTGAGCAGGCTGTAACAAGACTACAAAGTACATCTTGCAGTTCTCATAATCGGCTGTCTTGGAAGCATAAAAACCTAATTTCTTAGCCAACTCAACAAAGTCTCTGCTTGCCAGCGTGAGGCTCAGTCCATCGCAAACCGGATAAAAAAGGCTGTTCTTCAGGGATCACTTCATCTGGTCCGTTAACAATATTCCTCATAAAATTCTAAGCAGGTTGGTAGCTCTAAAAAAGTATCCAGAGGTGGAACTTTCATTTCCAACTGTGCCGTCTGCCACGTAAGGTCGTCGGCGGCTAGAGACCGGACTCCAAGTAATAGTGTTGTACGAAGTCCCTTGGGTAAATTTCCCGTTCTTTTTTACCTTCTGGGGTAGAAAAAGCAACAATGAATCACTTATACGTTTCAGTTGCGTCAAGATTGGTTTCTTCAAGAAACCATGCTCATAGTTTTCGGAGCCTACAACTTCTCACATTGTAAAGACTTTCCCAGCTCAGTGGGACGTCAAGCAGGAATAGCGATTAAACCTTGGCTAAATTCTATGTACGGCGGTGTCAGAAGCAAAACGGAAATCGGGAAGATGTTTATCCCAGCTACGATGATCACCCTCTACGAAAAGTAATATCATAGTTTTTGGCACGCGATTAACCCTCTTAACCAGATAAGCTTGCACATGATACGGTGGGATAGTCAAGTGCCTAATCGCTATTTCCGATGCGGCCTTTGCAATCAATTTGCTCACAAACTCTGTGTCATTATCGGTGATCAGTACCTCAGAAGGTCCGCATCTAAAAAAATATCAGTTTCCTGAAACGACTTCCTTACGGCATTGACCTTTTTCGGAGGCAGGACTTCTATCCATTTGGTAAACATGTCTTAAAAAACCAAAACATATTGGTAACCGGAGCGACTAGGCGGGAAGGGACCCATTTTTCCGCTCTTACCGACCAAGGCTGCTTGATCAATCATTTATTCATCAGACCCACTGGACAACGTCGTTAAACATGCCAGGTCAATAGTACCCTCTAGTTTCCAAGCAGGAAATTTATACCGCATTTCCTGAACTAATTTAGTTCTTCGGGCGTACCAAAGATCGTCAGTCTTACCAATGGCACATACCACTACCAAACGTGGTTCGAACATGTGCGACAGCGCGTCTGATATATGTTGAAGTGAATCTTTTCTGCGTTTAATTTTAAAACCGTACTGTTATACCCTTCTAGATACGGTCTGAACTTTACTACAGTCCATAATACCACCAAAAATTCTTGTTTCTTCACGGTATAGTTTTTCTCGGCACCTTGCATAGATGGACTAGCAAAGGCAATGAAGTGTTCCACGCTATCTTTGAATTGTGTGAGGACGGCTCACGAGGCCGTACTACTTGCGTCCGTTTTTGAATAGAACGGCACACTGAGTCTGGTCTAGATAACGTAGGAGCGGTTATTAGAGAGGACCTTAAATCTTGGAATACCTTTTCCTGATCTTACCCCCATTCGAACCGTCGATTTTTCTCTAATAATCGTTAGAGTTGTTCTGATTTTTGGGCGAAATCCTTTATAAATCGTCTATACCACGTGAGTCCGACAATGATAATTGCATCCAATACTTTCTCTCGCCAATGAATTGGGGTATTTAAAGGTTTCACTGAGTACAAACATGTCATTTATGTACACGAATTCATGCGGCTCGAATTCCGGTGTTCTCAGTCGATCCAGCAATCGTTGAAACGTAGCTGGTGCTGCTGATACCCCGAAAGGCATACGATTATACGGACGTCTACTATTATGGTAAGGTGTGGCATCTGCAATGGTGCAATCACGATAGGGGCGCCTGCACTATTATCATGAGGAAAATGTAGCATTTTTGTGAATAATGAATGTATGAACGAAGGAGACAAGGTAAAAGAGGGCCTTAAGAAGTGGTTTTTTGGTGCGTGCTCAATTTTGGCGTCGAACAATATCGCTCGACGAGAAAGAAAAACTTCTATATTAGATACAACGGAGACTGCTGCCGGTGACGTCAGCAGGCTAGGGACAGTATTATGCAAAACTCTCGCTGCATTACTACGATGACTCCACCAATTACAACACTTACAATACATGCATTGCGGTTTCGTCATTCCCATGTCTTGTTTGGAATTCTACCTTACGCTTGTATTGTGGAAGTGTTGTAGAATTCCAAACATTTTTAACAGTGTATGAATTGAATGCTTTAGGTCAGTCCCGACCTCCGATTATAATTGCGAAATTTATCCAGCTAGATACTTGTTTTTATCCTATTAAAAAACTTAAGAACAAGCGGGATTTTTCGACAAAAACCATTGTCTTGTCTGGTGGGGAAGAATGCATTCTTTATATTGAAGAAACTTTAACAAAAGATAATGGTCTGATATATAAGGAGGCATTAAACTTGAGAAGGGCTAGGAAGATAAAGTTCCCATGGATTTCTGATGTCAAGATCTTCCGCCGTAAGGAAGAAGGATCATCTTTAAAAACAATCTTGTCATTCTAAGTAAATATCCTATCTTAAAGTACCTCATTTTAGTTTGTTATTACTCTTTTTTGGATTTTACCTTTTTCTATTTATTCCTACTTATACGTAATTTGTTTTGAGGTATGTACTAAAATTTATTATTAGGTCATGAGGAAAGAAATGTTTCGCACTTTATAAAGGGTTATATTTCGTTTTGGAGCATATCTATTATTTTATTTAATTTTTTCAAATTCACAGTATGGCTTTTTACAGTACATGTACTAAAGATCTTCGATTCATATATGTCCCCTTTTGAGTAGTCTGGCTTGTTTTGGTTATTAACTTTTACTGTAGCTCTATACTTCGCTACGAGCTTTGTATTCTGGAAAATGAAAACATGTATCGGTATCTGTTCATTCATCTCATGGACAAGTTAAGCTTTGCCATGTCAATGCTCAGTCTCTCTTAGCACATTTCCTTGAGTTTAAACACTATGTTAGTACGTGTTCAATGTTTATTCCATATCATTAAAGTGTCCCAAACTTGGCTTAAGCCTGACATCCCTTCAAATGCAATGTTTTGGAGGGTTACATGCTCTTTTGTAGGGACATAGAGGAGAGAAGGGGGTGGGGTTTGTCTTTATACACATCAAAGTCTTAGGGGTTCAGTAGTGAGAGTGAGTCCACAGGCTAATTATCCTGTGAGTGACTTTCTCTTTGTTGAGGTATATTTCGGGAAGATTGGTCGCTAATTGGTGTTATCCACAAACCTCTTAACGCCAACTATAGCAAAGAACTTGAATCTGTCATTCACTATGCGATACTTTCTATAGTGCCACATAATTCGACTCATCACTCTAATGTCACTATTACACGCATAGAATTAATTGTTGTAGATGATTTCAACAAAGTACTATTCTATTCACAGCATGCAATTACGTTCTTGTCTGATCATGATCTTATCAATATTGTGTATCAAATGTCCAGTAATCTCCTACCTGAGCCTACTTCTACACTGACTCAAAATCATACACTAATCAATGAACAAGAATTTCATTATCATTTTATGTCATATGATTTGGCGAATTCATCCTCAGTTCTAACCGTGAATACAAAGGTAAACGGTCTCATTACAATTTTGACTGCTGCATTTATTCAATTCGTGCCTTTGTATGTACCCCGTTTTTGAAGCCAAAGGCTTCATGGATTACTGCAGAAATAAGACTATTGATGAGAAACTGGGACACGAAACGTAGGTTAATAAGAAGCACCAGGAATAGTAGTATACAAGCGGAATTTCGAAAACCTCGGAATCTTGTTTAAACGAAAATTCAGGACTTTGAAAACCAATTCAACTTTAACACAATCAGAGATAAAAGCAAAAAAGAAAACATGTTTCGTCTTCTCAGGCGCTTGCGTTTAACTCAACCCAAATAGGAATCTCCTGATCAAAATTTCTTTGCTACCGATTTCCTTACTACATTCATTCTGGAACCCATTGCGACACACCTTCCGAATGTCTGCTCCAATTCTCCTTTGACAACATTCGGTGAATATAATTCCTTTTTTTCTGATATTACTCCTGAGACTTTCCATAAGGAAGCAGCAGACGTTAATTCTAATGCGCTCGGCATAGATGGAATCTCGATGAAAATTAACCGTTTAGCTCTCCCAGTTATCTTCCCAATATTATTGGAGATTTTTAATCCATCTCTGCGATGTGGTATTTTTCCAGATGTATAGAAAAAGGCACTAATTCGACCGAGAGCCAAAATCACATACAAATAAATTATTATTAGACCCTATGCAATCGGGCTTCAGCGCCAAACAAAGTACACTCACGGCGTCCCTCAAAATCACTACTGATGTTAAACTGGCGATCGATAAAAAGGAGATTACGGTTGTGGTACTATTTGACTTTTCTGAAGCTTTTGACACAGTGAAACCAAGTTTCCTTTTACAAAAACTCAAATCATTCAAAATGTGCTAGAACGGACACTGAATTCATGTCTCTGTTTTACATACAATTTACCAAAAAGTGAACACACTACTTTACATCAGAAGAGAGCAGGGTTCTTGCCCGTGACTGAAAGAAGCCAATTTTTTATGGGAAGTTTTCTGTTTACAATATCTAGAAAAGAAGCTACTCAGTATCTACGTGAATATTTTACTTTTCTTGATAAAAAACACCCCAATCACGACATACTCCGCGAGGGAACTTAGCTTTAAAAATACCAAAGCACAGAACATGTAAGCTCCAAAGTTCATTTATGGTTAGCGGGGCAAGTCTATGGAATAGAATACCACTAACTACCAGAAAAGCGTCCCTTTACTATCATTTTCAATTCAAATTTTTGAAGTATTTATTCAATAATTCAAATAATTTACTCGAAATTACCCATGGTAACAGTATTTAGTATTATGTTGACCTCTTAGCACTTATGCAGTTTTGTACTTCATTTAACACATATCGTATAATTATAACAATACTATGTACTTCACGCTCTACCTTCTTGTAACATTAATTTAATGTTAAATATCCATATCCAATTACTGTGCCATGGTTACATTTTCAACCAAAAAGATTAATTTTCTAGCAAGAAAATATGAATTTTCAACAAAATACATGAATTTTGAACTGAAAGAAGATGAATTTTCAACCACAGATGGAATCTTTTCCATTGGAAAAATTAATTTTCAACCTAAAAACGAATTTGGAACGAATTCGTTAACTTTGCAACCAAAGAAATTAATTTTTGAGCTGAATGTAAAATTTTTTACCAAATTAAATGAAATTCACACCCAATGAAGACAACTTTTTAACAAAACACATGAATTTTCAACCAAATAGTTCCATTTTCAACCAAGAAGATTAATTTTCTATAAAAAAATGAGAATCTTCAACACAATACACAAATTTTCAACCAAATAATTATTTCTTCAATCAAGAAGATTAATTTTTCACCAGAAAAAGAAGAATTTTCTACAAAATACATAAATATTGAACCAAAAAGTTATATTCTAACCAAAAAGAATAATTTTCTACTTAAAAAAGAAGAATTTCAAACAAAATGCATGAATTTCTAGCTTAAAAAAGATGAATTTTCAAAAAAAACTGGCATAGTTATCTCTTTGATTGAAACAATTAATCTTTAACCTAAAAACGAATTTGGAACGAAATCGTTACATCTACAACCAAAGAAATTAATTTTTGAACAAAAAAAAAAATGTTTCTCACCAAATAAATTGAAATTTGCACCCAATTAAGACAAATTTTTAACAAAGTCCATGAATTTTCAACTAAAAAAAGATTAATGTTTAACAAAAGATGGACTAGATATTATTTCAATTAAAAAAATTAACTTTTATCCTTAAAAATGAACTTTGAACAAAATCGTTAAATTTGCAGCCGAAGAAATGAATTTTCAAACCAAAAGATAAATTTTATGCCAAGATGATTAATATTAAAACACAAAAGATAAGCTTTAAACAAAATGCTTGATTTTCTAATTAAATAGCTGAATGATCAACTGGGGGATAAGATTTTTCATCCAAACAATGAATATTTAAATTTCCAATTTGAAATATTTATTTGAAAAAAAACGGATTTTCAGCAAAAAATATAAATCTTCAAAGAACACAGAATTATTTTCAACCAAATTGTGGAATTTTTTTTACAAAAAAAAAAGTAGATTTCGTACCCAAAAAGAAGGATTTTCAACCAAATATTTACATTTTTAAATAAAAAATGAAGTTTTTAACAACAAGATAAATTCAACACAAAAAAAATATTAAAATTATATGGAAGGATGTGTTTCAAAATTTTTGCGATGCTTTGAGCCTATGATCTCACTGCATAAAATTTGTGGGCTGGGCCCAATTCATTAGACATGCTACTTTTCACTTGAGAGCGTTCCATATGGTATGAATTCCGTATCAATGGGAACATTTGTCGGAATCATTTTTTTGAAGCACAAAAATTCTATAATTTTCAAGAAATAAATTAAGATTAAATGTGTGCTCAATTCAGAAAAACTCTAAGTTTGAGAGGAAAAAGCAATTGCAATAGAATGTAGATCAAATCGCAAAAATTGTGATTTGAATATGGCTTTAAAAATGTTCTTAACATTATAGATATATCATTATATTCACCAATAGAATTGAGGAAAACCATCAGGCATGAGATGAGAATATAAGTAATCTTCATTTTTTTCAATTAGACGAAAAACTGATTAATTGAACTATGTGAAGAAGTTGTTTAAAAACGTGGCTAATGAATATTCTAATACTTCATTCTATTTAGGAATCGTTATCTCGTATAGTCTTGAAGTCGAGGTTGCCCTTCAAGATATTTATATTTCATCAGAGTTTTACAAATGTTGAAACATTCCTTCAAACTGATATCACAATTTATATAATCTTTTACATTTTAGCGAAATTCTTTGTACGAAGAAATACTCTTTCCATATCAATTATAAATATAATTCAAGACAATATGTTTGTCAGATTAAAAAAAAAGTTTCAATTTTTAGCAACACATTGTTATAAAAATCTGAAAAAATAAAGGATAACCCATGGCGAACAAGGATTTTGATTATTTTTTCACCAATTTTCTCTCTGCAATAGTTTCCTTGTGTGAAAATAATGTTTATACAATTTTTATAACAATTATTTCATAATAGCTGCTGATTGTTTCCAATTCAATCAAAACATTTGTATCTTAACAAAATAACAGTAGTGTATTTATTATTATCAAATTTTTTTTTAATTCGACAGAAGCAAATTCTAATATATCAGTTGCAAAGTAAGAACATGAAGAACGAAATATCTTTATTGGTTTCCAAATTTGGACTTAAGTCGTTCAGCCTTAAGCTAAACAAGTTAAGATAACTCGGAAACCAATCAAGAGTTCATTATATTAGGTCTCATTTTTTGACTTGTATTCAAGTTTTTAATTTCATAGGTGTTAATTAACATATATATTCATTTCCAATCATATTATATCGTTTATGAGAAATGTTCAAATAATATTTTTTTACAATGAAAATTTTCGTTGAAGAAGTATTATCCCTTAGCAGATTCACTGAATGAGAACTGACTATAAGGGTAAATTTAAAAAATATTATTGCTCAAACAAGCAAAAAATCCACACACGCCACATCCTGATAATTTGGGATTTTTATCACAAAAAAATCCTATCGTACTCAGCCGATCTTTCACTTTAAGGATTTAAAAATGAAAAGTGAATTCTTTTTTTACTTTAGAATTTTCTGAGTAACAAAATATAAAAAATAATATTGAAAATTGACTCGAAATAGTTTTTCTATCTCTAAAATCCTCATAGTTGAATGTTTTTTGACCGAATTGGTTTTTTTGCAGTCAGGTAAGATATTTAATCAACTATTCATTTAATCAACGACTGCAAAAGATTGTAAGCTTATTTTGAAGGGATTTCTTGAGTATTGCATGGAATTTCACAAGAATTATTTTGATTGAACCTATGAGGATTTATAAGATTGCGAGAGATTCTAAAAAATTCCAAGACCTTCAAAACATCTCAAGAAAAGTCAAGCGTCAGAATCTTCAAAAATCTATATTTTGTTTGAAATGTTATTACATCTTTTCAAAACTTCTAAAACCCTCAATTTTTTTTCAAATAGTTCGAATTTTTCATCAAATTGTTTTTAAATTCTGCAAAATAAATTTATTGATTGATCGAACTTACCTGTAAGTGAAGTTCGATTCTAATTGTATGAGCGTCTCCTCCGAATAGATCAAATGGTGGTCCCCTACTTCCGGTCAGTCCAGCCACGATTTTGAAAGTTAAATAAAGAAAATATGGCGCGCGTTCCTCTTCTGTTTCGAAAATTCAATAATTCTAGTAAGATTCATCATTTTAGTTGAGAACTCATCTTTTTGGTTTAAATTTCAACTATTCGAGTTGAAGATTCATCATTCTAGATGAAAATTCATCACACTTTTTTTTAAATCTAACTATTTTTTTTAAATAAGTTTTTTTTTTCTAAATTCATATCTTTTTTGCTTAAAAATTCCACTACTTGGTTAAAAATGTGTCTTTTTTAGCTGAAAGTTCAGGTATTTTATTTAAAAAATCGTATTTTGAGTAAAGAATTAATCTTCTTATTCAATAAATAATCTTCTTGTTTGAAAATTAATCTTTTTGCTTAAAAATGTATGTATTCCACTTGAATATTCATCATTTCAGTTCAAAATTCATCACGTTTTTTGAAAATGTAATTATTTTTTTTCAAAATAATTCTTTTAGTTGAAAATTCATATATATTTACTTAAAAATTCAACTATTTGGTTAAAAATTGGTCTTTTTCAGTTGTAAATTAAACTATTTTGTTGAAACTTCATGTCTTACTAAAAAAGTCGTATTTTTACTAGAGAATTATTCTTCTTGGTTAAAAATTAATCTTCTAATTTAAAAATTAATCTTTTTGGTCGAAAATCAATCTTTTTGTTCGAAAATTCAATAATTCTAGTAAGATTCATCATTTTAGTTGAGAACTCATCTTTTTGGTTTAAATTTCAACTATTCCAGTTGAAGATTCATCATTCTAGATGGAAATTCATCACATTTTTGTTAATATAACTATTTTTGAAAATAAGTTTTTTTTGGTTGAAAATTCATATATTTTTTACTTGAAAATTCAACTACTTGGTTGAAAATTTGTCGTTTTTAGTTGAAAATTCAAATAGTTTGTTGAAAATTGATGTATTTTATTTTAAAAAATCGTATTTTTAGTAGAGAATTAATCTTCTTATTTAAGAAATAATCTTCTTGTTTGAAAATTCATCTTTTTGTTTAAAAATGTACGTATTCCACTTGAATATTAATCATTTTAGTTGAAAATTCATCACGTTTTTTGAAAATGTAACTGTTTTTTTTTCAAAATAATTTTGTTGTTGAGAATTCATTCTTTTAATTGAAAATTCTTATATGGTTTACTTGAAAATTCAACTATTTGGTTAAAAATTTGTCTTTTTCAGTTGTAAATTCAACTATTTTGTTGAAACTTCATGTCTTATCAAAAAAATCGTCTTTTTACTAGAGAATTATTCTTCTTAGTTAAAAATTAATCTTCTTATTTGAAAATTAATCTTTTTGTTTAAAAATTTATCTTTTTGCTTGAAAATGTAAATATTCTACTTAAATATTCATCATTTTAGTTGAAAATTAATGTTTTAGGTTAAAAATTAATCTATTCCAGTTCAACATGGTTGAACGTTAAACTCTTTTGTTAAAAATTCCTCCTTGTTGTTTGAAATTCATCTATGCCAGTTGAAGATTCATCATTTTAGTTAAAAATTGATCTTTTTGATTAAAAATAAAACTACTTATCAGTTTGAAGTTAAACTCTTCGGTTAAAAAGTAATTTTTTGGTACAAAATTCAACTATTCCAGTTAAAAATTCATCATTTTAGTTGAAAATTCATCTTTTTCATTTAAAATTCAATTTTTCTAATCGAATATTCATCATTTCAGTTGAAAATTCATCAGTTGGGTTGAAAATTAATTTTTTGGACTGAAAATTGGCCTATTCCGTTTTCAGTTGAAAATTGATCTTTTTTAGTTTAAATTTCAACTATTTGGTTGAAAAATTTTCTTTTTTGTGTTGAAAATTCATGTATTTTGTTAAAAAATCATCTTTTTTGGTAGAGAATTAATGTTCTTGCTTGAAAAGTCATCACTTTGGTTGAAATTTTGTATTTTTATGCAAAATTAATTTAGAGAAAAATGTAAGAAATGATTATTTATGTTTTTAGTATTATTTAATTGTTTAATTAATATGGTGCTAATATATTTAAGAATGACTTGTTAAAGCAAAATTTGTGTAAGCTTTTTAAATTAAACGTATTAATTGAATCCTTATAAATTGAAAAAGACATTATTTATAATAAGCTTGAGAAGCTGTATAAATATTCCGAATCAATTGTTTAAAAAAAAATACAAAATATTTGAATGGCTGTTTACTATGAAAAATTGTACTTGGGAAAATCACTTGAGATACCTAGAAAAGATCTGGAATTGTCAGGGCATTTTTTTCCAGGACTCGAGTAGACACTCTGAGATGTTAAAAACGTTTTTTTTTTCGACAAATTTTTAACATCCACAATCAGAACATATAATTTAATAGAAATTAGAAAGGATATAATAAAATGAGTTTGCATAATTTTAGAGGCTTAAATAATTTTCCCTTCCTTCTAATTCATTAGATTTTTTAATCCTAATACTTATTTTGCTAAATTATTAAAAATTTCAATTAAAATGTACAATTTTCAGCAATTTTATTTAATTGTTTTTTTATAAGTTTTGTATAATTCTTTATCGGATATGTGCTCGATTTAATTTATATTGAGGTCATGAAATTAAGTAAATACAATGTTGCATGCTGTGGTTCATAAAATTTTTTATGAATCATTAAATATCTTTTATAAAATTATGCTATATAAACAGGGATACAAAAAACAGTCACTTTCAATCACTTTTCTTTTCAAATCACTTTTCAGTCACTTTTTAAAGATATAGTCACTATTGTCACTTTTTTAAGATAAAGTCTTTTTTCAGATGAAGTCATCATAGTGACTTTTCTAAGATAAAATCACTAGTCACTTTTTAAAAAAATATCACTTTAGTCACTTCTTTTAATGAATTAAAACAGAGAACCCAAGAATTTCTAAATTTTTATTGAATTTTTTCGAAAATTCCTTCGAATTCTTTGAAATACCCTTCAAAACTATTGAATTTAATAGATCTTTGTCGTATTTCCAATTCTTCAATTCATTTTGAATTCTTATGAATTTTATCAGATTCTTATTCACTAATTCTATTCACTCCCATTTAACTGAATTCAATGGATTTTTATTTTATTTTAATGATTTCGTATGAATTTAATCGAATTCTCTTCAATTCTTCTAAATTCACGCCAATTTTACTGAAATCAATGGAATATTTTTGATTTTCTTCAATTTATTTAAATTCACTCTAAATTCTTATTAATTTATCCTCAATTCTTTTAAATTCTTTCGAATTTTCTTGAATTCTTCTAAATTAAGTCAATTCAATGGATTTTAATAAATATTTTATAATTTTTGTTTAATTCATCCTGAAACCATCAGACAATTTATCAAATCCTTTTGAATTCCCTTGAATTCTCTTAAATTCACTCCAATTTTACTGAATTCAATGGAATAGTATTGATTTTTTTCTATTTATTTGAATTCACTTGGAATTCACTCTGAATGCTTGATAATTTATTCTGAACTTTTATTAATTTATCCTGATTTCTTTGTAATTTATTCTGAATTCTTCTAAATTCACTCAACTCATTGCACTTTCTAAATTATTTTTTTAAGGCTTCTAAACTAAAATGTCTTCTAAACTGACCTTGAGTTTTTAGGCATTTCTATGAATTTCATCAAAGTCTTTTGATTTCCCTTGAATTCTCCTAAATTCACTCAAATTTTACTGAATTCAATGGAATAGTTTGGATTTTTTTCAATTTATTCAAATTCACTTGGAATTAATTCTGAATGCTTATTAATTTATCCTGAACTTTTATTAATTTATCCTGATTTCTATGTAATTCTGAATTCTTCTAAATTCTCTTGAATTCTTCTAAATTCATTCAATTCTAAACTTACCTTGAGTTTTTAGGCATTTCATTAAATACTTTTGAATACCCTTGAATTTTTCGCAGTTAAATAAAAAGTCTTTCAAATTCTTATGTATTTCTTCAGTCTTTTGAATTCGCTTGAATTCTCCTAAATTGACTCAAATTTTACTGAATCAAATGGAATAGTTTTGATTTTTTTATCTTTTTTCAATTTATTTGAATTCACTTCTCTGAATGCTTATTAATATATTCTGAATTTTTATTAATTTATCCTGATTTCTTAGTAATTTTTCCTGAATAAAAATTCTTCTAAATTCACTCAATTCATTGCATTTTTTAAATTATTTTTTTTTAATGCACCCTGAAGTCTTCTAAACTTACCTTGAGTATTTAGGCATTTCATCAAATTCTTTTGAGTTACCTTGAATTTTTCGAAATCAATTCAAAAGTCTTTCAAATTCTTATGAATTTCATCAGTCTCTTGAATTCACTCCCATTTTACTCAATCCGATGAAAATTATTTGATTTGGAATTCACCCTGAATTCTTATTAATTTATCCTGAATATGGTCGTGGAAAAAAAATCCTTTCTTTTTCAAGTTTAACTTAAAATATGTATAAAAATAGTTCAACATTTTTATTATAAATAAACGAATTTTTGTGAAGTCTCATTTTTTTATTGCATTCCCAAATGAGTACATTTTTTAACAGGAAAATACAGTCACAGCTTCATAGAAGAAATTTAACAACTCAAACTCTCACAATATTTATTATATTACTAATTTATTTGTTAATTTTCTCCAAAATAAAGTATTTTAACCACATTTACTTTCACTAAATGTGAGGAGTAGGTAATTTATTATTGAAAAATATAATAGTTTTAAATCTTGCAACGACTCTATTCTTAATTTTTTTTGGGATTCTCTTGATTTTTTTAACCCTAGCTGAATTCTTCTGAATTAACTTGAATTCAGTCAATTCTATTAAATTAAATGAATTTTTAAAGATTTTGCTTTTTTTAATCCACCCTGAAGTCTTTTAAACGCAGCTTGAATTTGTAGGCATGTCATAAAATGGTTTTTAATTCCCTTTAATTCTTTCAAATTCACTCTGATTTGACCGAAATCAGTGGGATATTTTGTATTTTCGATTCACTTGCATTTTTTAAAAATTCAAATTGAATTTTGATCAATTTCATCGAATTCTTCTGATTTATTTTAAATTCACTTAAAATTTTTATTTAATTCATTGCTTATCTTTCGAATTCATCTTGCATTTGTTAAAATTTACTTAGAATTCTTATAAATTTCAACGAATTCATTTGTTCAGTTTTCAAGTAAAATTAGTCTGTGATAGCCCTGAACATAAAAAGCTGTATATTCAAGGAATATAAGCTCAATAAGAATATTATAGAAGTATTTGAATTTAAAAAGTAAATTCCAAGAAAATATTGAAAACTTAATACTTTTCCTTACTTCAAATATATTAATAAAGACCAGCATTGATCCTATTTCAGAAGAATTAAAGGAAGTAATTTTGGAATTATTGTGATACTAAAGCACTAAAAACGTAAACTATTTCTAGCATAAACTTATCTCTTATTTTGGGGAAAGGGTTTTATTGAGTCCTCAGAGGATCCTGCGGAATAATAATATACATCGCTTCTCGAGTAATTTTATATATATTCATATATTTCCATTCTAGTTATCTAAATATATATATATATATTTTGTATATGTATAATTTATATACCATCCTCTTAAATTTCATGTAGAAATAATTCTGCCTCTTATTCTCCTTTTTTTATTGTATTTGTATGCTCGCGGTTGTTTTGCCGTCCGGTTTGCTGTCCAGCCTTAGAATCACTAGGGCGCGACATTTAAAAATATTCAAGCAGACAGTGGACAAAAATTCTATACAGGCGATTAACGTCTTGTCCGTACCGTCATTAAGTCGCTTGTAAGTGCACATTACATCGCTTTGACATCACAGGTGAAACCATTAAAGAAATTCGAGGATTATCGTCTACAAACAGGCATTTCACGTTGACCAAACTCTCCCAAGAATGTCGCTAATTTAAAACGAAATCAGTAAAAAAGACATGAAATCCTTTTCTTTTTTTCATCAACATTCATGCAACTTGACTACTTTACAACAGTAATTTCCAGCAAAAAAGAGGTTTTCAACAATATTTAAAGAGTATTTTATTTTCTTCATTCAAATTTGTTTGCTGCTTCGAGTATTTTAGCGAAACTTGAGAGAATCAAGCCAACGTCGACTAATTTGCGAGGAACCTGTATGATACATTTTTTCGATCACGCATGCGGTTTCGCTGAAAACATTGAAAAGTGACAACAAGTATTTCTTGCCGTTCTAGTAGCACGATAATCGAGTATATACGTGTAACTGACCGGCAGATTTTCCGGCAGCAAACCGGAACCATTTATACGATTCACAAACTGCTTTTTTTGTGCATGGGTTTTTCTTTCCTGTTTTTTTTTCTTTCTTTTTGATTAAAGCGAACACGAGGCTCGTAACACCTCGCATGCCACGAGCGCTTTACATCTACACTTATCGATACTTTATGGATACAATTGGTTGAAATTCGTCGGCTATGTAGAATGAACAGAGGATATGCATTTTGCGCAATGTTCCCATGTTAACCTTTGCAGGAATTTTTTCGGAAATACATACATGCCGTCGAAACGTTCGAACGGAAAACGCGGCGCTACAAGAGAAGACTGTTCTATTATACACTCATTTCAAAAACACTTCTGCGAGTCTTCATTCGCACTGAGAAAAGAAACAGAATTTTTTTCACAATTGATAAAGCAACTTTCCGCAGTAGATTCGAATTGAAAACTTTAATTAAGAAACGTACTGGAAATGCAGACTTTTTTTGTACAGTTGGAAACGAATTGGAGACTTTCGGATTTTTGTAGACACTCAGTGCGAATGCAGTCTTGAAAATTACATTTGCTAAAAACCACGTGACATTTATTCCGAGAATTTCGAGAAACGCCTGACAGACTTGCACAAAAACTACAATTCAGATCTCTTTAAGCAATGTAAAGGAATACAAAATTACCTCTAAACGATCACCAAAGATAGAGGATCAGAGGATCGTGACGAGAGTCGAGAATTCTATCTTGGGTGATCCGTAATACTAATACGTGATTGCTTACGAAACGTATCTAATTAAGTGGCAATAATAAGTTAATAAATTACTTTGAAAATATATTAAATTGCGATAGAATGATTTTGAAAAAAAAGAATGTTTTGGTATCTAAGGGGCTGAGGTCTTTCAATCGTATTCCTTTTTTTGTTTTTTTTTTCTCATTCACTCGATCGCTTTTTTCCACACATGCACTCTTGTTTTTCCCTATCCAACCCTCGTTTGCTCTCCCTTACGCTTCTTAATACTCAATTTCCACTCTTCCGGAAAAGAAACTTACAACCTAAGTCCAATATATTATATATTAAATAGCAATAATATTAATAATAATCAGCGATAGCAATATATTAATATTAAATAATATAATTTTTAACAAAACACCCGCCACACAACAATTATTTGTAAAAAAGAATTGGTAGCCAACGACACACGGAATTTTGTCGGAAGAAACACGCAATTGATTGCGATAGTCCTTCTTCTAGAGTATTGTAAAGTTTAAAAAAATAAAATTAGGCATGCCATAAATTCTTGTCGCGGATCTAGATATAAATCGAAAGTTCATTCACAATTGTATTACTTTTGTCTTCTGAGATTCAAGGAAAAAATGCTATGGAAAAGTGACGAAAGTCTTCGAGTTGTCGATGACGGGCTCACAATCAAAATATAACTTTCGGCTACTTATTTTTTCACCCTCTTTAACGTTAGACATATTGCGAGAAAGTACCTTGAATTCGACGAAATGAGTTCTTTTACGAGACTCGATGTGTCTTTCATCCACTTAGTATAACTCAAAAAAATGCACTTTACACAGAGAATATATTAAGGGTAGATGAAAGTGTCTACAGACGCATACGTCGCACGTTAGTTACTCTTCGTCATTATTCTGAAAACTTGCTCTCTATCATTTCTAAGAAGTCCATTTCTTTTTTTTCTCATTTTTTATTTTCTCTCGATTTTTTTTTCTCTTTTTTGTTGAAACTGCCCGAAGGTTCCCTCCAGAAAGTTTGTTGATCGCGAGCGATATGTGCGTTACTCTTTTTAAAAAATATCCACTCCAAAGTACAAAACGCTGCTTCACAAAAAATAGTATTCTCTCTTTCTCTCAGAAACTGACGAATTCTTCAGCACACTATCTTCTCTAATAACTAGACAATCAAAATTCACTGATCTGTAAGCTCAAGAGAATCATTTTGTCATTGCGAAACCAGCGGAACGATTTCATCTCGTCGGGAAAAACGAAAATCGACCTTTTGTCGACAAGTTTGCGGAATGGAAAATGTAATTGGATAAATCAACGCTCGAGATTTGAAGGGAATCCTGCATTCAGTTTCAATCATGTATGTAAAGTTTACGCATTTCATTGGTTTCTAGTTGCTGCAGTTCATAGGAAGTCGAGTCATCCGGGATTCTTGACGAGTTTTTTGCCCCTGTAGTCGTAAACGCGTCTGCAGAAAAGTACCATATCTGCTGGCACCGGTAAGGGAGGTTGTCTGCTTTCCCTGGGATAGACCTGGTCACCCGGTGGAACTATCAGACATGGAGCTTCCACTCCTTCCTCAAGCCGCCTTATATTCTTTCGATACCTGAACAATTGAAGACAATTAAAATTTTCAAATATATTATTTCTAATACTAAGCAAAAAGGAGGACTGTTGAGGTCAATTTAAAAGAATTCAAAACATTTGAATGATTTCAAACTATTTCGAACGATTTCAAGAGATTTCTAAACATTTTCAAAGATTTCGAAAGTTTCTGATCTGGAACAGGGAATTTCGCAAATAAAATTATAATTTTGAGTTGGAACATAAGATAATTTTTGGTCATAAGAATTACAATTATAATTTGGAACAGAATATATTCCCTGTTCCAAATCTTATCAGGATCAGGATGGCTTCTGAACCGAGAAACCGAGAAATGTCCGAGTATTTTACAAATTTTTAGAAGAAAAATCTATCCAATTACTTGAAATATCACCAATTTTGTATCACATGATGGTATAATGCAATTTAAAATAATCTTGCTATCTTTTCTCTTTTTTGAAAAATTATTTATAAATTTAAAGTAAGTTCGATTCCAACTTCTCCTTAATGTTGAGTTCAGTTGCTAACTTATTCATTTATCATTCATTCATTCGTTCACAATTTTACTTTACAAATTTTCTATTTTAGATCTTCATTTTTAAGCGTACATTTTTAATTTAAAGAATTTCAAAATGCAGTTTTGAAGACTTGTACAATTAAAAATTAAAAGTATTAGAAATTGAAAATATTTGATCAAAAACGTTTTTAGCTGATCAACTGTAAATACAAATTAATTAATTATTTTAAAAATTGAACTGTACTTTAAGTATTAAAAGTGAACAACCATTGATTTTAAAAGACGAGTCTAAATCCGTCCAAAATTAAAGATTTTACCAATTTTAACGTTGCAAATTGAATTTTTTTCAATTTGAAAGTCTTAGAAGTAAACAAATACCAACGCCCCATTTGAACTTGATAAAACATTTAAAAAATTTAAATAACTGCAAATTAATTGATTCATAATAAAACACTTTTATTAAATTTCAAATTCGAGTCAAATATTATTTCAGTCTAAAATGTTCTATTTTTAACCCATTCATTTTTTCAAATTTTTGATTAAAAAAATACAAATAATTTAATATTAAGCAATATTTAACTGTTCATTAAAAAGACAAAATTATAAATCAAATAATCAAAACTAAAAAATTTGAAACTGAATTGTTTGAAACAGAAAGCCTTGAATCTATCTAATTTCCAGAGAGCTAAATTTAATTTTTGAACATTACAATTTTATTTTTTGTATTTAATCAAAATTTCAAATGATTTCAAAAAAATTTAGAACACAATGCAGATTTCGAACAAAAATTTAGAAGCTTTTTAATAATTGTGAAAGGTTGCATAAGAATAACATAATTTTCTTAAGATTCCTTAGAAAATTCAAAGTGATTTTGTATTTTGGAAAATGAATTTTAAGCGAATATTTAAAAAGATTTCCAAAATTGTAAACAAAATCTGGAAGCTTTTATGAAATTTTTTTTAATTTCGCAGAATTTTTTCAGAAAAAATTCGAATCATTTCAATAGATATTTAGAATTTTTGAAAAAATTTCAAAAATATTTTTATTTCAAAAGATTTAAAAAAATTTTAAACAAACTGTAGATTTTTGAAGATTTTAAAATCAAATTTTGAAGCTTTAAAAGGATTTTAAAAGGTTTTAAGATAATAAAAAAAATCTTGAAGTTCCTGGAAAAATCTTAACTTACTTTCTATTTTGAAAAAATAATTCGAAGAGAATATTTCAAAACAAAAACAAGTTTTGACATATAAATATAATTAATCGTTCAATTCTTAATGGTTCTAGTTTAAAATTGCTTAAAATAATGATATTTGTTAAATTTACAAATTTATTGATTCATTATTATTTAATTTAGAGCATTGAAAATGATAGCGTAGATTTATATTTTTTGAACTGAATATGAATCTTTCAACTGTACAATTTATAAAAGTTTAAAATTGTAAATTTTGCAGTTTCACTGCTCCTAATTAAAAATTTTGCGAATTAAATGTGCTTCCATTTTATACGTGCAAATTATTGAATGCCTGAATGACAAAATTTTGAAATAAAAAGTTTTTATACTCTAATTTTAAAAGTTAAAAATTCAAGAGTTCCACATTGAGTGATTCAATTTGCAGTCCAGTTTTTATTAATTTAAATGAAAAAATGTTTAGCTTTGAGAGTTCCAATTTCTTAATTTCATTCACCGTGAGAAATTATTGCGAAACGGTCACGTTGATAATTTTTTACGGAAATTCCCTGTTCCAAGTCACAATTACGTTTATTTCCAAAACTTCTTTCTTCCAAGTCAAAGTAATACTTATTTTCAATATTTTATATTATAATTGAGAAATATAGTAACTCTTTTTTTCTAAAATTTGGAATAAGAGGGATATTTCCAATTCCGGCAAAATTTTAATGGAAAAACAATTTTTTAACTCAAACAAATTCTGATTTTTGACAAGGAATTTTTAAAATCTGACAAATTCTGACTTGAAACAGGTTTTTTTTGTAAATTCCCTTTTCATAAAACGGAATGAAAATTATTTTCAAAAATTTCCTTGTTATAAACCCAAAATTATAATTCTGAACGAAAATTCCTGTTCTAAAGGGAACCTTGAATAAGAATTGTAATTCTTTACGGAACTTTCTAGTTCTATCTCAGAATTATAATTCTTTCAAAAAATTCCCTGTCTCAAAGTCCAAAATCAAATTCTTTTCGAAAATTGCCCGTCCCAAAGTCAAAATTATAATTCTTTACGAAATTCCCTGTTCAAAAATCAACATTATAATTCTTTACATGAGTCCCGATCCCAAATGTATAAATTATAGTTCTTTAATGAAATTCCTTTTGCGAAATTTAGGGCTCCACTTTTTCTGTAAACAATAGTATTTGCACTGGCTTAACGTTAAGTTGGCACCATTATGCTATAAAACGTACTAAAAATGAATTAGTCAAATTTTTCTATACACCATAATTTAAGGCTCTTGGAATCTGATTATCAAAGTTTTTGAAAAAATTGTTTAAACAATTATTATTGAAACAAATGTACTAAAAATTATTTAATCAAATTTTTTTTCTTATCATATTTTTAGGCTCATTTAATTCTTTCGAAATATGATCATTAAAGTTGTTTTTTAAATTCATTAAACCATTATTGTTTAAATAAATTTACCCAATATTAATTATACATACATATTAATATTCCTGTCTTAATTTATTCTAATTCGAGGATCTTTAAATATCGTGAACTGGAATAAGTCCGACTTTTTCTTTTCCTTTTTTTTTTGTAATAGTGTTGCGTTAGCTTAAGTTATAAAAAATACTTTAACATAATCATAAAACCATTTCTTTCTCCTCACATGATTTAGAGCTATTTGAATGTGAGCATTAATGTTTTTTTCAAGTCTTTAAACAATTATTGTTTAAACAAATGTACCAAATATTAATTTTATATGTATATACAAAATCATTCGATTTTTCTATTTGTTTGTTTATTAATATATAGTGTTGCTCCAGCTACACATTATAAAAAATGCATAAAAAAGTTTATGAAACCCATTATTTTTCCTTAAATAATGTAGGGCTCATTTGGAGCTCACAAAATATGATCTTTAAAGTTTGTTCAAAATTCTTTAAACAAATTTACAAAATATTAACTTTATATATTTATTTCCCAACCATAATTTCAGGATCATTTAGGGTTCCTAATATATCGCGGGTCGGAAGTCATCCAATTTTTCCTTTTCCATTTTTTTTTGTAATTGTATAGTGTTGTATCAGCTTAACGTTATAAAAAAAACGTGAAGAAAATCGTAAAACCCTTTTATTCTCCTCACATAATTTCGGGCTCATTTAGGGCTCTCTGAACATGATCATTAAAGTTTAACAAAAATTCTTTAAGCAATTATTGTTTAAATAAATACACCAAATATTAATTTGACAAACTTATTTCCCTAGAAAAATGTTATTGGAACTGTCTGGATATGATCATTATGCTTTTTAAATAACTTTTTAAGCAATTATTCTTTGAAGAATTTCTAAAAAGTGCTAAGGATCATTTTTGGAGAGCCCTAAAATCTTAAATGAACCTGAAGTTATGATAACAAAATCAATTTGTCTAATTAATTTTTAGCACGTTTTATAGCATAATAGTACCAGTTTAACTTAAAAATCAACTTGTGAGCTTTTTACTCACCGACAGTATTCGTTGAACGTTAGAATGTAGCATTTATCTTCTATGCAGGCTACACTATTCGCATCTCGATGACGTGATGCAAAAACTTCATCTTCGGTATCGAATTCTGTACGCCCTTGTTCGGTGTGTTCTGGTCTATAATACCACAGCAATGAGAACATCATTTCTCCTGCAAAAGAACGATTTTTTCAAAATAAATAAGTAGTACTTCAATAAAAAAATGCATAATTTCAGGCCTCGCACTCTTTTTGGTCAAGTACAAGTAAAGGCTCCTTTTGAAGATAAAATGGATTAAAAAGTACTGATATTTTTAACGCTTTTTATTATTTTCGAATGAAATAATAAATAATCGATGATAATTATACATTCAAGCAAAATTTTTGGTACAAATGTGTTTTAACCAGAAATTCTGATTGTTTCAAATATAATTGAGATAAAAACAACGTAATTTTTCGGTTCAAACACATCTTTAGTAGAAAAATCTGCTTAAAAGAACCAAAATTCTTGCTAAAATGACCAGATTTCTAGTTGAGACAACTAGGATTTTTTTAATTAGCACAATTATTGTTTGTTAGTTTAATCAGTTCGATCAGTGAAGCAAGTTCCAATAATAACATGGTGCCTATTTGAACAATATTTTTTTACTTAAAGTCAGGGTGTCTTGTGAAATTACGTTTACAGTTTATAAATTAATATTCTTTTATCAGGATCGGTATGATTTTACCAAGATGGTCGTTTTAGGATAAGTTTTAAGAAAATATCTTGAAATGAATGGTCAAAACAGCTTGTCAGAATAAAGTTTAAAAGCTTGGGAATAAAAAGTAAAACTGCAAAAAAACTTATTATAAAAAAATTTTCAGCACAAATAAATACTTTTATGTGCATGAAAACATGAAAAGAATTTATCGGAAAAATGCATTTTTTCGATCTTTCCGAATTTTGCATTTTTTACCCCCAAACTAATAATAATGAAAGAAGGTGTTTGCTACACCGGGGAAACCGGGGAATAACAATTATTTATCGACCGGGAATTTTACAAAGTTTTAGAAGAGAAATCTATCCAATACATGAAATGTCACAAATTTCATATCACCGGATATAAATGCAATTTTAAATAAGTTCGATTTCAACTTTTTTCAAATGTTAAGTTCAATTGAAATTAAACATTTTTGATCAAACATATTTGAGGTTGATCAATAATTTCTTTTACAATACGATTCTGAGTCTGTTCAAAATTAAACAATTTGAAGATTTTATCGCTACAATTTAACTGTTTCAGTTAAAAAACCATAGTAGTTGAACAAATTTAAATGTCCGATTAAAACTTTATAAATATTCTTAATTTTCAAATAATTTCAAATTAATAGATTCATAATTAAACGCTTTTATTTAATTTAAAATATTGTTTCCGTTTAAAATATTTAATTTTTAAAGCATTCAATTAAAAAAAATTAATTTAAAAAATGTAATTTTAAAAATATTTAGCAATATTTGAATGTTTCTTTAAAATGAGAAATTGTAAATGAAATATTCAAAACTAACCAACTTGAAACTGAATTTTTACAAATAGAAATCCTTGAATCATTAAAATTTTAGAGTGCTAAATTTCAACTCTGAGCGGGGCGATTTTAATTGTTTCATTTTTTAATATTTTAATTTGAGAGTGATAGTGTCAAATTTTTGTGTATAAATAACAATTGAACAATTAATAATTTAAAACTATTCAATTTCTAATTATAAAGTCTTCAGTTTGAAAAAAATACATATTTAATTTCTATTTTTTCTAACTTAAAATTGTTTAAAATGATATAATTTGGAACATTCACAAATTTATTGATACATTCTTCAATTTAATCTTAAGAGCATTGAAAATTATAGCGTGGATTAAAATTTTTAACCGAAAATATTGGAACCTTGAATTGTTAAAAGTTTAAAATATCTAATTGTCTACTTTAACGGCATTTCATTTAAAAAATTTCAATTGAAAACTTTTAAAATCTTCCATTTCATACGTGTAAATTATTGAGCGTTTGAATAAAAAAATTTGGAATCAAACATTTTTCAAGCTTCAGTTTTACAAGTTTAGAATTTAAAAGAGTTTCACTGTGAGTGCTTTAACTTGCGTTTCAGTTTTTATTACTTCAAATGAAAAAATTGTCAGCTTTAAGAGTTCCAATTTTTTAATTTCAAAGACCATGGAAATTTTTTACCAACCGGAAATATAACGCAAAATGACCGAAATTTTTTTTCTCTGATAAAACGGCTACCCTGAAAAAAAACTTTCACCCCTAATAATGTACTCTTCTTGAAATTTTAAATATTTTAAGTAACCTTGATACTCTAAAGCTTAATCTCAAATTTTTTAAAATTTATAAATATTGACCCCATCATATTTTTTATGAATAATAGAACATAACTATTTTGTTAATATATATAAATTTAGGGAGTAAGACTTTTAGAAAAAGGAATTTTTTGTTTCAATAGTCACCTTAGCATTCCTATCCATGTTTGAAATCAGAACTAAGGATTTTTAACTGAAATTATTTGTTTTTTACCGTAATTATGTAAATAAAATATTACTTTCCTTTTCGTTTTTTAAATACTTGGCCTTATTTGTATGTAAAAAATGAATTTAATAGACATTCCACTGCTTGCTACTTGTTTAAAAGTCTGGGCTTCTTTTTGCTACTTTATTAAGTCATAAAATTCAAATGAAATTGCAATTTCTTGCAATTTTATTTGGATTTATAATAAAGTCTGCAAATGTTGAGAAGTTTATATTATAAATTATATTTACCATCATCCGGATTCTCCCAAAGCGCAGCGATTTTCGCAACGAAAGGTAGATCAGCTTTGCGAGGACCACTTCTGAGCAGAACGCAATCTCGAGAACGTAAAATGTCACCACTCACATGCCTCATACTAGCGTAGCATCTTCGAATAGCAGATTCTTCATTCTAAGTTTTAAAGTTCATTCGTTAAATCATCCGCTTAAATAAGAATAAACTTAAAAATAAAATAAAGTATCAAGAGAAACTTGATTCCAAGAACCAGAAAAAAGGAAATACCTTTTCAATTAGGACACTGAACAGAGCTGCATGTCTCGTGAAATTAAAGATTAATTACGGAAGCAGGGAAGTAATTGCAACCAGATAATGAGAGTGGAGACACCATTCCAATGATTAAGAAATTTAAAAAAGTGTAAGAAAAATACAGTGGATCAGTAAATCAAGTCCCATTTCAGGACTGTTCTAATGAGAACAAACATTCTATCCTAGTGCCAGTCAGATAAGGTAAATTAATTTGCAGCCTTGATTTAAATTTTTAAAAAATCTACTTCTACTGCAAGGAGAAATGAAAAATCTAAAAGAGGAATAAAAAAATCGATCAACGTGTTCTTACCGTTAGATATACTTTGGCCTCGTACGCATCGCCTTCCCAACTCCATCCGTTGCTCCACTTAGGTTTCAAAAATGGTTTCCTAGCTACAGTTAAATGTTCATTCACGATTTCATTGTCCTCCACCTTGCCACCAATCTTTTTCACCAGCGTCTTCTTTGTACTTTTACGTTTTTTCTTAGCTAAGACTGATCTTTTATCTTCAATGATTTCACCTGATCTCAACTTCGGCAAGTATTCGATCTTTTTACATGATTCCCTGGTCTTCGGTTCTTGCATCTTAAGCTTAATATTCAAAATCTTCGATTTGACTTCTATGAATTTAGCTTTTACCTTACTCTTACATTTGGCATCCTGTATTTTAGGTTTTGGTTTCACCTCGACTTTGCCTTTCGGTTGGTTTTTTTCCACTACAGAGTTCAGTTCCAGTTTTCTCGTCACTTTATTAATCGTTGACATCAAGTTCGCATTCTTCTTATTCTTTTCTGCCACCCGGTCGACGTTTTTGGTCTTCTTGTCCTTCTTCTCCGTCATCTGTACACTTTGCTGAATCACATTATTTATCGTCTCCATTATAGAAGTATCACTTGCTATAGGTTTTAAGGAATTAGAAACAGCACCAGCAATCGTGGGCTTGGTCTTAGGCTTTTTAGCTGGCGCTTCGGATGGATTCGAACTTTCAGCCTTGCGTTTTGGATTTTGAGTTTCTTTCTTAGCCTGCTTTTTCTTTAATGTGCAAGAATCGGAAGCACCGTCAACTTCCGTCATGAGATTTTCTGCCTGTGGCGGAGTATTTGAAGACTGTTCACTAACAACTAACTCTCTCGTTGATCCTACAGACAACGTCCTTTTGTTGACTTTTCTCTTTTTCCTCGTATCCGAAAGACTATCGAGGGACAGTTTTCTCTTCGTCAATTTTTGACACTTGGGCTCTTCTTCGACGCTCAAGATCCTTTCGGAAGGTTCCTTTTCCTCCACGGTTTCCCGCACCGTTGGCTCATAATCAGCTTTCTTCCAATTTCCACCGTCGATGACAACAACGTCATTCAGTTCTTCTTTGACTTCTGTATCAGTCTCGAGTTTGTCGTCAATCAGGAGAATTCCTGAGTCCTTGTCCATATCCAGTATGGCCATTTCACCTTCTTTGTCACACTGCTCACACTTTAATATTTCACACTTGTAACCTGACTCGCATTTAACGTTACAATTGGCGGCGCAGGTTAAATTTTCGCCAATTTCAACACTGCAGGATTCACACTTGACGTTGTTGTTTTCCAGCTTGAAGTTGTGAATCTTGCTACTTGGACAACTGGTTGTTGATAAATTCTCTACTGGCGATATACTTTCAATTTTGACTTCGCAGGTGGATGTGCACGCTTGCTTTTTTTGGCAGCTGCATTTCCTCAGCTTGTTCTCCGCACAGCTCTTTTCATCCTATAAATAACAAAATTTAGTTAATTTCTGGAGAATAGAATATTATTGAAAACTTCAGGTATTATTAAAGGGTTTGGATATAGACGTTTAAATAAAATGTATGCGTATTGATGACAGGAAGATTAAAGAATAAAGTCAAGAACTATAAAGTTTACTTCACAACTGCTATTTACATACCTAACTTAATCAGCTAATTACTCAAAGTTGTTTAAAGTATAATTATTTAATGTTTACGGACGTTTCCCTATTCCTCGGTTTCTTTTACTTATGTCTTCTTGGACAGATAACCAATCAAATTGGAAGCTAAGAACTCCAAGACATTTAGATTAAACTTTTAAAAACTTGAAATATTAAAAGTTACAGCATTCAAAATGCATCAATTCAAATTGAAAAAACAACAATTTCAGGGTGGCCACTGGACCCGGAAACTGGGAATTTTTTGATACCAGGAAAAACCGTTATATGACAGTAAATTTATTTATTGAAGGCAATTTTACAAATTTTTAGAAGAAAAATCTATCAAATCACTTGGTATATCAAAATTTCATATCACATGATGTAATCCAATTTTAAATAAGTTCCATTTCAACTTTTTTAAATGTTAAGTTCAACTGTTAACTTTTTCAATTATGAAATCATTCACTTTACAGTGCTTTATAAACTATTTTAAATTTTTAAATAATTTTAAATTATTAAATTCATAATTAAACGATTCTATTCAATTTCAAATCCTATTCAAATATTGTTTCAGTCTAAAATATTCCATTTTTAACCCCGATTTGAAATTTTTTAATTCAAATAAGCATTATTTTTCAATATTTAGCAATATTTAACTGTTAATTAAAAATAAGTAATTACAAATCAAATAATCAAAACTAAACATTTTAAAACTGAATCGTTTAAAATTGATGATTTTTTAAAAATAAAATTGTATTTGAAAGGAATTACAATCCAAATAATTTAATTTATAATTTAGAAAGTGTTCAGCATACAAAAAATATTAAATCCTTCACTTTTTAACGTTTCTAACATAAAATTGCTTTAAATGATATAATTTTGAATAAGTAACAATTGTTCTATTTATCATTAAATTTAGAGGATGGATTATGATAGCCCGGATTTATATTTTTAACCAGAAATCTTTGAAATGTTCAATTTATAAAAGTTTAAAATTTTGCAGTCTAACGGCATTTACTTTCAAATTATTTAATTAAAAAGTGTTAAAATCTTCCATTTTATAAGTTTAAATTATTGAGCGTCCGAATGATATATTTCTAAGTTTCAATTTTAGAGGTTTAAAATTCAAAGGAGTTCTACTGAGTGCTTTAATTTACAATTCAGATTTGATTACTTCATATGCAACAGAAAAACAACTTTAAGATTTCGAATTTTTTAATTTCAATGACACTAAAAAACTTTTGCGAACCGTGAAAAACCCGGAAAATGGCTAGGAACTTCTTTCTTTCATTAAAACGGTCATCCTGAATATTCAGATATTACAAAAAATAATTGCACAAAATGACGTCTTGTTTTAACAATCATCATTTCAAAAACAAAAAATTTCATAAACTTCAAGCTCAAGTAGGTCTTCAAAATTGAATAAATTCAAATTTGAAAATGTTCCACATTGAACATTTCCACATCAAAGCTTTCAAAATTAAACAAATTAAAAATGATCTGTCATTTTACCGTTTTACGGTCCAGTGACTTGAATTTTCAAAAAAAGAGATGAATTCTCAATAAAACATGTGATAGTTGATATTTAAAACAAGAATAATTTTTTATTGTAAACCGAAACAGTTTAATTGCACGAAATATACGAGTTTTCAATAAATTACATAAATTTTCAACCAATTAGTTGAATTTTTAAACTAAAAAGATCAATTTTTATCCAAAAATAGAAGTTTAATTTTCGCTAAATAAAATTAATTTTCAATAGAAAAAAAACGACTTTTCTATACAAAAAAGTTGAAATTTTAACACAAAAATATAGTTTTATTAAATAGATTTTATTTTAAATCAAAAAAAATTCATTTCAAAAAGACAAATTTTCAACAAAATAAATAAATTTTCAACCAACTAGTTAAATTTTTAACCAAGAGGAATAATTGTGTACCAAAAAAGACGAATTTTTAACAAAACAGCTGAATTCTCAACCAAATATTTTAATGTTCATCTAAAAAACATAAATTTAGGACCAAAAATGAAATAGTTAACTTTTCAGTTAAAAAATGTACTTTCAATCAAAAAATAACACATTTTCAACAAAATAGTTAAAGTTTCAACCAAAGAAATTACATTTCAACTAAAACGATGACTCTTCAACGAAAAAGCTGAATTTTTAACAAAGTCGCTCATCTTTCGACCGCATAGTTAAATTTTCTACTAAATTGTCGAATTTTCTACCATATTGTTAAATTTTCGAGCAAAAAATACAAATTTTCTGTAAAAGTAGAGTTTTCAACCCGAAAATGCGAATTTTCAACGTTGCATTTTTAACCAAAAAAGATGACATTTCTACAAAAAGAGATGAACTTTCAGACCAAAAAAGAAACCAAAAATTCTAGATAAGAAGACCTTTTACACCAGGAAGAAATTCTAAAATAGTAAGTTTCTAAAACTAAATACTAAGGTTCCCAGTTTATTAAATTAACAGACTTTATATACAAATACAAATTAAAGATTAAGAGATGGAAAAGATAATTGAACATTATTTATGCCGGGGAGGATATACTTACCTAGTATACTAAAGTATATTAAGAAAATTAGAGGAGGCAAGAATTATAATAAATATTTACAATAATGGTAAATGAATATCAACTATTAATGTAATTGAATTTTGAATAGCTGAAAAATTAATGCGTTGCATGTGGCGATCGGGCAACTACTGATGTAAAGTCTCAGTCAGTCACATCCTGTTGCCCTGATGTTGTCAGGCCAAAGCTGACCTTATCTCGGCTGGACTAGTTTTGACCTGTTGCAGGGGTTTGAATAATTTTTTTCAACGAATTCTATCTTTGTAATTTGAGTGCACATCCGAAGTTCATTACGTAATCTTCAGACTCTACGTGCTTGCTCTCTGTAAACCTTCGATAGGTCAAAGCTTATCCAGGAAATATGACGTCACCTTGGTCTGGCAAAGCTCAGTAGTAGCTTCCTGATAACGAAATGCGACGCGTCAAATACGCTTCTAATTAAACCTGATTTATACTCCGCCATCGTCGCCAAACTCTACAAAATGAGTTTGCGTAATTGATAACTTTCGAGACCCTTATTCGCTTAATGACTATATTTAAACAGCGATTAGAAAATGTCTGTAAATCTTTTCTGCGAGAGAACTAAGGAATTATCGAGACCTATTTGAGATAAACAAAGTATAAACTTATTAAATATTTTCATGAAAGTAATAAATAAAGTCAAAAGAAGCTAGTATAAAGATTATAAAGATCCCACACTATAGTTTCTAATTATTATGAAAATAATTTAATTCAGGGAACAGTGTGTCCCCTTTTTTACCTAATCCCCTTCTCCCCTCTTAAATTTGAAAAATCTTCTAAAACCACTCAAAATTTAACACTTTTGCCCAATTTCCAAAAAGACGAATTTTCTAAAAAAACAGTTGAATTTACAACCCTAAAATATAAATTGTCAACAAAAAAGTTAATTGTTAACTACATAGTTTAATTATCTACAAAAATAGTTGAATTTTCAAGTAAGAACACGAATTCTCAAAAAAATAGATACATTTTCTACCAATGAAATGAACGCTCAACTAAAATTATGAATCTGCAAACAAAAAATGGAATTTTTAAGCCAAAAAGACGAATTTTCTACAAATAAGTTAAACTTGCACCAAAGAGGACGAATTTTTGACAAAACTGTTGATTTTTAACCAAAATAGTGAAATTTTCAACCAATTAAAAATAATAGTATATAATAGTAAATAGTTAAATTCGATAAAAAAAGAAGAATTTTCAATAAAATAGTTGAATTTTTAACCATTTTCTTGAATTTTCAAGCCAAAAAGACGAATTGTCTAAAAAACATTGGAATACTCAACCCTAAAATATGATCTGAAAACAAAAAAGTTCATTTTCAACTTAATATTTTCTACAAACAAAGATGAATTTCCAACAAACAAAAAAAGACGAATTTTAAACAAAATAGTTATATTTTCAAACGAAAATATGAATTTTCAATTCAAATAATGAATCTTTAACCATAAAAATATAAATTTTCAACCCAAAAAGAAAGGAATATTGAACAAAATTATTACATTTTTAGCCAAAAAACGTATTTCCAACAAAATAGCTAATTTTTCATTCAAGATATAAAAAAATGTCAACGAAATTGTTGAATTTTCAAGCAAAAAATATTAATTTTCTACGAGACAGTTGAGTTTTCAATGCGAAAATATAAATTTCCAACAAATGAACTAAATTTTCACCGATATAAATAAATTTTCAACCGAATAATATAATTGTCAACCAAAAAAGATAAATTGGGTTCTATTAATTCAGTTCCCATTTACGTGGCAAAAATTGATGAGAATAAGGAATCAAAATCTATTTACTGATAAAAACACATTTTTTTAAAGAAAGAAAAGGCCTTTTTAATCCCATTTTTTCGGGAAAAATCCCCTTCTTTACCCAAGATTGAACTAGACCATATTTAAATTACTTATTCATTAATTTTTTTTTTTTGTTAGAAAAAGTTCTTCTTTAGCTCATTTTGGCATTGGTTAGATTTTTTGTAATGGTTTTATGAAATTTAAACTTGAACCTCGAAACTATTTTAAACTTTATTATATTTGTGGATAAAATTATCAACTCGGAAAGTCAGCAAGAAGGATACGTTTTGAAATATTTCGCTTATCTTTTTTAAGGCTCTTACGTTTTTATTACCTTTTAAATGGAATACCATTTATGGTTTTATCATTTTTCTAGAGCTCATAAAGAAAACTTATCATCTGTTTATTTTATATTTAAGAAAATTCAGTTGCCAAACTTTCTATCATAGTGAAACAATATATATTGTACACTTCCAAGGCAAAACTTGTGTACACATAACTTTGTAGAAGGCGAAAGATTTATGGGTATAATAAACATGCTCAATGAAATATACAATAAGGCTTTAACTTTCTTTTAATTTTAGTAAGTTTTTATGTATGAATATAAATCTCGCCTTCTTTAAAGAATTTACAAAAAAGGGATGATTTAAATAAAATTTTAAGCATGGATTTTTTACGAGAGTATTTCTATAAAGATGTTTAACCGTTTCTTTATTTTTAATATGTTTTTTTTTTCGTCTGCTGTTAAAAACTTGTTTAAAATGGAGAAAAAAATTGAATTTGAAAATGCTTTTGGAACAGCAAAAAGATTGAATATTGTATAGGAAGTCTCACAGCCTTCACTGCAGTAGTTACGGAACGTTAGAATCAGACATAGGCAAGTAGAACAAGCCTTGCAATTCAGGTGGCGCAGCCAGAAATGAAAAATAATAGAAGTGATTTTAGAATCGCATGGCGAATTAAGTTATAAGATTCGTAAAATTAAATTTATTAGTAAACATCACATTTTTCGTCCTTTACTGAGTTTAGAAATTGAACAATTTTGAATTGTAATAATTGAAAATCGAATACCAAATTAAACTTTTAAAATTGTACGATGGCAAATTGTACTATTACCAATTTTTCTATTGTAAAATTCTAATTGAATGGAGACTGTGATAATCTATGGAGACCTATTCTAGTTAACATACTCGCAATTCTGACATTTGTTTTTGTAGCTGTTTCAAGTATGTGTACCCTTTTATTCGATTCCATTCATTTTTATTTATTTTTTAAACTACCTAAAACTAAAATTTACTGCCTTAGAATAAACTTTGATTTCTTCCATATGTCTTAGAAAAAGTAACAATGATATGCAAATTCCTGAGGGATAAAAGAGTAATGTTTACCCTGTATGTTAAAATTCATAAAACTTTTAAGAACAAAGTACGAAATAAAATACAGAAGTGATTGTCTTCTTATAATTCTAAGCTTTAAATAATAGGACATGAAACCTCCCCTCAATTTCGAGCATGGTGAAACGTAATAATTAATTAACTTTAAGGAAATTATTAACAAAAATTAGTTCATACAATCACATACTTTTGACTATTATTCACTTTCACCTGCGTAAAACAATTAGTAGATCAATGTAGATCTCAGAAAAAGTGTTATGCAAAAATGTCTAAAAAATGTAGCATTCTTTGTTGTAGAAAACCTTATTGGCGTTTGAATGACTTGAATTGCTCTATTTATTAAATTTGAATCTTAAAACTGAAATCCACTTCTAACTTTCAATTGTTTTACAACTGCTATTTCAATTTGTGGTCATTGTGGTGGCAAAATATTTAATTGTTCTTCCAAATACAGATTATATCATTTACTTTGATAAGAGAATAAAACTTAATTTTATTGAATAAAGAAGTTATTTATTTCCGTTAATTCTTTAATACGAAGGAGTTGATCATTCGAATTTAGAGCGTACATCCAATATTATGATTTAAAATATTTCACAAAATTTCAAAAGATTTCAGAAGATATCTTTGAGTTTTGAAATGTTTTTAAAAATTGCAACGTTTACTAAGTATATCGAAATATATCATAGGATTTCTAGGGATTGCAAAATATTTTAAAAGATTTCAGTGGGACTCTAAGGATTTCAAGTAAATTCAACAGGTTTAAGAAAAGCATGAAACATTTTAAATGATTTAAAAAAATGTATGGGATTTCAGGGGATATTACAGTTTTTCAAGTGATTATGACGGATTTTAAATAATTTTGAAGTTTTTCAAAGTATTTTAAATTATTTTAAGGGAATTTGTGGAGTTTCAGAGAAATTTATAGGATTTCATGAGCTTTCAGAAGATTTTGAGGCTCTCATTTAATATTAAGGCATAAGTATTTCAAGATACACAAATATTTATTTGTATTTTTATTATAGGGTTTGTGTGCCAGTGAACCGTTATAAGTTAAGTGCTTAATTAATAAAAACATGTATTTTTTAAACTTAATTTAGTCTCTTTTAGTGCAATACAATTAATAATTTAAAATATGGTAATACTCAATAATCGTGCGTGCAGCGAGCGTGTTTGTTGGCTAGTATTATAAAAATAGCTGACCTATATGATCAAACGAGGCGAATTGGGACAAGTGATTGTCTATTTAATATCAATTTTTCGCAGTAACATTCAAGAAATTTGTTTCTCAGACTCTGAAGGCGAAAGTTAGCAGAAACTCAATATTTTTTAGATCCTATATGGTGCATTATTTCTCAAGAGGGAGTGAAAATTTTGTGATTTTCGTGGATATTTTTTATTTCGGCGATTTTTAGCTCTTCCAATGGCGATAAAAAATGGTGTCTACAGATTCAACAGGGGGCTTTATGCACTTTCCATTGAGCATTAAACAAAAAATTTGACCTTCAAAAATGTAGGTCAAAACCAAATTTGATTTTTTTAATTGAAGGACCTTTTTTGAAAATTTGCTTAGGGTAGAAACAAAGCTTGGCTTTTTTTAAGTATCGATTTTTAAACGATTATTTTTACCAATTCAAAATTAAATTTTACTTTTTGATTTCAAGTTTATTGACGGATATACTCCAAGCTTTCCTTCGAAGACAAAAAGACATTAAAAAAGCCTGCTTTTATTAAAAATGTCAAATTAATTTTTGACCTTCATTTTTGAGGACCAAATATTTATTTTCTTAAATTGCGCTGAAGATCAATGAAAAGGGCGTCAATAATCCTATCAAAACTGTACTGTATGCAAATTTTGTATTGCCATTAGAAGAGTTAAAAATCGCGGAAATAGACGACATCCACGAAAATCCCAAAATGTTCACCCCCTCCTCCTCCGTACATAATTATCCAGATGACAAAATAATTTCTCCATAAACAACTTTCGAATAGCACAAAACACTTTGCCCAACTTTGATTTTTTGAGTGGATGCACTTGAGAAATAATGCCTCAAATACTAGGTCTGTCCGGAAAATATCCGACCAAGTGGTGTACGAGGAGTGAGAGTTAATTCTAGTAAATGGCGGTAATATCCCTTTCAAAGTACTCCCTTTTGGAAGCCACAACCTGCTTCCAACGATCCTCCCACTGTGGGAATCACTCCTTAAAGTCACCTTTCAGAATAGCTAACAGCTGCTTCGTCGCATTCTGTTTTATTTCATGTACGTCTTGAAATCGTTTTCCTTTTAAAGGATACTTCAATTTGGGAAACAGTTAGAAAGCACAGGGAGCCAGGTCAAGACTGTGTAAAGGCTTCCGAAGTTGCATAAAACCGTGCTTCGCCAGAAATTGCTGACTAAGCTGCGATGAATGGGCAGGTACGTTGTCATGATATAATCGCTTCAGAACTTCTTTTTAATACTTTTTGTTTATCGTCTGACCTTTTCGAGCGTATTCATGGTGCAGAACACCTTCCTGTTTCCGCATTTAATTTGAGTATCCCCCCGATTTGTCCTGTTTGATTAAGATAAAAATGGTGAATGTACGAGTAAATAACATACCTTAGTTCTGCATTCAGAATTTTGGGGATGATTCGTGAGACTTCCGACGTGATTATGGGATGTCGGTAGAGAGGGTTGGTTCTGACTGAGGTTGCGAAGGGGGTTGAGTTGGACGCGATCCGTATCCCAGGCATTGGCACCATGAGGAGGCGCTAGCCCGGCTAGCCCCCTCGCTGGCGAGGGCGGCCCTACCAAAGCACTGGGTGGCAATGACAGACCGGGCCCCGATGCCACTGGCGCTCCCTTACCATTACCAATAAGGGGCCCAGTATCCACGTTTTTTGGACAGGACTGCATCGGGCATGGACAGCTCTGGAAAGCTGCATCTGAAACATTCCATTCATTTCCTTCCTTAAAACCAATTGCCCAACTTAGAATATTTTAAGGGTACGTGGCAGTACAAAACTTAATCATCACAGGTTGTCATCTATTTTCACCTTTTTTCATTTATTTTAAAATAATTTGTCACTTATTCCACCTACTTTGGAATCAAGGTGGCTGTAAATCAGGGAAAAGTTATCGATTTTAAATAAAAATCGCGTAAAAGACAGGAAATTTCTATAACCGTTACTTTAAATGACTGCTAAGGATAATAAATGTGAAATTGGTTTAAATTTGTATTTCAACTTGTTTTATCTACTTCAAGGAAAATTCTACGTTAAAAATATTACTAGATTAGGATTCTGATCTTTGAACATTATTGGTAAACGAAAAATGTGAGAAAATTTCTATTTTTTTTGTTTGCCTTTGCTTCCTTATGAAGCTCAAATTTTATTATTTGGTTGAACTTTAACATTATTGTTAAAAAGTCATCCTTCTTGATTAAATATTAAACTATTTTAGCAGAAAATAAACTTTTTGTTGAATTGTCATATATTGATATTGAAAATTCAACAGTTTTAGTAAAAATTTCACTTTTTTGTTGATAAAAATCAAATGTTTGGTTGAAAATTAATCTTCTTTAGTTAGGAATTCAACTATTTTATTGAAAATTCGTCTTGTTTGGTTGAATTTAACTGTTTTTGATTTAAAATTAAAATCTTTCTTGGTTGAAATATCTACTATTGCATCATTCGTTGAAAATTAAACTTTTTGGTCGACAATTGAACGACTTTGAAGCACTTTGTTAAAAAATCATTATTTTGATAAAGATTCATAATTTTAGTTGAATATTCATCTCTTTGGTTAAAAGTTGAACTACTTTATTAATATAATTTTTGTTGTTGAAATTTCCTCTTTTTTCGTCCAAAATTTAACTGTTTGATTAAAAACTAACTTTTTTGTGGAAAATTTATATTTTGGGGGTGAAAATAGACTTTTTTACGGATAATTTGTCTTTTGGTTTAAAAGTTCAACAATTAAGATTACATTTTTTTCTTTCTTGGCTGAAAAATCTGTATTTGTTGAAAATTCTACTTTTCGAGTGGATAATTCATCATTTTAGTTGAAAATTGATCTCTTTGGTGGAAAATTTTACAAGTTTGTTGCAAACTCATTTTTTTGCTGAAAATTAATTTTTTTCTATAAATTAAACTGTTTAATTTTTGGTTAAAAATTTATCTTTTTTGGTCGAAATTTCAACTATTTATTCTAAAATTCGTATATTTTCTTGAAAACTCATCTTTTTGGGTTTTAAATTTATCTCTTGTGGTAGATATTTAATCTTTTTTGGTTTTAATATAAACCATTACATTACTGTATTTGCTTGAAGTTTAATCTTTTTCGTTTAAAAATTCCAGTATTTGATTGAAAATTCATCATTGTAGGTAGAAAATTCAAGTATTTTGTTGCAAATTTAATTATTTTGTTGAGAATTCAAATTTTTTTAAGTAATCTTTTTTAGTCAGAAATTAAACTGTTTTGTCGAAAATTCGTCCTTTTGTATTGAAAATTCTTCTTTTATAGTAGAAAAATCATCTTTTATGGTTGAAGTATATCTAAAACTTTTTAATTTTAATACGAAATTTTTTATTTCGTTTATAAGATATTAGATTTTAAAAAGGTTACATAATTAAAATGCTGGTCTTGAAAAATAAATTGTCAGGTAAAATAAAAAATTTGTCATGGAAAAATCAGTGAAAAGTGAGGGAATTTTGAAAATTAAAGTTTTTCGGTCACCCTGTGGAAATTGTCAAAATTTGCTTCTACTTTATGATTTTATCATCTTTTTTTTCAAATGAAAACGTAAAATTTTTATTTACAATTTTAATTTACAAAACCTTGTGAGACCGTATCCATTTTAATTCAGTAGGTGGTTCATTCTAGTGTCACAGAATTAGTCGCCGACAAAATATGTTGTTTTTTTCTACAGGCGAGGACACGAATTTTGCCAATTTGATAACAACAATTTTTGCCAAAGTTTTCAATATTTAAATTTTATGAAGGATGGCGCAAACTATCAAAAAGAGTTGTCAATCTTTAAAGTGTAGTATTATTTGAAATAATGCAAGAATTTAAACTTTTCGTCTTTCAAGTAAGTCTCTTGGCACTTTTTTCTAACTTATACTCAATTAGTTTAAAATTTCGTTTCATTATTCTTTCACAAAAATATCTTATCAACCATAATATTAGATCATAAAATCGTATTATTTTGAAAAAATACCATTTTGACCTGTAACATTCTCATTTAAGTACAAAATTGGGTAAATAAGCGAGATAGAGAAAAAAGTCAACAGATTTTTTAGGCCTTTTTAAGTTAAATATTTTGTTTATTGTTGTATCTTGTGTCTCTATTGCAAAAAACGTGAATTTTCGATTTTTCGAGAAAAAGATGAATATAGAAGAAAAATAGAATTAAAAAGAAAAATTTAAATTCCTGCGATTTGTTTAAAAAATAATACTACAATTTAAAGAAAATATTTGAAAACTTTTTGTTATTAATTTACGTCAGTAACTTAAAATTTAAAATGCTAATAACTTTATCAAAACGAAACTTCCGCTATACCAAATTTCCGGCAGATTTATAAATAAAACTGAAATTTCTAATTTTTTATCAACCCGATAGAACACGTGTCGCTTCATGAATTATAAAATTGTTAGAAGCTATTAAAATGAAAAGCAAAAAGATTCAAACAATATGGAACATGCAACAAAAAACTGATAAGTATGCGAAAAGACGTTTTAAAAATATTGTAACCTTCAAAATATATAAATTGAAATTCGTGTACTTCCAACTAAAATTTCTAATATGCTTAAAGAACTGCATAAATTCAAGCTAATATTTTCAATGATACAATAATATTGGATAAACAGTTAGATGGTTTCCTCTATATATGCTAATATTTGCATTTCTCTTATCTCGAACAGCATTTTGCCTAATATTAAATATATATACATATATATAAATAAATGATCTCGAATTGACTCATCATGTTTTGTTCGCTTACTTCTGAACTATATTCTTCTCGAAAATTAGAACGTATAAAAAGCGGTGTCACCTAGTAGAAAACTATCAATGCAAAACTTCACTAAAAAAGTTTTTTTAATTACTAATACATTTTTCCAATTATTCAATACTTTTGATGTCTAAAGTTAATTTAAAAACAAAAATTATGAATTTGCATACCGAATTTTTTTCTACGGGTTATTTTATTATTATATTTGGTTAATTTTTCAAAAATTTAAACATCTTTGGTTGAAAATTTAATTACTTGGTTGAAAGTTGAACTACTTTCTTAAAAATTCAGTTGTTTAGGTTGAAGATTCATAATTTTAGTTAAAAATACATCTCTTTGGTTGAAAATGTAACTATTTTCTTTCAAATGTAAAAAATTCAAATAGTTTCGTATAAAACTAGACTATTTGGTTGAAAATCAACTTTTTTGGTTGGAAATTTAACACTTTTGTTAAAAATTCATCTTTTTGGTTTGAAAATGGAAGAAAACTGGACTATTTGGTTGAAAATTAAATTTCAATCATTACGATTTAAATTACTTGAACGTTTTACATTTTTATAATAACCTAAATATTTTAAAGAACGATTGCGATCATAATAAACTTCAAGAAAATATAACATAAAACGAGATTTGCCAATTTTCTCAAATCTTTTATCAAATCACTTAACTTCATATTTTTAACAACAGTTCAGAAGATTGAAATTCCTTACTTTACACCAAGGCTGTAATTAGTAAATTGTGCAACGCCCGAAAAACTTTAAAAATGTTGAATAAGTTTTAGTGCATAAGTAATTTCAAACACTCAAAAAAAAAAACATATTTTTTATGGGTATTTTTTCACACAATGATGGGGAAAAAATTAAAATACTAATCTAATTTTTGCACTTATAAGGTTATTTATTACAATCTTTTATTGTAAAATTATTAAATTACCATTTAAAGATAAAACAAAAGTCTACTCCCGAGCACAAGTGTTGCTGAACTAAGGTCAAAAAAGTTTGAATAAACTTATACAGTTTACAGGAAATAGATGTGGAATTTGACAATCTCAAAATGACACTGACAAACGGGCGCAGGCTTCTCTGCGGATTATGATAACAAATGTAACCTTCAGTTTAAATAAAAAATAAAAACCTTCTCTCGAGATATTATATTTCTGAAAACGGCTAAAAAATATTTGATCTTAAAAAATTAACCAATTCCGAGAAAATAATCCAAAAATATTAAGGTTACAATTTCACAAGTTTTGAAAATCGGCTTTCGGTAGCGATTAAAAATCAAATTTTCAATTTTTTTTTTCAAATAATAAAAATTCGCTCTCAATATATGGGACGATGAATAAGAATAATAAAGGTTTGATAAAAAAAATTATTCTCTTTCGAAAAAATCAAAATTTCTTATGGCGGTATATCGTACTGTGATAGCCGATTTTTTGCGGACATTTCTATAAAAAAAAACATCTTTTTCAATGAACGATAATAATTTCAAGACATATCGATGCTGAAGGAAAAAAAACATACAAAGTAACTCATTTTTTTTGAAAAATTTCATGCAAACCGATTTTTGGAAAAATGTTAGTTATGTAGTTCTAAACTGCGATCCTTGAAATATTCTTAAAATAATATTACTAATGATGTCATTTCAAATAAAATATTTTAAATGAAAAAATTTTTAAACTGACAAAAAAGATTTATTTTAACAATGTTTTTTGCAAGGAAATTTTTTCTTAATGTCGCTTTTTACAAATTTTTGAAAAATGGTTGAATTTCAATGAATGATGGATTATTTTTACGGTGAAAACATTCTCTAAAACTCTACTGTTTGTATAATATATTAATATTCAATTTTTTTTTGAATTGGTAAGAAGCGACAGTAAGAACAAATTCAATTACAAAAAATATTGTCAAAATAATAATTGTTCGTGATTTTAAAACTTTTTTCATAAAAAATAATGTTTTTTTCTTTCATAAAACATGCCTGATAATATAATTTTAATTCATAAAATCATAGAAAACTTTTGTTTTCTCAAATTAATAATATAGACATACCTTTCCATATCATAGCTCTTCTCCGATTCTAGGCTTCTGCTCAACTCTTATTTTTAATTATTCGAAAGAGATTTAACTTCTTTTAAAAGCTTGTATTGTCTTATACGAGACTAATAGAAGTTAATTCTGCCAATTATCTGTTTACTTTATCTCTTCAAGGTAAATCTCTTGTTTTAGAAGCTCAACATACCGCTCTATGTTTTGCGAGTACTTATAGGCTTTAGAGAAATAGTTCTTTGATTTATAGAACGATAACAGATTCCATCACGAACAAATATTTGTGTATAGGTAACTGAGAAATCGAATCAATTTTGATTTTCATTTCTTGAGAACTAAATAAATAGACTTAGCTATAAATGACATCACCTTAATTAAATTACCTTATTTGTTATGTAAATATGTTATTAAGAGCTGAGTCTATTTATCGGATTTCAAGCAAATACAAGTGAAAATTTTACGATTTTGATTCAAAATCTGGACGAAAATCTGGGAATAAATTATTTTAAATAACATTAGTGTAGGTACCGAATTCATAAGACTTCAAGTCGAAATATCCTGAGTTTTCAACAAAATATTTGACTTTTTAAGCTAAAGAGGCGAATGTTTTAGAAAACATTGGACTTTTACACCAAAAAGAAAAATTTTTAACAAAAAAGTTAATTGTAAATCAAATAGTTAAATTTTCAACCAAAAAAATTAATTTCCGATCAAACAGTTGCAGTTGCAACCAAATAGATGAACTTTGAAGCAAAAGATATGAATTTCCAACAAAAATGATTAATTTTGAACCAAATAGTTGAATTTTGAATCTGCAAAAATGAACCTTCAACCAAATGCTCGAATTTAAAAAAAAAACATTAAACTTCAACTAAAAACGGTTGCAACCAAGATGAATTTTTAACCAACAAATATTACTTTTCTACCAAAATATGAATTTTCAGTCCAAAAGGACGAATTTTCTATTCAACAATATGAATGTTAAAAAAAGAGTTGAATTTTTTTACAAAAAAAGAGACTTTTTAAGAAAATAGTCCAATTTTCAAGAAAATAATTAAATTTTCAGCCAAATAGTCGAACTTTTGACCAAAAAAGATCGATTCGAAACGAAAAATAAATATAAAAATGATTGAAAATTGATAAATAAAATAATAATACGTAACCAAAAACAATAACACAATAAAAAATGAAAGCAACAGAATGAAAATAAATTATTATTAAGACATTGGAATTAAAAAAATGAACTTTCAAACAACAAAGATGAATTTTCAATCCAAAAGGATTAATTTTCTATCAAAAAGATGAAATGTCAGTAAAACAGTGAAATTTTGGACAAAGAAAAGATACTTTTTGACAAAATAATTTAATGTTCAAGAAAATAGTGAAATATTCAAACAAATAGTAGAAGTTTTAACCAAAAGAAATGAACTATAAACAAAAAATATAATAATAGACTTTTCAATTGAAAATAATAAGCTTTAAACAAAAAATATGAATTTTAAATTAAAAAGAGATCAATTTTGAAGCCAAAAGGACGAATTTTATATTCAACAATATGAATGTTAAAAAAAATGGTTGAATTTTTTACAACAAAAAAATACTTTTTAAGAAAATAGTCGAATTTTCAAGAAAATAATTAAATTTTCAGCCAAATAATCGAACTTTTGACCAGAAAAGATCGATTCGAAACGAAAAATAAAAATTATTAAAAATTAATAAATAAAATAATAATACATAACCAACAAAAATAACGCAATAAAAAATTAAAGCAACACAATGGAAATAAATGATTATTAAGACATTGGATTTAAAACAATGAACTTTCAAACAACAAAGATGAATTTTCAATCCAAAAGGATTAATTTTTTACCAAAAAGATGAAATGTCAGTAAAACAGTGAAATTTTCGAAATTGAAAATTGAATAAATAAAGTTTAAACAAAAAACATGAATTTTCAATTAAAAGGAGATCAATTTTGAAACCAAAAGGACGAATTGTCTGTCCCACAATACGAATGTTCAACGGTTGAATTTGCGAACACCCGAAAAGATGAATTTTCAAACAAATATTACAACTTTCAAGCTAACAAGACGATTTTTAAAAAAAAAGTGTTGAATTTTTAACCGAATACATGAATTTTCAAGCCAAAAAGACAATTTTTCCATAATAAAAATGCATTTTGAACAGACTAATAAGTCCAACAAGACGAATGCTCAACAAAACAATTGAATTTTCTACCAAAACCCCAAAAGATCATCAATTTATCCAAAAGGATGAATTTTTTATTCAAGAAAGACGAGTGTTCGACAAAAAAGTTTAATTTTCGATAAAAAAAACCTTTTCACAAATTAGTTGAATTTTTAAAAGAATAATTAAATTTTCAACAAGATAGTTGAATTTTCAACCAAATAGTCGAATTTTCAAACCAAAAACAAAATAGTTCAAATTTTAAGCCAAAAGACGAATTTTTTAGAGAACAGTTATATTTTCAACAAAAAATTTCATTTTCAACCAAGAAAGATTACCTTTCCATAAAAAAACATGAAGTTTCAATCCAAAAGGACGAATTTTTGACCCAAAATATTATTTTGTAACAAATTAATTGAATTTCCAACCAAATAATTAAATATTCAACCAAATAGTAGAACTTAAAAAAAAAAGATTTATTTTACACCAAAAACATAATAATAAGACTTTTCAATAAAAAAAATAAACTTTTAACCACCGACTTATATGTTGACTTTTAATTATTTCATAAAATTTAGATTAATCACAAAGTACTTGTTTTCAATATACTTTACCTGCTACTTTAGCTATACTTTATAAAAGGGAAAAGAGGGGAATATGGGAAACGTGTGAAGTATGGAATAGTTAGACTGAGAAATATGAAAGGATTATATAAATATACTTACGGTCTACGAAAGGTCGTCCTTGTGCGTGCAAATACGCTGGATTCGGCGGTGGGGGTGGAGGTACAGGTGGGTAACCTGCATAATAAGGAGGTAGAGGATATTCGCCTGGTGGCGGAGGTGGTTGGTACTCCACAACACCGGGACCGGGACCGGCCCCGGCACCCCCTCCAGGTCCGCCGCCTCCTCCGCTTTCTTGGTAGCCATAATATTGCCTGAAACAGAGCATAAACGTAGATAAATTCCTCATTGCTGAAAAGTTCTTAATGTTCACTTAATTGGAATCACTTAAGGAGGAGCGACCTCAAACTTCCAATAATCAGATTTTGTTCAAATTTCAAAAATTGGGAGGTATTGCCAATCGAAATGAGCACTCGGGCCATCCATATACCACGTGGACAGTTTAGGGGGGGGGGGATTCCACGCTTGTCCACGAAGGGGTTCGGGCTAGAATCCACGTGGACACACGACCCCCTAAATCTGCGAAAAATATACTGATATACTGAAATGAGACAGGGTATAGGGGAAACCACCCTACAGTAGATAATGATTTACAGTAGATAATCTTAATTAACTGGAAAATTGACAAGAAAAGTCCTTTAGTTTTGTTAGTGTAACATTTCAGCAAGGATGCTGTATGTTCTGACGAAGTTTCATTGAAATTTTATAATTCATTAATGGTTGAGAGCAAAAAATTAATTTTTAACCTAAAAAAAAATTCGCCTCTTCTTCATTCATACACTGTTAAAAATTTCTATAGCGATTTTACTATAAATGTAATGGAAGCAATATGCATATACATGTAGTAAATTTAATATACATCATCTTGTAGAATTAATATACATGTATAGTAAAACACAGTGCGTGAAAGTTGAAAATTCTTTGATGCATCCAAATCTGGTAAAATATTTGAAACTAAAGTAATGACCTAAAATTCATCGATTAAATTCTTATTTATAATCAAAGTGCAACGTACGGGTGACAAAATAGTTCCGAGTCTCTGGATTTAACGTCAAGGTCAGCCCCAAAACCGGCGCTGAATCCAGGTTCGACTGTAGATCATTTAAGTCAGAGGAATGAAAATTGTATTATTTTGAATTAAAAGAATTTAAAATTGATAAATTCAGAATCGAAAACTTTTGAATTTTAATAAACTTAAATTTGAAACAAATAAAATTCGACAATTTGAAATTTAAAACTAAACTGAATATTTCAAAGTAAAAGCTTCTGAAATTCTAGAAATCTGAATTTTTATTAAATTACAAAAATAATGATTCAACATAAAAATTTATTAGACTAATTTTTCTAAAATCAAACAATGAATTCAGCATAATTTCCTATTACTTTAAGTAAATTCAATCGTTTAGAAATTAGCGATTTTTAAATTCTTCATTATACTTCTTAAATTCAACCATTTCAATTTTAATCGCAAAATGTAAACTACTTAAATTACTTTATGTCAATTTAAATCGTTTAGATATTAATCATTTGAAATTTTTTAATTCTACTTTTTGAAATTCAATCCTTTCAATTTTAATCGCAAAATTTAAACTACTCAAATTACTTCAAGTAAATTTAAATCGTTCTGAAATTAAAAATGTTTGAATTGTCAATTATACTTTTCGAAATTCAAGCATTTTAATTTTAATTGCAAAATTTAAACTGCTTAAATTACTTTGAGTAAATATAAATCGTTTAAAAATCAACAGTTTTTAAAATTCAAGATATACTTTTCAAAATTCAATTTTAATCACGAAATTTAAACTTATGGTAGAAGAAAATTTAGCATTTACCATGAAAATTCTAAATTTTAAACTTGAAGCCATTAAAAATCGAAGAAATCATTTAATTGTTCAGTAGAAAAATTGTTTTTTTTAACAGAGTTTGAAATGCGAAACTTTTTGGAACATTTTTCGAATAAAAAAAACACTTCAATATTCAATGCCTTGTTCTCAAATCCGCTTATTTTTAATGCTTCAATTTTAGAAATTATTATATTAATTTTTCATTGTTCATTTTGATACTCCACGATTTCGAAGAGCTTGAAAAACCAGAAAATTTGGTGCGTTTAAAATTGGAACTAATCTATTTAGAATATTTAAATCAAAAATTATTAAATTTGAAACTGACTAAAATTGAATTGGTTAAATTTCGAAAAGTATAATCGACAATTTGAAAATTATTAATTTCTAAACGATTACATTCACTCAAAGTAATAAAATTTTTTAAGGGTTTGAGTACAAACAAGTTTTAATATAAAAATTTTTCGCGTTTATATTTTTTTTAGTTTCAAATGTAATTTTGATTTGTTTAGGTTTCAAATTTCTGGAGTATCATTTGTTTATTTTACAATATTTCTCATTTCAACTTACCTTTTAGTTGGAACGATTTTTTGGAATAATTAAATTTCAAAGGCTTAACATTGAAAAAGCTTGCATTTTGAACTGTGAAAATAAAGATGAATTTTTTTCTGAATATAGAAAAATTGGTCTAACTAATTGGACAAGATATAAAATTTATCAACCAAATAGTTATATTTTCCATCGAGAAGATTACTTTTTTGCTAAAAAAGATGACTTTTTGACAAAATACATACATTTTTAATTATATATTTCAAGTATCAACTAAGAAAGATAAATATTCTACCAACAATGGGAGAGTTAAATATCCAGTTAAAAATTTAATTTTTAACAAAAAAGATAAATTTGAAACACAAAGTGTAATAGTTGATATTTCAACCAACAAATATTAATTTTTTTCGCATTGTATAAAATAGTTGAATTTTCAATGAAATAGTTGAATTTTCTACTAAGTGTTGAGTTTTCAACGACACAAGTAGTTTAACTTTTAATCAAGTAGTTGCATCTTCCAACCCAAAAATATGAATTTTCAGCAAGAATAATTATTTACAAACAAGTTTAATTTTCAACACAAAAATATGATTTTTAACAAAAAAGTTCATTTTCGGCCTAACAGTTGAATTTTCAACCAGAAAAGACGAATTTTCATCAAAATAAGTAACTTTTCAACCAAATAATAAATTTTTCAGAAGGAGATGAACTTTCAAGCAAAATAAGACAAATTTTCAAAAACAACACAAATTTTTGCGTCAAGAAAAAAAATTTCAACAAAATTGATGAATTTTTCAGAAAAAAAGAGGGATTTTCTACAAAATAGTTGAATTATCAAGCGAAAACTATGAATTTTTAACAAAAAGGTTATTTCAATTAGTCGATTTTTCACCAAAATTGTGGAAATTCCAACCCAATAAGGTGATTTTTCAACAAAACAGTTGAATTTTCTACAAGGATGATTTTCTAACAAAATTGTTGATTTTTCGGAAAAATAATTAAATTTTCAACCAAGTAATTAAATTTTTAACCAAAAGAGATAATTTCTCAACGAAAAATATAATAGTAAGTTTCTCAACCAAAAAGAATGAACTTTTAACTGAAAATAGTTTGATATTTTTATTGGGTTCTATTAATTCAGTTCACTTTTAAGGGAAAGACGAGAAAAAGAGGAATTAACATTCATTTTTAATACTCTTAAGTAAACAAAATCTGGGAACAAAACAAGAAAAAGTAGGTTTTTTAAAAGTATTTTTTCGTTTGTTTTTCAAAGTATTTCTTTCTGGCCTATTTAGAAAAACACTTTTAGGCAACTAAGGAGTCTGTGTTAAAAATAATACACTAGACAAAAATATATGAAAATCAGGAATCATAATCTATCTACTGATAAAAATACCTACATTTAAAAAATTCATACATGGGGATTTTTTAATTATGTTTATTTATTTATCAATATTTGATCTTCATGATTTTTGATGTGTTTTTTCTCAGTAGAGTGACAAGTGTTCAACATATTTTTCAAAACTAGCTAAAAAAATTGTAACAAAAAAATTACTAGAAAACTTGTTATAGTATAGGCGCTGCTTTTAGAGGGCACTTTTGTTTATTATTCACGATATAACCTTATTATATAGAAAGTTTTTATTAATAAATAAAATTCACCTTTTTACCTAAAATTGAACTTCTATAGAAAAATGTGAAACAAGTCAGATTCATAAAATTATGCACAAGTATATTAATGTAAAAAGCGTTAATTTTATATTCATATGTATATTATTTTCAAGGCATTGATAGGAGGTAAACAACAAAAATTCAATAAAAAAACAATATTCCAATAGAGGACCTCTAAACCATGACCGATTTTTAATTTTTTTTTTTAATTTGTTGACTAAGAAGGTACTATTTTTATCATAATTAGGCTTAGGACTAATGAAAAAAGGTGTTTTCGCATAACAAATACGAATTTGATATAAAAATACTCTAAACTAAAATTTTTTGTATTACGTTACAAAATTTTTGACGTAAACCTTTCGCTAAAAAAGTCTTGATATAAATTTTATAAAATTTATTATTTAATAAACATAACTTAGGTCAGTGTGCGTATTCAGCTTCTAAACTCCCTTTTTTTTTAACACGCTAATATATGATCGAGTAAATTATGTTAATTGGGAAGATGTGTTGATTAAATCCCCAATGTTTAAGAAATTCGAGAGTTTTATCAAATTCATCTGTGAAAGGAGATACAAAATTTTATTTTATGTAGAAATAAATGAAAAATGGGCCATCATAATGAATTTTTTATTCTTTTTTTTTAACTTCATTTAAATATCAGAATTAACATATAAATCAAAAGAGAGCTCTTACCATTACTATTGCGGAATGCAATAATTTTTATAAAAAGCCCTTCCTCACTTTTATTAAAATTAATAATTAATTTTTTACTGAAAATAAGATTATAAAATAAGTTTCGTAGATCGGGAGGCAGCGTGGATCAGATAGTAATATCAGCCTGCTTGGGGTATATTTCCTTACTTTGACTTGATCGTTAACACTGTCCAGGGTTCGAATCCCAATCCGGAGGAACGTAATAAAAAACTTTTTCTTTTCTCCTATGGACACTTTTTTTCTACTAAATAATGATAATTGATGAGTACTATACGTACTTATTTCGGGTGCAACGAATAGAAGCTTTTTTGTTATTTAAATAGTGTTTTTATTATTCCAAAGCGTAATATTGTTCAATAAAAATATAATATTAGTTCAACTATTTTTTTTGGCTTGAAATTTAATCTATTCCATTCGAAAAAATAATTCCTATGTAATTTTCCATGCTAAAATTTGTTAATGAAAAATAAGCCCTCTTCCCTTTACACTGAAAATAAAATCTTACCTAAAGAAAATATTGAAGAAGATTGAACCTAAACAGTTTGAGAATTGAATACTATTAATGTAATATTTACATTTTTAATATTTTCAGGATTTTGGGATTTAAAAGTTTTTAGGATAATTCCTAGAATCAATATAAAATTTTCCATCATTCCAACAATTCCTGTAAAAATTACGACGGGTCAAGCTTTTTCCCTTGACTTTTTCATAAGCGTATCTACAGAGTTATTACACGAGAACGGTTGAAATATGTTTAAAAACTGCGGAAATGAAAACCTGTGCCAGATCTCTTGTGGTTTTACCTTCTTTGACGCTAGCAATTAATTTTTCCCACTTGACAGAATATTTGTAATAACGGAAACTCTTTAATAAACGTCAAAGTTTGAAAACAAAAATTACGGCGAAAACAAAGTTCGAGAATAAAAGTGTGAATAAAAAGCATTCTATACGGGTAAACATTGCGAAAAATGAGGGGAAAATAACTTTAGAGAATCACGAAATGTTTTGGAAGATAATATCGATAAGATATAACTTTGAGTAGAGAAGATAAAAGTTCTCGAGTTTATGAAATGTTGCCCCAGAGGCCTTGGATCTTTAAAAAGGATTTACGACTATTTCAGCTTTACATTATTCTACTGATGCTTAAATAGCTCTAAATCAGTTACACTGCAGCAAAATTGTATTGTCGAGAAAAATTGAAAATTTTCTCTTTTATAGTGAACTATACTTTTATATTAAAGTTTATAACGTGTTTAAAGTATTATAACCACTTTATATACAACATTACATAGAATTTTTATGTAACTTTTGATATTCTTACTTTAATGTCATTTTTATAAACGTAAGTAAGACTTATCGTGTTCAAAACTAAGTTACTACGAGCAACAATTTTGCAGTAAAAATTCGAGAAAACTGCGACTTCAGTTTTCGTTTCTTTCTAGCAAATGTTTTAATGGGAAAAGTTGTAAAATTCTAACTTCAGGTTACTGAAAATTAAGAGCAATCAAGATTGAAAGACTTTAAATTGAAAAGCATGGGAAGTTTTTAAAAAACCCAACGTTGAGAGTCACAAGTTTTGATTCTTTTATTTCAAATTTATTCTTACAATCTTTTGAAAAATGAACTTCATGAAATCGAAAATAAAAATATATTCATTTTATTTCATTCGTAAGGAATTGCCAGTTTTCTTAAGCTTAGTTGAATTCAACACTTGAATTCATTTTTCAAGTTGATATTGATGAAAAGTATTAAATAGGTTGGTCCGAAAAATTTGTTTTCGCTAAAGTTTTTTGTTAGGTTTTGCGATTTTTAATGGAAAAGTTCAGTTTTCAAATAAATGGGAAAAACAAGTACTTGTTATTAACTTTGAATGTTGACGCCGCAATATCCTTCTATAATCTCCAGAAAATATCCCCAAAAAAATGAAAAATAGCAATTTCATTAAAAATGTTTGCCAAAGGCGACTTTTTGAAAACACTTTTTCGCATAAATAATTATTATACGATAAAACACAACATTTTGAGTATTTCAAAATTCTTCTTCTTTAACTAAATGATACAGTTTATGAATCTTAAGAATTATATATGTTTCAGCATATTTTGCAATTATATAAACAATTTTTATTTGTTAAGACAATTTTTCCCCTTGAAAATCATGAAAAGGTAGTATTTTTAGGATAAATGATGCCGGATGAATGTTAAGAGTAATATGTTTCTTCAAAGACAGTCTGCAAATTGTTTAAGCAATCAATAATCATTCACTTATGCCTTTCCATATAGGAAAGGTTAAGCATATTCTATTTTTTCCTAATATCTTACACTATGTCCCTTATCATTCAGGATTTTGTTATTTTAGAAGTTTTAAGAAAATTCTTACAATATGAATTTATTTAAACAATTTTTTTCAGTAATTCATGGCTAGTTTATTTTTTCTGGGATTAATGATGTAGTTTTCGAATGTGCGTTTGAAATGTTTTTTATATTTAACCAAAATAAACTGATCTGAAAAAGTAACTATTCATAGCGTACTGAACAAAAATGTTTGAATGAATGAAAATAGTAAATAAATAGGTTTTAATTTATTAAACCGGAGAAATACTGAACAATAACGGAAATATTATAAGGGATTTGAAAAAATTAGAATTCTCTCCACCTTTCCTATGGAAAGGCAAGGGTAAATATTATTAATTCTTTAAATAATTCAGAAAATGTTTATTTTGTTGTAAAAATAAATTATGGTACAAATGTAAACTGTTTAAACAATTGACAAATATACCAAACAGAATATATATATATATATTTTAATTCATGAAATGTATCATCAATCCTGAAAAATAATGACTTTTCACGGTTTACTGAGGAAAAATGTTTGTTCAAGCAGTTATCAATTATTTAAGAAATTCCAGATTAATTTCAAAATGGTCAGAACGTTATTTCTCACCGACTATCAATCATTTATGTTAAAAAAGTTGTTAAAAAGTCGTCTTTGGCATAGATTTTGCATGAAATTACTGTTTTCGTTTATTTTTACCGTACTGGAAATTCTAAGCATCAAAATAAACCTGAAATTTTACAAGCAATTACGAAGATTATTATAAAATCCCTTTAAAATTAATTTCGAATTGTTAAAATGACTTTCCATACGCAATAATTGCTTCTATTCACTTCTATCGAACGTCGATTATTAAAACTATGAGTGCTTAAAAATTGGATTTTTTTTTTCAATTGCGATGTATTACAACTTGAATTAAATTACAAATTAATATTATTTTTGTCAGCCTGGACAGATGGGATGTTTTACAAAAGGGTTGTGATTGTCAGCTTTTAATTTCCCTTCACTAGCAAACTAATATCTAAATAATGAAATGGATTTAATTTTAAAATTTACAGAAAATTGAAAAATGTAATAAAATGGGAAATAATGAAAACTTGGCGAGATTATTATTATTGAAAAAGGAGAGAGAAAATGTGGCGTATTAAAAAAATTTCCCTTTTCTTTAATACATCATTAAAATTTCTGTACATTTTCACAAGTAATAAATTTTTATATTTAGATATCTTTTAGAATTTTTCAGAAAACTTCGATATATCACAAACAATATTTATTGTACTAATAACTTGTGACTTAGCAACATTTTTTGCATCGTAGAAATATTTGGTGAGAATTCACTTATTTTTCATTAAAAATTTCTATTAAATGAAATACTAGTTTCAAAGTAATGCAAATTTATTGCATTTATTGGTGGCATGTTGAAAATCTGGTATAAATCGGTTCAATGGTCTAAGGTTTAGATCGACTATATAACTAAGAATATTACATTTTTCATGCCGTTTTTGATCTGCTTCAGGCAGATTAGCCCGAAGTTATATTTATTCCTAACCAATAGTAATATTTACCAACCCCCAATATCCACCCTAAACATTTTTAACGAAAAAATTCTAAAGTTCTTTCATGCAAAACACTGAAAAAAATAATTTTTTAGATAATCACACAATTCATATTTAGAAAACCCGAAGTTATATTTTCAAACTCATGATAATACTCAACAACCCTTAAAAACCACCCCTCCCATTTTTATCTGAATATATCTCGACTGCCTTCACGCAAAACACTAAAAAAAAATTTAAGTTTGAAATAATTACACGAGTCAACTTCAGAAATTCCCAAATTATATTCCCAACCCCATAATAATATTCAACCTCCCCTGGAAAACACGTCTACCACTTTTACTTCAATAAATTCCAAGTTGCTCCCGGAAAAACGTTAAAAAAAATTAAAAATAATCATACAAGTTACCTTTAGAGAACGCCAAGTTATATTCCCAACCCCATAGTAATATTTAGCGACCTCAGAAAATGACCCCTACCTTTTTTACCTGAACAAATCCCAAAAACATTTACATAAAATACTCAAAAAATGTGAAGTAATCACACAAATCACCTTCAGAAAACTTCAGTAAAAATGCAATTTTTACTTCACTGACATGTAGAAATGTGTCGTGATGGATATCCGGGCTAAACTAAACTAAACGATGACGCAAGCAAATTAATGGAAAAATTTTCTGCTCATGTTACATTGTTTCAAATATGGCTGAAAATGGACATATTTTCCCCTTTCGGTTAGGATATCTCGAGATTCTGACATATGAAAAAAAATTTGGACAAAGAATTGGTTTTTGGAAATAAAAAAATTCAAATATGTTGAACAGCTTCAGTAAGGATACTCTTTAAAGATATATTATTACCTCAAATTACATAATATGGGTTTTTTGAACTGAAAATATATTTCTTCAAATTATGAAGATAAATTAATAGAATATAATTGATATCTACTCTCGAATATCATAAGATGTGTGAACTGACTAAGCATTTCCAGTAAACCGTAACCGTCTATCCTACGAAGCGTTCGGACAATCCTGAACCACTTAACTCGCTGTCGCATCGGATTATCGAACAATCTGCTTCCGGTTATTGCCGGAAACTCCCTTGCGCGTTCGCTTCTTCATAGATTCGAGGATTATGCACGTGCATCTGCTGTCGGTACTAACGAGGTAATCGTTCTGCATATTTGCATCTTCGTATTCGTGTGAGATTGATGATCCATTCACCTGCTTCACCTGCTTCACGTCCAGGCAGATTAAAAGTCTTCGTTATTAAAAGTTTATCCACTCCTTGCTCCATCGCAAACTTTCATCGTCTATTTCAATATGTTGTTATTCTATAGGAATTTATTGCACTTGGGTAATCGGTACAATGGCTGGCCACACCCAAAGACTGGCCACCTCATTTTATTATGCTTATATGAAAGCATACTCAGAAATAAAACTACTAATAAATAGTGCAAGATGAAGCGCAAATAATTTCCAAGCTTTGACAAGCTAGGTTAGTAGGAAAAACCGGTGATCTGAATGAACAAGGAATTCAAAAGAAAAGCTGTTGAGACCAGGAGTGTCCGCTTGTTAAATATTATTATTTTTTTCATAGTTACGATAAATTTAACCAAAAACTTTTGGTTTTTAATGGAATTTCTTGAATTAAGATACATAACATTATTCTAACCTTAACATTATGTCTGTATGTCGATAAATTTGTGGTCAATCATTGTAATCCCGAATAAAGCGGAAACATAATGATTAGCCACAATGTCCTAAAAGAAAATAATTAATATCTTTGCAGAAATTCATACAAAATTGTTTAAACTTTGTATAGACTATGTATATTATTTCTTTCACTTCGTCATATGAATTATGATCAAAATACAGTCAAAAACAGTTTTTGATTTCGACCAATCATTATAAAATTTGGAGGCTTGTGCTTTAAAATCAGTAATCTATAATCCTATGTGGCCAACGATGTGGCGCATAGTAGCATTTCACCACATTTCAGTGGCCAATCATACAACCATTGCCCTATGCTAATCACTAAATTTTCGTGGCCAATCATTGTGTTTTTTGACATTATTGTTTATTTCTTTGAATATAAATTATTAAAAACTTTTAAAGCTCAACTTACTATGGTAATTTATATCTTTATGAAACTTATTATCCACTTGCATATTTTAGAATTTTATTTAAGGCTTAGGGTGTTTTATACAAGTTTTTAAACTAGAAAATTTTTTTAAGTGGCCAATCATTGTACCGATTACCCTAGTATGAGAATACTTTAAATTAAATTCTCTATACTTTTTTCTCATTCAAGAATTCGATCTGATTTCAAGATTAACTTAGATGGCAGATTAACTTAATAGATTAAGGGCGGTCGATGAAATCTTGTCTCCTTTTCTTAAAAAATGCTTATTTTTTCTCCTGTTTTCAAGAAACATCTATTTTTTCTCGTTTAATTTATAACTGAATCAATAAAACCCAATAAGAAAATCCAACTATTCTTTGATTGTTTGTTCGGAAAGTCTGAAATTTTATTTCTCATTCGGAATTGATCTTGCTTGGTTAAAAATTCTACTGTATGATTGAAAATTTGACTATTTTGTGGAAAATTTATTTCATTTATTGGTGAAAATAATTTTTCAATTGAAAATGTAACTATTTAATTTTTGGATGAAAATTCATCTCTTTCGGTTCAAGATTTATCTCTTTTGGTTGCAAATTCGTGTTGTTTGTTGATAATTTAGCTTGAACTGAAAAAAGTTGAAAATTTAGCACTTCAGTTGAATGTTGAAATCGTTGCTTGAAAATGTATTGTTTGTATGATTATTCATTATTTCAGATGGAAATGAATCTCTGCAATTGAAAATTTAACTATTTTGATAAGAATTTGTTTTATTTTTTGGATTAAGAATTAATTTTCTTTACTCAAAATGTAAAAAACTACATTTTCGGTTTCAAATGGATATTTCAAATTAAAAATTGATCTTTTCAGATTGAATATTCATGAATATTATCAAAATTCTTATTTTTTTTTTAGTAGTGAGTTCAACTGATATTGATTCAAAATTAAAAATATTTTTCGTTGAAATATGCACTCTTACATCTTTAGTTGAGAATTTATTTTGTTTTTGTTGAAAAATCAACTAATTGGTTCAAAGTGGAACAACTTTATACCATTTTTTGTTTTTGTTTGACTGAAGATTCATAAATTTAGTTGAAAATGTAATTATTTGACCGTGAATTAACCTTTTTGTTGAAAATTCAACTGTTTTGCAGACAATTCATCTTTTTGACTTAAAAATTAAACAGTTTGCTGGAAAGTTCATCTATTTGCTTCAAAGTTAAGTTTTGAGAAAATTAAACTATTTGGTTGAAAATAAAACTATTCATTTGCCAATTTAACTATTTTGTTATTAAATCTTTTTTTTCAATAACTTTTTTCAACTGAAAATGTAGCTATTCCATTTTCGGTTGAAAAGTGAATACTTTATCCACTTTTATTTTATGTTACTCACAGTCATTATACAAAAATTTTTTCTCGTTTCTCCAGAAAATTATTTGATCAGTAATCGGCAAAATTTAACATCAGCAATTAATTATTATATAAAGTTGAATATGTAACTATTTGGTAGAAAATTCATGTATTTTGTTGGAAATTTGTCTGTTTGAGTAGGAAAGTAATCTTTTCGATTAAAATTCATCATTTGGTTCAGGATCCAACTATTTTTTTAAAAATTCGTGGTTTTTAGATCAACTCAACAGGTTCAAAATTTGTTTTTTTGTTGTTGTTGTTGAACATTGGCTTTTTAAACCGAAAATCTAAAGATTCCATTTTTGGTTAAAAATTTATCTTTTTTAGTTAAACATTCAGCTTTTTCGTAGAAAGTGCATATTTCCTGGTTACACATTAACTTTCTTGTTGAAAATTCTTTTTTTTTTCTGGCTCATAAGACAACTCAGATTCGACTTTTTAGCCTAAAAACTTGACTATTTTGTTAAAAATTAGTTTAAAAAAAGTTTAAATTCAACTACTTTGTTCAGAATTCCTTTTTTCATGTTTGAGAATTAATTTTCTTGGTGAAAAATTAATTTTAATTAGTTTTGGTTAAGGAGTCAACTATTTTGTTGAAAATTTCTCTCTTTGTTGAATTGAATTGTTTTCGAGTTGAAATTAAAATATTCTTGGTTGAAGTCTTAGCTATGATATGTTTTGTTGGTAATTAATATCATTTTTTTCAATCAACTACTTGGTTTTAGATGAAACTACTGTATACTTTTTTTTTTTTGGTTAAAGGTTGGTCATATTATTGAAAATTCAAGTATTTGGTCGTAAATAAGTTTTTTGTTGAAAATTCATATTTACGGGTTAAAATTCATATTTTCGAGTTAAGAATTTAACGCTTTGGTTGAAAACTCGTCTTTTTGGCTTAAAAATTAAACAATGTGATAGAAAATTTAACTATTTGGTTCAAAATTAACTTTTTTGGTGAAATTGTAGATTGTTGGTTGAAAATTTAACTACTTTGGTAAAAAATCAAGCTGTCTGATTAAAAATGAAGCTATTTATTTGGAAATTTAACTATTTGTTGCAGATTTGCTTTTTATATCTAATTAATTTTTTTTTCATCTGAAAATGTAGCAATTCCATATTTGGTTGAAAATTTTTCCCTTATATTTTGGGCATTCATCTATTTCTTAGAATGTCTTTTGTTGTAAATTCGTCTATTTGGATAGAAAATTAATTTTGTTTGTTGAAAATCCCTCATTTTGGTTAAGAATCCCACTATTTTGTTAGAAATTCGTCATTTTATGTGAAATGTAACAGGTGGAAAATTCATTTATTTGTTAAAAATTCGTGTTTCAAACTGAAAGTTTAGCGTTTCTATTTTCGCTTGAAATAATTTTTTTCTCAGTTGAAAATTCAACTATTTCGCTGAAAGTTCATCTTTCCTGATTAAAAAATAACTTTCTTGTTAAAAATTTATCTTTTCTAATTTAAAAGTCAACTGTGCTTTATACAATTCGACTTTTCAGCTTGAAAATTGAACTATTTTGTTACAAATTCGTCTCGTTGGGTAGAAAATTAGTCTTGTTTGTTGAAAATTCATCTGTTTTATTGAGGATTCAACTACTTTGTTACAAATTCGTCTTTCTATCTTGAATTCTGCTATTTGATAATTTGTTTTCATTTCTGTTCAATTTCTTTTTAACTTTGAAACTTCATCTTTGTTTGTTAAAACTTCAGCTGTTTGGTAAAAAGAATCAACTTTTAATGAAATCTTAATTATATTGATAAAAGTTCATCTGTTTTGTTAAACTAATCTTTTTCGGTCGAAAGTTCAACTGTTTTGTTGAAAATTCGTCTTTCTCAATTAAAAATTCACCTTTTTAGTACAAAAGTGATCTTTTTTGGTCCAAATTCTTTTCCATTGGCGGAAAATAAACTTTTTCACGAAAAGTGAATTATTCGAGCTGAAAACTCCACTGTTTTCTAAAAAATTGGTCGTTTTGGCTTAAAAATTAAACTGGTTGAAAATGCAAGAACTAATTTTTTTTTCTTTTTCTCCTTTCCTTCACATTAGGGTGCCTAACCTTCTTGCAACAAAAATTCCAGGACTTTTTCAGGTTTTCCGGGACAAAAAATTAATTATTCAAGGTAACTTTTTCACAAGAAAAGACAATTTTCACGAAAAAAGCCTCGAAAATCTGATTTTAGGGTCGAAAACCCGTTTCTTGGGGATTATTTTTTTATGAAGGTGAAAAATCACGACGCCACAATCGAAAATATTTTGAACTTTCTCATTTTTTAGGCTTTAACAAAAATTAAAAAAAAAAGATAATTGGTTGAAATTTGATTGAGTTATCTACTTTTAAGCTAATTTAAATCCAATTTTCAATAAAATAATTACATTTTTAACCAAATAGTTGTATTTTTAACCAAATAGTTGAATTTTTAACTTACAAAGATGAACTTTCAACCAAATGTTCGAATTTTAAACAAAAAAGAATAATCTCAACCAAAAACAGTTGCATTTTCAACGAAATAATTGCATTTTTAGAAGATAGCTTAATTCTGAACAAAAAAGTTGAATTTTAAATCTAGAAGGACGAATTTTTTGTCCAAGTAGACAAATTTTCAACAAAACAGTTGAATTTTCCACCAAACAGGGCAAATTTTCAAGCAGAGAGAAGAAGTTTTAATTAAAATGATGAAAATTAAACTAAAATTTTGTTAACAAAGTAGTTCAACTTTCAACTCAAAATTCAAATTTTTTTATCAAAAAGACGAATTGTCAATAAACACAGCTTTTGCAGACAAGACAGAAAACAAATGTCATCTAAATCGTAAAATTTGCAAGCCAAAGACGAATTTCTTGTAAAAAAGTTGCATTTTCAACCCGAAAATATGAATTTTAACCAAAAAGATTAGTTTTCTACCAATAAAGAAGAATTTCTAACTTAAAAGATAAATTTTCAACAAAAAATGGAAGTTAAATTTTCAGGAAAAAAATTAATTCTGAATAAAAAAATAACGAATTTTCACTAAAATAATTCAATTTTCAACCTAAAAGATGAATCTTCAAATAAAAAATTAATTTTTAACAAATTGGTTCATGTTTTACGCAAGTAATGGAATTTTCGATTTGAAAAATAAATTTTCAGCCAAAAATCGACAAGTTACATTTTTCAATAAAAAATTAATTTTTTAACCAAAAAAAATCAGTTTCAACGAAGTATTTCAACTGGAGTAGTTGAATTCTTACTTTAAAAAATTAATTTACCACCAAAAAAACAAATTTTCGATAAAATAGTTCCATTTTGAACTCAGGAGATGAATTTTTAAATAGAAAAATTTAATTTTGTAGTATCTTGAATATATTTTAATAATTCAAAGGAATTTTGAAAGATTTCAGGGATTTTTTAAATATCCCATTCAACTTTCCCCAGAGTATATAGTTGAATTTTCAATTTCAATTTCAAAAAAAAAAAAAAAAAAAAATGAATTTTCTGCCAAAAATGGAATAGTTACATTTTTGACTTGAAAAATTTATTATCCTTGCCAGTTAAAGTACCTCTTATTGAAATTCCCTGACTTTTGTAACATTTTTTTTTTCAAAATCCGTGACTTTCCCAGTCAAATAAAATTCCCTGACTTTTCCCTGATTTTTTCCCTGACCCACGGCCACACTTTACAAATAGTATGGAATAACTCAGTCAAACCTATTTTTCCTCCAAGGACATGAAAATTCCAAGACCATGAGCAAAATTCAAGGAATTTTCCAGTTTTTTCCAGGTAAAAAAATTTAAGGATTTTTCTAGGTTTTCAAGGATTTCCAGGACGCTAGACACCCTGTTCACATGCTTTACCTTAAATGTTATTACTTCAGCTGCTGATAATTTTCCTTGTTCGTTTACCGAACCTTTCGCGTTCGCTCCACCAACACGCTGAGAGAGTTTCTGAATTCTCGAATTCATGCAGCACCTTCTCTTGAACAAAGGGTTGCAAGAGAGCAGTCGAGAGATAATGAAAGAAGGAAGAAAATAGAGAAGCGAAGCACATCGGGACAAGTGTGAAATGTCAGAGATGAAAGTGGAGCGAGAATTTAATAATGCTCGAGAGACGAATGGATATCAACAGAAAAATATCTCACTATGGTAACCAGAAAGCCTTTCATTTTACTTCACAAGGTTGAGATACTCGCGTAAATTTATGGAGAAGTGCTTCATTATGGAAAAGTGACAGGCTGTTCCAGCTACTTGTAGTCTGATGTTTGAGTATTACTTTAAGCATGCTAATCTCATCCCATATTTATGCTTAGAGGAAACCAGTACGAGGTGTATACCAGTACGAATTGAATACCAGTACGAACTGAATACCAGTACGAACTGAATACCAGTACGAACTGAATGCCAGTACGAACTGAATACCAGTATGAACTGAATACCAGTACTATCTGAATACCAGTACGAACTGAATACCAGTACGAACTGAATACCACTAAAATCTGAATACCAGTACGAACTGAATACCAGTACGAACTGAATACCAGTACGAACTGAATACCAGTACAATCTGAATACCAGTGCGAACTGAATACCAGTACGAACTGAATAATGAAAGAAAAATGAATGGGTTTTAAAGCAAAAGTTCTGTATCATTTTTGAGTAAATATGTTTTTGACATGGCGATGTAAATTTTCTCCGCTGATAGATTATAACTTTTTAAGGATATCGTTCAGTGTATCTATTCTTTTGCTGGTTTCTTCGATTCGTTCAAATTTTCTTTTCAAAACTGTCTAATGATTAATTCTCTTAATTTTCAACGAAAATATATTTCACGTGTTTTTATGAAAAGTATAATTTGGTACGAGGTGTATAAATTTTTGACAGTTAGACTTGGATATCCAAGTAGTTTTTTTGGCTTTTATGTTGCAATAACAAACAAGAAAGTGCTACCAACCAAACAAGTTTCAAGTAAATAAGCAAGTCCATTACATGTTTGCATGTTAAATACGACACAAGTTGAAACTCGTTTAATTTTTATAACATATTGAAACTAACTTTAAAATGAATATTCCAGCTTTAATTTGGTATGTAACAATTTCCCAACTTGTTCATCATTTATTGATATTATGACTTCTAAAGTTTTTCTTTTCACATCGTACTGTTTTCCTTCATTTTCGAAGATTGCCATAGAACCGGAAGAACCTGGAAATCAGGAAGAAGTCAGGAATTTCGATAAGAATCTTCCAAAAATCCTGGAATTTCTAGAAGGGACTCTATGTTCAAAACGTTACAAGATTAAGATTCTGGTATTTGAATATTGAATATTGATTATTGAATATTGAATATTGATGGTCAGAAAACTTTAAAAATTGGTAGAGGAAAATAGGGAAGTTTAAAAATGAAATTTTGTGGCCACCCTGGGGAAGGGGGGGGGGGGCGAATATTGCATTTTTTCACTTTTATTTCCACTTCTATTTTTCGAAAATTCACGTTGGTTGTTTTGTTTAATTGTTGTGATAATCAGAAAAAAAGGCAACCGAAGTCAATTTCAAAAAAGTGGAATTTGAAGGTAAAAATGAAAAAGTTACATAATCCCCTCCTGATATAATATTCTTGTTAGTAATTTATTTCTCTTGTATTTTTTTTGTGGATGCTTTATGCTGACAATTATTTTTTTAGTTGAAAATTTGATGATTTGGTTGAAAATTCAACAATGTTTTTCAGAAGTCATTCTTTTGTTTGAAAATTCAAGCGTTTTGTTGAAAATTCGTTGTTTTTTTTTAGTTGAAAGTTCAACTATTTTAGTAGAAAAGGTTGTTAAAAATTCATATTGCGATATTGAAATTTCAGCTAAAATCTGTCTCAATTGGAAATTCGAATATGTTTTTGAAAATTCGTCTTTTTGGTTGAACTTATTTGTTTTTTATTTAAAATTTAAATCTTTGTTTGAAAATATCTACTATCACATTATATCTTAAAAATAATGTCTTTGCTTAAAACTTCATCTTTTTTTGTTGAGAATTGTACTGTTTCGGAAGAAACTTAACTTCTTGTTGAAAGTTCACATTTTGCTGTTGAAAATTCAACTGAAATCTTTCTTGGTTGGAAATTTAACAATTTAAAAAATCGTCTTGCGTATGCAAATCCATCTGTTTTAGTACAAATTGAATTTTTTAAATAAAAATGCAAATCTTGGGTTAAAACTTAATCTTCTTTGGTTAATGATTCAACTATGCAGTTAAAAAATTTTTTTCTTGGTTGAATTATCTCCTATTACATTATTTGTTGAAAGTCCATCTTTTTTGGTTGAAAATTGAACCTCTTGGTTGAAGCTGAAACTACTTCTGAAAGAATTGTTCTTAAAGATTCATAATTTTAGTTAAAAATTAATTTCTTCGGTTGAACATTCGCTTTTTGCTTCAAATTAATTTTTTATACAGAAAATTTAACTATTCTAATTAAAGATTCTACATTTTAAGTGAAAATTTACCATTTAGTTTAAAGCTGAACTATTTTGTGGAAAATTTATCTTTTTTAATTGAGAATTGAATTACTTTGTTAACAATTTATTTTGTTGTTTAACGGTTCATCTCTTTGGTTAAAAATATAGATATTTGGTGAAAAAGCCGTATTTTCTTGTTGAAATATTAACTAGTATATTTTTTGTTGACAATTCATCTTTTTTGTTGCAAATTCAACCATTTGGTTGAAGATTAATCTTTTTACTTTAAAAATAAAACCATATGGTTATACGCGCAACTGTTTGGTAACAAAATAATAGTTTTTTGTTAAAGATTAAACTGTTTTGTTAAAAATGCAACTGTTTTTGGTTGAAGTTCAACTTGTTTTGTTTGAAAGTTCCTAGAATTTGGTTGAAAATTCATCTTAGTATTTTCCAAATTCAATTATTTTCTTGAAAATTCAACTACTTTGTTGCTAGTTTAACTATTTTGTTAAAAAAATTGTTCTTGAAGATTCATCATTTTAGTTGAAAATTAATTTCTTCGGTTGAACATTGGTTTTTTTTAAATTAATTTTTTATGAAGAAAATTTAAATATTCTAATTAAAGATTCACCATCTTAAGTGGAAATTCACCATTTAGTTGAAAGGTGAACTATTTTGTTGAAAAGTTATATTTTTCAATTGAAAATTAATTCACTTTATTAACAATTTATTTTGTTGTTTAAAGATTCATCTCTTTGGTTAAAAATTCGTTTTTTCTGGTTGAAATATCAGCTAGTATATTTTTTGTTGACAATTCATCTTTTTGTTAAAAATTCAACCATTAGGTTGAAGGTTAATTTTTTTTCCTTAAAGATAAAACCATTTTGTTGCACGTGCAACTGTTTGGTTATCAATTAATTGTTTTTTGTAAGAGAATAAACTGTTTTTTTAAGAATACAGCAGTTTTTGGTTGAAGTTTACCTTTTTTCTGCTTAAAAGTTCCTAGAGTTTGGTTGAAAATTCATCTCAGCAGGTTCAAAATTAAATTATTTTGTTAAAAATTCAACTGCTTTGTTGCAAATTTGACTATTTTGTTAAAAAGTCATCTTTTTTGGTAGAAATAATCAAATAAATTTGAAATTTTACGCTGAAATTGTTTCATTCCGTTTATAAAAGGTTCTATATTGAAAATGTTACAAGATTAAAATGCTGGTCTTTGAATATTAAGGGTCAGAGTGTGTTAAAAATTCGTCAGAAAAAAATCAAGGAAAAATCCGGAAATTTTGAAAAGAAGTTTTCTCGCGACCCTTTTTTTAATTTCTCTTGTTTTTAGGGTTTTGTAGTCTCGGTCAGTAACCCTTAAAGTTTCGAAGGGGAAGTGAGGAGAAATGAGAAGTTGGGAGGTAGGGGAAGTGAGGAGAAATGAGAGTTCGGGAAGTAGGGGAAGTGAAGAGAATTGAGTGGAGGGTAGGTAGGAAAAATGAGGGGAACAAGGGAAAATGAGGTGAACTGAGGAGGTGGGGAGTATTGAAAATTATGAGAAATTAGGGGAATACAAGGGAAGTAGCGAAAAAGAGGTAAAATAGGGCTGGTGAGAGGAAATGAGTGAAGGAGGAATAGTGGATGTGAGGGGCAAAGAAGGGAGGAGCAGTAGGGACAGTGAGGGGAAATCAGGAGAGAGGAACTAGGGTAAATAAGGAAAAATTATAAGAAATGAGGGTAAGAGAAGTAGGGAGAGTAGATGAAATGATTAGAAATCAGAATAAGAGAAGTAGGTTGAATAGAGGAAATTATTAGAAATGAGGGTGAAAAGGGAAGGGGTGGTGAGGCCAGGGGAAGGGAAGTAGGGGAAGGGAGTGTCAGCTGGAAAAGTGGGGTGAGGGGGAAGTAGAGGAGGACGAAGCTTGGTAGAGGGGCGAAGAGTGAAGTCAGGGATGGGGAAGTAGAGGAAGCGAGAGTTAGCTGGAAAAGTGTGGAGAGGGGGAAGTAGTGGAGGTTAGAGTTTGGGAAGGGGGCGAAGAGTGAAGTGAGGGGTGGGAAAGTAGTGGAAGGGAGAGTTAGCTGGGAAAGTGAGCTGAGGGGGAAGTAGAGGAGGACGAAGCTTGGTAGTGGGGCGAAGAGTGAAGTGAGGGAAGGGGAAGTAGGGGAAATGTAGGGGGAGTAGGGAGGGTAGGGGAGTGTAAGTATTGGAGTGGGACGTTTGAACGACTCAATTGACGTCTTGATAGGCTAAGTTCACGAATTCTTTTCTAGATTGTAACTATAATTTTTTTTTAAATCGGCTCTGCTACTTTTTCAGTAAATCCAACGAGGATCTCGAAGGAAACGAAGAGGCAAAGTTTTTCCGAATTTATTGTTGGCAATTACAGTATAACTTACGAGTAAATGGTATCGACACCTAGAAAAGTGAGAAAGGGAGGCCAATGCCCATTCGTTATGGTGCAAAACACACCGTTAATCTGCAGCCACCCTGCTCTCGTTACAAACTATCGAAACCACCTGTCGACTTCTGGTAATCGCGAAACGAGAGTTTAAAACGATTGGAACTGCTGCGAGCACTGTAATTGGTCAAAATTGTTTATTGACCAACTACAAAAGTCTCTTTCTGCATTTCGCTCTTGTTTCAAGAAATTCTCTTCGTTTTCTCCGACTGGTATAAATCATCTTCATTAGAAGATTTTCCGGAAAGGTAAACTTGGAATGGGAATGTCAACTTTCTGAAAAAAATCTAGTCAACATTATGATAAATTAAAAAAAACTTTCCAGAAAGTTATTCCATTACGAAAGAAATATTTAAAATAATGGAAAATCTAGCCAGGAGGGAAACTCTTGCAAATTTTACAACCACTCTTTCTTTTATTTCTCTCATTTTCTTCATTTCAACGTTGAAATGCGTAGAACGTTACATTTTCTTGAAATTGGAATCGTTGGAATGGATGCATCGTGAAAATAGGTTTTCCTTTGATCTTTCTAGCGCAAAAGAATTTTCTTTTCTTAAACAAAGTGTAAAGCAACGGATATCAAATCGCCTCCGAAATTGATATAGTTTTATGGAAATTCTGATTATTGATGATATATACTTCATTTTTTTTCTATTGAAAACCTCTTTGAGGAATAAAAGTCTTGTCAATATTTATTATTTCTTTGACGAAAATTCTTGTTCTATTTTAATACAATATTATTTCATGCTTCTCTCAGCAATTTTCCATATGAACCGTTCCAAATAAAACCATTTTAGATTTAGGTGAAATTTAAAAAAGGAAATGTTCCGAATGGCATGAATAATAATCTAAGTTGTATCAGTTTTAAATGCACAATTTTATTAGAAGAAAATTAGGAATGATTTCAGATTGAAATCTCGAAAATAGGACATTTTTTGTACGTTCAAATTTGAATAATTTTAGATTAGAATTTTGAAAATTGGATCATCAAAAATTAAAAAGAATTAAAACCGTATTTACAATTAAGGGCATTCCAAATTGAATAATTTCAAATTGAAAACTTTGAAATTTAGATAATTTTGAATTTAAAGTGATTAAGATTTGATAATTTAAAGATATAAACTAAATTTAATGTTTCAAGGGAAAAGCTTCTCAAATTCAAGAAATTGAAATTTCTATTCAACAAAAAAATATAATTTAAAATTAAAGTTTATCAGACAACTCACTGTTCATTTTTTTATAAACCTTTGAAATTAAATTACTTTATGAAAACGTTTAAAGCGAAGTAATTTTAAATAAGGCACAGTGAAAATAAAAAAAAACGTTCTACTACGAAACTTTGAAAACTAAACGAATCCGAACTTTATTTAAAACTGAAAAATGTTTTTATTTCAATTGCAAAATTAAAACTTATTAAATAAAATAATTAAAAATTGAGATAACTATGAAATTTCAAGCAATCAAAACTAAATAAATTATTATTCAATTACAGAAATGTCAATTTCAGATAGTTTCATTTTGATCTATTTTGATTGTAAAAAACACAATTTTGAGGTTTTGATTTAAAATTGTTTTATTAGTAACACTTCACTTAAAATTATTATCCAATCTAAAAAATTTTGCAATAAAATATTTTTCAATTTTCAATTATTAATTTTTTTAAATGTTCAACTAAAAATGGATTAATTTCAATATAATACACTGTTAATTGAAAATTTTAAAAATAATGTATACTAAAATCACTATGATTCAAATTTTCGAAATGACACAATTTTAGGCCTTTCAATTCCAAATTGTTTTTTTTTTATTTCTAAACTTTCAATATTGTAGGACATTTAAAAATAAAAAGTAATTCTATTTTCAATGCTTGGTTCTCAATTCTTCTCATTTTTAATGCTCGAGTTTGAGAAATTATTATTTTGATTTTGTATGGTCTTGGATTGATTCTGAAGGCATGGAATTCAAGATTGTTCAATTAAAAAACCTTTCAAATGAAACTTTTTCTACTAGTCAGTTTTAAAATTAGAAGTTTTACAATTTTGAAGAGTTGATAAAACCAGACATTTTTGTACGTTTGAAATCAAAAAGAAACAATTTATTAAATAAATTGTATTAAAATTTTTAATATTCAATTATAGTTCTAATTCAATAAAATTTTTTTTGAATTCAAGCTTTCAAGAGAAAAAAAAACTTTAGTGTCAAGACCTCAGAAATGAAACTTTTTTAGAATTACGCATTAAAAACTATAATTTTAAATGGAAATTATGGACATTTCAATTATGATAAATATATGATTAATAAGTTATCTTATCATGTAGTATCGAGTGACATTTGAAGTGATTGGATATATTTTTTTGTATTAAATATCGTTATTTCTGTAAGAAAAAAATCACTGTTATTTTCACCGTTCTAATTGAAGAATTTTAAATATTGTGAACCTTTAAAGTTCAATTATTCCAAAAATGTTGGAAATTATATGCTCTTTTATTGAAATCATTAAAAATTAATAAGCGTTAAAAAAGAAACAATTCCAAACTTCGTTCAAAAGTTGAAGCATTCTTGAGTTAGGATCTTGAGAATATAATATAATATAACTTGAAAATCAGTGATAAAGCATTTCCATACACTCAAAAAAATATTTGTTCGCAATTAAAGAAACCGTTCCTTCAACATAATTTTTTTTTTCATCAAATGAAAAATAACTTAAAAATGGAGAGCATCATTTTAAATTGAAGAAAGATTTTTATTGCGAAAAAATCCAGTTATATGTACCAAAGAAATTTCTTTGAATCGAAGAAACTTTTTTTTGATTGACACCCAATGAATGTTTTTCTTTGATTCAAAGAATATTTTTTCTGAGTGTACAAGGGAAATAACTTCATGTTCCTTTAATTAGGAAGGAAATTTATAAGATGCCATGCTTAAATGGCAGATTAACTTAACAAATTAGGGATCGTCCATAAACTCTTTTCCCCTTTTTTAAAGAATTTTTATTGTTGAACTAAATTAATGGAACTCAATAAGAAAATCCACTTTTTAATTATTAATTTTGTTGTTGTTGAAGATTCATGGCTTTTGTAGAAAATTCAACTATTTTTGGTTAAAAATTCGTTTTATTTAAGGTTGAAAATTAATGTTTTTAACTGAAAATTTAACTATTCCATTTTTGGTTGACAATTAATCTTTCTTAGTTTAAAATTCAACTATTTGAATGAAAATTTATCATTTTTAGTTGAAAATTCAAGCAGTGGGCTGAAAATTCCTGTATTTCGTTAATAGTTCATCTTTTTATGTAGAAAATTAACCTTTTTGGTTAAAAAGTCTACCTTTTGGTTAAAAATTCAACTCGTTGGTTTAATGTTGAACTCTTTTCTTGAAAATCCATCTTTTTTTTAGATTCATCACTTTACTTGAAAATTCATCTCTTTGGTTGAACTTTGAACTATTTTGCTAAAAATTCGTTTACTTCCGATTGTAAATTAATTTTTTTCACTCATGAAGCAAATAATCTGGTTTTAGTAAAAAAAAAGTTTTCCGGTTGAAAGGTCAATATTTTGTTGCAAATTTTTGTTTTAGGTGAAAAATGATCATTTTTAGATTCAAATTCAACATTTTGGTTGAAAATTAATTATATTTAGTTGAAAATTCAAGCAGTGGATTGAAAATTCCTGTATTTCGTTCATAGTTCATCTTTTTAGGTAGAAAATTAACCTTCTTGGTTGAAAAGTCAACTTTTTGGTTAAAAATTCGACTCTTTCGTTGAATGTTGAACTCTTTTCTTGAAAATCTATTTTTTTAAGATTCATCATTTCACTTGAAAATTCATCTCTTTGGTTGAAATTTGAACTATTTTGCTAAAAATTCGTTTTCTTTCGATTGTGAATTAATTTTTCTCACCCATAATGTAAGTACTCCGGTTTTAGTTTGAAAAAAAAAGTTTTCTAGTTAACAGTTGATGTGTTTGGTTGAAAATGTGTGTTTTTGGTGAAAAATTATAATTTATAGTTCAAAATTCAATTGTTTGGTTGAAAACTTAGCCTTCTTAGTTAAAAATTCAAGTATTTGTTTAAAAATACATATCTTTTGTTAAAAATTTGTCTTTTTGGTGGAAAATTAATTTTCTTGGTTAAAAAATTAACTTTTTGGTTGAAAATTCAACTTTTTGGTTTAATGTTCAACTCTTTTCTTGAAAATCGATTTTTTCATGATTCATCATGTTCGTTGAAAAAGAAAAATTTATGGTTGAATTTGAACTTTTTTGGTAAAAATTTGTATCCGTTTTTGGCTGAGAAATCATTTTTCCACTGAAAATGTAACTACTCGTATTTCAGTTGAAAATTGATCTTTTCTGGTTGACAATATTCATGCATTTTGTTGGAAATTCGTACTTTTTGGTAAAAAATTAAGGTTTTTGGTTAAAAATTAATCCGTTTTGGTTGACGATTCAACTATTTTGTTGGAAATTCGTTTTTTTGTCGAATACAACTGTTTTTGATTTAAAATTAAAATCTTTTACGGTTAAAATATTAAGATATAGATGTTTCTTTAAGAATTCATTTTTTTTTGTGAAAATCAACTACTTGGATCAAAGTTGAACTACTTCGTGAACAATTCGCTTTTTCAGTTGAAGGTTTATCTTTCTGTTGAAAATCAAATTATTGGAGCGTAAATAAAATTTTTGTTCAAAATGCATATTTTCCTGTTGAAAATTTAGTCACTTTGTGAAGAAATCCACTTTTTTGTTAAAAATTCATATTTTTGATTGAAAATTAAACTACTTTGGCAAAAAATTAAACTTTTTGGTTTAATGTTAGGCTATTAATGAAAATGTAACTATTCTGTTAAAAATTGGTTGTTTTTTTTTGTTAAAAAGTAATTTTTATCTAAAAATGTAGCTATTTCATTTTTTGTTGAAATTTTTTCCTTTACAACTTGAAAATTAAACTGTTATGTAGAAAATTAATCTGTTTTTTTTTAAGTTCGTCTATTGAGGAAGACACAGCATTTTTTTTTGAAAATTTATCTTTTTGCTTGAGGATTTAACTAGTTTGTTAAAAGTTCATGGTTTTTAATTCAATTCAACAGGTTCAAAATTAGTTTATTTTCTTGGAATAAGTTTTTTAACCTGAAAATTTAACAATTCAATCTTTTGTACAAAATTAAACTATTTCGAAAAGAGTTCACCTTCCATGATTGAAAATTAACTTCGTTCTTAAAATATTTTTCTTTTGGTTTAGTAGTCAACTGTTTTCTAAAACATTCGACTTTCCGGCTAGAAAACTTAACTGTTAAAAAGTCGTCTTTTTTTCGTTAAACTCAAATGTTTGGTAATTCGTTTTTTTTTAATTAGATTTTTTAACTACAAATTTAACTATTCTATTTTTTGTTGAAATTTTTTCTTTTACAACATAAAAATTAAACTGTTATGTAGAAAATTAATCTATTCTATTGGAAATTCGTTTATTTGGAACACAATTAATTTGGCTTTTTGAAAATTCATCATCTTGTTTGAGGATTTAACTATTTTGTTGAAAATTTAAGGTTTATAATTCAATTCAACAGGTTCAAAATTTGTTTTTTTTTGTGGGAATAAATTTTTTCAACCTCAAAATTAAACGATTCCATTTTTCGTTTGGTATTTTTTTTTTAAATTAGATTTTTCAACTGAAAATTCAACTATTCTATTTTTTGTTGAAATTTTTTCCTCTACAACATGAAAATTAGACTGTTATGTAGAAAATTATTATATTTTGTTGGATATTAGTCTATTTGAGAAGACAATTAATTTTGTTTTTTGAAAATTCATCATCTTGTTTGAGGATTTAACTATTTTGTTAAAAATTCATGGTTTATATTTCAATTCAACAGGTTCAAAATTAGTTTTTTTTTTGGAATAAATTTTTTAACCTGAAAATTAAACGATTCCATTTTTTGTCCAAAATTCAACTATTTCGATGAAAGTTCACCTTTCTTGATTAAAAATTAATTTTGTTTTCAAAATATTTTTTTTCGGTTCAAAAGTCAACTGTTTTCCAAAACAATTGGCTTTTCGGCTTGAAAACTTAACTGTTAAAAATTTGTCTTTTTTTCGTTAAACTCAAATGTTTGGTAATTTTTTTTCCAATTACATTTTTTAACTGAAAATTTAACTATTCTATTTTTTGTTGGAAACTTAAAAAAAACTATTTTGTTGAAAGTTCAATAACTTTGTTGAAAACTCAACTATTTTGTTAAATTCATCCTTTTTGTTGGAAATTCGTCCTTTTGGGTTCAAAATTAATCTTTTTTTGAAAAAGTTTAAAATTCATCTCTCTTAATCTGGAAATTAACTTTTTTTCTCAAGTTTTTTTTTTTTTTGATTGACATTTTTTGCCGCCCCCTGCTAGAACTGTCATATGGATATAAAAAAACTTGCCAAACATAAAACACCCAAAAAGCGAGCGGAAAAATAGTAGCTTCAATGTGGACAAATTGAATTAATCAATTCGAAGATTATAATTATTCCTAATTAAAAAATGCTTTATGTTCTCTGCTTTTGATATTCTTCAAAATTGACCTTCTCCGGCTCACTTCTCTTCAAATATGCGTATGATAGTTTCCGTTTAACTGAATTTCTCTCGTGTTATCACAGCATTTATGTGTATATTCCCTTTCTCCCTTTCACCCTTTCGCCTATCTTTTTTGCTACATACATATTCTTGCCACGAAAATGTAATTACGCTCTTTGCACATAAAGCAGAACGTTCCGCCGTCTTTTTGACCATCACGCTTACTTCTCTCACACGAGCGTCGCTCTTTTTCTATAAAGCTTTTTGAGAAAAAACAAGTCTGAAAGGATATGTCTGTGGGTACCGGATAGTTGGGCACTGAACCTACTAGAGGTTAACTCTAAAGAGCAAAAAGAGATCTGAAACTGAGAAGATGGGCTTTTTTCAATTACTAGCTTTGGCAAAATTGTTCTTGCTCTGGTCAGACCAATGCGATGCGATGGCGTAAGTAACGAGAGGAATTCTAACTACCTGAGCCGGAAGTGCTGCGAATATCCAGTCTTGAATTCCACTACGATTTTATCTAATTGAATCTTTTCGAGCGAGTTAACGAGCCACTCGTTCCTATTCTCTGCGTAGCTCAGACAACGGTTATGTGATTTTTTTGATCCACTTAGACTTGAGCCTTGGAATATGCAAATAATATTCTTTTCAGCTTTAGACAGTATAAATATTTATATAATTTTAGTTGATATTATAGAGGGACTTTATTTAATTGCATGACGTGAAAGAGCTTTTTAATGAATAATTACACAGGGTGGCCGTTAACAAGGGCGGATCCAGAACATTTCTCGAAACGGACGATTGCCAGTTTTCTTCAACGAATGCATATTAGTGTGGTTCAAATTTTGTTTTCTTCGAATTTTCATGCATATCGCCCGAAAATTTGTTCGAATTCATACAAAAATAAATTGCTTTTTTTTTTGTTGAAAAAATTATTATTTAGAGGTGGCGCAAGCTCCGTGAAGTTTAACACGTATTTCCCATAAGAAAAAAATACATTCATGTAAATTTTATTCAGAATCGTCAATATTAGATGAATCCAATTGGATTAAAAAATTTCTATTCACAATGAGCCAATGAATACGAATAAAAGATAACTTCTAATTATCACCCCATAAGTCTGTTTTATAGTGTCCCAAAGAAGCCCCATGAGTAAAAAATGGGTTTTGCGAATTTTCGGCGCTAATTATGATTTTTTTGCATTTTTTGAAATGAAAATTGTTTCTAATACAGAAAATACTACTTTACACTGATGATTAAATGTTTAGATAACTTTTTCAAACAATTTATTATTGTTGTTAGCAATTTTTTCTTAGAATAGGGATAAGAAAGTCGTGGTTTTTTTAAAACTTCACCACTTTTTGTCCAATTTTCAATTAGACTGACGTAATACTCAGTTAATGTTGACAAAAATAATTGCTTAAACAATTTAACATTAGTTTTAATAATACTCCCTTCGAACAATGCAAGAAAATTGCTGTTTTTTCCAAAATATTCAACGTTTTGTCCACTTTTCGCTAAGAATCAGGTAAAAATTAATAAAAGTTAACCAAATGAATTACCTAAATAATTTTTTTTATCGTTGATAATATTTAATTTGAATAATGCTAAAAAGTTGAGGGATTTTCTACAATGTTCAACTATTTGTCTACTTTTCACTCACAGTGAGTTAATAATAAATTAAATTCAGAAAAAATAATTATTTAAACGAATTATCAATGTTTATATCCATCTCTTCTTTGTTAATGCTAGATAGTTGCGGTTTCTTTTGAAATTTTCAACTTTTTACCAACTTTTTACTGAGATAAGTAATAAACAACGCCATTTAACAAATATAATTGTTTGAACAATTTATTGTTGATTATAACTGTCAGAGTTTCTTTGATTTTTTAGTTAGGAACAAATAATAAATTTTAATATTAATATTATTTTAAACAAAAAGGTTCTCAGTAGCTACTTCAAGGAAAATTTGCATTTAATATGATCCATATAGAAAATTTGAAAAATTATTCAATTGTCTGGTGAATTTCAGAAAAATTATATTTACAAAAATGAAAGAGATTGTTTAAAATACGATTATCTCTGATGCAAAGTTAAACATTTCAGAAAAAGCCGCAACTTTCTAGTATTTATCTGAGAGAAGATATTTGTAAACAATAATAATTAATTTGGTTGAAAAACAATTTTTGGTAACTTGCGTTAATTATTACCTCAATAAGTGAAAAATGCGCAAGGAATTGAAAGTTTCAGGAAAAAACCGCCACTATCTATCATTAATATAGATGAAGATAGTTATAAACAATAACAATTTGTCAAAGAAATTATTTTTGCTAAATAAAATTAATTATGCAGTCACTTCAAGTGAAGAATAAACAATTAGTTGCAATTTTTAGAAAAAAACTCAACTTCCTACCATCAAGCAAAGAGAATATTATTAAAAATGAAATAAAATTGTTTAAACAATTACTTTTGTTAACTTGAATTAATTATTACTTCATTCTAATTGAAAATTAGACAAAAGTTGAAAATTTTAGAAAAAACCACCGCAATTATCCAGCATTACTATAGGAGAAGATAGCTTCAAACAATAATAATTTGTTTCAACAATTATTTTTGCTAAATTAGGTTAAATATTAACTCCTTCAAGTGAAAAGTGGACAAAAGTGCAAAATTTCAGAAAAAACCGCAATTCCTAGCATTATACAGAGAGAATATTATAAAAAATAATAATAAATCGCCTCAACAATTAAGTTTGTTGACATTAATCAACTATTACCTCACTGTAATCGAAAATTGGACAAAAAGTAAAATTTTGTTTGAAAAAGCCGCAACTTTCTATCCCTCTTCTGAAAGAAAATTGCTAAATACAATAATAAATTGTTTAAACAATTTATGTAAACATCTAATTATCAGTATAAGGTAGTATTTCATGTATAAGAAACAATTTGCAAACAAAAATCATAATGAGCGCCAAAAACACGCAAAACCCATGTTTTTCATTTATGGGGTTTTTTGGGGACCCCATAAAACAGCATTATGGGGGTGATATTTAAAAAGTAATATTTAATTCGTATCCTATAGAAAATTAGGAGGAATGTTTTGTTTCAACTCGATTCACCTTCTATTGAAGATTCTGCATGAAATTGACAAAAACGTCTTTTCTTCTTATAGGAAATACGTGTTAAATTTCATGGGGGCGGAAACCTCTACATATCATTAAAAAACTGGATTTATTTTTATATGGATGGAAAAGAATTTCCGGAGGATATTCATGAGAATTTATTTAAAAAAATTCTACAATGCATTTTTGGACCAGACTAATGTATATGAAAGGAGATTTAAAAGATCTTTTGAAATTGAATATAATAAGGCGCTAAAAATTCATCTTTTCAATTTGAAAATTCAAATCCATGGTTGAAAGTTGAACTGCCTTATTAAAAATTCATTTCTTTCGGTAGAAGATTCATCACTTTTGATAAAAATTAAATTGCAATCCCCCCCCCCCTCCAACACAGGTGAGCATGTGGTTCAAAATTTCAGGAAAAGTCTTAAATTTAAAGGCTTTAAGTACATTATGTAACTGATATACAAATTTTCAAATTTCGAATTTGGTTTCTCAACTCTCGCTGGGGGTGGGGGGGGGGGTCTGCCAAGAATAATATATTTGAAATTGTTAAATTATAATTTCATATTGTTTTGTTTGTAAAAGTCTCTATGTCAAAATGTTACCAGATAATCCTCTGGTCTTTGAATATTGATGATCAGAGAAAATGAAAAATTGGTCAGGAAAAATTACGGAATTTTGAAACTGAATTTTTGCGGCCACCCTAAGATTTCTTCTTAGTAATTTATTTGCCCTGTACTTTGACTTTTATTCATTTTTACGCACTTGCTTCCTACTGAGGATTATATTTGCATTTAAAAGTACTATTATTTGGTTAAAAATTTATTGAATTTCTTGAAAAGTCATCCTTTTCGATTGGAAATGAAACTGAAATCTTTCTTGGTTGAAAATTCAACTGAAATCTTGCTTGGTTAAAAATTCAACAATTTTTTTAACTTTGTCTTTTTTGTTCAAAAATGCAACTGTTTGGTTAAAGATTAATCTTGTTTGGTTGAGGTTTCTCTTTTGTTAAAGATTCGTATTTTTTGGTTTAATTGAAATGTTTTTTATTTGAAATCAAATCTTTCTTGGTTGAAATATCTACTCTTAGATTATTCTTTGAGAATTCATCTTTTTTGGTTCAAAATTAATTGTTGGTTTTGTTTACAATTTTTTTTCTAACTGAAAATTGAACTATTTCACTCAAAGATTCATAATTTTAGTTCAAAAATTAGTTACTTTTGCTTGATAGTTTAACATGGAATTAATTTTTTTAAAGTCAAAACGTAACTTTTCCATTTTTAGTTTCAAATTTATCTTTTCCAGTTGAAAATTCCTCTTTATGGTAGAAAACTAGTCTTATTGATTGAAATTTTGTTTTAGGTGAATCTTCATCTCCTTGGTTTTTTGTTTTGAAAATTAATTTTTCAACTGAAAATTCAACTATTCCACTTAAAGATTCATCATTTTAATTAACTCTTTGCTTGAAAGTTTTTTTTTAACTCATGGGTTGTAAATTATACTGATGTTCATAAAATTATTCTTTTTGCTTTAAAGTTCAACAATTTGAATGAACTTGTTTTCTTGCTTTACTGAAGAAACTTAATTTGTTGAAAATTCTTATTTTTGGTTCGAAAATTCAACTTCTGTATTGAAACTTGATCTACTTTATTGGAAAAAATTTTCGTTATTTTAGATTCAAAACATTAGTTAAAAATGTATTTCTTTGGTTGAAAATTAAACTATTTAATTGAGTTTCGTATTTTTTTGTAGAAAATTAATATTTGCGGGATGAGAATTTAACTTTTTTATCCGAAATTCGTTTTTTTCATTGAAAATTCAAATTTTTGGTTTGAAAATTGATCTATATTGTTGAAAACTTATTATTTTATGCAGGTTCATCATTTTAGTTAAAAATTAATCTCTTTTGGTTGAAATTGGACTATTTTGTTCAAAAATCTTTTTTTGTTTTGAAAATTGATTATTTCTACTGAAAATTTAACTTTTCCATTTTTGGTTGAAAATTTATCCTTTTTAATTGAAAATTCAACTATTTGTTCAAAAATGTAAGTATTTTGTTGAAATTCTTCTTCTCTTAAGAAACAATTAATCCTCTTTGTTGAAAATTCGTCTTTTTGGTTTGAAAATTCATCTCTTTTGGTCAAAATTTCATCTTTTTTCGATCAAGTATCAACCATTACAACTTTTTTTTAAATTCGTTTACTTTTCTAAAACATTCAACTTTTTAGCTTGAGAATTCAACTTTTCAGCTTGAAAATTCAACTATTTTGTTGAAAATGCAACTTTTTCAAATTGAAGTTTAATCCTTTTTTTTTTGAAAATTGATCTTTGTGAGTTGAAGATTGAATGATTGGCCTATACATTTAACTACGTGGTTGAAAATCAATTGTTTTGATTAAAATTCAAGTATTTTATTCAAAAGTCATCTTTTTTATTCAAAAATTTAAATGGTTTGTTAAAAATTCGTATATTTGGATAGAAAAATGTTTCTTGTGGATTGGGAATTCATTTTTGTAATCGAAAATGCAATAAAAAGCCACTCTTTGAACGATTAGTTTTTTTATTAAGTTACTAAATTCAATTAAGAATCGCTTAAATTTTATTATACATCTTATTATATTTAAATAACAACATAAGTTTTAAAAATAAATAAAGTTAAACTAATAGCAATATGAATTAAAAGTTCGGTACATGAACATTTTTATTATAATAAAATTTGCATACATCAATTAATTTCAGACTCATTTTGATTCTATTATTCCAATTTCATATAATAATCTTTTAGGCTTGAAAGCAATATATTTTTTCGATAATTAAATTATTTCCAGTAATATTTTAAATAATTTTTAAATTTGTAAATTTCTTCAATAATTATATCTTTCAAAAAATCTATATTTTTTAATATGGATATCACGACAAAAATTCTCAATCTAAAAAATTGTAACCAAAATTTTCCAAAATCATAACGGAAATATTTTTTTTCATTACATGAATATATATTTGTATTAAAAATCATTTGTGATAATTTCATGACGATTCTTCCTAAATTTTATTTCATTTAGAAAATTAGATATGCTTGCAAATTAATATTGTTTGTGTCCACCTGGACACATGGCATGGTTGAAGGCTTTTACTTTTATCACCGAAGTTAAGCAGCGCTTGGCTGGGTTATACTCGGATGGGTGCCACTCTACAGAAGGGGGTGTATGTCAGCTTTTAAGTTGTCTATATTCTCTAACTAATACTAGTACAAATTCAAAATTAATTCCTAGTTCGACTTGCACTGTAGAGGGTTAGAATACTTTTAATTTGGAATTAAAATATTATTTTTTCAATAAAATTCTTCATATAAATAAATCCTAACAAAAAAAATACTTGTGAAAAGTTTCGCCAAGTACTTTACATGTATTTTCATATATTATTTGTTTATGTTGAACGTGATGAAAGTTGTAAAAATATAAAATAAAGCCCAGTACGTATAGAAGAACATATAAGAATAAATGTATTTTCATAAAAGGAATGTTTTTAAAAGTAGTCAATAAATTGTTGCGAAAAGTATTAAATCGGTTTAATAAATAATTTCTCCTATTACTTTTTAGTTACTTTTCTCAAGATGAAGTGACTATAGTCACTTTTTAAAAGGAAAAATAACTTTAGCCATTTTGATTGCAATAAATAAATACATGGGTTAACCACTAATTAAGTCAGGTTGATACCTAATTTTGAATTTCTTTGAATTCTTTTGAAATATTTTAAGGTATTTAAAAAGATTTCATGAAATTTTCAACAGTTATCAAAAATTTGAAGGCATTTCTATGGAATTTAGGGTATTTCAAAAAATTTCAAGAAATTTTTAAGAACTGCAAGTAGTTTCATTCGATTTCAAAATATTTCAGAAGATTAAAAATATTGTAGTTTGTTTTAAAAGATTCAAAGGTATTTTAAATAAACTTAAATCATTTGAAAGTACCTATTCCGAAAGCTTTTGAAGATTTTAGGGTATTTTTAAAACATCCAATTTTAGGGTATTTTAAAAGATTCGCAGACATTATTAAGTGATTTAAAAACTTTCAAGGAATTTTCTGAGGATTCAAAGAATTTTTTAAAGAGTTTAACAAATTTTCGGGGGGTTTAAATGAATTTTCTATAATTGCTAAAGATATGGAACAATTGTATTGGATCTGTATGCTTTGATCTGATTTCTGACGATTTCAATGATTTTGAAGGATTTTAAATGTTCTTAGGGTATTTTATAAATTTTTGGTGATTTCAAGGAATTTAGTCATACGAATTAAAATATTTCTTAGGATTCGGAAGATTTGTAAATATTTCAAGGTATTTCCAAATACTTTAAAGCATTTGAAAGATTTCAGGATATTTTAAAATATTTCAAGGAATTTTCAATTGATTCCAATAATTTATAGGGATCTTAAAGAATTTTACAGATTTATGGATATCTAAAAAATTCCAAGGAATTTTCAAGAGCTTCAAAAAGTTTCAAGGGATTTTGAAGAATTTGAAATCCTTCAGAGAATTTTTGAAGATTCCAAAGAATTAAAAAAAATTTCCAGGCATTTTAAAGTGTTTGTTAAAGTTTCAATGGATTTCAAAAGATTTCAAAGGGACTAAAATATTTTAGAGAAGTTTAGAAGACTCAAAGGAATTTTCAATTGGTTTCAATAATTTAAAGGGATTTCAAAGAAATTTAAACGTTTTAGGGTGTTTTTGAAGATTCCAGGAATTTTTTATCGATTTCAATAATTTAAAGGGATTTCGAAGGACTTTAAATATTTTAGGGTATTTTAACAGATTCCAAGGCATTTTCAAGAGCTTTAAAAAGTTTCGAGGGATTTCAAACGATTCCAAAGGATCTGAAACATTTTCAAGTATTTTTGAAGCTTTCAAGAAATTTTCAATATATTTGCATAATTTAATGCTATTTTAAAGGATTTACTTTATTTGAGAGTATAAAAAAAAAAGATTCCGAGGAATTTTCAAGGCTTAAAAAAATGTCAAGGGATTTCAAAAGATTTCAAAGGATCTGAAATATTTTAGGGAATTTGAAAAGATTCCAAAGAATTTTTGATTCGTCTCAACAACGTAGATGAAATTCAACAGATTTTGAATATTTTAGCGGTTTTTTTTAATAACCTGAAGCATTTTCAAAAGACTAACAAAATTTCAAGGGATTGCCAAGGATTTTAATGATCTTAAGGGATTTGACAAAATTGTCGTACGTTTGTAAGGAATTGCTTTGAATTTCGAAAAACATGAAACGATTTTATAGGACCTTTAACCTTTAACAATTTACGAGGATTTTAATGATTTTAAAATCTCTCTAGGTATTTTGATCAAATTTCCAGGATTTCGGGGAATATCCTGAACTCTCTTGAATTCTTTGGAATTCTCTTGAATTTTTTTCATTTACTAACATTTATCTAAATTCATTTAATTCCATTGAATTCATTGATTACATTTTAAAAATTTTTTAATTATTCCATTGAAGTTTTTTAAATGCACCTTGAATTCTTAACAATTTTATGAAATTCTTTCAAAATGCCTTGAATTTTTTAAAGCTGATTTCGAACATACTGAACTCAATTAATTATTACAATTTTTGAATTTTTTTTTGATTCACTTGATTTTTTTTTTTAATTCACATTAAATTTTCTATGAATGTCATCGAATTCTTCTTATTTCCCTTAATACCTGTGAAATTACTGCAATTACATTGCAACAAATAGAATTTTTTGGATAAAATATCTATACCTTAAACCTATATACCTATCTACCCTTCACCTATATACCCATCCACACATCACTACTTTCCAAACGAGCAATTCACGCCTACCCCGAAAGGGAAACGGCTTAATGATATAATAATAATAATAATAATTTGTAAAATAAAAAACATGTATCTAGCCTCCCTTCACATACGTAAACCCTTTAAATTTATTGGACAACATTTTCAAAGTTTTTTTCTACTCAATAGTTGTCTCCGATGGAACTTTATCAGTGCTAAAGCCGAAAATTTCTATGAAGATAAGTTTAGGTCACTAATGTTTCTTCATTAATATAAAAATTATTTCCATCTTCAAAATCTACTAAGATTGCCAAGTTTACTGAGATGAGTTTGATTTCCAAATTGTTTTCAGCGAATTTAAAATATATCAGTATCTAACGTATCTTTACGTAGATTTAGGTAAAGCATTTTTTTATTTGTTGGCATTATGTTTTCAAAATTATGAAATTCTAAAAATCTATTCCTGCGTGATTCCTTTTTTTGAATAAAAAGAAAATTTCTTTAGTAGTAGCCCCTTTACCAGTAGCCCCTTTTTCTCAAAAATAAGTTCCCAGACAGCAATCGTGCGAAGTACGTTACCCGCACGGTGTGCGAGGCACGCGGTGCGTGCAGGGTGCAGTCATTATGCGTCGCATTTTTTGCGAGGCACATACGTGCGAGGCATATGCGTCACACAGTGTGAGAGGCACGTATGTGCGAGGCATATGCCTCGCACTTTGTGATAGCCACATACGTGCGAGGCGTCACATATTCAGAAAGGCAAAGTTTTTAATATAATAATAATAAAATTGGGACACATCGCAGATGTGCAACATGAAGCCAGTTTGAAATCTTTTAAAAAATAAGATTGATCTAATATAAATGTTAAATTATAATTATATAGAACAATATAAAAGCAAGAATAATACTACTTGAAATATATTTTAAAGGAAGCTTTTTTTCGACTGAATTTTCTCATCACAGAAAATTTAACTTTCTATAAGAGGAAACAATTATATTAATAGGATGGTTAAAATAATTTAAATGAAATAAAATCAATTAAAGTCAATTATTCATTACATTACAATTTAATCTAAATTTAAATTAATGATCGAAATTTTTGTAAATTAATGATGAAGATTAAAAAATGACTATTATAATGTTTATTATAATATACAAATTCATATGAGAATAATGTAAAAATATCGTTATTATCTTATTGATGAAATAATATCTACAATGCAGTACAGACAGTATTTTCTATCCAATTAAAATATATGTACATTATTTTTTGAATGAATGTGAAAGAAATAGGAGAAATACAGAAATTATATTGTATAATAGAAGTAATTTTACTTTATATAATTTTAATTTTTGACCAGCCTGCACGTGTTATGTAGGATCAACTAGACTACGTATATACATATTTTTTACTCTCGATATTATATTCCTTCCTTCTTTTCGTCATAGTATATTGGACGATAAACTTTGTTTATATTAGCCCCACTTTAGGGCTAAGTGTGAGGTCTGAGACCGCTGAATAAGTCAGTCTGGAAAGAACTTTCGTCGATAAAAGATTGTATTCTTGTCCTTCGAATTTAATAAATGTTATATTCATTTGTAATCCAGATCAATTATACGAAATCCTTTTCCCTAGTGATAAAAAATTAGGGAAAGCAAAAGCATTAGAGTGCACAAATTTACATATATATTTTTTCAAATGTAAACGCGCATGTGGACTAGTCACGTATCAGTGTCACGTCTGTGCCCCCACTCACTCCCTCCGAGCTCGACTCGACAGGCACTGAAACCGTCCCGCGCTTTAACTAAGTGACATCGTACATCGTGATTTCAGAATCATGTGCGTCTTATTAAAAGTGAAAATTTTTGTATAAAAAATAATATATCTACTTATACGTCTGCACATAAAAATATAGTTTTCGTGTGCAGCCTGTGCAGTGCTAAGGATTATTTTGAACCTCTGGTCCTTTTGGTAATTCCATATAACTTTTTACTTTTCATAACATAACCTCATTGAAAATCTTTCACGTTGTGTTTCGGTTTGGAAAAATATATAAGATTGGAACATTGATTTTAACGCTTTTTTAATGTTGATTAAATCCACACGCTATTTTATCTGTTTATATTACATTTATTGTTTATGAGAATCTTCACTTAGTATCCTTAGAATCGTATTCTAAAGAAGTGAGGCTTTTTTAAGTAAAATTCAAAAAATGGATTCATTAATTTTACCACAGTCTGTGTGGGCTTGAATATAAAACGTTGAATACAAAGAAAATGCATGCTCTTGCGGTAACATCCCTAACCTCAATGTGGCGGTAATCACAAATTTTTGTGAAACTCGTTATAATTGTTTACAGTGCATATGCGCTGATGATACTCTCAGTCAACAAGAACTCGACATTTTGGATAAAATCGAGAAAATAGGAGAAATCGAGAATTCACCAGAGTCTTAGGAGGCCTTTAATGATGAGTCCGGCAGTAGTAGCAATTCTGAAGCTGACGATGAGATGAATGAATAATGAGACGATGAGAAAAATGAATCCGTTAAAGTGCTTTCATTTCTATAAATAATTTATAGAGTATTTATGAATTGAAAGTTTATTTTCTAATATGATATACTTGTTCGCTGTTCTTCGAGTTTATAATTCATGGATTATAATTTTAAAAATATATATGTTCGCTGTTCCTTGATTTTATCAATTATGAGCTATATTGTAAAAAATGAGCATTTTATTGTTCGTTTACTTTTTTAAATGAAAGTTTGGTTTAAAAAAATCTATTTTCCTTTTTTCATAACAATAATACTCTTTTACGACGTGCGTGCAATATGCGTTAAACATGTAACTCACGACGTGCGAGCGATATGCGTCGCACGCGTGACTCTCATGACGTGCGAGCGATATGCGTCTCAATTGATGACGCATATGTCGCGGTATATGAGGTCAACGCCGTGACGATGATGCTAAAAGTATCTTTTACACTGGTACCTGGAATTAGAAATCCTAAGATTAACGATATTCTGTGAAATAATGCCCTCGGCAGGTTTTTAATGAGGGTAGCCGCGGGAACGAGAGAGAGGAAATGCTCAGTCAAGCGTGACAATCAGCATAAAGGTCGCACTTTCAGCGCAGTAGTTGCATCAGGTTGCGTCATGCGTCCAAATCTAACAAATGATTCATGCGGCTCTGCCTGTTTACTTTTGTATTCCCTGGTATGAGCTAAATTCGTCATTAATTCCAAAGAATAGTAGCTTTTTAAGATTACCAGAGGTAAGCAATTGTTTAAACAAACGAAAATTATTTAAATAAATGAACGTGATTTAAATAATTGCCAAATATGCCAAGGAAAAAATATTTCTTCTAAAGTTCATAAAGTATACCACTTATTCCGAAAAATAATAACATTTCACGATTTACAGAAAGAAATAATTATACAATTCAACATTATTTTTAAAATACTTGAAAGCTTTTCACTTATATAATAAAAATAATTCATGTTTTAAAATATACCGTCCTCGGCATGAATTTCACATAAAACTTCCATTTCGCATCGTTTGGGATATTTTCCAGGCAAAGGCTCGAGGACACGGGTTAATGTTGACAGATTTAAAAAAATAGGGAATTTCTTTTTCCAGAAAATAAACATACTAGGGGAAGGGGATCGATCATTAAAAATCGATAGTCGATTTTTTGGTGCACCCCAACATATGAATCACATATTTTTTTATATTTATTTTATGAAATAAAAATTTCCAACATTTGATCTTTACTAAAAAAATATTGTCATCATGCCAAAAAATTAATCTTCAAAGACATCACGTGCATTTGAACATAAAAGCAATGAATCGATTAAGTGCACGAAAACCCATACAGCGGTTGTAACCCGCCGTACACGGAAGCAAGAAGAAAAGACCCTTCACAGGGGCTTTCTGTGTATGGCCGCCTTAAGTCAATTTAATTTTAATTAATATGAAAGAAACTTTTTTTTCTTATGTTTAAAAATTATCGATAAGGTATGTGTGTTAAAAATTATGTCTCTGAAGAAAAAGTTTTCTATGATTTTAAGAATTTAAATTATATGATCAGTCTTGTATTATGAATGAAAAAAACATTATTTTTATGACAAAAATGTAGTGATATGGAAAATAATTATTCAAACAATATTTTTTTATTGGTTGAATTCTAATAAATTATGGCTTCTTTTTTCGGAAAAAACATTTCCTATAAGTCAACTGTGTTCAATTTCTAAAATATGTCAATAATCTTCTAATATGGTTATTTGTTTAAAAAGTTAATCTTTTTCAAAGATGGTTTTAATTATTTCAGCTATAGAATAATTTTCTTTCTGAAAAAGAATTCAATTGCGAAAAACATAGTTAAAAGAAATGCTTTTTGTGAGTATTGAAATAATCATTTTTATTTTAAGTGAAATCCTTTATTTTGATTTTTAAAAAAATGGCAAAACTTTTTTCCATCAATCTAATTTTGGCACGACAACTACCTTAAGGCCCTGTATCATATGTAAATATATACCTACATCATCGACATTTTTTCTATAAATTTATGTCCAATAGAATTGAAATTTTGGGTTATCGAAACTTTGGGAAATTAAATAAAATATGCTAAGGAAGTTTTATCTGTTTATTAATATTGCAAGCTTAGATTCTGAACATTTTAAATGCTTCAAATGAGTCATTGTTAAACATCTATAAAAAAAATTAAACTATTTAATTTTTGGTCTTATAATTGAAATTTGCACGATTAAAAATTGTTATATGCTTATAGCAGAAAATTTTTAATCGTTAGTAATTTAAAGTACAAATTGATTATTTTGTGATTTTTCAAGTACAAATATTACAATTAAAATTGTTACATATTATTCACTTGAATCCTCTCACACTGAGTAAAAAAAGAAAATAAAAATATAGAAGAGAATTAAATACGATAAAAAATTAAAGAACAGGATTTAAGAAAGTACAACATTTTTCTAGAGAGAAATTGGGCAGAAGCATATCTAAAAAAGTGGTCATTATTGTTGAAAAAATGATTGGCCCTTCGTTACTTGAAGTTGTTTTATATCTTAAATTTGAAATATGAATATAATTTTAAATACACATTTAAAAATAACGTTTGTGTAAAATCCTAAAGTTTTGAAAAAGACTTGAAGTTTTTGAAAACTACAGTTTTTTATCGTTTTTCACCAGAAATTTACATTTTCAAACAGAAATCGTTATGGTTTGAAAAATATTTGCAATTTTTAAATAATTCCAGGTTATATTAAAGATTTTCGCAGTAAATCCAATGATCGATCAAGACATTCTTAAAACTGAAAAAATGAAAAATAAAAACTTGAACCTCTAAATCCCCTTCCTTATTTTTTCTCTCATCTGTTTTTATTGACATTTTTTAATCAAAAATTTGATCATTGGATTCTGAGTTATTTTGTTCAAGAATTTTACAATTAAAAAACATTAGATTTCAGGGAATATTTACAGTTCTGAACAATTTTCTGTTGTTGTAGCTGTAACATAAAAAATTGGTATTTTCAAACAAACATCATATTATTTGAAAAATATTCAGAAGCTTTTAACATTTTCAGAAAATGTTAGTGTTTTCGTCCGAAATTGGTATTTTTGATTTGAAGAAAATAATATTTCAAAGAAGATACACAACTTTCTAACCATTTTAGGTGTTGGTATTTTATACTGAAAATCGGTATTTTTGGTAAAAAATCATGTAATTTGAAAAAAAATTGTACAATCGTTTTGTTACATTTTAGAGAAGATTTGCAACTCAGGAACAATTTAAGGTGATGTTAATGTTTTCAATGTTAATCGGTTATTTTAAACAAATATCATTGAATCAGGCTATCATTATTCTTCAGATTAGTATTCACAATTTTTGGGTTTGTTGGTGTTTTATACCGGAAATCGATTCTTTTAACAACAAATTATTTGATGTCGAAGAAAATGAAGATTGTAGCGATTAAATTTACAATTTTCAACCAAAATTTTAGTTATAATAACTATTAACGCTTATGTCAAGAATAAAGAATTATTAGATTTGAATGAATATTTACAATTTTAAAAAACCTTGAGTTATACGTTGGTGTGTTTTGCCTGAAATTGGTATTTTTGAATGAAAATCATTATATTAAAATCCAATAATTTTATTTCTGAATAATAAAATTTAATAATTTATAAGCTTGAACAATTTTGAATAGTGTTAGTGTTTTTCGTCTGGAGTTATAATTTTGATTATGTTAGTGATTTCCGTCTAAAATAAATTTTTTTAATTTAAAAAATTTGTATTTCAAAGGAGATTTACAACAATCATGAGATTTCAATGAAGACAACATTTTTTTGTGCAACTATAGGTCAATAACAATATCGGAAATAAAATTATCTAATTACACGAAATAATTATAGTAATTTATTACCTATTAGGAACAATTGTTATCCTCTAATCGAAAATCAGTGTTTTAATTTCATCCAAGACTATAGAATTTAATTTATCAAATCAACCATGATTGCAAATAATTCCAATAAAAATCTCATACATTTTATACGGAGATGCATTTTATTTAAGTTTAAATTTCAACACATAATTCAAACACCTGTTTTAAAAAATAGACAGTGTTCGCAACTGTCATAAAAATTATAATATAAAATCTAATTCCTATACCGCAGAACTATAAACAAACAATAATTTCTTAAATTATCACATTTTCTTCCTTATTTTCAGACAGGCATAATCGACAATACAATGATAAATTTGCACAATTGTGCCTCTTTGCGATTTGTAATAAATAAAAAGCTTTGTCTTTCGTCATATTAGCGATCAGATATCTCTCACACTTAATTTTTAAATCCTCAAGTAAATATTTATCAGCAGCGACCAATAATTCGGCAGCAATTTCACTCATACTTTCAATCTCAGCATTATAAACGTATCTAAGCAAAGCTTTAAAAACCTCCGGTCTGATATCCGATATTCTGGCCTTACTATTTTTTTGCTCGGAAAATTCGTGACTGAACATGGCCAAAAATGCTGGACTTCGAATAGCTAAGATAATTTTATGAGCTCGAAACTCCTGATCGCCAATTAAGAAAGTCACGTCACAAATTGTTTGATCTTCGAGAAATCTCTCGAGATTGCTGAAAGCTGGAGAGATATTTAAATCGGTTTTGTATTCAGTGACAAGATCCTCGATTATTTCAATTTTGAAAAGGATTTTTAAAGTGTCATGGGGCAAATATTTTTGCTTCTCCCGTAGAAGTATTTTCACTGGTAAACTGACCCGATACAAAGGTCGAATAAACATTTTTGACTGCCAGACAGGTTTACCATCTTTATCAAGAATTGAGCAAACATTTGTCACGTCCTTTGGAAATTCAGGGATGCTGGTTATTTGCAAGAAACAATAATCATACTGGAAAGAAATCTTGAATGATTTGTCTTTGTTATTACTTTGCAGGAGAAAGACCGAAGATTCCAAAACTGGAAAACGTTTTTTATTTCGATCCGAACTCAACGAATGGAAATCAGTTATAACCCATTTTAGTTTAGCAGCAATTCTTTTCAGTCGAGTTTCACTGCATATGTGGATTTCGTTTTGCTTTAGCTTTTCAATGTCTGTCATAATATTCCGTGCACTTCCCTGAATAAGAAAAGGTTATTTAACATAAAAAAATGATATGATTGAGAGAAAAGTTAATTTTTTATTTATTCAGAATTTAATTTTGAATTAAAGTTGAGCTACTTACGTCTTGGATGGGATTACAACATAGGTTTTAGATTAGGGGATACAAATTCTTCTTCAGGGAATTAAGTATTAATTTAATATAAGTATTTCCTGCGATTAAATAATTTCATTCATGGAATGACGTGTTGACAGTTATGTTCAATTGTTTCTATTTAAAAAAAATGTTATTGATACACTTCAGGATAGTTTCTAAACATTTTTTGAATCACCAAGGTTTTTCGATTTATCTATTTGTTGTTAAGGTTATACAAATATACATTTTCTAAAATTCAAATAGGTTTTAAAAGACTTTAGATATTTCAAATCAAAATTTCGACAAAGAAACTCATTTTTCACCAAGTATTTAAATTTTAATCTAAAAAGGATGAATTCTAAACAAAAATATAATACCTAATTGATACTGCAAACAAACCAAAATTTAATTTGAATTCAAAAACAGTAATTCGTTTTGCAAAAACTGTCTAGGAAAACGAATTATTTTCTATCATAAAGACGTATTTTCATCAAGATTCTCAACATTCTCAACAAAAGAGATGAATTTTCAACTATAAAAAAAATGAATTTTTAACAACATAGTTCAACTTTTAACCAAGTAGGTGAATGTTCGACCAAATAAATGAATTTTCTGTCAGGAAGTTAAATTTCCAACCAACTAGTTATATTTTCAAACAAAGAGAGAAATTTTCAATTAAAACGTTGAATCTTTCACCAAAACAACGAATTTTTAAAAAAGGAGTTCAACTTACACCAAGCACTGGAATTTTCAATTATAAAAAATAAATTCTCAACAAAAAATATAATAGTTGATATTTCAATGCAAGAAAATTTCAATGTTAAAACAAAAACAGTTAAATTTGACAGACAAAATAAATTCCAACAAAATAGTTGAATCGTCAAACAAAAATATGAATTTTGAACCAAGAAAATTAATTGTATGTCTTAAAAGACGAACTTGTAACAAAATAGTTACATTTGCAACCAAATAAATGAATATTGGATTTAAATTATAAATAATTATACAAAAAAGTTAATTCTTAAAACAGAAATTTAGCTTTGAGCCCTGTAGTTCAATGTTCAAAACAACAAAATTCTCAACGAAAATTATAAGAGTCGATATTTCGACTAAAAAAAAATTGTAATTCAAATTAAAAAGAGTCGAATTCATCAAAAGAGACAAATTTTCAAAAAAAATACTTGAATCTTCAACTAACGAAGATTTTCATTTTTTTTAATGAAAAATTGTGCAAAATAATTCTCAATGCAAAATAAAAATTTCAAATAACTATTTATATGCTTTCTTTGTGTATTTGTTTTGAGGATATATAAATATGACTTTCCTTAGTTGTTTGAGAAAATTCAAACAGATTTTTGAATATTTTAGATACGAGAAAATGTATCGAGAAAAATTATAAGAAATTTGTTTTCAAATTCGAATTCAAATTATTCTTAAAATTGTCCAAAATCTTCCACATTCATTTTGACGATTGTTGAAATCCTTTGTAATGTTTAAAAATGTTCAAAAGTATTCCTTAACATTATTATTATTATTATTATTATTATTATTATATCATTAAGCAGTTTCCCTTTCGGGGTAGGCGTGAATCGCTCGGTTGGGCAGTAGTAATGTGTGGATGGGTATATAGGTATAGGGTAGATAGGTATATAGGAGTAAGGTATAATCTTGTTGTAACTTCATTCTCACCAAAACTTCTAATTTGTCAAAATAAAGAATCACTTTATATATTTCCAGGAATATTAGAAAAAGTGTATTATCTTGAAACCTACCATAATCTTTAAAAAAGTTCAAAATCTAATTGTTATATCTTCGAATATCTACATTTTTTTTAATTTGTCGAAATCTTTTTTAATTTAGAATTATTTCTATATTTTTTCAATACTTATGAATATATCTTAAACTTGTTCGAATTTTTTCTGAATATTTTTAAATATTTTCAAATATATTCTCCAAATTAATTTTTTCACATGAAAAATGAATTTATATTTTCCTTAAAATTTTAAGAACAAAATGTATTATCTTTAAAGTTCTAAAAATTCTTGAAAAGCTTCACAATTTTATTTCAAAATCTTAAAAAATGTTGAATAATATTGTTAGGGGTCATCCTGTGAAATTAAATAAAATCTGATTATGTTTCTTAAAATCCCTCGAACGGTAATCCCCTATTTGAATGATTTAATTTGTGACTTTAAATGTTTGTGTAGGGTAGTGGCAACACTTGCCAGCGCGCTGTGTGTATTCAGATTTACGTTGTTGGCTACCTGAAATATTAACATGGCGCTTATCTGTCGTCCTTGCTTTTTAAAGAAATGTAATTTTACACGTATTTTCTACAGTGTTTGATTCATATTATTCCTGAGACACTACAGTGGCGACGAGGCTAAAAGCGGACCGTTTAATGCAAGATGCATTAAGTCACGGCTGTGTTTAAGCTTAAATTTTGTACAATCATGTCGGGCGTGGCCACGAGGCGAAAGAAAAAAGAAAACGCTGTGAAAACAGACGACAAGAGAATCTATTTTTCTGAGTGGAATCAGATTGTTTGCGGCTAACGGATAGTCAGGAAAGTGTCATGGGTGAAAAAAATATTGCGGTGTGTGCAGTGATCGGATCCTTATCAGAGTCCGTCAGGGATAGAACAAGCGGAGATAGAAACCATAAACCAGTGGACTACACGAATAAGGAGCTAAGCCGTTAATTGCAGTTTTGTTGCTCAGAAGATAAAATCAAAGACAAATTCGTGACTGGTTTAGAAAGAAGACCAGTACTGGATCGAGTTTATGAGGAAAAGCTCACCCGCACTCTTGGGAAAATTTTGGAAGTGGCTCTTAAGAAAGAAGCAACGATGCAGAGATCAACTTCGAGGCCGGATTCCCTTCGAAGCCAAATCAACTATAGATCTTACTATTGTTTCAAGTAACTTATCCCCCCTGAGTAACTGGAAGATCGAACAAGACAAAATGGGCAGTGATCATTTTCCGATCTCCACCACTTTTGGAATTTCTTGCTCTTTCTTTGAGTTTTTCTCTCATAAATATAACCTAAAAAAGGTTTGTTGGATCACATATCATGAAACCTTAAAAGATGTTCAATTTGATGAAGCATGCCCTCACGTTGCTCGAACTTCTTTCTCAGCACTGCAGGCATATTATAACCTCCTTAACTTAATTGATAATGCCCTTCACATAGCAGGCCCAAAAATAGAAAACAAACCCTCCCGGGATCATCCAAATTCCCCAACTTGGTGAAATGAGGAATGCACCAAACTCGAAAGACAAAGAAAGGCCAAACTTGGCAGATACCGCCATAGGTGCATCTATGAGAACTTTGTGGACCTTCCAAAATTTGAAGCCACAACCAAGCGAACGTTTAAAAAAAATATTAGGGTTTAGATTTTATTGTGAATCCTTATCTTCATCCTCTAAGATTTCTTACGTTTGGAACAAAATTTGAGGCTTCAGTCATAGATTATTATCTCCTCCTTCACCTTCCACTTCCACTGCCAACACAGAAACCGTAACAAAAATTAAGGATTTCATACAAAGATTCCACCAAGACAGTGCACACTCAAATGATCTACCTCCTATTCCTCCCCTTTCTAATTCTCCACTCCCTTACGTTCCGGCCATAACTTTAAACCATCTTTCTGCACCATTTAGACTCCAAGAAATAAAATATGCTGTAAAAAATTCGAAAACTAAATCCTCTCCTGGCCTGGACAAAATTAATTATGAAGTGATACAAAATCTTCCTGATAATATCCTCAACCAGCTGCTAAGAGTCTACATTTAATTCTGAACGCAGGTTCCTTTCCTGAATCTTGGAGTTATTAACTTGTTTTTCTAATACCCAAACCGAACTCACAAAAATTCCGTCCTATTGCTCTTGCTTCATGTTTCTTGAAACTTTCAGAGAGATTTATCACTAATAGTTTAAATTGGTGGCTTGGAAACCAAATGCTTATTCACAACTCTCAGTTTGGTCTTAGAAAGAATCAATCCTGTAGTGATAGTTTTGCCATGTTATCCACAGAAATTCATACCTCCTTCGTAAAAGACTCCTATACAGCAGCACTGTCTCTCGATGTAGAAGAGGCTTACGATAGGGTGAATCCTAATATTCTAATTAATGACATTCAGGAGCTGGGTGTCTCCTGGAATATATGCAAATTCTTTGAAAACTTAACTACAGAAAGGAACGTGTTTTTTAAAATTAACAACTCAAACGTAGGCTCATATAAATTTCAGCGATGTCTCCCCCAAGGATGTGTCTCAAGTCCAACCTTATATGACATCTACACAATGAATATTCATAACCATATACACCCCTTATGTGAAATTCTACAATTTACTGACGACATTGTCATATTTTACTCATCACGTAACGTTCATGAATGCATCCACATCTTACAATTAAGCCACAACTCACTACAAAATTTCTTAAAATTAAGAGGCCTTAATATCTCAGTTGAAGGGACTAAGTTAGTTGTTTTCAATTCCAACAAGAATCGCATCCCAAGGGATGCCTATGTAACCTTGGACGATGATATAATTTTTCTTTCTTATGAGGTGACCTTTCTGGGACTGATTTTCGACTGCCAGTTATCTTGGATACCCCACTTTGCATACATAATAGACATTATCCATAAAGTTACCAATATTATTAAATTTTTCAGAGGAACTTGGTGAGGCTCTAACCCCAAATCCTTGCGTGTGATCTACCACTCTATAATTTAAAGCTTTCTTGAATATTGATGCCAAGCTTTAACAATTTATAGCTGCATACCATATGACAGGATTTGCAAACTACAGAATCAAATTCTAAGACTCATCCTTGGTTATCGCATAACCACCCCTATCCCAGGCATGTATGCCGAAGTTAAGGACCCTTCTCTACTTCGACGTTTACAATTCCTAACCAAAAAATTTCTCTTAAAAGTCTTTTCAATGGAAGATCATTCATTACTCGAATCTCTATACAGCTTAGAATCAACCAAGCTAAAAATAATGCTTACAATTATAGAAATACTTTCCTCTCACTAAATGCCTATATTCAGTTAAACAAGTTTTAGTCCAAAATTATGTATTTCTATACTCCTATCAATTACATCTTAGACTACTCTCTCGAATTTGATACACCTAACATGAACCTACAGTTAGGCGAAATCTTGATGAAAAGTTCTTCCCCAAACTTAGAATTCAATCAGTATATTAAAGAAAACCTAAAAAATACAACAATTTTTTATACAGATGGTTCTAAGGAAGAAGTAACTCAACAAACAAGAATTGGAATTACTTGTCCCCCTCTACAAATCTTCAAGACATTTAAATTATTTCATCACTCATCTATTTTCACGATTGAAGCTGCTACTCTTTCTGAAGCGTTAGAAATTATACTAGAGGAAAAAATATCCACAACAGTAATAACCTCTGACTCCAAAAGCGTCTTACAAACATGCCTGAACTTCAACCATTTGGAAACCAAAAATTATTTCATTTACAAAATAAGAAATCTTCTCTCCCATGCGAAAGAAGCTCATATCAAAATTAGTCTCTACTGGATACCTGATCATAAAGGAATCTTTGGCAAAGAAGTTGCTGATAAACTAGCCAAAATGGCTCTAACCACTGAACCTCCCTTAGATTATAGAATCCCTTACACTGATTTCTGTAAGTCAATTCCTGACACGTATCTTAGACTTTCGAATACTGACTTAGAAAGAGATAGTGCACGTAGACGAGTGGGCCTTTACTATTTTCAAAATTTCTTTTCAACCTTTCCAAAACCTTGGCTTTTTCAATCTAAGTCAGAAAAAAGAAATGATATTGTTAGTATCTCTCGTCTCAGAAGCAATCATTACGCTCTAGCCAGTAGTTTAGCTAGGACCAATTTTGTAGTCATATGAATGTCCTTGTGGACACCCTGAAGAAGATATTAATCATATTGTATGGGCTTGTCCATGCTTTCATATACAAAGGAAAAAACTCGAACTATCCTTTAATAAAATTAAAAGACGTCCTTCCTTCTGGGTGGAGAGCTTTTTATGTAAACCTAATAGTTATGCTTGTAATCTAATTGTTAAATTTCCTAAAGATTGTGAACTGCTAATTTGAAACTTTGCTATTACCCGCCTATTGTACACTAAGCACTGCTAAGCATCTACTACTCCATCTATACTCTATCCACGAAAATACAAGAAAAAACACATCAAAGAAGAAGAAGAAGAGGTAGATTTGAATAAGCTGAGCGTCACTCAAAGAAGAGGAGGATTGATAGCTGATTTTAAGCAAGAAAAGAAGCCGGGCAGGGAAGAAGACGCAAAAGGGCAACATGCTGAGGAGCCGACGTGCGTCCACTGCGGAGGAACAGCGCATAATTTTTCTAAGTGTGTGTTGCAATTGCAGGAAACTCCGAGTTAAAAAAACTATAATATATGATTTTCAATTCAAATTCTGTCAAGAAAACCGATCCAAGGCTGCAGGAAATTTTAGAAAAGCACAAAAACTTGTTAGATGGTACTTCAGGTTGTTATAAGTATGAAAGTGTTTCGCTTGATGTACTTGCGAGTGGGGAAGTCCATTAGTGCCCGTGATTAAAGCAGACGAGTCATTAAGAATTTTCGCGGATTACAAAACAACTGTGAATAAAGTTATAGAGGATGTAAGGCCTTCGTTACCGCGTATTGAAGAGCTTTTCGCAGCATTGGCAGGTGCAGAACGATTCACGAAACTAGATCTGTCAATGGCGTGTAACCAGCTTGAAGTAACCGAAGAGGCTAGCAAATTGCTGGCTTGGAGTACGCATCGAGATACTTTCATTGTTAAAAGCCTTCCACTTGGTACTAAGACAACTTGTGCAATTTGTCGAAAAATAATGGAAAAAGTATTGTTGGGAGCTAAAGGTGTAATTTGTTTTTTGGATGATATTGTGGTCACAGGAAATACTCCAGAGGAACATATTGCTAATCTCAATAAGGTTCTTAGTTGATTAGAGGCAGCGGGTTTCAAGTCTGATTTAAAAAATGTGCTTTATTTCAAGGTCAAATTAAGTATTAGGACACATTATCAACAAAGATGGGTTGTTTAGAAATCCTGAGAATGTAAGGGCAATATTAGAGATGCCTCCACCTGCTATTGCTGAGAAGGTCAAAACGTTTATAGGTTCTGTAACTTATTACGGAAGATTTTTACCAAATTTGTCAACTCTGTTAGATCCGTTTCATAAAAGTCAAGATCCCGCTCATTCTGACCCAAATCTGTCAATTAAGCTGGAATATGACGCATCTAACGTGGGTTTGGGCGACGTGCTGCTGCATGTTTTGACCCGAAGTAAAGAAAAGCCTATTTGTTTTGCATCTAGAGTTTTGCAAGCCACGGAAAAAAATTATTCCGTGATTCACAGGGAAGCATTGGCTATTTATTGGAAACTTAACGCATTTTCCCAATATTTGCAGGGAAATCATTTCATCCGTTGCTCGGACCATAAGCCACTCTTAGCTTTATTTGAGTAGCATAAGGGAATTCCTCACATGGCAAAATAATGGAGGAGCAGACGGTTTGTCGAGGTTTCCACTTAAGCGCAAAAGCAAAGAGGAATCTAGTGAAGATTATTTTAATTATGTTGTGGAAGATCACACCCCGATAGATGCCGAGCAGATCCAAAATGAAATTCGAAAAGATTCTGACTTAAGTAAAGTTCATCTGTATACTAGGGATGGATGGCCAGACTCAGTGGAGGAAAATTTAGAGCCTTTTAAAATCCGTATGAACGAAATAAGTTTGGAGAAGGGAATTTTAATGTAGAGTTATAGGGTGATAGTCCCTCTGAAATTTCGGAATTTGTTATTGGAAGACATTCATGGGGCTCACTTAGGTATGAGCAAAATGATAGCTCTAGCTCGACAGTACTTCTTGTGGCCGGGGTTGGATAAGGATGTTGAGCAATTTGTTGAAGGACGCAATGCGTGTATGACTTGCGCTAAGCAGCCTGAGAAGGCAGCTCTGGTTAGGTTTAAAGAGGCAGAGCACGTGTTTGAAAGGGTACATGTGACTTTTTTGGGCCCGTAGAAAAAAGTGTACTCATTATTGATCGACGCCTACTCAAAGTGGCCGGAGGTATACGAAATGTCGAGGGTGGATTCAGAAAGTACGATTGAGAAATTAAAAGAACGTTTTGCGCGTTTTGGATTTCCTAAGATTCTGTTTTCAGATAATGGTACCCAGTTTACCTCCACAGAGTTTGAGTCTTTTTGTGAAGCGAATGGCATCATCCACAAGTTCAGTACGATGTATCATCCTGCAACAAATGAGCAGGCAGAGAATGCAGTAGGGTCATTCAAGAGTGGATTGCTAAAAGCTTATTGGATCCAAAAAATTAATTCTGTTAAAACTGTAAAGCTAATAAATCGATATTTGGCTTCGTACAGAAATGCGCCACACTGTACCACCGTAGAGGCACCGGCAAGGATGTTTTTCTCCTTCAAAGTAAGAACCAGATTAGACTTTCTGACTAGATCAGTTGCAGAAAAAGTTAGGCAAAGATAGACTATTCAACAAGGGAACCGAGATGTTATCTTCGTAGGAGGAAAAGTAGTCTATGCGCGAGATTATAGGAATCCAGCAAAGCCTATTTGGCAAAAATCCCTAATAACAGATAGGCTAGGAGACCGCACACATATGTGCCAACCGTTGAGCGATAGAAAATTGGAATGGAAAAGTCATACGGATCAAATTATTAAGGCTGGAGAATTTTTTAAAGATGTATTTCCGAGGGAAACTTGTGACGCTTTTGCAAGCAACACTTGCCAGAGCGCTATGTGTATTCAGATTTACGTTGTTGGCTGCCTGACGTATCATCATGGTGCTTATCTGTTATTCTACGTACGCATCGTCCTAATGCTGTTTAAGTAAACGTAATTTTATACATATTCGCTGCAGTGTGTTTAATTCATATTATTCCCGAGACAATACAGCTTGCAATATTTAAAATATTATATTTAATATTTGAAAGTAATCTTGTTTTCTATTCTAAACTGAATAAACTATGCGAAGCCAAATAAGATGCAATAATAGGATCACATCATAAGGACGGTAAACATATGTTTATTATCATTGATGATGTCAGTGATGACTGATTATAATTGTTGATTGATTAAGTACGATTGAAATTCATAACTAAAGGATGGATAATTGAAAATAAATAAATCAATCAAATTTTACAGTTTTCTTTCCTTCTGATAAATGATGACTGACGACTAAAAATTTAAAAAACTAGAGCATTGTGAACGCTATGCGTCATTTTTCTTTCATTAAATTGAAGCAAAGAATCCAAGGATTAACCACTATTAAATTCAGGTCAATACCTATTTTTAAATTTTCTTTAATTCTTTTGAATTCCCTTAAAAATCACTGAATTAGATGCATTTTTTGGATTTTCAGTTTTTCAAATACAATTGGCAGACTCTTAGATTCATTGTGAATTCTCATGGATTTTGTCAGATTCTTATTCGCTAATCCTATTCACTCCCGTTTATCTGAATTCAGTATTTTAATTCATTTAAATTGTTTTGAATGTTTTCTTCAATTGAATTACGTGTAAATACAATCCTCAAAGACAATTTCTGGCTTCACTTATTTAATCTCAATATATTGCAATCTGAGATGTTTACACAGTACAACCTTGTATAATCACAGTATAATTTTATACCAAATACAAATATAAATATCACATAATATAAGATCAGGTTTATATAAATACAAAATTTATCAGTTCACGGTGAAGCAGGAAGAGAAGCAGAATTTTCCACTCCAAAAATAATCTTTTTGTAATGTTTATGGAGAACCTCCTTGAGCTGCTGAGCATGCTCTTTATCTCTGGTTTCACAAACAATTTTAACATCAACGCTAAAAATATCGGACATGATCCAAGCTCGTTCATGTATGATATCTTTTATGGAGACACCGATACTGGCCAAAAGAGTACACAGCTCTCCAATTCCTCCTGGTCTGTCGGATACTTGCACGGAAAACTTGACAAGACGTCCATCTGCTGCAAGACCTCTCTCCAAACATCTGCCCAGTATAGTTGTGTCAATATTGCCACCACAAAGTGGCAAAACTACTCTGAAAAGAAATATCACTGAGGTAGTAAAAAGTTCTTCAAGGTGCTTGTGCTGTGATACTTTCAAATGGACTTTACGTCTGTGATAGATTCACTGAGAAAATTGAATAGTTGGAGCTACTAACTTCTTATGAGTAAAGTATTCATTGTTTCTTACAGCTACTTAGTTAGGAATGCCGACTGAGCAAATAGTCAGTTTAGGAAGCCATTTTTGGTACTCTTTAAATTAGTCTCCTTAGCAAAAAGAAAATAATCGTACTTAAAAAGATATTAGTAGACATAAATAACGGAACTATTATGTTCAAATAACGATTGATAGTCGTTTACCATACCTAGATAGAACTCTAACAAATTAAATGTGTTGGTCTACCAAATTTGACAGTAATGAGAACTACTCACGACCCACCTACTAGAAAAAGTTCTCACATCTAACTCAGGAGCAGTACAATTATTTGTTAACTAAAATAGTTGTCCCAAAAATTCTTTTTTTTTAGTCTTTCACATTGGAGACGGAATTTATCATTTTTCTATAGGGGGCCCTCCATTAAATACGTTACCAATTTCAGGGGGGGAGGGGAGAGGGCCAAAAACTGCATTTGGTAACAGGGCAGAAGGCGGGAGGGTAGCGAAAATAACATCACCTACTTAGACAACGTTTATTACATTTCCTGATGACGAATTTTAACAAAGTTTGCGAATTTTTTGAAAAATGCCCCTACAATGGTACAGTTCAACCATAAGTTTGAAAATCACTTTGATATTTCAGACTTCACACTCTTTCCCCTATGCCCTTCCTTCCTCCTTTTTATGAAATTCCCCCTTTTCCCCCTGTTTTTAATAAACTGTATCTTTTTATCGTTTTTTGGCTTAAAATTCAAATTAAATTAATAGAACCCTATAAGAAAATCCAAGCACTTTTGGTAAAATGTTCATTCTTTTTGGTTGAAAAGTCCTAGTATTATATTTTTAGTTCAGAATTCATTTCGGTTGGTTAAAAATTCTACTATTTTATTGAAAACCTAATTATTTAATGAAAAACGCATCATTGGTCTTTTTGGGTTAGAATTCAACTACTTAGTTGAAATTTGAACTCTTTTGTTCAAAAAGATGATTTTTTGCGAAGATTTATCATTTTATTTGAAGATTTAACTATTTTGTTGAAAATTCTTCAAATTGAAATTTGGTGAAAAATTAAACTATTTATTTGAAATTAACTTTTCTGTTAAACATTTATATTTTAAGGTTGAAAATGCAACTGTTTTATGTAAAATTCATATATTTTATTGTAAATTCGTCTTTTTGAGTAGAGGATTAATCTTCTTTGCTGAAAAATCATCTTTTTGCTGGAGGTGTTAACTATTTGGTTAAAAATTAGACTTTTTTGGGTATATTCAACTAGTTGAAATTTTGCTCATTTTTTTTGGTTGAAAATTAATTTTTTGTACTAAAAATTCATTTATTCTATTTTTGGTTGTAAACTTACCTTTTCTAAAGGTAAATTGAACTATTTGGTTAAAAATTAAACTAGTTTTATGCACATTTAACTATCTGGTCAAAAATTTAATTTTCTGTTTTCAAATCGTATTTTCGGTTTGAAAAGTCGACTTTTTTGTAGATAATTCGTCTTTATACCTAAAAAATTCAAGAATATTGTTGAAAATCAATGTGTATTGTTGAAAAAACGTCTTTTTGGTAGATTATTAATCTTCTTTTTGTAAAATTTAACATTTTGTTTGAAAATTTAACGATTTTGTTTTTAAAAAAATCGTATTTTCTTCTGTTTAAATTTAACAGGTTCAAAATTCATTTTTTTCTTTTAATTAATTTTTTAAACTAATAAATCAGTTATTCCACTTTTGGTTGAAAAATTACCTTTTTTAGTTGAAAATTTCCATATTCGGTTAAAAATTATTCTTCTTCATTGAAAATTGATCCTTATAGGTTAAACATTTACTACAAATACTCGGTTTAAAGTTAAACTACTTTTTAAAAAAATAATTTTTTTTAGTTGAAGATTTATCATTTTAGTTGAAAATTGAACTTTGTTGTAGAATATTTATCTTTTTGGTTTAAAAATTCAATAATTTATTAGAAAATTAAACTATTTGGTTGAAAATTTACTCATTTGTTGAAAATTCATATTTTTAGTAGAAAATTCAACTATTGGTTAAAAATTAAACTTTTTTATTATAAACTTTTTTTATTATAGACATTCAATTATTTGGTAAAAAATTAACTTTTCTGTTTAAAAATCGTATTTTCGGGTTGAAAATTCGATGTTTTATAGTTAATTCATCTTTTTGGCTCAGAAATACGAAAATATTGTTAAAAATTAATGTACCTTGTTGAAAACACGGTTTCAAATTTTTTTGTTGGAAAATTCATCTTTTTGTTAGAAAATTTAACGATTTGGTTGAAAATTCGTCTTTATTATTTAAATCAAACCGGTTAGCAATTCTCTTTATTTAAATAATCTGTTAATCTGAAAATTTGGCGATTCAATTTTTGGTTCAAAAAATATCTTTTTTTAGTTAAAAATGTATCTTCTTTGATTCGAAATTTATCTATTCGATTGATAAATAATTAAACTATTTTGTTCGAAATAATTTTTTTTCGTTTATTCAACTGGTTGACAATTCGTCGTTTGTTAAAACAATTCATCTTTTATGGTAGAAAAGTTATCTGCCTTAGTTTAAAATGAACTTTCTTTATGAATATTCGTCCTTTGGCTCAAAAATTCAACTGTTTTTGCATGAATTTTAATCTTGTTTGTTTGAAAATTCAGCCATTTGGTTGAAAATGCATCTTTATAGGTAGAAATTTCAACTTTTCTATTAAAGTCATCCTTTTTTGTTAGAAAATTCAACTGTTTAGTTAAAAATTGGTCCTTATGGATTAAAAATCCATCTTATATGGTAGAAATGTCAACTTTCTTGGTTCAAATTGAACATTTTTGTTGAAAATTCAACTGTCTTTGATCAAAATCGTATTTTTTCCTTGAAAATTGAACTACTTGGTCAAAAGATAAACTATTTTGTTCTTAGTGCAACTGTTTAGTTAAAAATAGTTTTTTGTTTCTAGAAAATTTATCTTTTTGGTTATAAAATTCATCGCTATTGAAAGAAAATCTTTTTTGGTTAAAAATTTAACTATATTATTGAAAACGTAATGTATTTCGTTTTTAAATCTTATGAATTGAAAGTGTTTTATATTGAATTGCATGTTGCATTTACATTAATTTAATTTAATAGAATTTATTCTCCTATGTTTTTTAAAACTGAGTGGGCGGGGGGGTATATAAAACTATGGTCGTCAACGAGGGGGGCATGACGTGGGATCAAACATAGCCCGAAATTGATTAAGTGGTTTATGGACAGTCCCTTATTTGTCAATCATTTATCATCAACCATCCATTGTTTGTCTGCTGCTTACCAATTATTGCTTCAGCATCCAAATTGTAGATTTTTTAGTGATAATAATCAAGAAGCAGTAACTCAATAGCGTGGACTGATTATTTTCAACTATTGATTTATTACTGTTGAATAAATGATTGACAATTTTAAGATTATTAAAGTGATTTGCTGATGATTGATGATGACTCATCTTTAACAACTTGATATTGATATTTCAGATTGCATTATTGATGATGAATGAATGATTGTCAATAACTTAATATTGATAAGAACCTTTTTCCTTTCAGTTCATCAAGTTGTCCAGATAGAATGGCAGCCAATCCTGTAGCACCAGCACCTTCCACAATGCACTTTTCGTTCTCCACTAATCTGAGAATCGCTATAGCTATCCACTCTTCTTTAACAACCACCAATTTGTCGATTAAGGGATTAGCTGTTGCAAATGCATTGTATCCCACCATGGGAACTGCTAAACCATCAGCCAAGGTTGAGTGAATGGATGTGAATATTGGTTTTCCATTTTCGCGAGCCAAATTGAAACTAGGACATCGTTCAGACTCCACGCCCTTCAAAACCATGAGGTAAAAATTAGCAACTAAGATATTATAATTTGTGATTTCCAATTAATTTTAGAAAGAAGGCAGTCCGTTTGGTACATCAGTAAGATTTGAACAAAGTGAATCCAAACATATCAAATCTAGTATAAACTTTTGTTTAAAGGTTAAACATGTTTCTTTGGAATCTAAAGAAATATGTTTAACCAACATACAAAAGTTCCAACCTGATTTAATTGATTTGAGTTGACTCTTTTATCATTGTCATTGTTGTTATTAAATTGATATATAGCTTTGAAAGAACGATGAATTCAACCCACAATTATAGAAACATGGGGATGAAGTGTTTTAATGGCTAATGCCACTCCAGCTATGAGTCCACCACCTCCAACAGGAACAACTACTGCATCAATATTGGGTACTTGTTCCACGATTTCCAAGCCCAAGGTTCCTTGACCTGCCATTATATCCGGATGGTCGTACCTGAGAAATTTAAATTTGTATGTTATATAATTATTAATGAATATTTCAAATAAAATCCTTTGGAAGCAATTTCAGTTCTAAATGAAATTTTACATCTTGCGTTAACATTCTACACAGAAAAAAATAGGGGTTCAATTTCGCTTCAAGTCATTTTCTGACAAATTGATTTTGAACTGTAGTTCTGTTCGCTCTCTTGGTCAATGTAAAAACTGGAAAACAATTGAATTACTTTCAATATTCATATTGCTCAATATGAACTAATTAGGGTTCAATTTTGTTTTAGTACATTTTAACACTGTTTCTTTGTTCAAAATTAAACAGAAAATTCTGTGTAATTTGCAGGTGGCCACTGCTATACAGATTTTGATGAGTATGACTTTATACTAATAACATAATTGATGATTAACATTTGTCATAAATTATGAATTACTACTGGCGATTGACAATTGATCGCTGATTTATATGGCTGAAAAAGCAGCACAAATTACTTCTTACTTATGGCTGATAACTGATTATTGAATATTTATCATTGCTCATTGTACAATGATGACTCTTTAATGGTTGATCAATGATATTTGATTATTATTACTCAATTTTGACAGCCGACTAGTTATTAACAATAATTGATTATCGATCATTTTCGGGTCATGATAATGACTTTAATTGATTATTTATTGTTGCTACCGGATTATTAGCGCCTAATAATAAGCCACAATTAATAACAGATGTTTAACTATTATTGTATAGGCCTTATATCTGATCACTTTTTATTTACATATACTGTTATGTGATTACTGCGAAGTAATTATTGATGATGACTCATGAGTAGGGTGGTTAAAAAAAAGCAAAATTCAAATTTTTTTGCGGGTAATGGTTCATTTTGTAAGGTTTCCAACAAAAATGAATATATAATTTTAGCATGCACTGAAAACCACTCTCTAAATGAAGATCAAATATTTTGCGGTACATTGGTCGTAAATATTACTTTTGAGTAGTTGTATTTTCACATATCTTTTTTATGGTCGAATTGGAAAATTTAAGACATTTGTTTATTAATTAATAATTGTTTAAACAATTCTTTTTTCACGCTTCATCGCATATTATCGGTATCCTCATAAGATAAACTAATTAGGCAATATGAAAAACAGTACAGTCAATTCAACTTGTTTTTAGTTGTTTAAAAAATTGTTTATTGCTTAAATGTGACTTTCGACTGCAATAAAACAGAAAAATGTAATTTTTTTGCACATTTTTGAGCAAACTTTGTGAAATCCTGGTATTTACGCCTTTTCTGAAAAAGATTAAATAAGTGGTTTAAATCAAAAATCAAAACGATTGATTGACTTTGTTTTTTAATTAATTTTACAATATTTCAATGTTGAAATTTGATCTTTGATTGAAATAATGCAGTCTGAGTACCTTAAACTATTTAATCTGAATCGAAAATATCTGTTGTGTCAAAAGAAATTTTTAAATAAAATTAAAGTTGTTTAAAAAATGTTAATTCAACATAAAAGGAGCTTCTACACTTCTTTTCATTATCCCAATCCGAAGTTACATTTCGGAAATTGAAAATGATTTAAAGAATTAACAATAAAGTAAATCGATCGTGTTGATTTTTAATTTGAACCAATTACTTTATGTCACTCAGAAAAGGTGTGAATTTTTTTTCTTTTATCGAAATAAAAATGTTTAAAGAAATTGAAGTTGTTTAAATAATTATATTATATGTTAAATGCCCAGAAATACCATAATTCTATCGTCTCTGTAACGTTCGTTTTGTAAATTAATTTAGTTTATTTCTTTAACTGTCACAAACAAATTAATTGATAAAACTGGTATCTGCAGCATTTTCGGTGTTTGAATGCATTCATATACTGATTTCGTCGTTAAATTATGTGACATTAACAATTAATCACAACCAAAAACTAAACGGCAAAAATTTTCATTGTTATAAATTATTATAACAAATGTTTACAAATAAACTTACTTATTTCGCGTTTTCCAACATAGACCATTTTTTCTGTGAATCATTACTTTTCCTCTCAAGAATAATATTTTGACACAAGAAATTGCTATTCAATAACACTTGTGATTATTATTAACATTTATTATAAAAAATGGACATGTTTTAATATATGATACTTTTTTTCTGCAGAGTAACTTTTTTTCATTTCAAGAATAATATTATTAACAACAAAATTGCCATTGGACAGCATGTGGTAATAATTATAATTGTATTTCTCAATTCTTATAAATAAAATCACTGTTCTTGGTCTTTTCTAACTTACGAGTATAAGTTTATTTTCCTCAGAAAATTCGCTGTAAATTTGTTTGTAATCATTTTTAAAACCAATAATAATTATTTTGTTTAATGGTAATCCATTATGTCCGGATATTATCCTTCAGATGAAAATAAATTATTCTATAAGATAATAACTTTTTATTATAATCATTCTTTGAAAGAATAAATATTTCACCTTCAAATATAAATTCAAAAATAAATTCTATTTTTTCCGAATTTTGACTTGCAGACAACATTTTTCCCCCATAAATTACTATCCGATTTGGTTAAACATTGCCGGAGCTTTAGCCCTTTTTATACATTGAAAATCTGCCTATAATCTTTTAATTATGATAATATTACTAAGAGTTATTCACTGTTTATTTATAACCAAGAAAGTATTTGACTAAATTATCTAAGTTTATTATAGGGAAAATGTTTTTAATAAAAAATTTGATCTGATAACCGACAAATCTCGCATTTGTAACTTTGCAGAAAATTACATTTTGCGAATAAATATTTTTCATGATTATTTAACAATCACGCAATATTTATTCATGTTCTTGGTTTAGATTTAAAAAGTAATATTTGAACTTGATTTTCTGAATTTCACAAATAGAGTACGATAATGTTAACTATTTCTTTTGAACATTCATTCACTTTTATTATTTATTATTTGCTCTATCATATAGAGGAAACCATCCAACTGGTTTTCCAACAATATCGAATTATTGAACCTATAAGCTTAGGTTTATGTAGTTGTTAAAGCATAATGAACACTTTAGTACAAAATAAAGGAAATTCAATTTAAATATTGTGAAGGTTACAACATTTTTGAAGCGAGATTTTAGTAAGATGACATTTTTCTGCAAACCAAGGGTCAATCGTCATAATCATCAACTCCCAGTAATTCTAAAACTGTGTGTAACACTTTTTTTCCAAAAAATTGATTTATCATGTTTTATTTGCTTACTTTTCAGGTATGCTTTTACATGTTCTCAAAATCCTAAATTCGTCTTTTTGAGAACATTACAAAATGAGCCACTGCCCCAGAAAAAAATTCAAATATTTTTTTAATTACCCTACTGATGAGTGGATGAGTGAATGAGTGAGTGATTAGACCAGTGGATCAGTTAATGAGTCGATTGGTGGATGGGTGGGTGAATGGGTGGGTGGATGGATAGATGCACGAGTAAATGAGTATTTTTAGTGGATGAATACATGAGTGGACAGGTGGACGGGTGAATGAAGAAATGAGTGAATTTTGGGTGTATGTGTGGGTGAATGGATGAGTGATCAACCTCATGAGTGTATTTTAGGTGGATGAGTGGATGGTTGTATGTAAGAATGAGTAGATGGCTGGATAGGCGGACGAGTGAATGAGTGTATTTTGGGTGGTATAGTGGATGGGTGAAGGAGAGAATGAATGTACACTGGGAATCCCATTCAAGTGTGGTTTCAGGTCTGGTCCTAAATGGCTTTAACTTAAATCGAACACGACATTTGCTCGCTCCAAACATTAACAGTCAGAGCCGCATGAAGGGTTTGTATTGGATTTGGAGGCATGACACAACCTGATGCAATTAACACTCTAAAGTGCGGCCTTCCTGCTGTTCGTCACGCTTAACTGAGCACATCCTCCTTTTCAGCCTGCAGATCCTCTCATCACGAAACCGCCGAGGCATCAATTCTCCGAATGAGTGTAAGAATGGATGAGTTAATAAGCGTATGGGTGAATGAGTGAATGGGTGGTTGGATAAGTGAGTGGATGAGTGCATGGGTGAGTGAGGGGGTGGGTGAATGAGCGGATGGGTGAATGTGTGAATGAGTGGATAGGTAAATGAATGGATTGTTGAATGAGTAGATGGGTGAATGTTTATTCGGGTGGATGGTTGATGACTGAATGAGTGTATTTTGGGTGAATGATTGGCGGGGTAAATATGCGGACGAGTGAATGAGTGTATCTAGGGTAGATAAGGACATAAGTGGATATTTGGATGAGGGATGGGGTGGATGGGTGGGTGGGTAGATGGGAGGAGGAGTGAATGAGTGGATAAATGGAGGACTAAATAAGTGAATGGGTGACTGAGTGAATGGGTAGATGGTGGTTGGGTGGATGAGTGTGTGAGTGAATGAATGGATGAATAGGTGAATGAGTGTTTGGGTAAATGGTTTTCCAAGTGAATGAGCGTATTTTGGGTGGATGAGTGGACGAGTGGATTGATGAATGAGTATCTGAGTAGATGGGCGGATGAGTGAACGAGTGTGTTTCGGGTGGATTATGAGATAACTGGATAAGTGTATGAGTGGATAAGTGGATGGGTGGGTGGGTCAATAGGTGGAATTGGTGGATGAGTTTATTTTGATTGGATGGGTGGATAGGAGGATAATTGGAATATGTGTTTGAGTGGATAAGTGAATGATTGAATAGGTGATGAAGTGGATGGCTGAATGAGCATTTGGGTAGGTGGGTTGACAAATTAATGAGTGTATTTTTGGTGGATGAGTGGATTGGTTGATGGTTGAACGAGTGGACGGGTGGACAAGTGTATGAGTGTATTTTCGCTGGATGGGTGGTTGGGTGAGTGAAATTAGAAGAGTGAATGAGTTGATTTGGGGTAGATAAGTGGAAGTGTGAATAGGTAGTTGAGTAAATAAGTGGATGGATGCACGGGAGAATGAGTGGCTGGGTGGATTCTCAGATGATGCATAACAACAAAGAGTATATTGAATGACTTCATCGCTTGAGGGAATAACTGATGCACAATGTTTGATGATACATGACTGACGAATGGTCATTGCAAATTTATTACTGACTGATGACTAATAAGTGATGATTGATAACTTATGCCAGATGAGTTACTATTAAGTAATGATTAAGTGATGACAGATATGTAACGACTGTTGTATGATGACTTATGAGTAATGATTGATGATGTTCTTTTGCTGAAAATTCTAGAATGTAGTTATTTAGTGACTGTATAATCTGCAGTTTAAAGTCGGGAAAAAGATGGAAACAGATCAAAAAAGTCAGTGGAACGAAATCAAAGCATAAAACTAAGAAGGAAACTGCAACTTTTGACAAAGATTGAGACGCTACGTTTCCAGCTTAGTATTGTTTCTCATTGCCAGCGGAATCATGAACTAAAAAAGGGTTGCCAAACAAAAGAAGATTGTGAAGTCTCAATTCCGGATGAAAATAGGAATAGCTCTCTCATTTTGAATTCTATTTTGATTTTTATTCTTACCCGTTAATATAAATTAGTCCATTTTCTTTAGAGTTTTCGAGAGCCACTCTTTTGGCTTCTGCCATATCGAGACCTGCAACTATTACAGTCGCTCCATATTGTCGACAAGCAGTAATTTTCATTATAGGTGCCACTACAGGCATCACTACCGTCACTGGAATTCCTAAAAGGGATCCATGATAGCACAGGCCCAATGCATGATTTCCCAGGGATGCAGAAATAACTCCAGCTTCTTTTTGTTCCTGAGAAAGTTTTAAGAGGGCATTTCGAGCTCCACGTTCTTTAAAACTGCCTGTGGTTTGCAGAAAGTCCTTTTTCAAATATAGATCCACACCAGTCAGGGCTGAAAGCTTCGATTGCTGTACAAAGATATTTTATGAAAAAATCGAAGTGTTTTTATAACTTAATTTTCAACATTTTATTTTAATTTAGAGGGATTTTACAAATTGGGTCAATTTATAAAAATTTAATTCAATTAGCCGATCGCTCGTGGCTGATGAAGAAAAAGAGAGGAAAGGATAGGTGTCTATGTAAACTCACTCTTAGAAAGAACAAAATTTGATTTAAAATTAAGACATGATGAATTAGTGCAAAATGTACAAGAATTTTAATAAAACAGTAAGGGGTTGATCACTTTTATCGACGGGAAAAATCCCGGTTTTTCCCCAGTTCGCAAAAAATTGTCTGGGCCATTGAAATTAAAAAGTACAAACTCTTAAGGCTGACAATTTTTTTATTTGAATGGCCGAATGCTCAAACAAAAATGATTCAATTCTTAACAGAATAGTTGAATTTGTAACAAAAATTTAATTTTTAACCAAGATAGATGAATTTTTAACCAAAAAGGATGAATTTTCTACGATTGAAACTGAATTTTCAATCCAAAAAGTCGAATTTTTAACAAAACAGTCAAAATTTCAACAAAAAAAAGATTAATTTTAACTGAATATTTAAATTTTTTATCAAATAGTTGAATTTTTGTCCATTTGTACCTGCAGATTAAAATTCAAATATAAGCGGTTGCATTTTAAACCAATTAAAATAAAGTTTCGAAGAAATAGTTTGATTTATTTAAAAAAAGTAATATTCAACAAAATAGTTTAATTTTCAACCAAATAGTTGAATTTTCAAGCCAAAAGGAATGATTTTCTAGCAAAAGAGTTAAATTTTTGGCAAAATAATTAATTTTTGAACAAAATAGTTAAATTTTCAACCATTAATACCTACTGATTAAAATTAAACCACAAACGATTGAATTTTCAAACAAATACTTTAACTTATTTTGAAAAAACTAGTTTTTAATGAAATAGTTATCTTTTTAACCAAATTGCTGAATCTTTAGGCCAAAAAGTCGATTTTTTCAGGAGGAACTAGCATTTTCGACAAAAAAGTTCATTTTCAAACAAATAAGATGACTTTTCTACCATAAAAGATGAATTTTCTAACCCAAGCGATAAATTTTTTACCAAAATGTTTGAATTTTTAACCAAAAAGGATAACTTTTTAGAAAAAGAGTTCCATTCTTCTCAAAATAATTAAATTTTCAACAAATTTGTTGAATTTTCAACCAAAATGAAATAACTTTGATCGAAAATAAGTTGGATTTCCAAAAAAAAAAAAAGATTTAAATTTAATCGAGAACAGTTGCAGTTTCAAGCAATAAAAATGAAATTTCAAACAAATAGTTAAATTCATTCAAACAAAAACTAATTTTTAACAAAATGGGTTAATTTTCAACCCAGTAGTTGAATCCTTAAGGTGAAAAAAAGGAACTTTTTAAAAGAAAGTTGAATTTTTAACAAAAAAAGTTCATTCCCAACCAAAAAAGATGACTTTTCTACCATAAAAATGAATTTGTTATCCGAATAGTTAAATTTTCAATTGGAAAGAATGACTTTTTAGCCAAAGAGTTAAATTTTTAGCAGAATGATAAAATTTTTTACTAAATAGTTGAATTTTTAACTACTAGTACCCACAGATTAAAATTTAATCACAAACAGTTGAATTTTAAACCAATGAAGATGATTTCTCAAACAAATAATTTAATTTATTTAAAACAAACTGATTTTTGACAAAATAGTTCAATTTTCAACCAAATAGTTATATCTTCAAGCCAAGAAGATGTATTTTTTGCAAAAGAAAGTAGCATTTATAAGAAAAAAGTTCATTTTTAACCAAAAAAGATTACTTTTCTACCATAAAAGATGAATTTTCTACAAAAATAGTTGAATTTTCAAACAAAAAGGATCGCTATATAAAAAAAAGGTTTGAATTTTCAGCAATATAATTGAATTTTCAAAAAAATAATTGAATTTTTAATCAAAGTGAAATATCTATTATCAAAAAATAGTTGGATTTACAAAAAAAGGGTTAAAATTCAATCGCGAAGAGTTGCATATTCAAACAATAAAAATGAATTTTCAAAAAAATAGTTTCATTTATTTAAAAACAAGAAACTAATTTTTAACAAAATAGGTTACTTTTCATCCAAAATATTTGAATCTTCATGCTCAAAAGACGAACTTTATAGAAGAAAGTTGAATTTTTAACAAAAAAGTTCATTTCCAACCAAAAAGTATGACTTTTCTAGCATAAAAAATGAATTTGCTTCCAAAATAGTTGAATTTTCAACCGAAAAGAATGACTTTCTAGCCAAAGAGTTGAATTTTCAGCAAAATAATTGAATTTTTAACAAAATAGTTGAATTTTTAACCAAAATGAATGAAGTTTTAACTGAAAATAGTTGGATTTTCACACAAAAAGGATTAAAATTCAACCGCGAACAGTTCCATTTTCAACCAATGAAGGTGAATATTCAAACAAATAGTTTAATTTATAAAAAAACGAATTTTAAAAATATTGTTGAACTTTTAACCAAATAATTGAATCTTCAAGCCAAAAAGACGAATTTGCACAAGAAAGTTGAATTTTTGTCAAAAAGTATCAACTTTTAACCCGGAACGGATTTATCTGGCCTTGAGGTGACTCTAGATATATAATCATTAATTATTATTATTCATATGTATATAAATAATTATTTCTCATTAGAAATCTATCATTTATTTCAATAGTGAGTCTTTTTTTTTAAAGTAATTTTTGAATTATGTGACAATTTATAATTGTTTAAACAATAAACACACTTAGGGGTCCAGTGAAGAAAGTGCCAAATCGATTTCAATATTTTGAAAAATTAATAATTTTCAGGAAACAATTCGTTTCAAGGTACTTGAAGCACTATTTCGTTTTTTGGTACAACTTAAATTATAAAATATAATACAGCAATAAATTCCATACTACGCATGGTGTGTTTATCACTCCTGTTTTCACTTTGAAGGCAGCAGAAGTTATATCCTCGAAAGTTATTTTCAGTGGATGATCTTCCATGCAAAATGGATCAATCAAATCCTCACATCCTTGCTTGAAAAGATTATTAAAAATTATATACAAATTATATTGCCTCTTTTCTTTAACAACGATTTTCTAAAAATGATTACAAGTTATATAAAGAGAATGAATTGCGTATAAATGATAACAAATAAATGATAAAATAAAAATAATAGATTTACAAATTTGAAAGCTGAATCTAAAAATAATCCCTTTCAATTGGAAAAATTATAGAAAACCCTATGCGAATTGAAAAACATTCATTCTTTTTAACTGCTCTTGCGCACTTTGCTGAAGAGTAGTATTAAAAAAAAGTTAATATAAAATAATACAAATTCGAAGAAGACTTAAAATTTATAAAAATCTTAGGCTGTATCAGTTTTTTCACAGGTATTTCTATAAAAAAAATCATCAAGATTCCCAATTATGAACAATTTTAAGTCATGTTAGCGCTTTACACTGGAAATGCGTATTTTTAATAAAAAATTATGAGATTTTCAATACAAAATTTTTGTTAATACTTCAAGTTCATCGGTTTTGTTAGCGTTGTTTACAAAAAATTCATATTCTTAAACAAAAATCATTAGATCTTAAAGGTTCATAATTCTTCAACAATTTGAGGCTGTGTTAGCGTTTGACATGAAAAATTGGCATTTTAAAACAAAAAGCATTATACTTTCAACAAAATGTAGAATCTTCAAAAAATTTTGTATCATGTTAGTATTTCTCGCCGGAAAATGGTATTAAAAAAAATTATATTTAAAGGAAGGATATTAACTTATTCACAATTTAAGGTTATGTTGGCATTTTACATCGGAAGTAGGTATTGAAAAAAAATTAGATTTTAAGGATTAAAAATTTTTCAATAATTCAATTTTTTCGATTTATTTAACGTTTTTTACCGTAAATTTCCATTTTTAAACCAAAATAAAGTACATTTTAAAGATTCGTAATTTTTTGACAATTTTAGGATACGTTAGCACAAAATTTGTTCATTATAAACGAAAATCATATGGAATTTCAAAGAAGATTTACAATTTTCAACAACTTGAAGTCATGTTAGTGTCTTTCACCTGAAGTAGGTATTTTAAAAAAATCGTTAGATTCAAATCTAACGATTTTTTTAAATGATAAATAATAAATAAATATAAATAATAATGATAAAGATTAAATAATTTTTGATTGTGTTAGTTTTTATTGATCAGAATTAGACATTTTTATTCAAAAATCATTAGATTCGAAAGATTATCCATCTTTTTTCAACAATTTTAGGTTAAGTTGGCGTTTTACATAGAAAATTGGTATTTTATAAATAAAAATCATTATACTTTGAACAAAATTTAAAATCTTTAAAAAAATATAATAATGTTATCGTTTTTCGTTAGAAAATTGTATTTTTAATAAGATAAATTATATTTGAAAGAAAATTAATAACTTTTTTACAATCTAAGGTTATGTTGGTATTTTACACCGAAAATAGGTATTTTTAATTAAAAAATTGTTAGATTTCTACAATAAACATTTTTTAAATAATTTTTTTTTTATAATTAACGTTAGTCGGAGTTTCAAAAGTTTTTTACGAGAATTTGACATTTTAAATCAAAAATCATTATACTTTGAACAAAAATTTAGAATCTTTCAAACACAATATCATTATGTTAGCGTTTTTCATTAAAAAATGGTATTTTTAATAAAATAAATTATATTTGAAGGAAAATTAATAACTTCTTTACAATTTTAGGTTATGTTGATATTTTACACCGGAAATAGGTATTTTTAATGAAAGATTATTAAAGTTCTAGATTAAAAAATTTTATAAACAAATTTTTCCCCTATAATTTACGTTCTCCGGTTATTAGTATTTTGAAACAATAATTATTATATTAGCAATTTTTTAACAGTTTTAGGTTATATTAACGTTTATGACAGAAAATTTGTCAGTTTAAACAAAAATAATTAGATTTCGAAGAAGATTTATCATTCTGAACAATTTTCTGTAATGTTATGTGAGGATTTTTCGTCGAAAATTATTGGTATTTTTAATAAAGAATTATGAGGTTTCAATAAATATTTACAATTTTTTCACAACTTTAGGTTATGTTGGTATTTTTCACCTAAAATTGGTATTTCTAACCGAACATTGTTAGATTTAAATATATTGATTTTTGTCTGAAATAATAAAATTTACAAGCTTGAACAATTTTACTTTGTGTTGCATCATATTTCAAAGAAGATTCATAACTTCTTCACAAATCTAGGTTAGTTTAGCTTTCTACATCGAAAATTTCAAAAATCACTACTTTGAATGATATTTAGAATTATTTAACAATTTTCGTTTATCTTAGTGATTTTTGTCGGAAATAGATATTTTTAATTTTAAGAAATTTTATTTTAAAATATATTTAAAACATTTTAACGATCTTAGGTTATGTTCACGTTTTCTACTGGAAATCGTTATTTTTAGTAAAAAATCATTAGATTTCAATAAAGATAAAATTTTTTTGTATAAACATAGTTTTAGCTAACAGTTTTCACCTGGAATATCGATATTCAATTTCAAAAAAAGATTTACAATTTTAGAACAATTTATTTGTTATTGACGATTGTTGTACAAATTGGTAATTTCGGTAAAATCGGTTAGTGTATTTCGTCGAAAGCTGACATTTTTTGACAAAACTTCAACGGTAGGATTGCCTATACAAACATATTATTTATTAATTATGATGTTAAGATATCAATTATCAAAAATATTGTTCTTGCTTTTGTTTTATATTATTTTAGATAATAGAAACTATGAAAAACAAAAATATTGTATTATTATCAATTTTATAGTTGAATTTAAAAAAATCATTCTAACAATAATTGATTGTAAGAAAAATAAATAAAGTTAGTAGAATTTAAAATTATTTCTCACGTACTTAATCAGTCTTCTTAAAATTGTATCTTATAGAGCATATGAGTGTTACATGCCCTTACAAATAATTTTGTTTCTTGTTCTATTGATTTTAATTTTTTAAATATTTAATCAGAGAAAAATAAAATATTTGCTTATAAAATTAAAAACATTCACCAGCGAAGACATCTTCATAAATTCACAATTTTCTGGTATTTTGTTCAAGTCTCTCATATTTTGTAGGCACTAGCACTCTTGGAACTGAACGTCTAATAATATTCTCAAATCATAATATTGAAAAACCTCTCGATTTATCGCTTTCACCTTTGAACTCAGTGAACTCTTTCATTTTCCATCCATTGTTCTTTACATTTACAAATATGTAATCTCAACTTTTCAAGTAAAAAAAAAACAGGAGCATGTATGATTGATTAATTTTTTTGCAATTAGTATTTTTTTCTAAGTTTTTAGTTAAAAAATGAAGTGAAAACATTTTTTATTGGCACATAATTGTTGAAAAAGTAATGAAATAGGAAATTTATAAAATTAATAAAAAAAGGATCTTAAAAATTGACTCACCAGTGGTTTTTCTTCAAAAATTGGTGGATTCGACGTGCTCCCTGATTCCATGATTTTCGTTAAAATGATTAGTCTTTGAGGAGCAACAGATATCTATGGTGTCTACATCTGACATACTTTTTGATCTGAGACATCTGTTAAATATACACTCATTTAGTGATAAGTTGACCTTTGTATAAGATAAGAAATTTATTAGTAGAGCAATTTTTAAACTTTCAATATGATAACAATACTATGAATGATAGAAATTGACAACAACAAAAATGTTTGACAGAAAATATTGCATAAATAATGTAAAAAAAGAGAATTAAAAAAAGTTGTTAATTCCGAAAGTTCAATGATTTATATATTATTGCTTTACAAATAACACCCCCCAGGGGTGAAGTCAAGATTTTTCGTCGATTTAATTTGATAATCGTTGCTTAAGATTTTGAATCAAAATATATTTCATTTTCTACATAATAGTTGAATTTTCAAAAACAAGAAAATTAATTTTTTATAAAAATCATTAAATCTTCAAACCAAAAAGACGATTTTTTTAAAAGGCAGATGCATTTTCCATCCAAAGAGACACGTTTTCAACAAAACAGTTGAATTTAAAAAAAGCATATGACTTTTTAACAAAAGTGGTATTATTATAATAATATATATTATTAATATTATAATTATTATACCGAATAATAAAATTCCCGAAAAAATATTCCCGACAGTTTATAACATTACGGAAATTGAAAATTCCTGAATATAAAAATACACGACAAAAAATTTCCGAATTATAAAATATCCAAACTAGAAAATTGCCGAATAATAAAATTTCCTAATTGACACAATCAAACAATTTTTGTTATTATTATTTATTTAGTAAAAATACGGTAATCCAATATTTCTATAAAAAAATAAATTTTTAACGTTGAAAGTTTATACAAATATTGTTTGACTTTAAAATAACAATAATTGAAAAAATATATTTCTAGATGAAAATTGTTTTCATTCATTTTTATTTTAAGTTCAAGCAATAATTTTAGAAACTTTAAACATTAAAAATAATTTTTTATAAAAATATTTGATTACTGTATTTTTACTCAATAAATAATATTTATAAAAAAATTGTAATTGTTTAAATTCGGGAATTTTATAATTCGGCAATTTTATTATTCGGGAATTATTCAATTAGGTAGTATTATAAGCATTTCGGGATTTTCCCAATTCGGAAATTTTATTATTCGGCAATTTTATTATTTTGGGCATTTTCCAATTCGGGAATTTCACAGTGTGAGGAATTTTATTTTTTCAGGATTTCTCAGTCATCCCATTTAATGCACCAATCAAGGAAAGGGGGGGAGGGCAATTATTACAAACCAATTACCCCAAACTGAACAAATTATTTCTAATTGTTTACTTTGATGACTTTTCCGAAATTTTGAGTAATTTAAAAAAAAATCTTTTGCAAAACCTTCTTTCTAGTACAAGAGTAAAATATCTGTCGGGTGAGGCCAAAAGACTTTCATATTTTTGTCAAAAAATAAAAAATGAATAAAAAAAATGTTTTTCAACTGACTTTTATCAACTTTTTGGGCTTTCCATGGAATTATAATCACTTTATACTCACTTTTATAATTTTGTTACAAATAGATTAATATTTTTCATATAAAAAAAAATCATCCAAATTTTTTTTATTACATTTTTAGGGTTTCGTAGCCCCGGGCATAAACCCTTATAGGCTAATAGTTTCGATCGGGTATCCGTCCGTACGTCGTCCTTTTTTCTAAGAAGGGGAAGTGAAGGAAAATGGTGGGAGGGAAAGTAGGGGAAATGAGGGGAGGGGGAGCAGGTGAAGTAGGAGCATGAGGGAGAAGTAGGGGAAATGATTGGAAATGAGGGTGAGTATGAGAGGGAAAGTGAGTGCTGGGAAAGGGAAGTAGGGGAAAAGGAGTGTTTGGGGAAGCGAGCAGAGGGGGAATTAGTGGAGGAAGCAGTTGGAGAAGGAGGAGGGGTCTAAGGGTGAAGTGAGAGGAGGAGGGTGAGGAATTAGGGGGTAGGAAGGGAAGGATGAGAGGGGGTTGATTAATTTGAAATATTAGAATAGTAAAAATTAAAAATTGCTATAATAAACATTTAAACTATAATACGTTATATAATTTGTTTTCAATTATAAATAATAAATGTTCATAAATTTAAAAAAATGTTATATGGTAATTTTTCGAGCTCGTTTCCTACTGTCAGAATTTTTGTTCAATCAATTTTATTATTGCAGGTCCTAAGGGTGAAGTGAGAGGAGGAGGGTGTGGAATTAGGGGGTAGGAAGGGAAGGATGAGAGGGGGTTGATTAATTTGAAATATTAGAATAGTAAAAATTGAAAATTGCTATAATAAACATTTAAACTATAATACGTTATATAATTTGTTTTCAATTATAAATTATAAATGTTCATAAATTAAAAAAAATGTTATATGGTAATTTTTCGAGCTCGTTTCCTACTGTCAGAATTTTTTTTCAATCAATTTTATTATTGCAATTGACTATTAAATTGATGTAAATCTTATTTTAATTTTAATTTAATATGAATATTATCATAATAATAGAGACTGTATTTTATTTATATACTATTTTTATATCATTTTATTATTTCTACATATTTAAGTATTTATTTTATTCTTAATATTCTAGTTTTATATATTTCATTTTTATCTCACATGAAAATTGCTTGTTTATAGGCAGGTAGAATAATAACCAAAATATAAGTGTTCAATTGAATGAAAAAATATGAGTTGAAGAAAGTCTCGAGAAAAGATCTTGCTAGATTTGTTCACTTTTCGAATCTTTTCGAATTTTTCGAGAATAAAAATTCCTTTGGACCGCTAAGAGTGGGTTTTTAAATTTAAAAACATTTTATTTAAAAAAATGTATTATCAACTAAAGATTGTTATCACTGGTTGTGATTAAATTCATGAAGTGATTCTAAGTGAAGTGGAGTCGTCTGACGGTATATATGTACTCATGATAAAGGACCTCTGTTTCACCGGGGTTTTAAAAAACCACAATGCCACCGGACTTAAATGGACCAGCTTAAGAAGACAATTATAATAATCAATAACACAAAAAATTTCTAATTGGCCCACAGGAAAATAGTTTTTTTTTTTTTAAATTGTGTTCGGAAATAACAAGTAATTGGCGTAAAAGGACAGGTAAGAAGAAATTATTGGAGAACTCATAAGGAAAGGCACAGTGTGACAATCGATTTTCTATTCTCGCCGAATATCGTAATCAGGGTACGAAGGCCAAATCGAGATCAGGGTTTCATCGAGAACTGCATTCGTGCCAAAGGTTTCACTGGGATTTAAAGTTCCGATTGTACTCGTGCCAAACGATAAGGTTTCAGCTGGCCCAGTAAAGAGGACGAGTAAATAATTACGTATAATCGATTTCGCTCATTCAGGTTTCGGATATTTATTTCTCAGCTTCAAAAGAATTTTATTAATCAGGGTGACTGCAAAAATTCATTTTCAAAATTCCCTGATATTTTCCTGATTATTTTTTCATGCGAAAAATATTTGATTCAAATAAAAAAATTGGTTTGAATACACTTTGTTTGACTTAAAAAAAACTTATATTTGAATTTAACAAATTTTGTTTGATTTGAACAAATTTTATTTGATTCACACAAAGCTTCTTTAAATCAAATAAATCCTTTCTTAATTTCAATCAATTTTTTTGTTCTATAGGGCCAAACAAAAGTTTGTTTAATTTAAATATAGGTTTTGTTAAATTCAAATCATTTTTTCAATCCAATAAAATTTGATTTAATTCAAATTAAGTTTAATTAATTAAACTGCATTCAAAGAAATTTGTTTGAAACATTTTTCTCAGTGTTACAATTATTACTTGATGACCAACATACTAATCGTGTGAAATGTTTAATATAGATTCATTTATAAATTAAATAAAACAGTTTTTAAATATTTATCAATTTTTTATTTATTATTATCAGGGTTGCCACAGCCTAATTTACTTTTAAATAGTGAAAAAGCGTTCTATTTCAATCCAAAAAGTGACTAAAAGTGACTTCAAAACAATTCAAGTTTAAATTCAAAAGAATGCACTTGAATTGGAAAAAATTTTAAAATCCAAAAAAAGTACTTTAAAAAATTTAGAACAATTTAAGTGAATTAAAACATTTAAAAAGAATTTTCCAAAGATTTCAAAAGAATTTAAAGACTTCAGGAAAAATTATTAAGACTTCAGGGCAAATTCCAAATGCAGTCAAATGAATTGCAAAAAATATTTTAAAATCTCTTAAAATTATTAAAACACTTCTTGTGAAAATAATTCTTTTTAATCCATTTAAATACATTAAGATTCCGTGAAATTCTATAAAATCTGATATTTCCCGAAACCCTCGGAAATTGATTAAAATATCTCGAGAGCTCTTAAAATCCCTCAAAATCACTGAAATCTTCCAAAGTTCTAAAAAATTCTTTACAACTGAAGTTGAACTTGAATTTTTTTTCATTTTTGAATCTCTTGAAAATGCGTTGGAATCTTTTAAAATACGCTAAAATATTTCAAACAATTTCAATACCCTTCAAATTATTGAAATCAATTAAAAATTACTTACAATTTTTTTAAATTCCCTAAAATTTTGAAACGCCTGGAAATCTTTTGAAAATTTTAAAAACTCTTGAAAACCTTTTGCAATCCTTTAAAATATCCTAAAACATTTCAAACTTTTCAAATTCCATTAAATGATTGAAATAAATAAAAATGCCTTGGAATCTTTTAAAATTCTCTAAAACTTATCAAATCCTTTGAAATCTTTTAGAATACCTTTAAATATTTCAAATCTTTTGAAATCCTGTGAAATTTTTTAAAGGTCTCCAAAATTACTTGTAATTTTTACAAATGCCCTAAAATCTTTAAAATCTTTTAGAATGACTTCAACTTATTGAAATCTATTGAAAATACTCTAAGATATTTCAAATCCTGTAAAATATTTTAAAATTCCATGAATTTTGTAAAGCTCTTGAAAATTCCTTGGATTTTTTCGAGAAAACTTAAAAATGTTTTAATTACCAGAAATCCCTTTAAAGTATTGAAATCAATAAAAAATTCCTAGGAATTTTATTAAATTCCGAAAAAAATTTAAATCTCTTAAAAGTTCTTGAAGCTTTTGAAAATTTCTTGGAATATTTTTAAATATCCTCAAAGTTTTAAAAACTTTCAAATTTTTTGAAATCCTTGGATATTTTTAAAGGTCTTGAAAATTACTTGGAATTTTTAAAAATACTCTAAAATCTTTAAAATCTTCTGGAATTACTTTAAATGATTGAAATCTATTAAAAATATCCTAAAATATTTCAAATCCTGTAAATATTTTATAATCCCTTGAATTTTTTATAGCTCTTGAAAATTCCAAGGAATTTTTAAAAATACCCTCAAATCTTCAAAATCTTCTGGAATTACTTTAAATGATTGAAATCTATTAAAAATACCCGAAAATATTTGAAATCTTTTGAATATTGAACTCTTTTGAAATCCTTTGAAATCCCTTGAAACTTGTAAAGCTCTTGAACATTCCCTGGATTTTTTAAAAATACCCTAAAATCTTAAAAATTCTTGGAAATCACTTCAAATTATTGAAATCTATTGAAAATTCTTTGGAATCTTTGAAAAATAAACGAAAATATTTCAAATCCTTTGAAATTTTTTTTTGATTCCTTAAGACTTTTCAAGGCTCTTAAAATTCCTTGGCATTTTTAAAAATACTCTAAATATTAAAAATCCATTGAAATCCCTTCAAATTCTTGAAAAGTGTTAAAAATTTCAGGACATTTTTATAATACCCTAAAATAGCTTGGATACAGATACTTAAAGTGCATTTTACAGAAATTCCTTAACTTTTGCAATTTTTTCTCAAAATCCTTGTCTTTTTCCTGACTTTCCCTGACCGACTGTTCATAAGGAAAAAGAGTAGTGAACGAAAAAAATGAACTAAATTTTTTTTCTCAAATTTTTGTTCTAACCTCATCATGGTCCTCCCTGCGAAGGGCGAAATTCCTCGGGAATGCTGGAACGCTGCTGACAGTGAGACCTTTGATGTCCTTCAATTCTTTGAGGGCGCCAAGGGCGTTCAGATTGTCCTTGAAATGTGCAAGGTTATCCTTGAAATTAAGATTCCTATTAAGAGCCGTCTTGCCAAGAACAGCTCTGGCTAAGAGACTCTTGTAAAGTTCGTTGGGCAGGATGAATTTTTGATCATGTCTCCCATCATCCTTACTCTCAGTTTCATCATTGGAAGAATCCGTCTCGATTTCCACCGACGAATTCGAGACAATGCTCACAGTCGACATTTCTGCCCCGACACAAGAAAGAGAGCGAAAGAGAAAGATCCTCGAAAAAAGGGAGCAAATATTTCTCTTCAAGGAAGTCTCCTGATTATCATGAAATCCTTATCACTAAACCTTGACCTATTTTATCATCTATTTTTAAATATCTTTAGATTAAAAACGAGTTACACTTTCGCCTTGCGAAATATATATAGGAATATAATGCGATTTGTAGACGTGTATATAGATATATATTTTTATATATATTTTATCCGTATATATACTCTTTAAAATGATCCTTCAATTTGTAGATTTGTAGCTTGAAATCAAGTCGCACCTTTTGGCCAGGTTTTCTGAAAATAGGTCTGCGAATAAAAAGATCGCTTCTCGAATAAAACCTTAAGACACAGTGCGTTGTTTCTTTATTCGTTTTTTTTTTTTTTTTTTTTACTTTTTCCTAATTTCTCTTGTATCTTCAGTCCTTCGAGATGTTAAAAGTTATGGACGCTTAGACTAGTTTAATCCCCTAAGTATCTAAGAATCAATTTTCTATTTATTATCGTTTAGATTAGAGTGCGTTTACTTTAGGAACTTTGCGCGCGCATCTTATTACGCAGGGCCGCTTCTAATTGGCTGGCTAATTAGCGCGGGAGACCGTTGAGTCACGTGTCAGTCTCCACACTTTCCTCCCTTCTTCACTAGTCTAGAGTAACGCTACGGTGAAAAATAGGAACTTTGGTTGATCGTCGATCTCCTCGGAGACGCTCGGTTTGTTTTCTCGCTTAGGAACTGATCCGACGGGCGTTGCTGAAGGCATCGAGAGACTTGAGCGCGACCTTTCGATCCTCTCGAAGTACCGGAAGTCGCAGAGTTCCTCCAGAATTCATGCCATGCGAGCTAGCAGACATCCCTAAGGCAGGAGGTTCTTCTTCCTCTGATAGTTTATGCTCCTCCTCCTGGCCCACCATTGTTGACTCTCTCCAGGCCCAGGCACGAAACTAGACTCTTCCCGGCCGCTGGGAAGTCCCCGAGCATGCCCTAATTGGGCCGCGTGCGTAGCAGAGTGGGGGACGCGCGAACTGAGATGGTGGGGGACGCGAGAGAGTCAGTCTCGCTCCGACCGCGGACGAGTGCGTATATTTATGACCGGGCTAATTCACGCGCCAAGGGCCTCGTGCGTGCGGAGTCGGAGTGGGGGACGCCGGAGCGTCACTCTCGCGCTGACCGCTGTCGAGTGCACATCTCACAGGTTCTCGATTTTGAGCGCGTTTTCGCGTTCGCGGTCACTCTTAAGAGTCGGGGAGTGATTTCTCAAAGGTGGACTCTTATCCCGGATGGTTTTTCTTATGAGCGCGACCGGGCGAACCGCGCGACTGGTTGATGCAGTCCGCGGCGGAGCATAAGGAAGCGGAAGCCGACGCTCTCTCCGCCAAGGAAAGGCGCGCACGCTTCGCCGCGGCCCTCGTCGTCGTCGTCGTGCTCTTTTACTTCCTTTTTCTCTTCTCCGCCAGCCGAAGAAGGAGACGCTGGAGAAGGAGGTGAAGGTGGTGAGACGATGGCGCGGCGTTGCTGAGGGTGGTTGCAAAAAGGAAGGAAAAAGTCGAGTTGGGCGCGAGGAGCCCGCGAAGAAACAGATAAATATAGATATTTTCCTTAGAGGGGTGCGCGCGAGCGCCCGCGCGCACCACGAATTGGAAAAACGGAAATAAAAGACGATCGCAGGGGGGGTGAGAAAAGGGGGTAGAGGGTAGTTCCCGACGACGAGAGGGTGAGTGAGGATAAGTGCGCAGTGCAGTCTGCGCGGGGGTGGAATCGGGGGACGAGGTGGCAACCACCCACACACGTCGATGGAGAACGGCACGCGAATCCTAACTCTGTGAGGGTGATTGTGGTACATGTGTGCACTTGTGCATCCTGAAATCAACATGGCTACCACATACGAGAGTTTAGGGATTCTCTCTGAATTAACCCTTCCCCAACCTCCTCTCGATTTTACTCGTCGCGTGCCGCAAAATTAAATGCCAAGATGTTCATTTATCGTCGTTTCTCTTTTTTTTATTTGATTGACTATTCTATACAAAACATGGTACTTTTTATATTTTTTTATTTTACAATCTTAGAGGAGTATTAGATAACAATTTTAACATTTAAGGGGTAGTAAGAAAAGTTCCTATATTTTCTATTTTTGAAAGTTGGTAAATTTATATAGGATAGAAGATCATATTTCACGTGGTTTCCTCATAGAAACTCCAGGACTGTAAATTTTAGTTCAACTTCTGACTTTTTCCTCGTGAGTTATCGAGTCAATTGAAACAAACCTTTTACATTTTTTTTATTTTATGTAAAATAATTCGAGTCTTAAATCCAGGGATTTAATTTTTAAGTGAAGGGAATAATTAAGTAATTTCCTTAAATTTTTGGAATAATTAAAAACAATGGAATGAAATATTTGGGGGGCCTTAATAAATTCGTAACCTCCCCAATTCAAAGGACTACAAACCAAAAATTATTTTTCAATCGATTAAATAAGAAAAACTCACAAATTGAATATTAGGAAGAAACAAATTGATTTTTAGCCGGGGCTACTTTTTTGAAAGACTTTAATAATTTCGGAAAAAGCCTCCAAATTTAACTTTTTAGATAAAAAAACAAATTGTTTTTCAACTTTCGGGTGCATCCAGTGACTGGAAATTCATTTGAAACACAATTTCCCAATTTTTATAAATAAATCAATTATCAACTATGTTAATTAAGTAAAAAAAACACCTGAGAGGCTAAAATATATCTTTTTTTTGCAACTGTGCTCGAATTAAATTGGAGGGATTATTGGCGAGGGGCCTACTATTTTTTCAATGTTTCCAAATAAATTGATTTTCAACTAAAATAAAGTTCATTGATGCCCCATAAGAGCCCAGCAAAGTATTTGGGGCCGATTGAGGGGCCCAATTTTGATCTTAAAACTTGAAATAAAATTTATTTTCAACTTCCGAGAAGTTCACTCTGGCTCCGTTGAGCCCCAATTAAATTCATGAGGGGCCAAATTTTGTCTCTCTCAATTTTGGTAAATAAATGGATTTCAACTGGATATTGATCCAATTTGAGCTAGTTCAATAAATATAAATGTTTAAATGCAAAAAATGATAAAATGTACTGAAAAAAGGATTTTTTATTTCTTTTATTGTTGTTAAAGGTTAGGATTGGGGTGCAACGGAAATCAGGTTCTTTGGAAGTGGGAGACAGTGCCACGGGTAAATCTAGAATGTCTGAGCCCAATAAAGTATGTGGGGCCGAGTGAGGGGCCAACTTTTCTTAAACATTAAAAATGAAATTGTTTTCTAGCATCAGAAATGTTCACTCTGGCCCCATGGAGCCCTAATTAAATTCATTAGGGGCTGATTGAGGGGCCACATTTTTTTTCTCAATTTTGTAATATAAAACGGATTTCAACTTGAAATTGATCCAATTTCAGCTAGTACAATAAATATAAATGTTTAAATGAAAGAAAAAAATGTTTAATACACTTAAAAAGGGATTTTTATGTTTTCTTTTTGTTCTTTAAGGTGAGGTTTGGTGAGGAACGGGATTCAGGTTCCTCGGAAGCGGAAGATAGTGTGGCAGGTAGATCTGGAGTATCTGAGCTGGAAGGTTTGGAAGGTTGTACACACACGAAGGACGTGACTCTCACCCAGTCTTGGAGATTCTCATTCAGCGAAGAAGAGGTTCCTCTATAACGGTGCATCCCCAATTACCATTATACCATTGAGATGCAGATCGTTTCACACTCGGTTCCTTTTTTCCCTAAGTAGCCCTATGAGACCTGAGACCCACGTTTTTTCCATATCTCTCTCTCTCTCTCCTCCACGCGATCCCGTTTTTCTATTGCGGTAAGCGAGGGCAATATTATTTGTGTTTTGGTTTTTTGGGGCGGCACCCGGAAGGGCAAAGAGAAAAAGAGAGAGGGGCCACATTTCGAGGGTCTTACAATTACCCGTATTTTGAGAACTCAAGGGTCCTCGCAGTATTTTTTTCTCTCTTCCGTATCCACTCCCTCTATTGATATCAGCATTATTACCACTCGCAGGAGCTACAAAGAAGAGATGGGCGTCTCGTCTGATCGCGTGAGAAGCCAAGGACCTGATTTTCGGTGAGAAAATTCGATAGGACAGGATATTTAATACAGTCGTTAGTCTAATTGCACTTGCGTGTTCGTCTTTGTGAAAACAGGAAAAAGGCACCCTCCGCAAGTTTTAATAAAATTTTAAAATTATTATATAAATTATCTAGAGTAGCCCCTCCACCATGACTCAATCTTCTTTGATAAACCAGGCAAGTAAATCTACGTGAACATCGCTTGCAAGTTTCCGAGGTGCTCCGCTAAGAAGTCGACGGTCGCTTACAGTGTAGGGGTTGGTAGTGGTGTTGGGAGGGATAAGGGGGGGGGTGTCAAGTGATGTTAGGTGTGGGGTTGGGAGAGGAAGGAAATTAAAGAAGCGCTAAGCCGGGTGCTAAACTGAAGAACCACTTGTTGAACAGTCCGCCACTGGTCGTGGGGTGGGTGGTAAACGAGGAAACTGCTGGGGGGGGGAGGTGAAGGGTTAAAATATGCAGATGAGGGGAACCCCCTGTGTAACTAACTTCTAACTTCACCGTAAAGCGGCCGGTGGCCTTCCACGGTTTCAACCTCACCCCCCCCCCAACCACTCTACCACTCAGCATTCACCACCTCTCAGGTTTTCATCGAGTGTCTCTGGAAATTAATTTGCCAACTTCTCGTCTTCTTGTCTTAAATCCTGCTTTGAGGCTTTTTAAACCTGTTATGAAGAGCAAAGCGCTCATTATAGATTTGGAATAGTTTTTGTCAATTAACAATTATCAGCTCCTATGCAAAATAAACAAAAATACAGAGAGTCCCTTTAAGAATTATTTACCGTTTTACGGTTCCTCCAAATTTCAAAAATCAAATTATGAAACTCCTCTTGGACTAACTTTGACTCAGGGGAGCTTAAATCGACCTTTTTTCACGACCTCGTAACTTGCGAAATTCCCAGTGGCTCGCGGAACCTCGCGAAGCGAGGAAAGTCCTTTTTTCTCGCGCTGGGATTTTTTTGTTCAAAATCAGAAGGAAAGGATGCCTGGCGCCGGGACGCGCCGGCGACGAACAGTCTCGACCCAGATCGCATCGTCTCCTACGCGGCTCCAGGTCTTTCTTATTTCTCTTACTTTCGCATTGCAACCGCCTCCTACCCTTGGGGTAGGTTTTTCCTTACAACCACCCCCGGTGGCCCCTCGGCCCCTCAGCCCTCCGCAAAACCACCAAACCCAAAGCGTTCGACGAGTGCACACGTACTCGTCGAGCTAAGGTGATTTCACAGATATGTAAGAAAAATTTTCTTAGTGTGGGTGGGTGGTATGGCGCACACAATTTCGATTTCTTAACCCATCACACAAAAACAGGAGAACGCACACAAATAAGGAGCTTTTCCACTCGGCGACCCCCCTCAAAGATTTTTCTTACGTGGCCCAGTTCGTCTCCATTGGTTATTGCCTTCCATGTACCAGTGTACCTACTAACCCCCCACCCCCCACCGCCCACTCAACCACATACACACATATACAGATTATACATACACAAAAGTCCCGTGAATCCCGAACCTAACCTCATTCTTTAGCTTTTTCTTGCTTGCTAGAGGCGCTTGTTTTTCCACCCTTTTTTTAGTCTAGATCCTTGAAGCAAGTTGAATTTTTTCGAGTTGAAAAACAATTTGAAGAAAAAAAAATGCTGTTTAATTTCGTTTTTGGGAAGAAAAAATATGATTTTAATAATTGAAGGATGGGGGGCCGATTATTATTGGGCGAGGGGGGGGGGGGGGGTTAGAAGCAAGAATATGAGTAATTTAGGGAGAAGAATGTTTTTTAGCATAGAAACCTAACGATTATGGTTAAATAGAAATTGTGAATAGCCCCCCCCCCCATTTTTAAACATATTTTTATCTGTAGGATCAGCTTATAAAGCTAAATAAACATTTAAATATATATATAAAATAATAGGGTCTATAAATCAAGAGAACAAACTGCCCCATCAATAATTTAGGTATAAACAAATAATAATATATTTTTAAAATTGAAAAAACAAATTTCTTTCCACCCCATCCTATCCGATCCTACATTATCTTCCCTTCCCCTTCCTACTTCAATACCCTTCCCATCCCGTCTCTTCTCAAATACACTTCCTCCCTCTCATTTCTCCTTTATTACCCCTTCCCTACTCTACTTCCTTTCCCCTATTTTCCTTCATCTTCTCCGCTCTTGACCCTTCCCAACTTTACTTCCCCTTCCATGTTTTTCTTCCTCTACTCCTCACCGGCCTTAGTTCCCCTCCATACTTCCCCATCCACCCCTTCCCCTCCCTAGCCAACATCCCTTCCTCGTCCCTCACGTCATCCCTGCCTTTCTTACTCCACCAACTTCCCTACCCCACCCATCTCCTTATGACTTTTCCTGCCATACTATCCTTTTCTCCTACTTCCCTTCCTCTACTCCCCTCTTCACCCTTTCCTATTATACTTCTAACCTCTTTTTATTTTTAAATCTCCTCTATTACCTCACCATACTTAACCAGTCTTCCCATCTCCATTAACTTTACTTCCTCTACTCCTTTCTTCACCCTTCCCTATTTTTCTTCCATCCTCTCCTATTTTCAATCCTCTACTCCCCTCTTCACCTGTCCCTTATTAATTTAAAAATATGTATTAAATTATTTTGCTATGTGAATATAAAATACAGCCCCTCGAATAATAAAGAAATCAGTGTCCACAATTAAATTGTCTATAAAACTAAACAGTGAGTCAAAGGTGAGTCTTACAAATATCTTAATTAATTTAGATAATTATGAACGAAGTCAGCCCTCAAATAAAGTTGATAATTAACATAAGGACCTAGAAACCGAGTTGAGATAGGAAAAGTTATGGTGAAAAAGGAATTACGAGAGAGCTTGATAAAAAGAGTACCGGATGAATGAAGAAAAAAGGATTGGGAGTAGTTAGGATAGGAGAAGAAGCGATATATTCACTGGCATACGCGGATGATATAGCGTTTAAGGCAGATGATAAAGAAGGGATGCCGGGCTTGATTACAGGATTGGAGAAATACTTCGATTGTAAACAGTTAAATTAAAATGTAGAAAAGACAAAGATAATGAGGTTTGGAAAAGGAGGGGGAAGGAAGAAAGAATGGAGTTGGAGATGGAAGGGAGTAAAGTTAGAAGACCTAAAAGAGTTTAAATATTTGGGATATACCCTGCAAACAAATGGAGAACCTAGAGCTCATATTATAAAAAAAAGAATAAAAATAAGCGGCAGGGGTATATGGGGAACAGGAAAAAAAAGGTATAAAAAATATTAGAGAAGGAGAATATGGTTATTTGATACGCTGATATGGCCGGTATTAGGTTATGGAGCGGAGATATGAGGATGAAAGGAAAAGAAAGAAATTGCGAGTTTACAAGAAAGGTATATAAGGTGGACGCTAGGGTAGACTGGAGGAGGCCTGGATATATGGTGAGAAACGTAGCGCAAAGGGGAGAGGAAAGGGAGGGGAGTTAGTGAAAAAGTGGTTGAAGGAGGTAGAAGAAAGCAGAAGGAGAGCGATAGAATTAACAAAATAAGAAGAAAGGAGGGAATGCTTTAGTGCTAGAGATATATGAGAGGGAAATGGAGTAAGCTGTGCAGAATTGAAGAGAAGGGACAAGGAAAGACAAATAATAGAAAGGTGAGGAATGATTGAGGAATCAAAATATAATAAACGGTATAAGATGATAAGAAAAGGAAGGAGTACCAAAATATTCAGAAAAGTGATGGGGAGAGAGAAGATGGACCAGAGTAGCAAGATTTAGATTGGGGAACGAGGTAAGGGAAGGGATGTGTTAGGAAAAAAAGAGAACATAAAGTACATGTGAATAAGAGGAAGAAACATGACAGCATGTACGGGAAGGATGTAGGAGAGGAATGGAAGATAAAGGAAGCTGGCAAGAGAATGTGGTAAAGATTCCAGGAGAGGATGAGGAGTGGATAAAGGAGTTGGAGAATGCTAGAGGAGTGAATGAGAAAGAAATGGCAAAATTGAGATAGAAGAGAAGTGAAAGTGAAAGAAAAAGTTGTAAAACTTTGTAAATGTGCAATTATTTTGGAGGTGAATTTCTTTTATTCGGGATTGAAGAATGTTGCTTAAAGGTCAATGGGGAGTCGCGTGAATGGTTTATCGATGCCAATCATTTCAGAATTTGTGATCTGGCTTCTGGCCGGTGCGTCATATATTAATTCAAAATGGCCGTAGCTTGTGGTTGAAGATTCGCATTGTGCGATAAAGAGAGGCAGAGAAAGAGAGAGGAAAGGAGAAAGAAGGATAGGGGGAGGGTTGGAAAGCGGGCTTCGCCGTAACGACCAATGGCAGCCCTTTCAGATTCTATCGGAGGACTTAATTTATTATTTTATACGGTCGGAAGCCCGCCAACCGAGTGCGATGCATTGCGCTCAAGCCACGTTCTTCTAGCTATATTTATATATCGTCCGAGGCCGTTAAAGCTTCTCGATTTTCCATTTTCTTCCAACTTTCAATGCAGCACACAACACCAAATCACTTTTTTCCAATTTTTTATCATCCCTTTATCACACTCGAAAAACGCTCCCTTTTTTAATTGAGAAAAAGTCCCCTATAAGTTTACTAATCTTACGACTATATAAATACGGGACAAGCTTTTCCCAATTCAAAAATTAAATTTTCGATTTAGTTGAGCTTTCTGTATTATTAATGATTGCAGAAGGGCTTTTTTTTATAGTTTTAAGATCGCCAAAATATCTAGGAATACAAAAAGGCAGGGTAGAAGGTGGTCGCGAAACTAAATTTTCAACTTTTTTGTTACCATTTCCTGATTTTTCTCTGACCAATTTTTCATTTTCCATGACCATTAATATTCAAAGAATTAAATTTTAATCTTGTAACATTTTTAATGAAAAACCTTTTATAAACGGAATAAAACAAATTCAAATTCAAATTTCAAAATTTCAAATTGATTTAATTATTATAACCGCATACAATATGAAATTTTAATCCAAAAGGAAGAATTTTCTGTCCAAATAGATGAAATTTCAAACAAATAATTAAATTTTCAACCAAATACTTGAATTTTCAAAAATAATTAAACTTTTTAACAGAATACTTTAATTTTTAACCAAATAATGAAATTATCAATCCACAAAGATGAATTTCGAACGAAATAGTCGAATTTTCAAACAAAAACATTACATTTTCAAGAAAATAGTTGAATTTTCAAACTACAAACTTGAATTCTCAACGAGAAATATAAAAGTTTATATTTTTAACAAGAACAAAAAACAAGCTAATATTTAACAAAATAGTTTAATTTTCAACTAAAAAGTCGAATCTTCAACAAATAAATTACATTTTTAGCAAAATAGTTAAATTTTGAACAAAAAAGTTAAATTTTCAATCTACGAAGATGAATTCTCAACCAAAAAAAAAACGAGTTTTCTACCAAGAAGGTTAATTTTCTACCAAAAAGGACGAATCTTACACAAAATACATAAATTTTCAAAAAAGTAATTTAATTTTCAACTAAAAAAGATCAATTTTCAACCAAAAATTGAAAAGTTGAATTTTCAGTAAAAAAATTAACTTTCAACAAAAAAAAAACAACTAATTTTCAACAAAATAGTCGAATTTGTAACCAAAAAGACGAATTTATAAACTATAATTTTAAATCTGTAACCAAAAAAATGAATTTTTAACAACGAAGTTAAACTTTTAACAAGAAAAAAAAAATCAACCAAAGGACGAATTTTCTACGAAACAGTTGAATTTTCAAACCGCAAATATTAATTTTCTACTACAAAGAAGAATTGCAACAAAACTGTTCAATTTTTTAACCGAAGAGATAAATTTTCAATTGAAATGATGAATCTTCAACCAACATGAAGAATCCATTTTTAACAAACAAGTTGAACTTGCAACACAAAAGTTGAATTTTCAAAACCAAAAATTTATTTTAATATTTATTAATTTGATTTTAATTTATTTTCAACAAATAAAGATTTTTCAAGTAAAAAGAAGTTTATCCCAATTGCTGAACTTTCAAGACAAATGGCGAGTTTTTTGTAAAACAGTTGAATTTTCAACCCAAAAATATAAATTTTGAAGAAAAAAAAGATCATTTTCAACCAAAAAGTTGCATTTTTAACCAAAAAAAAGATATTTTTAACAACATTTTTCGAATTCTACCAAAGTAGTTGAATTTTCAATTAAACAACAATTTCAAACAAAAAATGGAAATTACATTTTCGGGTTAAAAAATTAATTTTCAACAATAAAATGCAGTTTTAACAAAGTAGTTACACTTTCAAACAACGACATGAATTTTCAACTAAAATAATGAATCTTCAACTTGAATAGTCAACAGTTAAATTTTCAGTTATAAAACTAATTTTCCACACAAAAAAATAAATAAACTTTTAACCAAAGACGTGATTTTTTAACTAAAATGATGAATCTTCAAAAAAAAAATGTTTTTTTAACAAATTGGTTCAACCTTCAACCAATTAATTGAATTTTTAATCAGAAAATATTAAATTTTTACCGAATAAGATCAATTTTTAGACGAAAAATACCAATTTTCTAAAAAATAGTTGGATTTTCAAATAAAAAAGATTTCAGTTAAACTTTCAACACCAAAATACAATTAAATTACTAAGACTAAAATTACGAAATTACTAATAAAAATATTATATCAGGGTGACCGCAAACTTCATTTCCAAAATTCCCTATCTCTTCCCTGATCAATTTTTAATTTTCCCTGACCGTTGATATATTCAAAGACCAGAATTGTAATCGTGTAACATTGTTAACATAGTATCTTTTATGAACGAAATAAAACAATTTCAAAATTAAATTAAAAAATTAAAAATGTTGTATCCTTGATTGTTATTAAAAGTGCCTCTTCTAAAAAGTTCTCTAACTTTTACAAGAATTTTCTCAAAATCCCTAACTTTTCCCGATTTCCAGGTTTTCCCTGACCTACGGTCAACCCGGGGGTAGGTTACAAAAACACTAAATAGTGAAATGGGGGTAATTTTTAAATTAACCCTAAATATATTAACACTCAAGACTCGCGAAGTGGGGGGTAGAATCGCGTTGTTTATTTGAGTCGCAGAATCACTTTCTCGAGACGTACAAAGAAGGTGAAGCTATAACACGTAAATTGTTAAGGGTTGGGGCGTCCTAAGCTAAGGCAAAAGGTTGTCTCGGGCGGCGTCTAGCCGTGTCTATCGATTATTTTCCGTCTTCGTTGGACTTGTTACAATCTCTTAGCAACCCCCTCTCTCTCTCTCTCTTTCTCTCTTAGAAATTCTCTCTCGCACTTTTTCCCCTACCACCCCCCTAAACCCCTTAGCCACCACAGCCATCAACCACCTCCAAAACTCCGTCAACTTCCAACCTACCCCCTCTCCACCCACCACCCCCCTCCAACCCCAAACACCTATCCCCGTTTCTTTATTCGCTCCTGACCTTTCGCAAGCCTCCTACGCACTGAGAAACTATATTCGCACACCCGAATTTCCGACGCAGAAAACAGCAAAAGATTAGGAATTTTCCCTGGGTGGGGGTGGCGAGATATTCAACGTACGATTTTGAGGGTAGAGGACAACAGAGGGCGATGGAAAAATTGGAATTAAAAGTTTATAGGCAAATTTGATGTTAGGGGATTGAAAAAGATTATTTTGAGGGCTTTTAAACAGGGGGTGAGTCAGAATTTAGGGGTGCGATTCGGACTTTTAGTTTTTTCAGAATATGCTCATTTAAGATGATGCTTCCATTTAATTTTTGACAAAAGTAGCCTTTTTATATGAAGGGGTAGCTACCAATATTGGTTTTTAAAGAAATTTTATGTAGGGGTTGTGAAAGACAGATTTTTAAATCTAATGGTTTTTTTGGTTTTGAAATAATAAGTAATTATTAGAGAACTGAAATTTAGGGCTAGATGTATTGTTGTCTTTTATCTTAACCTTTGAGTATGGTCGTGCGGTCTCACAGACCGCACCATGCTTCTGATATGTGGGTCCCTCCTCCCACTAGTGTAAATGATTATTGATAATAAAATTTAATCAAATTAACTAATTATTTACTTATTCCAATTTCCCTTCATATAATTGTATAAGTCAAAAAACAAAAACTTCTATACTCATTTACTTAGATATAAAAATATACTGCGGTCTTTGAGACCTCAGGTCCATTTTAAAGCAAAAATAAAATCACGACCATACTTAAATGTTAAATTGGGGTATCTAAAAAATTAAAATTAACTACATAACCTTATAAGACTGATTATTTTATTTTTTAATTAATTAATTCCTTTTCTTTAATAAAAGGGGCGTACATCCTTGTTTTTGATTTAAAAAAGTCAAATTTTGGGATAATTGGAAAATGAAGGGAAATATTTGATGGGAGGACCTTTCAGTCTCTGAGGCTATCTGCTTGAATTTTAACCCTCCGGGAGGAATAGGTCGTCGAGAAGGGCGAGGAATAAGCGCCTTAATTTAAAGCCAAGCAAGCATTCGCAAAATATAAGGCAAACATTGGCTTGAAATCCTGCTCCACTTTTCAACAACGTGGTACATTTTCCTTCTTTCGTTCTTTTTTTATGAAAACAAGATGAAAATAACAACTTGAAAAGTAAGCACAAGGATATTTTTACGTAAAAGGGGTTGCTATTGTACACAGAATACGTGGGTGATTTTTCAAAATTAAAAATTTCAAATTACTAAAATTTTTCTACAAAAATAGCCAATTCTTTGAAAAAAACTTTTCTGAATTCATTCATCAAAAAATTAATACAAAATTTTCCCGAATTCTTGGGAAATCTAGGAAAAATTTTCCAGAATTCTTTCCCTGGAAGAACTTTATCCAAAACTTTCCCGAATTCCTGAAAAAAAATGGACAATTTCAAGAACTCTTGAGAAATACAGAAAAATGCTTTTCTCAGAATTCGTTCTCCGTTAAATTTTCCCGAATTCGTTCCGGGAATTTCCCATGAAATCTTCCCGAATTCCGTATGAAAGAGAATGAAAAATCCCTAAATTTTGGAAAGTTTGCCTGAATCGAAAAAGTTAAATGAAATAATTTCCCGCCAAATTTTCCGAAGTCATTCCTTGGAAAACTTTCCCGAATTCATTGCCAGCAAATTTCCTGGAACTTTCTCGGAAAATTATGAATTCTGAAAATAATGTGAGAAAATTCTTTGGACAAATTTATCGAATTTCCAGAAAATCTCATGGGATAGCGTTCCCGAATTCATTTCGGAGCAGAATTAAACAGAAAACTTTCCTGAATCCATTCCTTGAAAAATCAATTTTTAGATTTCCGATTTCTTGAGAAATCTAGAGTAATTTTTCCCGAATTCTCTTCCTAGAAGTATTTTATCTCAAACTTTCCCGAATTCGGAGAATAATTGAACCGAAAACTTTCCTGAATTAATTCATTTAAAATTAATAAACAAGTTTTCGGAATTCCCGGGAAATTTAAGAAAAATTTTCCAGAATTCTTTCCCTGGATGAACTTTATCCAAAACATTCCCGAATTCCTAAAAAAAATGAACAATTTCACGAACTCTTGAGAAATACAGAAAAAAGTTTTTCTCTGAATTCATTCCACGTCAAATTTTCCCGAATTCGTTCCGGGAAATTCCCAGGAAATTTGCCCGAATTCCGTATGAAAGAGGATAGAAAATCCCTAAATTTTAGAAAGTTTGCCTGAATCAAAAAAATTTAATGAAATCATTTCCCGCCAAATTTTCCGAAGTCATTCCTTGGAAAACTTTCCCGAATTCATTGCCGGAAAATTACCTGGATCTTTCTCGGAAAATCCTGGCCAAATTTTCCAATAAAGGGAAAAAATTATGAATTCATTATGAATTCTGAAAATAATCTGAGCAAATTCTTTGAAAAAAATTATCGAATTTCCGGAAAATCTCATGGGATAGCGTTCCCGAATTCATTTCGGAGAAGAATTAAACAGAAAACTTGCCTGAATCCATTCCTTGGAAAATTAATTTTTAAACTTCCGATTTCTTCAGAAATCTAGCGTAATTTTTCCCGAATTCTTTTCCTAGAAGTATTTTATCTCAAACTTTCCCGAATTCCTTGAATAAAGCTATAAAAAATTTCCCAAACTCTTGAGAAATACAGACATTTTTTCGCTGAATTTATTCCCTGTAAAATCCATAAGAAAAAAAGTGCCTAAATGAGAAAAATTCCATGAACTCATTTTCCGCCAAATTTTCGGAAACCCTTGGAAAAATTTCCCGGAAAATTTCCTGGACCTTTCTCAGAAAATCTGGCCGAATTTTCTAATACATACACATTTTTCCTGTATTCGTTAATAATTCAATGGAACTTTTCTTGAATTTATTTCCTGAATAATTGAAAAGCTTATTCTTCGAAAAAATGTGCCGGATTTGCGGAAGATCTCATGAGAAAGCGTTCCCAAATTTATTTTCGAGAAGAATTAAGAGGAAAACTTTCCGGAATTCATTCCTTCAAAAATCTATTATAAAAATTCCCGAATTCAATCCTTGGAAGAATTTTATCTAACATTTTTTGGAATTCCTTGGAAAATTAATTGAAATTTTCCTGAATTATTGAGAAATACAAGAGATATTTTTCTTTGAATTAATTTCTTGAAATAATTCTCAAAAACAATTCCCGAATTCCTTAAAAAACGATGGAAAATTCCAAAGGAAAAATGAGCCTGAATAGCAAAACTTTCATGCACTTATTTCCTGAAGTTATTTCATGGAGAACTTTTTTGAATTCATTTGCAGAAAATTTCCTGAAAGTTCCTCGGGAAATCCTTGCGAAAATTTTCAATATATCGAATTTTTTTTTAATTTATTAACAATTCAATGAAACTTTTTTTAAATTCAATCTCTATGAAAGGAAAATTATAGAATTAATATTGGGAAATTTTCTCGAACCTCTGAAAATCATCTGAGCGAAATCTTCGTAAAAATGTTTCGAAACCCCGAAAAACCTTATGGGAAAACGTTCCTGAATTCGTTCCTAGAAAAATCAAATGTTAATTTCCCGAATTCTCTGAAAACCTAGGGAACTTTTTCCCGAATTCATTCCCTGGAAGAATTTGATCTAAAACTTTCTCGAATTCCCTGCAAAAAGGATTTAAAATGTATACCTAAATAAGAAAAACTCTTTAAGTCCATTTTCCAGAAAATTTTCCGAATTCATTCCCTGGAAAATCGCCTGGAACTTTCTCGGAAAATCCTAGCCAAATTTTTCCAAATTTTCGCATGGATATTAAACTCCCAAGGAAAATGGAAAAATTCGTTGTTTTTTATTGTCCGTGTCAGGATTCTGATCAAGGGATTTTCTCACAGAAGGTTAAATGTTGCGGGGGTGTACGCGTGACGGACGGGTCGTGACCTAGGCCGTCTTGAAGGGCAGACATTTTTTAATCGATAACATTCACTCTTCACCCCCGGTCCTCGTAGAGGTGGTTGGGGTTGTAGGCCGGCTGGGAGTCGCTAGAGGCTTCTGACTAAGGGGTGGGATTCTTTGGGGGCGTTCAGACGATTTCACCCCTTCGTCTCCCTCTTACCTCATCAATCTCCTTGTACCAACTAAGCCTCCCCCTTAACCTCCCCCCCCCCCCACACACCAACCTTCAAGATAACCTTTAGCTGCCTAAATAGATAGGCCCATCCCTTAAAGCGGATCGGCTCGAAAACATTGTTAAAGGGGATGAAATGATGGAAGACCCTTAAGGGTGAAATCCCTTGAGGGCGGCCTTGATCTTAAGGTTCTACTAGCGTCTCAAGGTCGTTCGGTCGAGATTCAAGTCACGAGGGTTGAGCAGACTTCGAGGCGAATGACCGGTGGTAGACTCGGGGGTGAACGACTTTTTTACATCCCTATTTTGGAGTCAGAACATTTACGAGTAAGAGTATTGAATTTCGAATTAATAATGCAATTTTAGATATCAGGATATGGGAGGAAAATAAATTTGATTCGAGGTTTAAAGCTAAATGCAATTTTAAGTTAACCCCTAGTGTAATTTTTTGTTTTAAAGTCTAAAAAGTAATTTTTATAATACCATCCCCAATTTGTGGTTCATTTACTTTTTTCCGAACCATTTGATTTTTTCCAAAATTTTATTATTTTGTTGAAAATGAAACGATTTTGTTAAAAAGTCATCTACTTTGGTCAGAAATTCAACTACTTGGTTGAAAGTTAAAATTCTTTGTTAAAAATTCGTATTTTTGAAGATTCATCTCCTTTGTTGAAAATTCGTTTTTCTTTTTGGCTGATAGTTAATTTTTTAACCAACAATGTAACTATTCCAAGTTTGGTTGAAAATTTATGTCTTTTTATTAAAAATGCAACTTTTCGGGTCTAAATTAATCTTTGTTGGTTGAGGATTCAACAATTAGGTAGAAAATTATACTCTGCAATTTAAAATTAGCCTTTTTGTTAAAAATTAAACTATTTTTATGAAAATTTAACTTTTTCGTAGAAAATTAACTTCTTTTGTTCAAAATCATATTTTGTGTTGATAATTCAACAGTTTTGTAGATAATTCATCCTTTCGGCTTTAAAATTCAACAATTTTATTGGAAATTAATTTACTTTGTTGACAATTCGTGATTTTTAATAGAACATTAATTTTCTGCTGGAAAAATCCATTTTTGGTTGAAAATTTAACCATTTAGTTCAAAATTCACATTTTCTTTACTTAAAAATTCATTAACTTGGTTGAAAACTGAACCAGTTTGATAAAATTTAAATTTTTTGCGCACCTCCTTGGTTGAAAATTGAACTATTTCATTAAAAGAAAAAATTAATCTTCCGGGTTAAAAAATCATATTTTGGGTTGAACTCCTTTGTTGGAAATTCATTTTTTTAGGATTCATCATTTTACTTGAAAATTCATATCTTTTGTTGAAAATCTAACTATTTTGTTAGAAATTCGTTTCTTTTTTTGGGTTAAAAATTCACTTTTTTAAGTAGCAATGTAACTATTCCATTTTTGGTTAGAAATATTGATATTTTTTATTAAAAATTGATGTCTTATAATTAAAAATGATTGTACTTTGTTTGCAGATTCTTCTTTTTGGTCAAAAAATATTCTTTTTGGTTGACAAATCATCCTTTTTGGTTTAAATTTATGTTTTTTATCAAAAATTAATATTTTTTAGTTAAAAATTCATGTATTTTGTTAAAAATACATCCCTTTTTATTAAAAATGCAACTTTTCGGGTCTAAATTAATCTTTTTTGGTCGAGGTTTCAACAATTAGGTAGAAAATTCTACTCTTCAGTTGAAAATTAGCTTTTTTGTTAAAAATTAAACTATTTTTATGAAAATTTAACTTTTTCGTAGAAAATAAACTTTTTTTGTTCAAAATCATATGTTTGGGATGACAATTCAATAGTTTTGTAGATAATTTGTCCCTTCGACTTTAAAATTCAACAATTTTATTGAAAATTGATGTATTTTGTTGAAAATTCGTGATTTTTAATAGAACATTAATCTTCTTGCTGGAAAATTCATTTTTGGTTGAAAATTTAACCATTTAGTTTAAAATTCACTTTTTTTACTTGAAAATTCATTAACGTAGTTGAAAACTGAACCAGTTTGATAAAATTCAAATTTTTTGCGATTCACCTCCTTGGTTGAAAATTTAACTATTTCATTAAAAAAAAAAAAATCTTTCGTTGAAAATCTAACTATTTTGTTAAAAATTCTTTTTTTTTTATTAAAAATTCATTTTTTCAAGCAACAATGTAACTATTCTATTTTTGGTTAAAAATTTATATTTTTGATTGAAAATTGATGTCTTCTGATTAAAAATTATTGCACTTTGTTTAAAGATTCTTCTTTTTTGATCGAAAATTATCCTTTTTGGTTGACAAATCATCCTTTTTGGTTTAAATTTATGTTTTTTATCAAAAATTAAACTATTCTTATAAAGTTTAATTTTTTTGAAGAAAATTAACTTTTTTCTTGAAAAATCATATTTTCTGGTTGAAAACTCAATCCTTTTGTAGATAATTCGTCATTTTGGCTTCAAAATATAACCATTTTGTTGAAAACTAATGGAAATTGTCAAAAATTCGTGTTTCTTGTATATAAAATTAATCTTCTTACTGCAAAATTAATTTTTTTGGTTGAAGATCCATCTCCTTCGTTGAAAATTTAACTATTCTATTTTTAGAAAATTAATCTTTTGGGTTAAAAAATTATTTTTTGGGTTGAACTCTTTTTTTGAAACTTCGTTTTTTTAAGATTCATTCATCTTGGTTGAAAATCCATTCTTTTTGGTTAGAAAAAAAACTGTTTGAGTCTAAATTAATTTGGTTTGGTTGAGGATTCAACAGTTTGGTAGAAAATTAAACTATTCATTGGAAAATAAGCTTTGTTGTTAAAAAATTATATTTTTGATTCAAATTGAACTATTTAGTTAAAAAATAAACCATTCTTATGACAACCTTACTTTTTGGTAGAAAACTAACTTTTTTGTTAAAAAATCATATTTTCGGATTGAAAATTCAATCCTTTTGTAGATAATTAGTCCTTTTGGTTAAAAATGCAACTGTTTCACTCTAAGTTAATCTGGCTTGTTTAAAGAATCAACAATTTTGTAGAAAATTAAACTATTCGGTTGAAAATTAACTGTTTGATGAAAATTTCATATTTTTCGTTTACATTTAACAATTTGGTCAAAAATTAAACTATTTTTAAGAAAATTCAACATTTTCGTATAAAATTAACTCTTTTGTTGAAAAATCATATTTTCGGGTTGAAAATTCAAGCGTTTTGTAGATATAATTTATACTTTTTACTTTAAAATTCAACAATTAGGTTTGAAAATTAATTTACTTTTTTTTAATTGAAGTTTTTGGACAGAACAGTAATCTTCTTGCGGGAAACTTCATCGTTTTGGTTAAAAATGTAACTATTTAGTTAAAAATTTATTTTAAAACAAAAAAATTTGTTTTGTGCAAAATTTATTTTTTATCTCATAACTGAGCTATTCCATTTTTGGTCAGAAACTTATCCCTCATGAGTTGAAAATTCAACTAATTTGTAGAAAATTAATTTTGTCTGTTGAACAAATTCAATATATATTTCGACTTGAAATCTTAGGAATTTTAAAGTGTTTCAATTTTTTTCATAAATAAACTCGTTTGACTGAAACTTTTTTCTAAATTGTCATGATAAATTAATATCTGGTGGATAAACTAAAGAATCTTTTTTTTTGTTTGAAAGAAGTCTGATTTTAATTCACGTTTAATTTTTTACAGGGAATTCACCACGATTAACAGTTTATCAGAATTAAAAATTACTGTAATGTTTTGAAGTTTTTCATCATTCAATTTTTAGTAATCTGACCTTATTTACTTTTATCAGAACTTATGTCACTTATTATGAAATTCTGTTATGAAGAACTCACCACATAATAAATAATTATAGATCAACAAGTTTTTGGTTATATTTTTAACATGCACGAGAACCAGTAAGTAATTAAGGCAGATTAGATTAATTAGTGAGGCTAGAGTACGACTAGAAAAAATTTGATAAGGCAGTGTTTCGAGCATTGTGCCCTTGAAATATATCTCATGTGATAAAAAAAGATGTAACTAAATAAATGAGACATTCTTATGGTTTGAGAAACTTTAAAATAATAATAACCTCTGGAAAATCATTTTTGTGAAAATATTATTAAATTATTAAATTTCTTAAACAAGCATTGTTTGATATAAATAATTATTTTTATTTAACCTTTGTAAAAAATTTCCTGGATTCGTGAAAAAGAGGGGAAAGCTTTTTCCTGGGATATTCCCAGGTTTTTTTCTGAACTAAGGATTTTCTGAATATTCGAGAATATTTTCTTCCGAATCCCGAAAAACACCAGGAGAACATTTTTTCCGAATTTTCAAGAAATTATCAGAAATTTTCCGGGATAATTCTCAAATTGTTTCAATTAATTTTTTTCATTATAAATGTTATACTTTTAAGCCGAAAAGTTGAATATTTAACAAAAAGTATAAATCTCAACAAAATATGTAATAGTTCATATTTCAAGCAAAAAATGAATTTTCAACAAAATAGTTAAATTTTGAACCAAGTAGTTGAATTTTTAATATACGAAAATAAATTCTCAGCCAAAAAGACAAATTTTCATCCAAGGAGATTAATTTTCTACCAAAATGACGAATTTTCAACAAAATACATAAATTTTAAATTTTTTCAAACAATTTTTTAAATCGAAAAAATAGTTAAATTTTCAACCAAAAAGATTTCCTGGATTCCTGAAAAAGAGGGGAAAGCTTTTCCGAATTCATTCCCGGGATATTCCCAGGTTTAAATTTTTAAGCCAAAAAGTTTAATTTTCAAAAAAATAAAATATATCTCGACAAAATATGTAACTGTTGATATTTTAAGCAAAAAAACGAATTTTCAACCAAGAAGATTAATTTTTTAACAAAAAGACGAATTTTTAACAAAATACATGAATTTTCAAATAAATAGTTCATTTCCAAACAAAAAAGATAAATTTCCAACCAAAAAATGAAAAGTTGAATTTTCAACAAAATAGTTGAATTTTTAACCAAAAAGTTAAATGTTTAAACTAACAAGATAAATTCTCAACGAAAACTATAATAGTTGATATTGCAGCAACAAAAAAAAAGAATTTTCGATAAATAGTTAAATTTTCATTCAAAAGGTTGAATTTTCAACCTAAAAGATAAATTTTCAATAAAATAATTAAATCTTCAGTAAAATAGTTAAATTTTGAACCAAATAGTTAAACTTTCAATCTACAAGAATGCATTCTTAACCAAAAAGTTGAATTTTCAAACAAATACATGAATTTTCAAACAAATAGTTGAATTTTCAACGGAAAAAGATAAAATTTCAACCAAAAATGTAAAATTTAAATTTTCAACAAAAAAAAGTTAATTTGCAAAAAAAGAGTTGAATTTTTAACCAAATAGTTGCATTTTTACACTAAAAAAAAGGAATTCTGAACGAAAACTATGATAGTTGATACTTCAACAACAACAAGAAAAGAATTTTCAAAAAAATAGTTGAAATTTCAACCAAAAAGTTGAATTTTTGACAAAAAAGTTGAAATTTCAATCAAAAAGTTAAATTGTCAACAAAATAATCCCATCTTCAGTAAAACAGTTAAATTTTGAACCAAATAGTAGAATTTTCAATCTGTGAAGATGAATTCTTAGCAAAAAAGACAAGTTTTGAACCAAGAAGATTAATTTTCTACCCAAAAAAAATGCATTTTCAACCAAATACATGAATTTTCGAACATATAGTTAAATTTGCAAGTAAAAAGGATAAATTTTCAAAAAAAAGAAAAAAAGAAAAGTTGAATTTTCCACAAAACAATTCATTTTTCAACAAAATAGTTGAATTTTTAACTAAAAAGTTAAATTTTCAAATTAACAAGATGAATTCTCAATGAAAACTATAATAGTTGATATTTCAGCAACAAAAAAATGAATTTTCGAAAAATAGTTAAATTTTTAATCAAAAGATTCAAAAGGTTGAATTTGTCAACCTAAAAGTTAAATTTTCAACAAAATAATTCAATCTTCAGTAAAATAGTTAAATTTTGAACCAAATAGTTGAACTTTCAATCTACAAGGATGAATTCTTAACCAAAAAGTTGAACTTTCAAACAAATACATGAATTTTCAAACAAATAGTTGAATTTTCAACTAAAAAATATAAAATTCCAACAAAAATGGAAAATTTAAATTTTCAACAAAAAAATTTAATTTGCGAAAAAAACAGTTAAATTTTTAACCAAATAGTAGCATTTTTACCCTAACAAAATGAATTCTGAACGAAAACTATAATAGTTGATACTTCAAACAACAACAAAAAAAGAATTTTCAAAAAAATAGTTGACATTTTAATCAGAAAGTTGAATTTTCGACACAAAAGTTGAAATTTCAATTAAAAAGTTAAATTTTCAACAAAATAGTTGAATTTTTAACCAAAAATTTAAATTTTTAAACTAATAAGATGAATTCTCAACGAAAACTATAATAGTTGATTTTTCAGCAACAAAAAAATGAATTTTCGAAAAATAGTTAAATTTTCATTCAAAAGGTTGAATTTTCAACCTAAAAGTTAAATTTTCAACAAAATAATTAAATCTTTAGTATAATATCTCAATTTTGAACCAAATAGTTCAATTTTCAATCTACAAAGATTAATTCTTAACCAAAAAGACGAGCTGTAAAAAAAATACATAAATTTTCAATCAAATAGTTGAATTGTCAACTAAAAAAGATAAAAATTCAACGAAAAATGTAAAATTTAAATTTTCAACCAAAAAATTTAATTTGCGAAAAAACAGTTGAATTTTTAACCAAATAGTTGCATTTTTACCCTAACAACATCTATTCTCAACGGAAACTATAATTTGATACTTGAACAACAAAAAAGAATTTTCAAACAAAATAGTTGAAATTTCAATCAAAAAGTTGAATTTTCAACACAAAAGTTGAAATTTCCATCAAAAAGTTAAATTTTCATCAAAATAATCAAATCTTCAGTAAAACAGTTAAACTTTGAACCAACTAGTTGAATTTTCAAGTAAAAAAGATAAATTTTCATCCAAAAATAGAAAAGTTGAATTTTCAACAAAATAAATAAATTTTCAACAAAGCAGTTCAATTTTTAATCAATAGTTCAATTTTCCACCTACAAAGATGAATTCTCAACGAAAAATATAATAGTTGAAATATGTAACAGTTGATATTTCAAGCAAAAAAAAAACGAAGTTTCAACCAAGAAGATTAATTTTCTGACAAAAAAGACGAATTTTCAAATAAATATTTAATTTTCAACTAAAAAAGACACATTTTCAACCCAAAGAAAGAATAGTTGAATTTTCAACAAAATAATAAATTTTTCAACAAAATAGTTGAATTTTTAAACAAAAAGTTAAATTTTCAAACTAACAAGATGAATTCTCAACGAAAACTATAATAATTGATATTTTAGCAACAAAAGAATGAATTTTCAAAAAATAGTTAAATTTTCAATCAAAAAGTTGAATTTTCAATCAAAAAGTTGAATTTTCAACCCAAAAGTTAAATTTTCAACAAAATAATTAAATCTTCAGTAAAATAGTTAAATTTTAAACCAAATAGTTGAATTTTCAATCTAAAAAGATGAATTCTTAACCAAAAAGACGAACTTTCAATAAAATACATGAATTTTCAAACAAATAGTTGAATTTTCAACTAAAAAATATGAAATTTCAACCAAAAAGGGAAAATTTAAATTTTCAACCATAAAATTTAATTTGCGAAAATACTGTTGAATTTTCACCAAATAGTTGAATTTTCAACCTAACAACATGAATTCTCAACGAAAACTATAATAGTTGATACTTGAACAACAAAAAAGAATTTAAAAAAAAATAGTTGAAATTTCAATCAAAAAGTTAAATTTTCAACAAAATAATCAAATCTCCAGTAGAACAGTTAAATTTTGAACCAAATAGTTGTATTTTCAGTCTACGCAGATTAATTCTTAGCAAAAAAGACTAAAAAAGATAAATTTTCAACCAAAAATAGAAAAGTTAAATTTTCAACAAAATAATTAAAATTTTCAACAAAGTAGTTCAATTTTTAACTAATAGTTCAAGTTTCCACCTAAAAAGATGAATTATTAACGAAAAATATAATAGTTGAAATCCCAACCAAAAAAGACAAATTTTCAACAAAATAGTTAAATTTTCAATCAAAATATTAAAATTTCAATAAAATAATTAAATTTTCAGTAAAGTAATTAGAAAAAAAAAATTTCTCCATTCCTGAAAAAGAGGGGAAAGCTTTCCCGAATTTGTTCCCGGGAAATTCACAGCTTTTATCTCCGAACAATAATTCGAGGATATTTTCTTCCAAAATCCCGGAAAACACCAGTGGATCATTTTTCCCGAATTCCCAAAAAGTGATCAGAAATTTTTTAGGATAATTCTCACATTGTTTTAATTCGATTTTTCATAATATGAATCTTGTCTTAAATATTGATATGAAAATCGTGAAAATGTGAAAATGGACGTTGTTGGTTGGATTTAAAAAAAATTATTTTTCCTCGGAAATGAGACTCCCGATGGAATGAAAAACGGAATCGCGAGTATGTCGCGAAAAGTAAGAAAAAAGGCGTACGAGAAAAGCAGGTGGAAAACCTTCGGCGAAACGTACAAATATTGTTTTTCCATTCTTTCGCGGCGTCGACGAGAAGAGACAGGTTCTCTATTTTCTGAAAAAATACGGAACCCGACCCGCGGGGGCCGTTCTCGAATGTAATTTTTTTCTTTACCGAAACTCGTAGGGTATAATTTCCAAAGAAAAACACGTAAGAAAATATTCCAGTTGTCTCTCGAAAATGAAAAACTACGACAATTTTTTTGACCGGAAAAAAGTATAACGAGTTTTCCATTTTCGACTCCTATTTTTCTTCGAAAATGTATTATTTATTATTCTAATAATCTTCTTCATTTAAAACATTAATGGAAAATAACATGACCTACTGAAATTTCCAAGTAAAATTTTCGGAATTCAGTCTCAGAAAACCACCTAGAATTTTTCCTCGGCGAATTCTTGTTAAATAACAAAAGGAATTTCTTCCCGAAATCCTAGTATATCATACGATATTATTTTCCGGAAAAATATCCTAAATTTATTACAGGGAAATTAATCAGGATACTTCACGGAAAATTTTCCCGAATTAATTCCTAGAAAATCGGGAAATTATACCCGAATTTACTTAAACTTCCGGTAAAATTTGCACAAATTCTCACCCCGAAAAATTTGCCAAGTTTACTACAGAGTTCTCCGGGTTTTCTGAAGAATTTTTTAAAAAATATTTACTGGAATCATATCATTATTGATAATATATTAACTTTAATTTTTATTAAAGATAAATTTCCATTAATTGATGAATGTTCAATAGGGTGGTCCAATTTTTTTTTCTTCGAATTTTCATGCATATCGCCCGGAAATTTGTTCGAATCTACAACAAAATTAATCCGTTTTTTTTGTTTGAAAAAAAATGAGTGAATAAATTGCGAGTTTTTGGCGCTGATTCTTTTTGCGGGTTTTTAAATGCAAATTGTTTCAAATACATAAAATACTACTTTATACTAATGATAATAAGAAATTTACACGAATTGTTTAAACAATGTATTACTGTCTTTTGCAATTCTCTCTTAGAATAGTTAGAAAGTCGCGGTTTTTTTCTTAATTTTCCCCTTTTTGTCCAATTTTCAATTAGAGTAAGTTGATACCTAATTAAAATTAACAAACTTAATTGTCTTAATTATTTATTATTATGTTTAATAATATTCTCTTAGAATAATGCTAGAAAATTGCACCTTATTCCTAAATATTACACTTTTTGTCATATTCTCAATTAGAGTGAGGTAATACTTGAATAATATTAACAAAATTAATTGTTTGGACAATTTATTATTATTGTTAATAATATTCAATTTGAACAATGCTTGCTAGAAAGTAGCTTTTTCTTTCAATTTTTCAATTATTTGTTTACTTTTCACTTGGAGTAAGTTGATAATTAATTCAATTGAGCAAAAATAATTATTCAAACAAATTATTATTGTTTATAACTATTTTCTTCTTTATTAATGCTAGATAATTGAGATTTCTTCTGAAATTTTTAACTACTTACCCACTTTTTACTTAGTAGAGTAAAAAATAATGCAAGCAAACAAATACAATTGTTGAAACAATTTATTATTGTTTATAAAAATCTTCTCTTAGATAAGTGCTAAAAAGTTGCGGTTTTTTCTGAACTCTTAAACTTTTTGTCTACTTTTCACTTAGTGAGGTAATATTTAATGCCAGTTAACAAACATACTTTTTTAAACAATTGATAATTGTTTATAACTATCTTGTTTTAGAATTTAGAATAATGCTAGAAAGTTTTTTTTTCTGAAATCTTCAGTTTTACTTTTACTTTTTCGTTATGAATAAATAATAAGTGAACCTCAACAAGGCTCATTTTTTAAATAGTATTGTTTTAAGCGATTTGTTTTTGCTATTTGCCCAATGTTTAAGAATAATTAATTTAAACAAAAAAGCTATCTTACACAAGAAACTAAAACAAAGAATGGAATAATTAGGAATAGATAGGAAGACAAGGTCTGTAAATGACTTGTAAAAGTTTTTTTTAGAATTATAAGAATTCACGAAAAAATAGATTGTTTAAAACATGATTCTTTCTTAGGTCTATGTATTATATGTTTATAACTAAAAAGCCAAAGCAAAGTAAAAAATTTCAGAATAAACCGCAACTTTCTCGCATTAATATAGATGAAGATAATTATAAACAATAATAATTTGTTTAGGCAATTATTTTTGCAGAATATAATTAAATGTTAAGTCACTCCAGTTGAAAAATAGACAAATAGTTCAAAATTTCAGAAAAAACCACAACTTTCTACCATTAAGCAAACATAATATTATTAACAATAATAATAAATTGTTATACAATAATTCCTGTTAACTTAAATTATTTATTACTTCACTCTAATTGGAAAGTGGACAAAAAGTTACAAATTTCAGAAAAAACCGCAACTACCTACGATTAATATAGAAGAAGATAGCTATAAACAATAATAATTTGTTCAAACAATTATTTTTGCTGAATGGAATTAAATGTCAATTCACACCAAGTGAAAAGTGGACAAAAATTTCCGAAAAAACCGCAATTTCTAGCATTATTCAAAGAGAATATTATTAACAATAATATTCAATTGTTTAAATAATTCCGTTTGGTTAATATTATTTAACTCTTACCTCACTAATTAAAAATTAAACGAAAAGTTGCACATTTTTTAGAAAACCGCGACTTTCTATCTCTATTCAAAGAAAAAATTGCGAAAAACAATAATAAATTTTTTAAACAATTTATTTAAACCTTTTATTATCAGTATAAAGTATTATTTCATGTATTAGAAACAATTTGCATGAAAAAAATCACAAAAAATCATAATTACCGCCAAAAACTCGCAAAACACATTTCTTCACTTATGGGGTTTTTTTGGGACCCTATAAAACGGACTTATGGGGGTGATATTTAAAAAATAATATTCAATTTGTATTCTATGGCTAATTGTGAAAATGCATGTTGAGTTTCAATTCGATTCACCTAATATTGAAGATTCTGAATAAAATTGACAAAAACTTCTTTTTTTCTTATGGGAAATACGTACAGGAGCCCTCTTTCTTTTTTGGGCAATTTCGTGCTGAGCGTGACAGCGAATATAGCTATATATATACACCGTATTTAGTTGCGCGAATATATATCACTACACGTATACCTTACGGTTACGGTTGCGGGGTCCGACGGTGAAACCGTATTTATCTTTTTTCTTACAGGACGACATTTATGGTGCATTACGAACTTTATGTTCGAAACTTTCGGCGTTGAATTATCTCGGGAGTACGTAACAAAAGGGAAAAAAGAAATAGGAGAAGAGAGGAATGAGAGAAGGACAAAGAAAGAATAAGGAAGAAAAGAGAAGAATGAGAGAAGGAGGAAGAAAGAAGATAGGAGGAGGAAGAAATAAGAAAGGAGCATAAAGAAGGATGAAAGGAGGATAAAGAATGAAAAAAAGGAGGATGAAGAAAGGAGGATGGAGAAAGAAGAGTGGCGAGGAATGAGAGAAGGACGAAGAGAGAATAAAGAAAAGAAGAGGGGATTGAGAGGAGAACGAAGAGAGAATAAAGAAGAGAAGAGAAGAATAAGAGAAGGAGAAAGAAAGAAAATAGGAGGAGGAAGAAAGAAGAAAGGAACACGAAGAAGGATGAAAGAAGGATGAAGAAGGAAGAAAGGAGGATAAAAAAAGAAGAAAGGAGGATGTAGAAAGGAGGGTGAAGAAAGAAGAGTGTCGAGGAATGAGAGAAGGACGAATGAAGAATAAAGAAGAGAAGAGCGGATTCAGAGAAGGACGAAGAGAGAATAAAGAAGAGAAGAGAATAATAAAAGAAGGAGAAGGAAAGAAGAAAGGAGCATAAAGAAGGATGGAAGAAGGATAAAGAATGAAGAAAGGAGGATGAAGAATAGAGGATGAAGAAAGGAGGATGAAGAAAGAAGAGTAGAGAGGAATGAGAGAAGGGCGAAGAAAGAATAAAGAAGAGAAGAGCGGATTCAGAGGAGGACGAAGAGAGAATAAAGTAGAGCAGAGAAAAATAAGAGAAGGAGAAAGAAAGAAAATAGGAGAAGGTAGAAAGAAGAAAGGAGCATGAAGAGGGAAGAAAGGAGGATGAAGAGGGATGGAAGGAGGATGAAGAAGGAAGAAAGGAGGATGAAGAATGAAGGAAGGAGGATGAAGCAGGATGAAAGAAGGAAAAAGAAGAAAGAAAGAAGGATGAAGAAAAGAGGGTGAAGAAATGAGAATGAAGAAAGGAGGATGAAGAAAGCCGAATGGAGAGGAATGAGAAAAGGATGAAGAAATAATAAAGAAAAGAAGAGTGGATTGAGAGAAGAACGAAGAGAGAATAAAGAAGAGAAGAGAAGAATAAGAGAAGGAAAAAGAAAGAAGACAGAAGGAGGAAGAAAGAAGATGAGAGCATGAAGAAGGATGAAAGGAGGATGAAGGAGGAAGAAAGGAAGAAAGGAGAATGAAGAAAGCAGAAAGGAGGATAAAGAATGAAGAAATGAGGATGAAGAAAGAAAAGTGGAGAAGAATTGAAAAAGGACCAAGAAAGAATAAAGAAGTGATGAGAGGATTGAGAGGAGGACGAAGAGAGAATAAAGAAGATAAGAGAGGATTGAGAGAGGAGAAAGAAAGAAGGTAGAAAATAGAAGAAGGAACTAAGAAGAAAGAGCATGAAGAAGGATGAAAGGAGGTTGAAGAATGAAGAAAGGAGGATGAAGAATGAAGAAAGGAGGATGAAGAAAGAAGAAAGAAGGATGATGAATGAAGAAAGGAGGATAAAGAATGAAGAAAGGAGAATGAAGAAAGAATAGCGTAGAGTGAAGAGGAATGAGAGAAGGACGAAGAAAGAATAAATAGGAGAAGAGAAGAGAGGAATGAAAAAAGGAGGAAGAAAGAAGCATGAAGAGGGATGAAAGGAGGATGAAGAAGGAAGAAAGTAGGATAAAGAATGAAGAAAGGAGGATGAAGAAAGAAGAGTGGAGAGAAATGAGAGAAGGCCGAAGAAAGAAGAAAGAAGTTAAGAGAGGATTGAGAGAAGGACGAAGAGAGAATAAATAAGAGAAGAGAGGATTGAGAGAAGGAGGAAGAAAGAAGGTAGAAGATAGAAGGAGGAACAAAGAAGAAAGGAGCATGAAGAAGGATGAAAGAAGGATGAAGAAAGGACGATGGATAATGAAGAAAGAAGGATGAAGAAGGAAGGATGAAGAAAGAAGGATAAGGAATGGAGAAAGGCGGATGAAGAATGAAGAAAGGAGAATGAAGAAAGAATAGCGTAGAGTGAAGAGCAATGAGAGAAGGACGAAGAAAGAATAAATAGGAGAAGAGAAGAGAGGAATGAAAGGAGGAGGAAGAAAGAAGAAAGAAGCATGAAGAGGGAAGAAAGGAGGATGAAGAAGGATGGAAGGAGGATGAAGAAGGAAGAAAGGAGGATGAAGAATGAAGAAAGGAGGATAAAGAATGAAGAAAGGAGAATGAAGAAAGAATAGCGTAGAGTGAAGAGGAATGAGAGAAATTATATACATATCAAAAAGATGAATTTTCAACCAAAAAGAATAATTGTCTACAAAAAAGACGAATTTTCCACAAATTACATGAATTTTCAAAAAAAGAGTTTAATTTTTAAATAAAAAAATATCCATTTTTAACCAAATAGTTGAGTTTTTATCCAAAAAAATTGTTAGTTGAAAAATTGATTTTCAACAAAGTAGTTACATTTTTAGAAAGAGATGAATTTTCAATTAAAATGATGAATCTTCCAATAAAAAAATTAATTTTAACAAAAGAGTTTAGATTTTAAGCACAAGTGGTTGAATTTTCAAACAAAAAAAAAATTAATTTTCAACAAACAATGCTAAATTTTCGGAACAAAAAATTATTTTTTAAACGAAAAAAAAAACGAATTTTCAGCTACAGAGATAAATTTTTAACTAAAATCATGAATCTTCAACAACAACAAAAATACATTTTTGAAAGTAGTTAAAAATTCAACCAAGCACTTGAATTTTGAACAAAAAAAATGAATTTTCAATCAACAAGATTAATTTTCTACCAAACGACGAATAGCAACAAAAATAAAGAAATTTGCAACCAAATAGTAAATTTTCTAACTGAACAAGATCAATTATAAACAAAAAATATAATAATTACACTTTCAGTTGAAAAAATTAATTTTATTTGGAAAAATGAATTTTCAACGAAACAGCTAAATTTTCAACCTAAGAAATGAATTTTCAACTAAAAAGACAAATCTTAACCAATAATACTAATCTTTTTCATAAACACGAATTTTCAACTACAAAAGATAGATTTTCAACCAAAAATGGAATAGTTAAATTTTCACTTAAAAAATTAATTATCAAACAAAAAATATGAATTTTCATCAAAATAATTCAATTTTTGACCAAATAAATTAATTTTCAGCCAAAAAGATGCATTTCCAAACCAAAAAATTAATTTTCTATCAAAAAAGAGAAATTTTCAATACAATTCATGAATTTTCAACCAAATAGTTCAATGTTCAACCAACAACAAAAAAACGAATTTTCAACTAAAATTATGTATCTTCAATCAAAAAACTAATGTTTAATAAACTAATTTAACTTTCAACCAAGTAGTTGAAATTTCATCCAAAAAAATTAATTTTTAATAAAGTCATTCAGAGCCGACCAATCAATTGAACTTTTAACCAAAAAAGATTGTCATTTTAAATAAAAAACAATTTATTTCAAACAGAACGACGAATTTTCAACAAAATAGTTGAATTTTCAACTAAGAAATGTTTTTCAGTTAGTAAAGAAAAAAAATTTCATCCAAAATGTTGAATTTTAAAGCTAGAAAGCCGAATTTTCTACAATAAAGTTGAATCCAACCGAAACGATTAATTTTCAACTCAAAAAGGAGAATTTTCAACAATAGAGTAAATTTTTTAACAAAACTGTTGAATTTTCAAACAAATCTTTCAATTTGAACAAAAAAAAATCCTCCAGCATAAGAGAAGAATTTTCCACTCAAAAAGATGAATTTTCTACAAAGCAGCTGAATTCAACCAAAACGACGAATTTTCAACAAAAAAATTGAATTTTCAACCAAGAAAGATTTGTCAGTCCAAACGAAAATTTCATCCAAAATGCAGAATTCTAACGGCAAAAAGACGAATTTTCTAAAATGAAGTTGAATTTTCAAACCGAAAATATCAATTTTTCACAAAAAAGTTAGTTTTCAACCAAATAGTTGAATTTTCTTACAAAACAGCTCAATTTTTAACTCAAAAAGGAGAATTTTCAACAATACAGTAAAATTTGTAACAAAACTGTTGAATTTTTAACCAAATCTTTCAATTTCAACCAAAAAAAATCCTCTAGCATAAGAGAAGAATTTTCTACCCAAAAAGATGAATTTTCTACAAAGCAGCTGAATTCAACCAAAAACGACGAATTTTCAACAAAAGAATTGAATTTTCAACAAAGAAAGATTTTTCAGTGCAACAAAAAATTCATCCAAAATGTTGAATTCTCAAGCCAAAAAGACGAATTTGCTAAAAAGAAGTTGAATTTTCAAACCGAAAATATGAATTTTTAACCAAAAAGTGAGTTTTCAACCAAATAGTTGAATTTTCTTACAAAACAGCTCAATTTTCAACTCAAAAAGGAGAGTTTTCAAACAAGACATGGAAAGTTTCAACAAAAGTGTTGAATTTTCAACCAAAAAAGATTCTCTACCAAAAAAGATGAATTTTTAACCCAAAAAGAAAACAATTTTCAACAACAGAATTAATTTTAACCAAACTGTTGCATTAATAACTAAATAATTAAATTTTCGATAAAAAGAGACGAATTTTCAACAAACAATTGTTGAACTTTTAACCAAACAGTTAAATTTTCAAGCCAACGAATTTTTTCGAGGAAAGGTGAACTTTCAACAAAATACTTCATTTTCAACCAAGAAATATGACTTTAACAAAATAGGTTGAGGCCTCCATGGCGCAATTGGTTTAGCGCTCTACTCATGGATGGCCGAGGTCGATTTTTTCTCGCTTCTTCAAAAATCAGTCCAGTAATCGACATTATTTAATATTTTAATACAAAAAATTGTTGAAAAAATAAAGAAATTACATTTAAAAAATCGCCTCTTATTAGACAAATAAAAAACTCTAGAAACTTTCTATTATTTTTGAAATTCTAATAAAATATGAAACTACTTTCTCATATATAATAATGAATCAAAATTAAGCGGCAGTGTCTTCAAGACAAAAGAATAATTCTAATGTAACACCTGATTTGTAAAAAAGCTAATTAAGAAAATTGTAAACTCATTCTAGTTTTATTAACTTTGTCGCTTCCTGAAGTGATTGTTGCGTGCGCCAGAGTATAAATCATACGCATACATATAAGCCGTGCTCAATGACAAATCCGCAGGGAAAGAAAGTTTCGATTTCGTATGCGTGTTCCATTGGCACTTGGTCAAGTCAAATTAAAACTCTGAAGTCAAGTCGTTTAAACAACTTTAATTGAAAATAAACTCAACTCGAAGATAATTTCTATTTTTATTATACTTTCAATTTTTAAAATACCGGTTTTCTTCTTTCTAATTTCAGTTTCGTAGATCCCATTTAAAAGTGAAGTCACGCAGCCCAAGCAAACAAACAAAAAACGAATTTTCAACTAAAATGATGTACCTTCAACCAAAAAATTAATGTTTAATAAACTAATTTAACTTTCAACCAAGCAGTTGAAACTTTATCCAAAAAAATTAATTTTTAATAAAGTCATTCAAAGCCAAGCAAGCAGCTGAACTTTTTAATTGAAAATAAACTCAGCCCGAAGATAATTTCCATTTTATTATCCTTTCAATTTTAAAAATACCGGTTTTCTTCTTTTTAATTTCAGTTTCGTAGATCCCCTTTAAAAGTGAAGTCACGCAGCCCAAGCAAACAATTTACCTGCCTATTTACTCTGAATTTCTCGAGGAGCCCCTCTTCTGAAAAAGTGCCGCGCTTAACGGTACCGCTAATTCAGTGACAGTTACGCCTGTCTTTCTCTATTCGATTTGTGCTACAGAAAATAGATATAAATAAAAAAATAAAAAAATTAAATTAAAAATATATATAAAGCTTTTAGCTATACTGATTCTTATCTCATTCACGTCGTGCGCGCCCACTCACTTCGTTAAAGGCGATCGCACACGTTAAGTATTTGGGACGGGAAGTATTTGGGACGCAAATTATTTCTTTTTGCAGTCTCATTTTTTTAAATTTCTTCCCGGTGAATCTTCAAGAAACACTTTTGCAATATTTAATTATTTTAATAATTTCACCGTTGGCTAACCACGGATTTCACGTTTATTCTGCGCTTTTCAATAAAATGTAGATACCATATTGAATTCGATATGAAGCAAAAGAGATGAATTTTCAATAAAATAGTTGAACTTTTAACCAGATTTTCAACAAAGAAAGATGACGCTTCTAACAAAAAAAAAAGAACGTTCAATCCAAAAGAACAAATATATTCACCCAAAACTGTTGCATTTTCAACCAAATAGTTGAATTTTCAAGCGAAAGAGAAATTTTTTTTAAAAGACAGTTGAATTTTCAACCCAAACAATTAAATTTTCAACAAAAAAGTTTATTTTCAACAAAATGAAAACATTTTCAGCCAAATAGTTCAATTTTCAACTAAAAACCATACATTTTCAACAAAAAATGAAATGGTTCAATTTTCAGTTGAAAAAATTAAATTTCAACATAAAAGAACGAATTTTCAATAAATTCAACCAAAAAGCGGATTTTTTAACAAAACTGTTTAATTTTCTACCAAATTTTTGAATCAGTTGAATTTTTTAGCCACATAGCTGAATTGTTAACCTATTTTTCTACCAAGAACTCAAAAAGATTAATTTTCTACCAAAAGACGAATGTTCAACAAAATAAAAAAAAAATAAAACAAATAGTTGAATTTTCAACTAAAAAGCATACATTTTGAAAAAAAAATGGAATAGTTCAATTTTCAGTTTAAACAATTAATTTTCAACATAAAAAAATGAATTTTCAATACAGTCAACCAAACGAAGCGGATTTTTTTAAACAAAATTGTTTAATTTTCTACGAAATTGTTGAATTTCCAAGCTAAAAAGACGAATTTTTTACAAATCAGTTGAATTTCAACACAAAAATATGAATTTTGAACCAAAAAAGTTAATTTTATTCTAAAATGGCAAATTATCATGAAAATACAAGAATTTTGAACCAGACAAGATTTTTTATCTAAAGGGATGAATTTTTAAACCAAAAAGACGAATTTTCAACAACAAAAATTAATTTTTAACCAAACAGATGCATTAACAACCAAACCAAAAAGATTAATTTTCTACCAATGGACGAATATTCAAGGAAATAAATGAATTTTCAAAAAAATAGTGGAATTGTAAACCAAGAATAGAAAAGTTAAATTTTCGGTTAAAAAAAAATTGTCAACATAAAAGAATTTTCAACTAGTTAATGTTTAACCCAAGAATATGAATTTCCAACAAAATTTTTAATTTTCTACCAAATTGCTGAATTTTTAAGTCAAAAAGACTAATTTTCAACAAAATAGTTCAATGTTCCACCCAAAAATACGAATTTTCAACAAAAAAGTTCATTTTCAACCAAGAAATATGCCTTTAACAAAATAGTTGAATTTTTAACCAAATATCTGAATTGTTAACCTATTTTTCAACCCAGAACTCAAGAAGATTAATTTTCTACTAAGACGAATATTCAATAAAATAAAAAAAATGTAAACAAATAGCTAAACTTTCAACTAGAAACCATACATTTTCAACAAAAAATGAAATAGTTCAAGTTTCAGTTCAAAAAATTAATTTTCAACATAAAAAAACGAATTTTCAATCATTTCAACCAAAAAAGCGAATTTTTTAAACAAAACTGTTTAATTTTCTACCAAATTGTTGAATTTCCAAGCAAAAAAAAAAAGTTTTTTACAAATCAGTTGAATTTTCAACCCAAAAATATATATATTTGAACAAAAAAATTAATTTTCAACTAAAATGGCGAATTATCATAAAAATACAAGAATTTTCAACCGAAAAAGATTTTCTATCAAAAGAGATGAATTTTCAAACCAAAAAAAAAAAACGAATTTTCAACAACAAAAATTAATTTTTAACCGAACAGTTGCATCAACAACCAAACCTAAAAGACTAATTTTCTACCAAAAGAGGAATATTCAAAAAAGTTAATGAATTTTTAACAAAATAGTAGAGTTTTAAACCAAAAATAGAAAAGATCAATTTTCAGTTGAAAAAACAAATAATTGTCAACATAAACGAATTTTGAACTAGTTAAATTCAACCAAAAAATACGAATTTTCAACAAAATTGTTCAATTTTCTACCAAATTGTTGAATTTTTAAATAAAAAAGACCAATTTTCCACAGAAAAGTTGAATGATCAGCCCAAAAACACGAATTTTCAACAACAAAATTAATTATCAACCGAAAAGATGATTTTGTAACCAAGACGATTAATTTTCTACTAAAAAAGATGAATTATCAAAAAAATACATAAATTCTCAACCAAATATTTGAATTTTCAACCCAAAAAGATTCTCTACTAAAAG